>OZ005738.1:42121470-43321470 GCA_963930755.1 Eudasyphora cyanicolor
ATTTAATGATTTAATGATTTAATGATTTAATGATTTAATGATTTAATGATTTAATGATTTAATGATTTAATGATTTAATGATTTAATGATTTAATGATTTAATGATTTAATGATTTAATGATTTAATGATTTAATGATTTAATGATTTAATGATTTAATGATTTAATGATTTAATGATTTAATGATTTAATGATTTAATGATTTAATGATTTAATGATTTAATGATTTAATGATTTAATGATTTAATGATTTAATGATTTAATGATTAATGATTTAATGATTTAATGATTTAATGATTTAATGATTTAATGATTTAATGATTTAATGATTTAATGATTTAATGATTTAATGATTTAATGATTTAATGATTTAATGATTTAATGATTTAATGATTTAATGATTTAATGATTTAATGATTTAATGATTTAATGATTTAATGATTTAATGATTTAATGATTTAATGATTTAATGATTTAATGATTTAATGATTTAATGATTTAATGATTTAATGATTTAATGATTTAATGATTTAATGATTTAATGATTTAATGATTTAATGATTTAATGATTTAATGATTTAATGATTTAATGATTTAATGATTTAATGATTTAATGATTTAATGATTTAATGATTTAATGATTTAATGATTTAATGATTTAATGATTTAATGATTTAATGATTTAATGATTTAATGATTTAATGATTTAATGATTTAATGATTTAATGATTTAATGATTTAATGATTTAATGATTTAATGATTTAATGATTTAATGATTTAATGATTTAATGATTTAATGATTTAATGATTTAATGATTTAATGATTTAATGATTTAATGATTTAATGATTTAATGATTTAATGATTTAATGATTTAATGATTTAATGATTTAATGATTTATGATTTAATGATTTAATGATTTAATGATTTAATGATTTAATGATTTAATGATTTAATGATTTAATGATTTAATGATTTAATGATTTAATGATTTAATGATTTAATGATTTAATGATTTAATGATTTAATGATTTAATGATTTAATGATTTAATGATTTAATGATTTAATGATTTAATGATTTAATGATTTAATGATTTAATGATTTAATGATTTAATGATTTAATGATTTAATGATTTAATGATTTAATGATTTAATGATTTAATGATTTAATGATTTAATGATTTAATGATTTAATGATTTAATGATTTAATGATTTAATGATTTAATGATTTAATGATTTAATGATTTAATGATTTAATGATTTAATGATTTAATGATTTAATGATTTAATGATTTAATGATTTAATGATTTAATGATTTAATGATTTAATGATTTAATGATTTAATGATTAATGATTTAATGATTTAATGATTTAATGATTTAATGATTTAATGATTTAATGATTTAATGATTTAATGATTTAATGATTTAATGATTTAATGATTTAATGATTTAATGATTTAATGATTTAATGATTTAATGATTTAATGATTTAATGATTTAATGATTTAATGATTTAATGATTTAATGATTTAATGATTTAATGATTTAATGATTTAATGATTTAATGATTTAATGATTTAATGATTTAATGATTTAATGATTTAATGATTTAATGATTTAATGATTTATGATTTAATGATTTAATGATTTAATGATTTAATGATTTAATGATTTAATGATTTAATGATTTAATGATTTAATGATTTAATGATTTAATGATTTAATGATTTAATGATTTAATGATTTAATGATTTAATGATTTAATGATTTAATGATTTAATGATTTAATGATTTAATGATTTAATGATTTAATGATTTAATGATTTAATGATTTAATGATTTAATGATTTAATGATTTAATGATTTAATGATTTAATGATTTAATGATTTAATGATTTAATGATTTAATGATTTAATGATTTAATGATTTAATGATTTAATGATTTAATGATTTAATGATTTAATGATTTAATGATTTAATGATTTAATGATTTAATGATTTAATGATTTAATGATTTAATGATTTAATGATTTAATGATTTAATGATTTAATGATTTAATGATTTAATGATTTAATGATTTAATGATTTAATGATTTAATGATTTAATGATTTAATGATTTAATGATTTAATGATTTAATGATTTAATGATTTAATGATTTAATGATTTAATGATTTAATGATTTAATGATTTAATGATTTAATGATTTAATGATTTAATGATTTAATGATTTAATGATTTAATGATTTAATGATTTAATGATTTAATGATTTAATGATTTAATGATTTAATGATTTAATGATTAATGATTTAATGATTTAATGATTTAATGATTTAATGATTTAATGATTTAATGATTTAATGATTTAATGATTTAATGATTTAATGATTTAATGATTTAATGATTTAATGATTTAATGATTTAATGATTTAATGATTTAATGATTTAATGATTTAATGATTTAATGATTTAATGATTTAATGATTTAATGATTTAATGATTTAATGATTTAATGATTTAATGATTTAATGATTTAATGATTTAATGATTTAATGATTTAATGATTTAATGATTTAATGATTTAATGATTTAATGATTTAATGATTTAATGATTTAATGATTTAATGATTTAATGATTTAATGATTTAATGATTTAATGATTTAATGATTTAATGATTTAATGATTTAATGATTTAATGATTTAATGATTTAATGATTTAATGATTTAATGATTTAATGATTTAATGATTTAATGATTTAATGATTTAATGATTTAATGATTTAATGATTTAATGATTTAATGATTTAATGATTTAATGATTTAATGATTTAATGATTTAATGATTTAATGATTTAATGATTTAATGATTTAATGATTTAATGATTTAATGATTTAATGATTTAATGATTTAATGATTTATGATTTAATGATTTAATGATTTAATGATTTAATGATTTAATGATTTTAATGATTTAATGATTTAATGATTTAATGATTTAATGATTTAATGATTTAATGATTTAATGATTTAATGATTTAATGATTTAATGATTTAATGATTTAATGATTTAATGATTTAATGATTTAATGATTTAATGATTTAATGATTTAATGATTTAATGATTTAATGATTTATGATTTAATGATTTAATGATTTAATGATTTAATGATTTATTGATTTAATGATTTAATGATTTAATGATTTAATGATTTAATGATTTAATGATTTAATGATTTAATGATTTAATGATTTAATGATTAATGATTTAATGATTTAATGATTTAATGATTTAATGATTTAATGATTTAATGATTTAATGATTTAATGATTTAATGATTTAATGATTTAATGATTTAATGATTTAATGATTTAATGATTTAATGATTTAATGATTTAATGATTTAATGATTTAATGATTTACTGATTTAATGATTTAATGATTTAATGATTTAATGATTTAATGATTTAATGATTTAATGATTTACTGATTTAATGATTTAATGATTTAATGATTTAATGATTTAATGATTTAATGATTTAATGATTTAATGATTTAATGATTTAATGATTTAATGATTTAATGATTTAATGATTTAATGATTTAATGATTTAATGATTTAATGATTTAATGATTTAATGATTTAATGATTTAATGATTTAATGATTTAATGATTTAATGATTTAATGATTTAATGATTTAATGATTTAATGATTTAATGATTTAATGATTTAATGATTTAATGATTTAATGATTTAATGATTTAATGATTTAATGATTTAATGATTTAATGATTTAATGATTTAATGATTTAATGATTTAATGATTTAATGATTTAATGATTTAATGATTTAATGATTTAATGATTTAATGATTTAATGATTTAATGATTTAATGATTTAATGATTTAATGATTTAATGATTTAATGATTTAATGATTTAATGATTTAATGATTTAATGATTTAATGATTTAATGATTTAATGATTTAATGATTTAATGATTTAATGATTTAATGATTTAATGATTTAATGATTTAATGATTTAATGATTTAATGATTTAATGATTTAATGATTTAATGATTTAATGATTTAATGATTTAATGATTTAATGATTTAATGATTTAATGATTTAATGATTTAATGATTTAATGATTTAATGATTTAATGATTTAATGATTTAATGATTTAATGATTTAATGATTTAATGATTTAATGATTTAATGATTTAATGATTTAATGATTTAATGATTTAATGATTTATGATTTAATGATTTAATGATTTAATGATTTAATGATTTAATGATTTAATGATTTAATGATTTAATGATTTAATGATTTAATGATTTAATGATTTAATGATTTAATGATTTAATGATTTAATGATTTAATGATTTAATGATTTAATGATTTAATGATTTAATGATTTAATGATTTAATGATTTAATGATTTAATGATTTAATGATTTAATGATTTAATGATTTAATGATTTAATGATTTAATGATTTAATGATTTAATGATTTAATGATTTAATGATTTAATGATTTAATGATTAATGATTTAATGATTTAATGATTTAATGATTTAATGATTTAATGATTTAATGATTTAATGATTTAATGATTTAATGATTTAATGATTTAATGATTTAATGATTTAATGATTTAATGATTTAATGATTTAATGATTTAATGATTTAATGATTTAATGATTTAATGATTTAATGATTTAATGATTTAATGATTTAATGATTTAATGATTTAATGATTTAATGATTTAATGATTTAATGATTTAATGATTTAATGATTTAATGATTTAATGATTTAATGATTTAATGATTTAATGATTTAATGATTTAATGATTTAATGATTTAATGATTTAATGATTTAATGATTTAATGATTTAATGATTTAATGATTGAATGATTTAATGATTTAATGATTTAATGATTTAATGATTTAATGATTTAATGATTTAATGATTTAATGATTTAATGATTTAATGATTTAATGATTTAATGATTTAATGATTTAATGATTTAATGATTTAATGATTTAATGATTTAATGATTTAATGATTTAATGATTTAATGATTTAATGATTTAATGATTTAATGATTTAATGATTTAATGATTTAATGATTTAATGATTTAATGATTTAATGATTTAATGATTTAATGATTTAATGATTTAATGATTTAATGATTTAATGATTTAATGATTTAATGATTTAATGATTTAATGATTTAATGATTTAATGATTTAATGATTTAATGATTTAATGATTTAATGATTTAATGATTTAATGATTTAATGATTAATGATTTAATGATTTAATGATTTAATGATTTAATGATTTAATGATTTAATGATTTAATGATTTAATGATTCAATGATTTAATGATTTAATGATTTAATGATTTAATGATTTAATGATTTAATGATTTAATGATTTAATGATTTAATGATTTAATGATTTAATGATTTAATGATTTAATGATTTAATGATTTAATGATTTAATGATTTAATGATTTAATGATTTAATGATTTAATGATTTAATGATTTAATGATTTAATGATTTAATGATTTAATGATTTAATGATTTAATGATTTAATGATTTAATGATTTAATGATTTAATGATTTAATGATTTAATGATTTTTTTTGAAAGAAAAAATAATTTAATTCTACCCTTTTCATACTCCTCCTCCATTCCATCGTTAGCCAATCAAGTGCATAAAAAACTTCTCTCATATATTGTTAGCTTAGATATCCGTTTTGCAAATTTGTGCGAATGAAAAAGTTGCAAATTTGAATACAATTTCCGTTCTGTTCATATCCTGGTAGTCTCTTGACGCTATGTGTGCGCATACGCCTTCCTCCGGCAAGGACATGATCATAAACTTCCATTGCTCCAGCATGTCTATGTCGATGCAAATGCAAATTTTTTTAATATGATTTGAAAAGGCTTTTAATGGAGGCTTCAATCCATGAGTGCTGTTGGTGGTTTATGGGAATGGTGATGTTCTCCTACAAGGCAAGGAAATCTACCATTGACCAAATAGATTGCCGTCAGGTCAGTCCTGGCTCATGAGGATGACTATGGATGCTGCAAGAAATTAGGTCATGTTTAAATTGCTTAAGATGATTTAACCAACCAATTTTTATGGCTTTTATCTGTTGTTATGCTGGTAGAAGTTATTCCAAATGGATGTTCTGTGAAGTTGAGATGAAATGGGAATTTAAATTTCTATTACTTATAGATTAAAGGAAAACTTTTTCATGTTTTTATAATGATTTATTTTTTGTTCTCTTTTCTTTTTGTGTAGCATGTCTGGCGGTTTAATGTCTTGTGTCCGGGAGAATTCCCCTCCTCTGGATCTGGACATCAATGCTTCCGGTCCATTATCACTGCCGGAACCCCGCATCAATACATCCGATTTATTCGATAATGTACATTCATCATCGCAGCATAATATCATGTCTTCAACGCCGCTGGCGGCTCATTCCTCTACCCATCTGGATGCTGGCAGTGGTAGCGGGGGCGGAGGCGGCGGTTCCACACCTCAAGCAACCCCACCCAATACAGGTAAGTTTTGTACTTGAAACTTTTTCAATATATATTTTTTTGCTATCGATGTGTCTGTGTTAAGCTTTTCTTGTTGGAGATTTTCTGTGGCCTCCTTCGTTTCTATGCTCAGCCACTTGAGTTTGTCCTTTACAGCTAGGCTTCCTTAACGGGGGTTAGGGTAATTATTTTTGCCTGTGGCTTACCTTTTCCATGTCTTTCTCTCTCTCTCTCTCTGCCCGACTTGATGCGGTTCTTAAAGGTGTTCTCGGTTGTCACTCATCCAAAGAGTGTCATTTAACAAAAGTAATTCATGTTTTATTGTTGTGTTTTCTCTGGTTTTTCTTTCTTTGAAGAAGCTGGGCTGGAGAAGGAGGACACGGAATGGTTTGACAAAAGTGTCAGTGACTTATTAGAGAAGTTTTTGAATGATCTCTTAAGGCTACAAACAATGACCTTTCAGCAATTGATTAGTTTGTTGGGAAACGGAAATTGTACCTAAAAGGTCGAGCGTTTTGCGGTGAAAGAAAAGTTGAAAGAAATATAAAAACCTTTTGAAAACAAAAGGGGGAGACGCTACATTTTTTTAAATTATTCATCTCATTTTATTAATGGCCGATCACATATTACGATAAAACCATAAAAATATAACAATTGTGCATTTGTATACAGTTTTATGTGGTTTTTATTTCAAAATTATTTAAATTTTCGCAAAAATATGATTTTTTCGCAATATTTTGTAAGATATCGTTGAAACTGCTGAACAGATGGCAAATGGTGTCGTAAGAAGTTGAAGACTACTTAATTCTGATTTTTTTAAAACTTTCCTGATCTAATTCGGATAAATGGTTCTCGAGTTATACCAAAATATGTGGCTCAATCTCTTTATTTTTTCCATATCACTGTTTATCGCGAGAATTAGTCTAAGCAAAAAAATGGGTTGAACCACATATTATGGCATAACTAGAGAACCATTTCTGAGAATTGGTTCAGGAAAGTATTAAAAAATTCAAAATTAAGTAGCCTTTAACTTCTTACAATACAATTTTGTATCCGATCAGCGGTACGACGGACGATAACTTACAAAAAATTGCGAAAAATGTATATTTTTTGAGAAAATTTTAATATTTTTCATGAATAAAATTAGATCATTTCGAAGAATATCGATTCATAACACTGTTTGTGCACAAAAATGTATCCTCGATGAAAACAGTACTCAGCGTAATTGTGACCTGCTAATTCGAATGGCATTAGCAGTTTTTTTTTCTGTGACATCGCGTTTTTGAGATATTTAGTCACAAAGTTTGCTGGGTAAAGAAGAAGGTTAGTAAATTAAAACGCAATTTTAGTATAGAAAACTTCGGAATAGATGTTCCATATCAAAGAATGAAAGAAAGGGGACACCTCAAGAAATATTTCTCCCAAAACAACCGACACCCCCACTCATCCCCTTACCACTGAAAATCGCCCTCCAAAAATAATGCGGTGCCAAAAGTCGTAGAACTCGAAGGGTTTTTGTGTAATGTATTCGACAATAAGATTACTTGTAAAATATCACTATAGGTCCCCACAATACACTTTTATGGCAACCAAATGGTTTTTCAAATATATCGATATCGTAATATAAAAATAATATAGCCCAATGAGGATAATGTCTTGGATAACAAATGAATCAGAACTTATTGTATTAAAAAAACCTTAAAAACTTAAAATCATTTTCATTAGACGATTTAATATAAATATTATAACATAAAATAATAAACTTATTTGAAATTATTATTTTTTTGCTTAATAAGGGGAATTTTGTTTTTCATTTTCTAAATATTGTTAGGCTTTAACCCTTTTGGAGTACGTGAAAGGCGTTCCTTAAACGAAGTGTGAAAGAATCTTCACAAGAAAAAGGATTTGGGCTTCCTTTTGCAATTTTCCACTTCCCCAAATCATCCTTAATGATTGGCTTTTGCCCAAAGCCTTCATTTTTTCGTTGATCTAGATGTAATCTCATATTTTTTTATTATAATTTTATTTACTTCTAATACCTAATCCTGGTGAATCCTCCTCCCTCGTCAACCAACCTTCATATCCATTGGCTGGCTGCCTCAATAATGATAAAAAGAAATGCCTTTCTTTTTTGCAGTTATCCTTTTTGCCTCTATGTTCCTACTTTGTAATCCTTTTTACGCTGCAGATTCGTTAGAGAATACCATAAGGTAAACCTCGGAAGGATTTTTTTCTGGTTAGAAAAATTCTAGGCCGCTGTCTTCATAGGACATGTTATAGAGGTAGTTATGAGCTGAGACAGACAGGATAACCAAAGGAAAGTGCCAAACGTGAGTGTGACTGTGTGTTAGCTTAGTGGTAACGAAATGTGGTTTCATTCCTATACACCAAGGACCAAAAAAGAAACAGGGGAAAGAGGAATCTAATACAAAAGAATCTTATTGAGGGTTTGTTTCATATTTTGAAATCAACGGGGGAATTCAAATACTGTTCGTAATGTCATTTTCTTTTAGTCAATTGAAGCTGGATATGGAAGGAAAGAGACTAAAAAAACATTTGCTTTGCTCAAGGATAAAAAAGAAAATCTATTTCCATTTCATTGCAACCCTAGGGATAATGTCCTGCTAAAAAAGGTTTCCTTATGATTTTGAATGTTTGCTAAAATTGTTTATAAATCAAAACAATAATGGTGTTAATGGAACAGAAGAATCCCCTATCTTTCTCGATTTAGTCCTGAAATTTATTTTTTGCAACTCACTCTTTTCCTTATCAATACCTAAGGATAAATGTTTTTAAGCTTTGCCTTTATTTTTCCGGGGGCTTTTTGTTTATTCACTCGAAAAAAGGCATAAAGGAAATGCAACAACGTCATTCTATACAAAGTTTTGTTTTCTGAATGCAACGCATTTCTTTGGAATTCCATTCCATTTCGACTACAAAAATGTCAACCCGTCAAAAGTGTGTGAAGGAGGAGAAAAACAAACGTAAAATAGAAAATCCAACGTAAGCGGACAAAGTTAAACCTTCAGATGTTATGCGAACGTATCAGAGGCGTAGTAAGTTCATCGTTGATGACATTTCGTATAGAAAAGTTCATCGTTGATGACTTTTCGCATAGAAAAGTTCATCGTTGATGACTTTTCGCATAGAAAAGTTCATCGTTGATGACTTTTCGCATAGAAAAATTCATCGTTGATGATTTTTCGTATAGAAAAGTTCATCGTTGATGACTTTTCGTATAGAAAAGTTCATCGTTGATGACTTTTCGTGTAGAAAAGTTCATCGTTGATGACTTTTCGTGTAGAAAAGTTCATCGTTGATGACTTTTCGTGTAGAAAAGTTCATCGTTGATGACTTTTCGTGTAGAAAAGTTCATCGTTGATGACTTTTCGTGTAGAAAAGTTCATCGTTGATGACTTTTCGTGTAGAAAAGTTCATCGTTGATGACTTTTCGTATAGAAAAGTTCATCGTTGATGACTTTTCGTATAGAAAAGTTCATCGTTGATGACTTTTCGTATAGAAAAGTTCATCGTTGATGACTTTTCGTATAGAAAAGTTCATCGTTGATGACTTTTCGTATAGAAAAGTTCATCGTTGATGACTTTTCGTATAGAAAAGTTCATCGTTGATGACTTTTCGTATAGAAAAGTTCATCGTTGATGACTTTTCGTATAGAAAAGTTCATCGTTGATGACTTTTCGTATAGAAAAGTTCATCGTTGATGACTTTTCGTGTAGAAAAGTTCATCGTTGATGACTTTTCGTATAGAAAAGTTCATCGTTGATGACTTTTCGTATAGAAAAGTTCATCGTTGAGGACTTTTCGCATAGAAAAGTTCATCGTTGAGGACTTTTCGCATAGAAAAGTTCATCGTTGAGGACTTTTCGCATGGAAAAGTTCATCGTTGATGACTTTTCGCATAGAAAAGTTCATCGTTGATGACTTTTCGTATAGAAAAGTTCATCGTTGATGACTTTTCGTATAGAAAAGTTCATCGTTGATGACTTTTCGTATAGAAAAGTTCATCGTTGAGGACTTTTCGCATAGAAAAGTTCATCGTTGAGGACTTTTCGCATAGAAAAGTTCATCGTTGATGACTTTTCGCATAGAAAAGTTCATCGTTGATGACTTTTCGCATAGAAAAGTTCATCGTTGATGACTTTTCGCATAGAAAAGTTCATCGTTGATGACTTTTCGCATAGAAAAGTTCATCGTTGATGACTTTTCGTATAGAAAAGTTCATCGTTGATGACTTTTCGTATAGAAAAGTTCATCGTTGATGACTTTTCGTATAGAAAAGTTCATCGTTGATGACTTTTCGTATAGAAAAGTTCATCGTTGATGACTTTTCGTATAGAAAAGTTCATCGTTGATGACTTTTCGTATAGAAAAGTTCATCGTTGATGACTTTTCGTATAGAAAAGTTCATCGTTGATGACTTTTCGTATAGAAAAGTTCATCGTTGATGACTTCTCGTATAGAAAAGTTCATCGTTGATGACTTCTCGTATAGAAAAGTTCATCGTTGATGACTTCTCGTATAGAAAAGTTCATCGTTGATGACTTCTCGTATAGAAAAGTTCATCGTTGATGACTTTTCGTATAGAAAAGTTCATCGTTGATGACTTTTCGTATAGAATAGTTCATCGTTGATGACTTTTCGTATAGAAAAGTTCATCGTTGATGACTTTTCGTATAGAAAAGTTCATCGTTGATGACTTTTCGTATAGAAAAGTTCATCGTTGATGACTTTTCGTATAGAAAAGTTCATCGTTGATGACTTTTCGTATAGAAAAGTTCATCGTTGATGACTTTTCGTATAGAAAAGTTCATCGTTGATGACTTTTCGTATAGAAAAGTTCATCGTTGATGACTTTTCGTATAGAAAAGTTCATCGTTGATGACTTTTCGTATAGAAAAGTTCATCGTTGATGACTTTTCGTATAGAAAAGTTCATCGTTGATGACTTTTCGTATAGAAAAGTTCATCGTTGATGACTTTTCGTATAGAAAAGTTCATCGTTGATGACTTTTCGTATAGAAAAGTTCATCGTTGATGACTTTTCGTATAGAAAAGTTCATCGTTGATGACTTTTCGTATAGAAAAGTTCATCGTTGATGACTTTTCGTATAGAAAAGTTCATCGTTGATGACTTTTCGTATAGAAAAGTTCATCGTTGATGACTTTTCGTATAGAAAAGTTCATCGTTGATGACTTTTCGTATAGAAAAGTTCATCGTTGATGACTTTTCGTATAGAAAAGTTCATCGTTGATGACTTTTCGTATAGGAAAGTTCATCGTTGATGACTTTTCGTATAGGAAAGTTCATCGTTGATGACTTTTCGTATAGGAAAGTTCATCGTTGATGACTTTTCGTATAGGAAAGTTCATCGTTGATGACTTTTCGTATAGGAAAGTTCATCGTTGATGACTTTTCGTATAGAAAAGTTCATCGTTGATGACTTTTCGTATAGAAAAGTTCATCTTTGATGACTTTTCGTATAGAAATGACTTTTCGTATAGATGATGACTTTTCGTATAGAAACTTCAAAGTTGATGACTTTTCGTATAGAAAAGTTCATCGTTGATGACTTTTCGTATAGAAAAGTTCATCGTTGATGACTTTTCGTATAGAAAAGTTCATCGTTGATGACTTTTCGTATAGAAAAGTTCATCGTTGATGACTTTTCGTATAGAAAAGTTCATCGTTGATGACTTTTCGTATAGAAAAGTTCATCGTTGATGACTTTCCGTATAGAAAAGTTCATCGTTGATGACTTTTCGCATAGAAAAGTTCATCGTTGATGACTTTTCGCATAGAAAAGTTCATCGTTGATGACTTTCCGTATAGAAAAGTTCATCGTTGATGACTTTTCGCATAGAAAAGTTCATCGTTGATGACTTTTCGCATAGAAAAGTTCATCGTTGATAACTTTTCGCATAGAAAAGTTCATCGTTGATGACTTTTCGCATAGAAAAGTTCATCGTTGATGACTTTTCGCATAGAAAAGTTCATCGTTGATGACTTTTCGCATAGAAAAGTTCATCGTTGATGACTTTTCGCATAGAAAAGTTCATCGTTGATGACTTTTCGCATAGAAAAGTTCATCGTTGATGACTTTTCGCATAGAAAAGTTCATCGTTGATGACTTTTCGCTTAGAAAAGTTCATCGTTGATGACTTTTCGCATAGAAAAGTTCATCGTTGATGACTTTTCGCATAGAAAAGTTCATCGTTGATGACTTTTCGCATAGAAAAGTTCATCGTTGATGACTTTTCGCATAGAAAAGTTCATCGTTGATGACTTTTCGCATAGAAAAGTTCGTCGTTGATGACTTTTCGTATAGAAAAGTTCATCGTTGATGACTTTTCGCATAAAAAAGTTAGTCGTTGATGACTTTCCTTATAGAAAAGTTAGTCGTTGATGACTTTCCGTATAGAAAAGTTCATCGTTGATGACTTTCCGTATAGAAAAGTTCATCGTTGATGACTTTCCGTATAGAAAAGTTCATCGTTGATGACTTTTCGTATAGAAAAGTTCATCGTTGATGACTTTTCGTATAGAAAAGTTCATCGTTGATGACTTTTCGTATAGAAAAGTTCATCGTTGATGACTTTTCGTATAGAAAAGTTCGTCGTTGATGACTTTTCGTATAGAAAAGTTCGTCGTTGATGACTTTCCGTATAGAAAAGTTCATCGTTGATGACTTTCCGTATAGAAAAGTTCATCGTTGATGACTTTCCGTATAGAAAAGTTCATCGTTGATGACTTTCCGTATAGAAAAGTTCATCGTTGATGACTTTTCGTATAGAAAAGTTCATCGTTGATGACTTTTCGTATAGAAAAGTTCATCGTTGATGACTTTTCGTATAGAAAAGTTCATCGTTGATGACTTTTCGTATAGAAAAGTTCATCGTTGATGACTTTTCGTATAGAAAAGTTCATCGTTGATGACTTTTCGTATAGAAAAGTTCATCGTTGATGACTTTTCGTATAGAAAAGTTCATCGTTGATGACTTTTCGTATAGAAAAGTTCATCGTTGATGACTTTTCGTATAGAAAAGTTCATCGTTGATGACTTTTCGTATAGAAAAGTTCATCGTTGATGACTTTTCGTATAGAAAAGTTCATCGTTGATGAATTTTCGTATAGAAAAGTTCATCGTTGATGACTTTTCGTATAGAAAAGTTCATCGTGGATGACTTTTCATATAGAAAAGTTCATCGCTGATGACCTTTCATATAGAAAAGTTCATCGCTGATGACCTTTCTTCTAGAAATGTTCATCTTTGATGACTTTTCTTCTAGAAAAGTTCATCTTTGATGACTTTTCTTCTAGAAAAGTTAATCATTGCTGACTTTTCGTATAGAAAAGTTCATCGTTGATGACTTTTCATATAGAAAAGTTCATCGTTGATGATTTTTCGTATTGAAAAGTTCATCGTTGATGACTTTTCGTATTGAAAAGTTCATCGTTGATGACTTTTCGTATAGAAAAGTTCATCGTTGATGACTTTTCGTATAGAAAAGTTCATCGTTGATGACTTTTCGTATAGAAAAGTTCATCGTTGATGACTTTTCGTATAGAAAAGTTCATCGTTGATGACTTTTCGTATAGAAAAGTTCATCGTTGATGACTTTTCGTATAGAAAAGTGCATCGTTGATGACTTTTCGTATAGAAAAGTTCATCGTTGATGACTTTTCGTATAGAAAAGTTCATCGTTGATGACTTTTCGTATAGAAAAGTTCATCGTTGATGACTTTTCGTATAGAAAAGTTCATCGTTGATGACTTTTCGTATAGAAAAGTGCATCGTTGATGACTTTTCGTATAGAAAAGTTCATCGTTGATGACTTTTCGTATAGAAAAGTTCATCGTTGATGACTTTTCGTATAGAAAAGTTCATCGTTGATGACTTTTCGTATAGAAAAGTTCATCGTTGATGACTTTTCGTATAGAAAAGTTCATCGTTGATGACTTTTCGTATAGAAAAGTACATCGTTGATGACTTTTCGTATAGAAAAGTACATCGTTGATGACTTTTCGTATAGAAAAGTACATCGTTGATGACTTTTCGTATAGAAAAGTTCATCTTTGATGACTTTTCGTATAGAAAAGATCATCGTTGATGACTTTTTGTATAGAAAAGTTCATCGTTGATGACTTTTCGTATAGAAAAGTTCATCGTTGATGACTTTTCGTATAGAAAAGTTCATCGTTGATGACTTTTCGTATAGAAAAGTTCATCGTTGATGACTTTTCGTATAGAAAAGTACATCGTTGATGACTTTTCGTATAGAAAAGTACATCGTTGATGACTTTTCGTATAGAAAAGTTCATCTTTGATGACTTTTCGTATAGAAAATTCAAAGTTGATGACTTTTCGTATAGAAAATTCAAAGTTGATGACTTTTCGTATAGAAAATTCAAAGTTGATGACTTTTCGTACAGAAAAGTTCATCGTTGATGACTTTTCGTATAGAAAAGTTCATCGTTGTTGACTTTTCGTATAGAAAAGTTCATCGTTGTTGACTTTTCGTATAGAAAAGTTCATCGTTGATGACTTTTCGTATAGAAAGGTTCATCGTTGATGACTTTTCGTATAGAAAGTTCATCGTTGATGACGTTTCGTATAGAAAAGTTCATCGCTGATGACTTTTCTTCTAGAAAAGTTCATCGTTGATGACTTTTCTTCTAGAAAAGTTCATCGTTGATGACTTTTCTTCTAGAAAAGTTCATCGTTGATGACTTTTCATATAGAAAAGTTCATCGTTGATGATTTTTCGTATTGAAAAGTTCATCGTTGATGATTTTTCGTATTGAAAAGTTCATCGTTGATGACTTTTCGTATTGAAAAGTTCATCGTTGATGACTTTTCGTATAGAAAAGTTCATCGTTGATGACTTTTCGTATAGAAAAGTTCATCGTTGATGACTTTTCGTATAGAAAAGTTCATTGTTGATGACTTTTCGTATAGAAAAGTTCATCGTTGATGACTTTTCGTATAGAAAAGTGCATCGTTGATGAATTTTCGTATAGAAAAGTGCGTCGTTGATGAATTTTCGTATAGAAAAGTGCATCGTTGATGACTTTTCGTATAGAAAAGTAAATCGTGGATGACTTGACACCCTTCCACCTTTCCTACCAATTCCACGCATATGGATTAAGTATATTGCTGCTTTTTTAGCATTACTCTCCCTAAGCTGTATATATTTCAGATTTTCCTTTCACTCGATTGTTTGCATTTACACGCGCAACATCGAAATCTGCTTACCTCTTTCCCTAACGGCTCCCAGACACTGTGTGTGGGAGTATTACAAAAATATGTGTAGGGCTTGAAGTATTCCCCACTTCCCCGCTTCTTCCTTCCATATAACAATAACGTTGTTATGTCAACGATGCACTCGTTTTTTTTTTCTTTTCGTATGAAAAGGGGACAACTAAGAGGCAAGTTCCCCGGAAGATGTTGGGTGCAGTACATTTGATGCAGTTGTTGGCATTACGGAGAATTTTCACTCAGACGTCTTATTTAACGCGTCAAGTGGAACTGTTTTGAATATCACTCACTCGCTCAGTCACTGCTGAAGGAAAGCTAACGTTGTTGGCAATTTTCTGATGTTCTTTTTGGTTCCCTAAGGTGTCAAGGAGTGATATATGTATATATGGAATATTCTAAAAGGGAATTTTAAAGGAGATTCTTTAATGGGTGGAAAAGCTGCAGACAGTTAGTTGTGTCGATTGTACCGTTTATATTTTAAAATTTTTCTTCTAGTAAAGTCAAAATCCAAAATTTGAATACATTACCTTTTACGGTTTCGAGGAGCTCCGTTATTGACAGTTATGGCTGTCAGTTAGTGAGGAGTTTGATAACTAATCATGAAATTGTTTTTTTTTTAAGATAATTCTTTAAGTTTCGAAGGAGCTTCAGAACGATTGGGACAAGTTTTTGGAAAACCGCTGCGAAAAACTGTAATTACTTAAACAATAATCGTCATTTTCTTGTTCGCAAGAAAATATTGTGTGTTTTTTCTTCTTGATTTATCAACTTTTTAAAATAAATAGATTCTGAACCTCTTTGGAATAAGAGCAATTCACTGATATGCATTTTATAATAATATAAAATAATTTGAGAAGAATTAAAACCCTAAAGATATACCACTGATATTAATTTTTAAATAATTTGAGAAGATTAAATATCCTAAAAGTATACCACAAAAATCGGTGTATATTTTTCATCTTATTTAAACAAACTTTTTCGACAATTTTTTTTGTACTACAATTCAATAAAATATACTATAAATATGCTTTTGCACATCTCTGGGATCATAGCTATCCACTGATAACAATTTCGTTATCATTTGAAAATTTTCTAGATCTCAAAAGTGTACCACAAAAATAAACTGTGTTTTTTCTCTTTATTTTCTCAACATTTAGCATTGACTTTTTATACCCCTATAATTAATTAAATTGCTTTAAAAATATTTTTCTGACATCTTTGAAGAAAAAGCTTTCAGTTGATAAAACTTTTATTATAAGTTGTTTGTTTTGAAGACCTCAAAAGTGTACCACAAAAATAAAATTGTTTTTTTTTCTTCTTATCTTAGCAACTCCATTCTCCATTGACTTTCTGGTCTAATACATTTTACAAATTATATTGAAAATATTATTCTGCACCTCTCTGAAGGAGGAGCTTTCAATTGACACATATTTTGTTACAATTAAACTATTCTAAAGTACTCAAAAGTGTACCACAAAAATAGTTTGTGTTTCTTCACTTTAAATTATAAACTTTTTGCAGTTTTCGTGTTTAAGGTCCAAATTATTTTTTTGCATTTTTGTTATATTTTTCCAACCTGCCGACTCAGCTCGAATATCCTTTACCAACATTTTTCCATCTCAGCGTTATGTCTTCCCCAACTTTCCTGTTTTCTCCCCGTCATTAACTATGCAAAATTCCATAAAATGATTCACCCCATTTAACAAATCGCTGGGAAAATGATAGAAGAAAAAAAGCGGAATACGACAGCACATCACAAAAATGAAAAAGAAAAACTGAATTAAAGTATGGAACCCAAATATGTAGAGACAACGAAAGAGCTAAGGGCAAACTCTATCATCATCATAGGAATTATTTAGGATACCCATTTTTTCGCATCACTAAGGAAAAGACGAAAAAAAGAAGGTCATCAGGTGCTGACAGTAAAAGGAAATAGACTTAAATGGAGCAATTTGAAATAATTACGGGAAATGAAAGTTATTCTCGTAAACTGTTTCCCATCGGGGGAGTGATTGACTAGAGGAGCTAATGGGATATGTTCGAAAAAGAAAGTAGAAGTTATGTTTCGAAAAGAGAGGTAGACGTTTTGGGGAAATTTAAAGAATTTAATTAATTTTAATTTTAATTTAATTAATTAAATTTGTTAGTTTTTATCTATCAAAATTGAAAAATAATTAAAATTCGGAAGAAATTAAAAAAGTCGTAAGGTCCCAACAGAAACGTGTAGGTCAGAAACCCTGATGGTCAAGGATTGTTTCGTCTAGTTTCGAAAGCTGCGAGTTCAGAATCCTGCACTACCCGGACCTGAGCTATGCCAGAACTACTCTAGTTCTACTACCCAAGCTCTCTATATTCAGTTCTGATCCGTTAATGAATAATGCACACTTAGATGCAGATCCTGCAGTCTTTCCTACAGTTCCATTGCTGGTTTGTCTTGTTAAAATCCCATTCCTTTCGAATTCTTAAATGTACCACAAAAATCAATCTACAGCTATTATTCTACAGATTTAGAAAATGTTGCCTTACTTCCCAATAATTTCAATTATGGTTAAACTAGTTATACCCCCCACTGTACTTGTGTAACCAACGACATTGTGCGTTATTCGCAAAACAGTGGCCGCTAAACCATCCAAACTTCATCACCACAACAATGCAATTTTTACCAATTGTTTTTTTGCTCTATTATATGATTACCATAAATTATCTAATGATACTTATGCATACAAACTATGATATTTCTACGTCCAATTTCCATGCCATTCAGACAGACAGACCGACCGACCGACAGAGATGCCCGTTTGTGATACTGATACTCGTACTCTCCTCTCCATACGCATAGTTGTTGTTAGATGGATGAAGCCTTTTGTTTTCTGCAACAACTGCAATCACGGGGAAACATTGCAGGGAATTGTTGAATGTGAAGCCACCGAACGGGCCACAGACGGACGTGAGGTGAACAAAAGATCAGAGCAATGCCTACGAAAAGTACAATGGTAACAGAGTCTAGATACTATTTACTCGACCGACTGTGGCGGAAGGAAGGACCGCTGGATGGATAGACGGACGGACAGACAGACAGACAGATAAACAGATATTCAGATAGGCTTTGGCGGTATAAACGGCAGTGGCAGTATATATATAAATATATGTACTCGCATATAGTAAAATACCATAAACAAATCCAATTATGTAAAGTTCAACCAAAGGTTAGACTTTTTTGTTTGTACTACTACTGCAAGTATTACAATTTAGTAGTAGCTTGATTTTTTTTATTGTTGCTGATGCTGATTTTTTTTATGTAGTAAAATGTTTTTTCCATATTCATTATCATCAACATCGCACAGTGGTTCGAGACCAAATTTAATTAATTATATACAATGAATGCTAAGGATGCCATAAAAACTAGTTGTTTTGGTGGAAGGAATCAGTAAAGAACTCTGTAAAGATAGGTGCTATTATCTGTAGTTGAACCTAGGGTTTATATTCGGTAAAGAACTCAGTAAGTAAATGCAATCTTATCTGGAGTTAAACCTAAGAACTCTGCTCCGAACATAAAACTCGCTGGAGAGTAAATAGAGTGTTTTTTCCATTATCTGGTAGTTATAGGACCTATGAACATTAGAAAGGACAGGAATAAGAATCAGACGGATGACCGGATAAACAGATGGATAGAAGGATAATCAACAGAACCGGTAGGACTAAAAAGTGTTAAATTAATCGATTTGTGGATAGCAGACGAAAATGGATTTCCTTGAAAATTCCCTTCGGTGAAATCATTCAGGAAGTGGCAGACAGCTTCCGATACTCTAAGAATCTAAGGACGCCTTGGAGATCGGCATGACTTCATTGAGAGTCCGGAAAGACTGACGGTCCGATGAGAAGGACTGTTAGATAGATAGACATACATAGATTCAGATGAAAATAAGTATAAAGTAAGTATAATTGTGCAGAATTAATAATACTGAGATATTACCTTAATCTACCTTAATCTACCTTAATCATGTGATCATTACAAAAACAGTTTGAACAGAACAACATGGAGAGTCATGAGAATGACTAGCTAGTTATTATAAAGATTACTCCGCAGCATTATTAATCCTGAGATCTTGACACCATCAACACAAAATCATTATCATAACATCGTTTCTTATTTATACCCATTCTTAACAATTTTGTCACAGATCACCATGAATCATAATTTGTATTCACACTTAAGAGGTCATCTTTGGACTTCGAACATTCCTTAATCTTTTGTTTTCTTCTTATAATTTTATCCTGTGATGTAGATAATGAGAAAATGAAATGAAAAAACACGAGAAAACAGTTGATAAAAAACACTCAGTAATCCAGAGTTAATTTGTTCTGCTCGTTGGGAGAATCTAGTTCTCTGATATATCGACTGACTAACTTTGATTGGATTTTGGATCCCCTTATTGTCATTGGTACTGCTTGGCGCTTAAAGTAATTTGAAAATTGCAACATTTATAACAGCAAAAATAGATATAAGGATCTATAGTATAGCGGAAGACCTCCGAGGTCGACTCTATAGTGTAGAGAAAGACCTCCGAGGTCGACAATTTAGTATATAGGAAGGTCTTTCTCTACACTATAGAGTTGATGAAGACCTCCGAAGTCGAAACTATAGTATAGAGGAAGACCTCCGACGTCGACTCTATAGTATTGAGGAATACCTCCGAGGTCGACTCTATAGTATAGAGGAAGACCTCAGAGGTAGACTCTATAGTCCTCCGAGGTTGACTCTATAGTATAGAGATCGACTCTACTTATATAGTATAGAGGAAGACCTCCGAGTTCGACTCTATAGTATAGAGGAAGACCTCCGAGGAAGACCTCCGAGGTCGACTCTATAGTGTAGAGAAAGACCGAGGTCGACTCTATAGTATAGAGGAAGACCTCCGAGGTCTACTCTATAGTGTAGAGAAAGACCTCCGAGGTCTACTCTATAGTGTAGAGAAAGACCTCCGAGGTCTACTCTATAGTGTAGAGAAAGACCTCTGAGATCGACTATATAGTATAGACGAAGACCTCCGAGGTTGAATCTATAGTACGGCTGAAGAACTCCGAGGTCGACTTAATAGTACCGAGGAAGACCTCCGAGGTCGACTCTATAGTGTAGAGGAAGACCTCCGAAGTCGAAACTATAGTGTAGAGGAAGACTTACGAAGTCGACTCTATATAGTATAGAGGAAGATTTCCGAGGTCGAATCTACAGTGCGGATGAAGAACTCCGAGGTCGACTCAATAGTACCGAGGAAGACCTCCGAGGTCGACTCTATAATGTAGAGGAAGACCTCCGAAGTCGAAACTATAGTGTAGAGGAAGACTTCCGAGGTCGACTCTATAGTATAGGGGAAGACCACCGAGGTCGACTCTATAGTATAAAGGAAAACGTTTGAGGTCGAGTCTATAGCGAAAGACCTCCGGGGTCGACTCTATAGTACACATAGAGTAGGACCTCCGAGGTCGAATCTATAGTACGGATGAAGAACTCCGAGGTCGACTCAATAGTACCGAGGAAGACCTCCGAGGTCGACTCTATAGTGTAGAGGAAGACCTCCGAAGTCGAAACTATAGTGTAGAGGAAGACTGCCGAGGTCGACTCTATAGTATAGGGGAAGACCACCGAGGTCGACTCTATAGTATAGGGGAAGACCACCGAGGTCGACTCTATAGTATAAAGGAAAACCTTTGAGGTCGAGTCTATAGTATATTTGGAAGACCTTCGAGGTCGACTCTATAGTATAGGGGAAGACCTGCGAGGTCGACTCTATAGTATAGAAGAAGACCTCTATAGTATAGAAGAAAACCTCGACTCTATAGTGCAGAGGAAGACCTCCGAGGTCGATTCTGTAGTGTTGAAGATGACCTCCGATGTCGACTCTATAGTACAGAGGAAGACCTCCGAGGTCGAAACTATAGTATAGACGAAGACCACCGAGGTCGACTCTATAGTATAGTGGAAGACCTTCGAGATCGACTCTATAGTATAGAGGAAGATTTCCGAGGTCGAATCTATAGTACGGATGAAGAACTCCGAGGTCGACTCAATAGTACCGAGGAAGACCTCCGAGGTCGACTCTATAATGTAGAGGAAGACCTCCGAAGTCGAAACTATAGTGTAGAGGAAGACCTCCGAGGTCGACTCTATAGTACAGTTGAAGACCTCCGAGGTCGATTCTGTAGTGTTGAGGAAGACCTCCGAAGTCGAAACTATAGTACAGAGGAAGACCTCCGAGGTCGAAACTATAGTATAGACGAAGACCACCGAGGTCGACTCTATAGTATAGTGGAAGACCTTCGAGATCGACTCTATAGTATAGAGGAAGATTTCCGAGGTCGAATGTACGGATGAAGAACTCCGAGGTCGACTCAATAGTACCGAGGAAGACCTCCGCGGTCGACTCTATAGTGTAGAGGAAGACCTCCGAAGTCGAAACTATAGTGTAGAAGAAGACTTCCGAGGTCGACTCTATAGTATAGGGGAAGACCACCGAGGTCGACTCTATAGTATATTGGAAGACCTTCGAAGTCGACTCTATAGTATTCCTCCGAGGAAGACCTCTGAGGTCGACTCTATAGTGTAGAGAAAGACCGAGGTCGACTCTATAGTATAGAGGAAGACCGAGGTCGACTCTATAGTATAGAGGAAGACCTCCGAGGTCTACTCTATAGTGTAGAGAAAGACCTCCGAGGTCTACTCTATAGTGTAGAGAAAGACCTCCGAGGTCTACTCTATAGTGTAGAGAAAGACCTCCGAGGTCTACTCTATAGTGTAGAGAAAAACCTCTGACATCGACTATATAGTATAGACGAAGACCTCCGAGGTTGAATCTATAGTACGGCTGAAGAACTCCGAGGTCGACTTAATAGTACCGAGGAAGACCTCCGAGGTCGACTCTATAGTGTAGAGGAAGACCTCCGAAGTCGAAACTATAGTGTAGAGGAAGACTTACGAATTCAACTCTATAGTATAGTGGAAGACCACCGAGGTCGACTCTATAGTATAGTGGAAGACCTTCGAGATCGACTCTATAGTATAGAGGAAGATTTCCGAGGTCGAATCTACAGTGCGGATGAAGAACTCCGAGGTCGACTCAATAGTACCGAGGAAGACCTCCGAGGTCGACTCTATAATGTAGAGGAAGACCTCCGAAGTCGAAACTATAGTGTAGAGGAAGACTTCCGAGGTCGACTCTATAGTATAGGGGAAGACCACCGAGGTCGACTCTATAGTATAAAGGAAAACGTTTGAGGTCGAGTCTATAGCGAAAGACCTCCGGGGTCGACTCTATAGTATACATAGAGTAGGACCTCCGAGGTCGAATCTATAGTACGGATGAAGAACTCCGAGGTCGACTCAATAGTACCGAGGAAGACCTCCGAGGTCGACTCTATAGTGTAGAGGAAGACCTCCGAAGTCGAAACTATAGTGTAGAGGAAGACTGCCGAGGTCGACTCTATAGTATAGGGGAAGACCACCGAGGTCGACTCTATAGTATAGGGGAAGACCACCGAGGTCGACTCTATAGTATAAAGGAAAACCTTTGAGGTCGAGTCTATAGTATATTTGGAAGACCTTCGAGGTCGACTCTATAGTATAGGGGAAGACCTGCGAGGTCGACTCTATAGTATAGAAGAAGACCTCTATAGTATAGAAGAAAACCTCGACTCTATAGTACAGAGGAAGACCTCCGAGGTCGATTCTGTAGTGTTGAAGATGACCTCCGATGTCGACTCTATAGTACAGAGGAAGACCTCCGAGGTCGAAACTATAGTATAGACGAAGACCACCGAGGTCGACTCTATAGTATAGTGGAAGACCTTCGAGATCGACTCTATAGTATAGAGGAAGATTTCCGAGGTCGAATCTATAGTACGGATGAAGAACTCCGAGGTCGACTCAATAGTACCGAGGAAGACCTCCGAGGTCGACTCTATAATGTAGAGGAAGACCTCCGAAGTCGAAACTATAGTGTAGAGGAAGACCTCCGAGGTCGACTCTATAGTACAGTTGAAGACCTCCGAGGTCGATTCTGTAGTGTTGAGGAAGACCTCCGAAGTCGAAACTATAGTACAGAGGAAGACCTCCGAGGTCGAAACTATAGTATAGACGAAGACCACCGAGGTCGACTCTATAGTATAGTGGAAGACCTTCGAGATCGACTCTATAGTATAGAGGAAGATTTCCGAGGTCGCATGTACGGATGAAGACCTTCGAGATCGACTCTATAGTATAGAGGAAGATTTCCGAGGTCGAATGTACGGATGAAGAACTCCGAGGTCGACTCAATAGTACCGAGGAAGACCTCCGCGGTCGACTCTATAGTGTAGAGGAAGACCTCCGAAGTCGAAACTATAGTGTAGAAGAAGACTTCCGAGGTCGACTCTATAGTATAGGGGAAGACCACCGAGGTCGACTCTATAGTATATTGGAAGACCTTCGAAGTCGACTCTATAGTATAGGGGAAGACCTGCGAGGTCGACTCTATAGTATAGAAGAAGACCTGCGAGGTCGACTCTATAGTATAGAAGAAGACCTCCGCGGTCGACTCTATAGTATAGAAGAAGACCTCCGAGGTCGACTCTATAGTATAGAAGAAGACCTGCGAGGTCGACTCTATAGTATAGAAGAAGACCTCCGAGGTCGACTCTATAGTATAGAAGAAGACCTCCGAGGTAGACTCTATAGTATAGAAGAAGACCTCCGAGGTAGACTCTATAGTATAGAAGAAGACCTCCGAGTTCGACTCTATAGTATAGAAGAAGAGCTCCGAGGTAGACTCTATAGTATAGAAGAAGACCTGCGAGGTCGACTTTATAGTATAGAAGAAGACCTCCGAGGTCGACTCTATAGTATAGAAGAAGACCTCCGAGGTAGACTCCATAGTATAGAAGAAGACCTCCGAGGTCGACTCTATAGTACAGAGGAAGGCCTCCGAGGTCGATTCTGTATTGTTAAGGAAGACCTCCGAAGTCGAAACTATAGTATATAGGAAACCCCCCGAGGTCGACTCTATAGTGTAGAGGAAGACCTCCGAGGTAGTATTGAGGAAGACCTCCGAAGTCGACTTTATAGGATAGAGGAAGACCTATAGGGTGTGGTCGACTCTATAGATTGGAGGAATTCTGGGAGATTTAAAATGTATGTTATCGTTGAGGTATTTAAAAACTTAATAGCGAAATATAAAAACTTAAGAGCGGACAGTAAGACTCACTCGATAGCAAATGGTCAGTTTTAATCTATAAGTTATTTTTATGGCTATTATTTTAAAATTATGAAAATGAAACGCATTTTCCAAACACTGTGCTCCTCATTTGTTCCGCTACTTCATTACCAACATCGGTAATTGTCTTTTGCTTCCCTCCTGGCTGTCTGTTGTTGGTGATGAGCAATAGCTGGCTGGCTGGCTGGCTGACGGGCTGGGTGGTTGATGGACTGACGATTGATGTCAGCATGTTATCACAAAACATATGTTTTACCCCATTATTTCTGTTAATATCCCCCTTTCAGGTTGTAACCGTTCACCACCACCAGTAGTAGAAGTAGATAGTAGCAGTTACCTGTAATAATAGTGTTCATTTTTAAAATAGTTTTACATTTTGTTTTTAAAACTTTTTCCATTTAACAAATTACAATAATGCCCCCCCCATAAAGAGAAAGAGAAATGGAAAGAAAAATAATCATTAATTTCAAAATATTTCATAACAGTTGTTTGTTGTGACCTTTTGTGGTGTTGATGGAACGGGAGGGGGCCAAAGGTGGACCATATCGGGAACATGGGCTAATATGGAACTAAAACATTGTTTGTGGAACGTGTTTTAGGCATAAAAATCATGTAGACAGTTACATTGATAAGCCGCCATTGTCTGATTGTCTAACTTTTTTGTCCGTCCGCAACTGTGTGTCCGTCCCCAACTGTGTGTCCGTCTGTCTGTCTTATTTTTTCGCCATGCGTTTTTCTTTTGAATGGCTTAGTTTTCCCCTTAGTCTTTGTATAGTAAATCCATTTGTCTGTCCGTCTGTCGGTTAGTCTATTGTTTTGTATGTTTTCTCGGTTAGTTTTGCTGCATAATTTTTCTTGTCTGTGTTTTTCCCTTTAAGTTAAATCTCTTACAAAAGTTGTGTTTTCTTAGTTTTTGTTTTGTTGTTTTCGTTGTCTGAAATTTGTAAATTGTTTATTTTAGACGATTGCGTATGACGGTTATTGTTTTATTTAAATCGTGTACAAATGAAGCAGAAATTAATTTTTGCCATTAAATTTAGTACACGTTTCATTCAGCTACTCAACAACTCACTCACATATGTTTACATTTGTTTGTGGAATATTTCCAAAATTAAAATTACAAAATTCTTTGTATTTCTCAAAAATCTACTTAAGCAATGGGTAATTTGTTTTTTGCTAACAAAATAATTTCGTAATTTGGAATTACATATTATTATTGGAAAATAAAAAAATTCTTATTCGGAAAATGGATTTCAGATAATTGTAATAGTTTATGTTTGTTCGTGGTTTCTCCATTTAAACAATGATCCCTAAAATACATATGTCATAATTATGGGTCACTACATAATTGGACGCAATTAATTTAAACCAATCCGGAGTCCCCTTTAGGATGACTTCAGATTGTAGTAATCAATCATATAGTATGGCTGAACTACGCGCTTCAAAGTACTGCTTGTGTTTTCTTATGCGATCGATCCCTCGAAACATGTCAGAGTGAGAGCGAAGCTGTAAGCAGAAGTGGTATTTTTCAGCGACTTTATAGCTGGGTCGTACAATTGGAATAAAAATTTACTTTATAATGTAATTAAAATAAATTAATAACAAAAAAAGTCCCATTTACGAGTACCATCCCAAGTTTTTGTCCTAAGACATACATGCTGGAACCTTCTTAAGAAGTTTATCCTATAGTTTCTGGTATGAAATGGATTTATCAACTTAACGAAACATTTCATAAATTTAAACCTGTAAATAATTAGGTAGCGAGTACTATTCAGCAATAGAGAGCGAAGATTGTATTGAATGTCTACTAACAAGCTTGAAAAGGGCTTGATTTTGTTTCTCAGACCCATTTCAAGTCCATTTCCGTCATATATTTCCTCGATTCCCAGCAGAGGCTCTAGCATGTTGCTGCAAAATCTAAATATACACCCAGTTAGCTTCCAACAATGCAGAGGCGATTGGAGCAAGTGGCCTGTAAATGCCTTGGGGGATCCTTACAAAATATCTTTCAGAATTTTAACTGCTATCCCGATAAGATTGAAAGTCTTTTACCATTGTGAAGGGCTAGCCCTGGTTGGTTTTACAGACCAATTAAACTCTCTTTTCAGTTTACACAGATATTTCAGAGAGAAAGCGTGCTCGACGTATGTTCGATTCCCACCAGAGGCTATGATATATAGACCTCATTTACCTTCTAAATGCGGAAAGGTGCGATAGGGGCGAGTGTCTACTGACAGGTCTGTAAATGCCGTGAGAGACTCATACAAACTATCTTTCACTTTTCCATTTTTCCAAAGACATGAAAAGAACGAACTATACACATCCATTTCCGAGTACCTTATAATATACATGTCTATCGAATCTGCTGTAAGGCATAATGGCCGCAAATCTGAGTTTCAAATAAATCTGTACAAAATGTATCAAGATGGCAAGAAAAACGAACTGTAAGGGTCTGGTCTCTCTCCTCCCAGAGAGACCAGAAGCATCTCTACCTTGGGGAAAGAATTTGCAGATTCCATTGCTGGATATTTCGTAGTAAATGGTGTTTTTTTTGACGTGTGGTTTTCAAGAAGAAATAAAATAATGTTATGGCCAATAATATAGCTGTATTATAAAGATTATGTTTTAAAAATGATTTCGGGCAAGTTGCCGCCGCTGCCGTCTCTAATAAATTCCGGCCGAGAGGGCCAATTTTCGACCACTTTTTGGTCGAAATTTGGGGCTGTATGTCAGCAATAACGCGCCGAATATTATCATCCAAGGCGTCAATCGTGTCGGGCTTATCTGCGTAGACAAGCGACTTCACATAACCCCACAAAAAATAGTCCAGCGGTGTTAAATCGCACGATCTTGGAGGCCATGCCACAGACCCATGACGCGACATAATGTTCTCACCAAAAGTTTCCTTCAATAAATTGATTGTTTCGTTGGCTGCATGACATGTAGCGCCGTCTTGTTGGAACCAAAGGTCGTCCGCATCAACATCCTCCAATTCAGGTACGAAAAAGTCATTAATCATTGCTCTATAGCGTTCCCCATTGACTGTAACATTATGGCCGGCTTAATTTTTGAAGAAATATGGACCAATGATTCCATCTACCCATAGAGCACAGTGACGTTTTATGAATGCAACGGTGTCTGAACAATGGCATGTGGATTATCATTACTCTAAATGCGACAATTTTGTTTATTAAGGTACTCATTCATCCAAAAGTGAGCTTCATCGCTGAACAAAATTTTCCTGTGCAAATAGGGAACGGTGGCCATCTCATTTTGGGCCCATTCACCGAACGTGCGACGGGCTTGCTGGTCATTCGGCTTCAATTCTTGCACGAGTTGTTTTTGGTAAGCCCGTAAACCAAGGATCCTTTCGCAAAATCTTCCAAAGTAGATGGGCACAGCTCCAATTGCTGCGCGCGATGGCGGATGGACTCATTCGGGTCTTCTTCGATACTCTGCTCTACAGCAGCAATAGCGCCTTCGGTGCGCACTGTACAGTCTCTAAGGATGCGCATTATCCACTAGAGTAAACGTGGTGCCAAACCGATCCATGGTTGCTCGAATTACCGACTCTGCTGGGCGGCTATGTCGACCGAATATTGGACGCATCATGCGATGCGTCGCACGAACCGAACCATTATTTTGGTAACAAATTTGTACGATTTGCAAACGTTGTTCCGGAGTAAGTCTATTCATTATGAAATGGCAAACAAATCAAGTGACAGCGGTCAAAAAGATCAACTCCGAAAAAAGTATTGCCAGATTGAAAACCACACGTCTACAAAAAACACCCTATACATACCCGTACTTACATGTTCGGCCTACGAATCTTCTAAAAGAGTCCATTGTCAGATTAGGTCAATCCTCCTATTATACAGAGTTTTTTGAATCACCCGGTATTTCGGTAGCTGTCACTTTTGAAGCTTTTATTCTTTGACATTTGACAAGTAGAAACTACGTCATTACTAAAAATGGAACGATACACGATCATCGAACGATACAAAACGATCGAACAAAAAAACGATACGAACTACAAAATCATCTTGACTGATGAGGCGCAAAATAATCGCATCTGGGGCTCGGAAAACCAAAGAGTTATTGTTGAAAAGCCTCTCCATCCTCAACGTGTGACTGTTTGGTGCGGTTTATGGTCCGGCGGGGTCATTGGACCTTACTTTTTCGAAAATTAGGTTGGATCAACAGTTACGGTGAATGGTTTGCGCTATGGAGAGATGATTAATGATTTTTTATGGTCGGAGTTGGATGGTATTGGCGCTACGTGCCACACAAGCAACGAAACCATTGCTCCGTTACGGGAAAAGTTTCCGGACCGTGTTATCTCTCGAAGAGGTAATCACAATTGGCCACCGAGATCTTGTGATTTAACACCTTGCGACTTCTTCCTTTGGGGCCACGTGAAAGATAAGGTCTACGCCAACAGCCCAGTGTCGATTCAAGACCTCAAAGATAGAATTCGTGAGGCTATCGAGGACATAGGGTAGCTACTTTGCGATTTGGTTCTACTAGATCTGCTAAAAAATTATGATATTTTTGCCTATAAAGTCTGTTACAAATCTCAATTACTGAGAATCCGAATTTCGAATGAATCTAGGACATTTTTTCTCAAGTCAAGGTGAAAGAGGAATTGATTGTAAAGGATTTTGGATCTCCCAGAGAGATAAGAAAGACATCACAGATTCCACCGCTGTACCTTTTGTATTACAGACCCATTATTAAATCATCACCCAACGAGTCTTCTGAAAGAGTCCACAATAGGTTATTCCTCCTATTATGACTGCTTAAAAACGAATAAGAGTCAATTTGATAGTCCTCCTATTAGGTCCGCTGAAAGAGGGAGGTATATTCCTATCGGATCTGTTGAATGTACAATGACCGAGAATTCTTTCTGAATGTGAGGAGAAAGACTTACTATAAGGGTTTTTAGACCTCCCACAAAAGCCAGCAGCATGCCTGTGCAATTCAACGGTACCCGACCCTTTTTTTGCATTCCAAATGGGTTTCAAATGAGGTCAGTGACAATTTTGTTACCTTAGAAATAGTTTCGGAAGGTCCTTTAACAGATTTTCCGGCAATCCATCGGTACCCACAGACTTAATAAGTGTCAATCATGTGTTTGATGTCTTTATTTTGTTTGCTAATATTGTACGACATCTACAGTAGTTGGTTTGGAAACGTCTTTATCACCGTTCTAATAGCTTAAAAATCTACTTCGATGTACAGCAATTCATTGGTTCATTTCATACCGATTCTTATCATCATTCAGCCTTTGCCTACTTTATTAGGTGGTTATTCTATAACATCTGCAGTGATTGATTCAGAGACGTTTTTATCATCGCTCTACTTTCTCCTTCACCATAGGTTGGGGGGTATACACGTTTTGTAACTCCGTTTATAACACCTCGAAATATTGATCAGGGACCCCATTAAGTTATATATTCTTAATCGTCGTAAAATTCTAAAACGATTTGGCCATGTCCTTTTGTCCTTCTGCAGTAATAACGCTACAATCTACAATAATTGAACTGGATGACTGACATCTGGTACAGATATATAGCTGCAGGTAACTAGAGATGGGCAATATCGGTCAATGTTTTGATATAGCCCCCATATATACGAACTGTGCGATTTGACTCCTTAACGCCATAGAGATTGCAAATTTCCATACCAGAAAGAACCTTTCACACGAACAACGGTCGCCATAGGTCCATGGTTTATAGCCCCCATACAAGAGTCTCTCTAGATTTGACTTTTTAACGCAACCCTTCACATGCGATCCGTGTTGGGGGGTATATACTCCTACGAGTTCGATGGCCGAACGTTACACTGTGCAGATAGGTAGGTAAGTTGGTAGCAATCTCACCCAAAAGCGCAGATTAGATTCTGTGGCCTCTGAGTTGGTCTTACATACTCATTAAAGTGTCTTTCACTGTTTAGCCGGGTATTCCCGTTAGCTCTTTTAGGGCTAAAGATATTCTGAGAGTGGGTTAAATGGACAGTAGTTTGAAAGGAATGTGATGTTGCATTTTAAAAACTCAGTGTTATGTCTTCCTTGCATAGCTTTAGGTTGAACAATACGGAGTAAAGAATGAGGAATAGGGCAAATAATTTGTTCGTAGAAAAAACGAGTCTTACAATTATGACAAACCCTTATGACGATCACAACACTTTATCTCCGGTAACTGAATTAGCTTTGGCTCGACGGACCATGTTTAAGACCGTACCAATGTGGCGGGGCTTAAAAAAGCCTTACCAGCAAAACCCTTGACACCCTTTTCAGCAGATTAGTAAGGGATGCCTCCTGCTGAATCAGCCCTGATTATTGAGTAGGATGTCTAGATTCTATCTCACTCCCACTCTTGTTTAATATAAGAGAGAGCTGGAGTGTTTTATTTACAGCGGAGTCATGCTGAACGAATGCATTTTTCGTCTCTGGCTTACTCTATTGCTCTAATCCTTGCAGAGTTTCTACAATATTTACTTTTTCTGACTTTGTGTTTACAAGGCTTAAACAGTTTTCGTCTTTGGTAGACAGTACAGAATTGAGAGTTCTTACTTGTGCGTGACCTATTAAGATTATTGGATCTTGAAAGGTGCATGGGACATATAGTTGAACGTCATTGACTGTTACCTACTCTATTGTAACTGGATAATACAGCGATTCATCTGTGTTAACCTGATTGCAAGAAATTTAAATTATAAATTGAAATATTCCCTTAAGTACTGCATACAGATTCTTGTGGCCCTAGCCCTCTAATCGAGTTTTCGTACCCTGATTCAATCTATTGTATCTGATTTTCATGTTTTTGTAGCCATAGCGGGTAGAGAATCTACTGTATCCGGGTTATGACACGATACATCGGTCATAACTTAATTTTATCAGCTCTACTTAATATTTCAACATTTTATTGTAGAACTTGGATTTAATAAAATGTTCATACTCTGACTTACTTTATTGCCTCTTGGTAGGTTAGATTAGGTTAAGAGTGGCAGCCTGTAAAACAGCCTCACTTAGACTATCCAGTCCATTGTGTTACCACAGGGACGTAAGGGGAACATAATTCCTAGCCCCTCACGTTGAATCAATTTGATTGCTTTAAAAAGCTCAAAAGTTGGAGAATTCCAACATTAGCCTAGTTAGCTAATTCCTCAAAGAAATAAAAGCCCAATGTTGCATGCCGCCTTCTAGAATGAGCGGGGCTCAGACAAAGAAGGTGTTATATTGATTCTTCTTCTTGACTAGTGACCTGTCATTTGTTGCCGTAAGTGCAATATGCCTCAAGAGGAGCTTGCAGGTTGTTAGAGGCATGCCCACATGTTCCAGGTCTCCTGGAGCGTGTAAAGTAGTTACTAGTTTTGCAAGTTCATCTGCCTTGCATTTACCTGGTATATCCCTGAGGCCCGGCATCCATATCAGATGAATATTGAACTGTTCAGCCTTCTCGTTAAGAGACCTGCGACAGTCGAGTGCCTCTGGGTAAGGCAGATAGTCTTTTGTGGGAACCTAATTCCATATATATCGTTCCAGTAGCCATTCATTGTCATAGCACATAATCTCCCATTACTGATACAGAATCCAAGATTATCAAGTTTTTTTCCACAGGGTGTTTTTACAGGTTCACATCTTTAAGTTGCTAATACTGCTTTATTTGACAACCGATTTAACAGCTGATAGTTGCTTTTTGTTTAGTTTGGTTTGCTCATGGATCATGGATAGACTTATATGAGTGCAACGCTTGTAAATTGTTAAAATGTTCTATCAAAATAATTGTTCGGCTAATTAAACTTAACAAATTATTCAGCAATGAAGCTAATTTTGCGTAAATAGTAAAAATTGTCGCACTTGGAGTAAAGTTAATCCACAAGCTCTTGTCTAAAAAACATTACATCCACAGAAAATTACTATTTGGTGATCTTCATGGGCCGGCGGAGTCATTGGTCCATATTTAGTGAATATGGAAGGGTATAGAAAAATTATAACAACTATCTTCGTACCTCAAGTAGCTGGCATTAATCTTGCTGACATGGGGTTCCAACAGGACGGAGCCATATGTCACACACCACACGCTATAATTAATTTACTCTAAGAAACTTTTGATGAAGGAATAATTTCACATAATGATCCTGTTAATTGGCCATCAAAATCGTGTGATGGATTATTGAACAACTAGAAAACAACATTCGACGAGTTATTGACGAAATACGGCCGATAATACTGCGAAAAGTGTGGGAGTTCCAGATTGTGCCATGCACGTGTCAGCTGTAACCCAAATCATGTTTAATAATTAATGGCATACAATTATTTGTATACGAGTAATAACGCCAGATTAATTGATATTAAAAATACTTTTTTTGCTTGATTTCAATTTAAAGTTCTGGAACTCTAACAAACGCCCCTTATCACTTAAGCTTTAATGGAATTTTTATACTCTGACTATTTCTAGTACATCCGAATAATACACCGATTGAGTGGTGAGAACTAAATTCTATCTGTAACTCTCATATCGGGTCAATGAAAGAGCGTCACATCTCAAAATGTAAATTTTTTTGAGGTGGTCATACCAAATTGTCATACATTTCAATATCTATCAGCTAATCCATGATCGGGCTGATTCCTGAGGAATATAACAATATTTGGCGCATTTCAGAAGATAATTCATCCCATTCTGCCAAATAGTTATTTTTGTGTAGAGCATTTAAATCACACTTAAGTGTAATTTTATAGCTCAAAATGGGACCCTCTTTCACAAAATGAGCGAAGTGATAGCATATTACCAAGTTTTTTTTTTAACTTAGGCTCTAAATGGATTTTCAGCCTATGGCTTACTCCATTACTGAGTCGTCAGGGAAAATTTAATTGCGTTTAAACCATATCCTTCAAAAATGCTCAATGGAATTCAATCGGGATCATATTAATTCTTTCCCAAATCGGGGTCACATTCCCAAATCGGGATCATATCGCCATAATATTCTTAATTTCTATTCTTCTTGTAAAAATTAGGCTCTAAACGAACTTTTACAAGCAGAAACTTACTCTGTTGCATGGTGGTAATGCAGAGATTCAACAGTCGCCATCCTATATTCAAAGTACTTCAGCTGTCATATCTGTTCAATAAGATTCCCTTAGTTATCATGTCATATGATTCCAGATTCTCACGTTTTTTTGTAGACTTATGGCTCTAAGTTAATTTTCAGGCTCTGTCTTACTCTATTTCTACCGTGTAATGCTGTGAATCATCAACTTAACTAAATTACTTGTGATTCCATACCGAGTAAACATGATTACCTCTTTTCTATGTCATCCACATATGTTTACAGATTCCCAAGTTTCGCGTATGAATCTTCGACTCCATAACTGACCCACCTCAACATTAATCATTGCAGAAGGTCTTTTGCGGCGGCAAACGTACCCAGTTTTCTTATTAGCCATTTATGGTCAATCAAACAAAAATCTATCCATGATTTCCTCTCCTCCTTCACATCGAACGGCATTAGCAATTGTTACTCCAGCCCCGATAATAGCGCGCATATTAAACAAGACGCACCTTAAACGTTTGACAAAGTTTCTACTCCCAAGAGATGATGGATGATGGTTGGTTGCATGGATGGATGAATGAATGAATGAATGGCTGGATGTCTGATTTATGAGTAACATTCAGGGATTGCCGGCACCCAGAGATCTTCCTATTAAAGCTTGCTTATAATTTCTTCATTTAATTGTGAAATTAGGTTAGCTATATAACCAGACGAGTTAATGATGTATCGATTTTGGTTTTAACGGCAAAACCTATTATCGTCTTTATGTAAGAGCCGATATGAACATATTGGACAATTTGTAGTTAATCAGTTGGAGTAGAGCTTGTCTCATTAAGTGAGACCAAAATTGAGTTGTACCATTATTTGCAAAGGGGGCAGAAAGCGAATGAGTATCATTGTAATTAGTTCAATATTTATTTGCTTTAAAATATAGCTATCATTTATTTAATGGTGGACCTGTTTAAGACACTCCTCCTCCTGTAGAGCTCTGCGTAGCTTAGCAACCCATCTTCAATCCCTTGTTACTGTGGCCCTAATAAGTCTGATTGCATGTACTTTTTAAATCTCAACCTACCTAAGGCTATTAATTTCTTTTTTTGCTTTTGTAATCAATTTCATTTAATTGAATTTGATTTCCTTCAAATACCCCTGTGACAGGGGTTAATATTTGTACCATTTTATAAGTTCAATTGTACTTTTGCAAAATGGTTTTGCTCCAGACACACACACATATACAAATGAATTCATTCGCTTTGATGAAATCCACGAGGCCCAAATGGTTTTGGCCAAAGTCATATCAACAAGAAATGTATATGTGCTGCAAACCTAAATAAATAAACAAAATTGGGGTTTGTGGGCGAGCAACGACTGAAAGTGTATGCTATTTCATTGATGAAAAGTTTACTCCTTCGCTTGAGGCTTAACATAATATTTCTGGTTTTGTGTATTATATTGCTCTTGCGGAGCCTACATAATTTTCAACAGCAGCGCCATCTAGATCTCATCTTTGATCGCCTTCAGAATTATAAGCTTAAACTTTATTCCCACATTATAGTTTCAGCTTTAAGACCTTGGAAGCCTGCCAATATTGTCGTCCTCATTGGGATATATTGGCTTGTTACTCATTGATATTTCATTAAAAAATTTATACATCCCAAGTTTCAGGAAAAAATCATCAACAAAATGTATATTCACCATATGTCCACTACAGCGCCATCAACTGGTTAGAATCATACATACAATCTATTATCAAGACAAACCACACATACATTTTCAAATTTCAGTCAAATCGCTGTGGAACTGCGAATTTTGTAAATAACTGGACCACTCCGTAATTTATCGCGTTGAAAATATTATGGTTTCGGAGATCATGCGCTACTAACAAACGTGCAAAGATTTTATATACAAAGATTGAAGTGGATTCCCATCCTTCGTTTCATGCTCAACCTACTCGTTGAAGTGACAACAGCTGATTTTCAATAACAGCGCCATCTACATCTCATCTCGAGTCATATTTTTAGCGCAGCATTTCCTATACCTCACATTGTGACATAGCTTCTGCGAAAACTACACGGAGGAAAATCATTTTTAATATGTTTGAATTCAAAGAAAATATACTTGGAACCAAATTTTTTAAATATTATATATTTTTGAACAAATATATTTTATTTAAAAATCAAGAAATTTTGTTTGGAACGCATATATTAATATATTACAACAAAATATATTTGCGAACATACTGTCACAAATAAAATATGTGTTTGCAAACAAACAAAGGTATTGTTTAAGAATTTTTCCAAATACATTATATTTAAAAAAAAAATGTTAAAACTTTGTTGATTTTGGCAATTTTTAATATTAGTTTTTCTCGATTTTGTGTTATACTTTATAGGTAATAATGTCATAAGCAGCATTTTTTTTGTTGTTTTACAGCACGTATTTCTATTTGTCGTAACCCAAAATTATACGAATTAAATTTTTCAAACATATAAAATTTCTAAAACACTAAAAAATTTCCTTTAAATTAAGGCATCGGTACATTGCCAAAATACTTAAATATAAATTAATCATTGTTTTGGAAATATTATTTCCAAATAAAAAAATATTAGGATGAAAACATAATTTTGTTTAGAACAACATCCTCACAAACATATAATATTTGTGAGTGTCAAATATTATATATTTGGAGTGCACCCTAAACATATGCATGTTTCCAGCAGAATATGTTTGGAACAATATACTACAGAAGTGATTTTTTTTCAGCGTGTACGCTCCGTTCCCGCATTACAGTTTAAGAATTAGTGGCTTTGGAAACCTGCCGAATAACCATTCAGGTATACTGATGCTGAGGTGGGTTTTACTCCTTCGTTTAACGTTCAACCTAACCGTTGAAGTGACAACAGCTGATTCCCAACAGAGGAGCCATCAAGATCTCATCCTAGATTAATCCTACAAAGCATTCAGAAAATGAAGTCTAATGTTCAGCAGCAGCGCCATCTACATCTCATCACGAGTAAATTTTTTAACGCAACGTCTCGGTTATTTCACATTGCGACATCGGTTCTGCAAAAACTCAGTGATGAGAACGCAGTCACTGATATTTTTGGTTGGTCCTTCAGAGCTTTTCAATCCGCGTTTCCACATTATATAAGTAGTTTACGATTTAGAGACTCCTTTTCGGTTGGCTTGGTTAGGTTTCTCCGAAGTTCTGGATGAAGGCGACCTTTTTTCCTATTCACTTTCACAGCGCTGTGTTCTTTGGGAGATCTGACTCTTTTACAGGCCTCAATTGATGTGTTAAAGGTAGAAGTGTCAGATTCGCTTTTAAAAACTAGGGTTGCTTAGAGTCCGCTTAGGTTCTACCTTACCTTTCTTATCCTTTGTTTTCCCAAATGCTAGATTTGCTCCTCACTTGCGGCATCGGTTCTGCAAAAACTCAGTGATGAGAACGCAGTCACTGATATGTTTCGTTGCTTCCACAGAGATTTTAGACTAATAAACTCAATCTTCGTTTCCACATTATAGTTTAAGATTTAGGGACTTATTTTCGGCTGCTTTTGGTTTCTTCTAAGTTCTTGATGAAGGCGACCTTTTTTCTTATTCACATTCACAGCGCTGTGTTCCTTGGGAGATCTGACTCTTTTACCGGCCTCAATTGATGTGTTAAAGGTAGAAGTGTCAGATGTCAGATTCCCTTTTAAAAAATAGGGTTGCTTAGAGTCCACTTGGGTTCTACCATACCTTTCTTATTCTTTGTTTTTCCAAATGCTAGATTTGCTCCTCACTTGCGGTATCGGTTCTGCAAAAATTCAGTGATGAGAACGCAGTCACTGATATGTTTCGTTGCTTCCACAGAGATTTTAGACTAATAAACTCAATCTTCGTTTCCACATTATAGTTTAAGATTTAGGGACTTATTTTCGGCTGCTTTTGGTTTCTTCTAAGTTCTTGATGAAAGCGACCTTTTTTCTTATTCACATTCACAGCGCTGTGTTCTTTGGGAGATCTGACTCTTTTACCGGCCTCAATTGATGTGTTAAAGGTAGAAGTGTCAGATGTCAGATTCCCTTTTAAAAACTAGGGTTGCTTAGAGTCCACTTAGGTTCTACCTTAACTTTCTTATTCTTTGTTTTCCCAAATGCTAGATTTGCTCCTCACTTGCGGCATCAGTTCTGCAAAAACTCACTGATATTTTTGGTTGGTCCTTCAGAGCTTTTAGAGACAAATAAACTCAATTTTCGTTTTCACATTATAGTTTAAGATTTTGAGACTTATTTTCGGTTGACTTGATTAGGTTTCTCCTAAGTTCTGGATGAAGGCGACCTTTTTTCTTATTCACTTTCAGAGCGCTTTGTTCTTTGGGAGACCTGACTTTTTTACCGGCCTCAATTGATGTGTTAAAGGTAGAAGTGTCAGAATCGCTTTTGCAAAACTAGGGTTGCTTATAGTTGCTTAGGTTCTACCTTACCTTTCTTATCCTTTGTTTTCCCAAATGCTAGATTTGCTCCTCACAAGCGGCATCGGTTCTGCAAAAACGATGTCACTGATATTTTTTGTTGCTCCGACAGAGCTTTTAGACTAATAACTCAATTTTCGTTTCCACATTATAGTTTAAGATTTTGAGACTTATTGTCGGTTGACTTCGTTAGGTTTCTCCTAAGTTCTGGATGAAGGCGACCTATTTTTTTATTCACTTTCACAGCGCTGTGTTCTTCGGGAAATCTGACTCTTTTACCGGCCACAATTGATGTGTTAAAGGTAGAAGTGTCAGATTCGCTTTTAAAGTCTGGGTTTGCTTAGAGTCCACTTAGGTTCTACGTATCATTCTAATCCGTTGTTTTCCAAATGCTAGATGTGCTCCTCAATTGAGACATCGGTTCTGCAGAAACTCAGTGATGAGAACGCAGTCACTGAAAATAAACTCAATTTTCGTTTCCACATTATAGTTTAAGATTTAGAGACTTATTTTCGATTGATTTGGTTAAATTTCTCCTAAGTTCTGGATGAAGGCGACCTTTTTTCTTATTCACTTTCACAGCGCTATGTTCTTTGGGAGATCTGTCTCTTTTATCGGCCTCAATTGATGTGTTAAAGGTAGAAGTGTCAGATTAGTTTGGTTTTTAAAAACTAGGGTTGCTTAGAGTCCACTTAGGTTCTACCTTACCTTTCTTATCCTTTTTTTCCAAAGCTAGATTTGCTCCTCACTTGCGGCATCGTTTATGCAAAAACGCAGTTATGAAAACGATGTCACTTATATTTTTGGTTGCTCCGACAGAGCTTTTAGAAAATAAACTCAATCTTAGTTTCCACATTATAGTTGATGATTTAGACTCCTTTTCGCTGGGCTTGGATGAAGTTCTGGATGAGGGCGACCTTTTTTTTATTCACTTTCACAGCGCTGTGTTCTATGGGAGATCTGACTCTTTTACCGACCTCAATTGATGTGTTAAAGGTAGAAATGTCGGATTCGCTTTTAATGACTGGGGTCCCGGTAACGAAATCAGGGATTTGGTGTATTTCGAATTTAGGCTAGTCCCATTATTTTGAAATGTACTCGGGTCCTGTTTGTTTTATGCTTAAGCTAATATTTCTGCATAGGAGCTAAGGATTGAGGCAGCTCAAATTATTCAATACTGACTTATCTAGCCTAATGGTCGGTTCGAGTCAAGAATGTCGAGCTACGGAGACATTCTTTATGGGGTTCGCAGACGATCAAATTGCTTGACATCAAACTCGTGTACGTGTTCACACGACACATACACTCACACGTGCGTTACACCTACGAAACATACACTCACATTTTCACTGACATTGTTACCTTGCTTGTCAAGCAAATTTGATGGTCTGCGGTCCACTTTAAGGTATAGTAGCGAAAAGTGGGCTACCCGGATCATGCAGCGTCTGTACTCGTAACGAGCGGCTGCAACAGGCGTAAGACTCCAGAACTTATCTCTAATAGAAGATAAGGACGGGGCTAAGGATAGAGGCAGCTCAAATTAGTCAATCCTAACATATTTAGCCTAATGGTCAAGTTGAGTCAAAAATGTCGAGCCACGGAGGCATTCTTTAGGGTGTGGAGCAGAGAGAGGGCTAAGAGGATCATGTAGCGTCTGTACTTCTAACGAGCGGCTGCAAAAGCCGTCTGACTCCAGAATGACATCCTAATTATAGTGTGTCTAATCACATCCCGACTTTTCTTGTTTAAATCCAAAATTATGCTTGTAACTTATGGTTGGAAAATGGTCCTTCGATCCCAAGAAATCGTACCTCTCACCTATAGTGAAAAGACCAACGATCTCGTTTCTCTTCACAATCCAGTCCAAACCCGCATTACACCTATTGTAGGGGCCTCGTTACATTCGAATTATTAATGAAAAAAAGGCAAAGAAAAACAAACAAATAAACTCTGACATGAAACACATGCATGCAATAAGGTACTACACATACGAAATTTATTGAAATTTGCTAATTAGCGCAGGGTGTGCGACATGACAAGGGGCAAAGTTGTTGTACGGATACAATACGATACCCCATCAACTACTTCAGCAGCAGAGCAGAGCTCAGAGCGACAATACCACCTCCACATCCAACACGCCGGCACACCAAACCAGCCAGCCAGCCACCAGCACTCAACGCCGATCTGCCGACTGGTGACTGCTGCCGGCTGATGGTAGTCTAATTAAACATAATAGTGTGAATAATTCAAATACAGTTGTTGCTCTGTTTGGGGTGTTAGTGGATACAAACTACACACACAAATAGAGTCAGGCAGAAATATGTATGTACATACATATGTATTGATATGTTATACCTATATTTGTAAACAACAGTCAAAGTAGCAATATGGTACTTGTACCAACAACAATAACAATGGAACAAAAAAAAAAATAATAAACAATTTGGGAATTATTTCGTTTCGAGAGTATCGACAAAAGTTGTTTACTTGCCATACACTTTTTCTCTGGCTTGTGCTCTCGCTCTGCTAGTCAGTCTCTTTTCGGAGTTCGCGAGTACCTACTGAGTAAGCAGTACTTTGACATACATTTATAGATGTGTGATTTAGAAGAGAAGTAATTGTGTGATTACAAATGAGGGTAGTGTGATGATTGATGGACATATGTACATTTCCGGGTTCGAAAAAACGACCATTGATCTAGGAGTGCCCTTACTCACATACTTAAGCCGCCATAAGCGACGTTATAATCGACCGATTTATTTCGATGCTGACTTTCTCTTAAATATTCCCTGCTTACTATGTCAACTAAATTCTACCATTATTTCTCCCTCACTTACACTGCAGCAGCGTTGTCCCCAGGCTATATCGTGGTTTCTTTGGTTGAAGCATTATTAAAACATGAAAGCTTTACTTCAAGGCCTCACCTTTCTTTCTACCCTACAGACAGATGATCCTAGGCTACTCGCTAACTCAATCTACTTTTACTTCTGATAATCACATCTACTTTTACATGTTAGGATGCTATAATTTAGTCCAAGTTTTCAGATTCTCTGACCCGCCAATGTGTATCAACCTTCATCCGTTCATGGTATTATCCTCTTAAAGTAGGGCATGTGTCATTTACAAAGTACATTGGAGCATCTGATCTAACTACATATGTATATGCATTTTACGCCCGGCTACATAATTTTAGAGTCTGATAATCATATCATGTATTGAATATGAAGATGCTGTCAATTACTCTCAGTTATTAGGTTCTCTGACCCATCAATGTGGATCAATATCAATTCATTCTCGGTATTGGATTTAAATTTAGCAATGACATATTTCTATCCTGTTTTATAATTAGATTCACAAGATCTCTATATTCGGCATAAAGAGATGGCCGAAGAAGAAGTGCTCGTTGATCTTGCATTCCTCTACTATGGATATCAATTTTATATCCATACTCGGCTACATGATTTTAGAGTCTGATAATCACGTCTTCTATTGAATATGAAGATGCTGAGATTTACTTACAGTTATTTCGATTCTCTGACCCCTCAATGTGGATCAATACCGATTCATTCTCGCTATTGGATTTGAATTGATCAATTACATATTTCTATACCGTTTTTTAATTAGATTACCAAGATCGCTTTATTCGGCATAAAGAGTTGGCCGAAAGAAGAAATGCTCGTCGATCTTGCATTTCTCTACTATGAATTACAAATTCATATCAAAAATCCTTGCTCCAATCGAATACTCCATTGGAAACTTGGATTCCGGATTAGAACATTGATCGTAAGATTATCACGCCTCCTACTTAGTGTACCTCTTGCTCTCACACTACCGACAGAAGATCCTATGCTACTTGCTAACTCAATAGAGCAATTTATCGTATTAAGTCTATGATGTGCCGAAATATTTACATTTTATGCCTTGGTTCGTATTTGGGTGTCTGATAATCACATCTACTATTGCAGGATTAGCATACTGACATTAGTCCCAGTCATCAAGTTCCGTGATCCAGAAATTTGGATGAATCTTTCCATTATTAGTATTGTCTTCGGAGAGTAAATCATGTATCTTATCCAACGTTTGTTGGAGCTTCTTATATCCGGCTATGTCTTCTATTGAGAGTCTAATAATCATATCCACTATTAAATATACCAGGATACTTAGGTTATCAGTATCCAGGTATATCAGGTTCCCTGACCAATGATAATCATTCCCAACTCGTTCTAGTTTTTGTTTTTGAATTGATCATTGAAATATTTATATCCCGTTTTATAGTCGCAACTAGGATCCACGATATCGATATGTTCGGCATAAAAAGATGGTAGATGGAAGATCTGCTCGTTCTTGAATTCCTCTACTATAAACCAAAAATGCATATCCAAACTCGTGCTCCATCGAATACTTGTTTGGAAACTTCCGGATAAGTATTTACATTGTCCGGAAGATTATCACGTATCCCATTTAGTGGTACATTTGTATCTCACACCACCGACAAAAGGACAAAAGGTATGCTACTTGCTAACTCAATAGAGCAATGTATCATATTCAAGGCACATTGAAGACTGTGATATACCTATTTAGATTTTATGACTGGGTTCGTGATTTGAGAATCAGATTATCACATCTACTATTGCAGGATTGGGTTCTGTCGTTAGTCCCAGTTATCAGGTTCCCTGATCCAGAAATTTGATTGAACCTTAATCCGTTCTTGGTATTGTCTTCGTAGAGTAGATCATGTATAAGTATAGTATCGATCGTCCGTTTGAGCTTCTTATACCCGGCTACGTCGTTTGTGAGCCTGATAATCACGTCTTCTGTCGAATAATAGGATGCTGAGATTTACTTTCAGTTAGTAGGTTCTCTGACCCATCAACTTTTGAATATCAGGATGTTGACATACACTTCTAGTTCAGTTTCTCTAACACAATTCGTTCTCGATATTGAATTTGATCAGTGACAAATTTCTATCCAGTTCTGTAATTAAGATCCACGAGATCGATATATTCGGAGTAAATAGATGGTCGAAGACAATCTGTTCCTTCCTGTCTTCATCTTCTAGGTATCATACATTCATAGCCAAACCTTAATTCATCGAATACTCGAGTGGTAACTTAAATTTTTGAAACTAAACAAGATCGATATTAGTAAGATGATGAGTGTTCTAACGGGACACTCAAGCTTACAGGCACATCTTCATCGCATAGGACTAGCAGAAAACGACGAATGCAGGGCATGAAAAAAGAAAACATCGAAACGATGGAACATTTTCTGTGTCACTGCCCGGCTTTCACACATGCAAGATCGCACCATTTCGGGTCCGACATATTGCCAGACTTGACTAATCTCAGAGAATATGACTGGAAGATACTGAGAAAATTCGTGTCTAGTACCGATTTTCTGTAACTCGTGAGGTATAAAAAGATCATAAATAAGGAGCGCACAACAGGCCGAACCACTGGCTTAAGTGTATGTCCATGGACATGAGACGTTTAAACGTCTCCTCTCTTCAACCTAACCTAACCTAACCTAACTTAAATTTTGGATGAATACATTGATCGGAAGATTATCACACACACTGCTTAGTGGTACATTGGCCTATAGGTGCTGCCATTACCGCCTACTTTGCCTCCAGAAAGTCTAATCGAAAGTCCGCTTTCATTGGCAACTTTGTGGTTTCTGAATTGGCGTAAACCTTTATTCCTGGATTGTCACTAAAATTCCCAGGATCGATATGCTCAGTTGAAGAGCTCCAATAGTACATACGATTATGTCTTACTCCATTAGATCGTTGCAGGTGCGTATCCGAAAGTGCTGAAGTTTATAGAAATCATTTATGTTCATCGGGGTCTAATAGGGATTATATATTCATAGCCAATCCTTGCTCCATCGAATACTTGCATATAATGTCGCTTAATTAATTGGTACATTGAAATCTAGTCGCTGCCATTATCACCTTCTTTCCCTCCACAAACTCAATCAGACGTTAAAGGACAAACCTTTTTATTAGGATTATCTCTAAAATTTGCAGGACCGCAAAATATATAGTGGAAAATCTCCTCCAACGGAGCTGCGGTACTACCCTTCAGATCGTTGCACTTGCATATCTGAAAGTAAGTCGTGATCTGTTATCTCTCCAGAATCAATATTCCCGTAAAACAAGAAGTAGTATAAACTATCACTGTCAGCTATGGGAAAGAAAAGATTGAATCGTGAAGATTAGATAAAGTGCATATGGACACCTAGAATAACCGAGGAGAAGATGCAAAAATAACCTTCAGTATATATTTATGGGAAAATCTCAAAAATTCTACTACTTGTCGGTAACTTAACGAACTGAAGTCCTATTTCTTCTATCTGCTTTCCTTGAATTTGGAATGTTTGTTTGAAATGAAGAACTTTACTTAAAAAAGTATATGCGTATGGAATGCCTTCATACCTCTATGCTTTAGAAACGTAAGCACTAATTCCTATATAATATACAATTTTCCAAATGATTTACGTTGAAGCTGATTTATAGACGGTGAAGGATGGCATTATACTAATCGCTAAAGAATTGCTCCACACATTAAGGCATGTAAATTCGTAACCTTTTTTTCCATACTTCAAGGAAAAGCGAAGAACATCAACAAAGAACTTAATATGTTAGATATAATATTGAATACTTTTTTCCTTTGGGAATAGAATTCAGTCCCTTTAGTTTACAAGCCTATCGCACAACCACTTGCGTTATGGAGGCTACATTGTAGCAGATCTGGGAGGAATAATAAAACAAACCCATGAGCAGGTTCGTCTGTGTTCTTGGGATGTTTTAGAAATCGTTGGGAATACCTTCTTGCCGACATCCTTCGCGAAAGGGAATAGTATTCCCTTGTGACATGGATCTGGTATACTTTTTGTGCCAAATAAACACCGATTTTTCAAAAAATTTATTTTACTATCGTATTCTATTCAAACTATAGGTGAACTTTGAATTTTTCTCTGGTGTAATTAAAATAATTTTTTGCAATACCTTCAATTGCAATTTTCTTTAAAGTGAATATTTTAATGGCCCGTCTAGCTTCAAGTTACAGATATTTTCACAATACAGAGAGAATGCTAATCTTTATAATTTCTTAATTGAGAAAGCTAAATTGGAACCTTGGATTTCTTGGGAAGGATAATAATATATCGAATTACGGCAAAGCCTCTCACATTTCACTAGGTTAAAAGTGTAGGATAAAAGCGGCATCATATAGAACAGGCTCACGTAGGAAAATGTAGTCCATTGTGCTACCACAGGGTCGTAGGGAAAAACATCAGTTTTTCCTAGAGCTCAAATGTTAGCAGATGTGCTAACTTCCCAAAGAAGTGAGAGCCTAGGATAGTCTGCATCCTTCTAGACATTAATTCCTCCTCTTGGTCTTCGCAACTTCTGCAAGAGTAATTTCGCAAGACCATCAATCTATCTGCGTGCCGCCTGATAACGTAGTGGCCCGTCATGACAGAAACGATAATTAGTTTGGAGTTAAAGCAGGGAATTATCTGCCTGACCACATATCATTTTTTGCCAGAAGGGAACTATTGCTGAAAAAGATCTTGTAGGTCGCTAGAGGTTAGTTCCTAGTTCATCTACTTTGCAGTTCCCTTATAATAGCCAAATCAGCTAAATATTGAACATTGAAGCAATTTCGTTAAAAGATCTGCGGCAACCAAAGGCAATTTTTTAATGCAGGAATACAGTTTCCAGGGACAGCCTGGCAATCAGAGAAAAATATGGATACCGACTTTAGTCAGAACATTATTTTAACCCATTCTGTTGCCTCTATAATAGCTAAGATTTCTGTCTGGCAAACATTCAGGAATATGGATTCAGGATCTTTATATCAGCCTGGCTATCAGAGAAAATATTGATACCTACTTAAGTCAGAATATTAATATTGAGCAAATCTGATAACTCTGCTAAGTTAAGATTTCTGCATGGTAAACTCTTCAGTGATCAATAGGTCCTTTTGTGATTGATATTTCTAGTTTCTTAGGCAAGACACAAACCCTACTACAGCTCTGTTTAGAAGTTCAGGAATCTTCTATGTCGTCTGACTTGGGAATTGCTCGACACCAAAGCCTACTTCAGTTATCTTTAGAATTTCACGAATCTTCTATATCGTGGGACTTGGTCAGGGCTACCACTTTCCACTTTCTCTAGCAAATAGGTAGGTTCTCCAGCTTGACTATTTATAGAAAGGATTCACGTTCTGCACTGCTCTAAAAGTATTTAGTCTGTTCATCTATTGCTAATCAGTTCTTCCATTTGGACATCCCTATCCATTTCACTTCTCTGGTTAAAGGATACCTAATTTTATTTATTATTTTCCTTTTCCCAACCTTCTAAACCTCACCTCGTATGTATCCATTCCCATGCCAATTTGGTAATAACTAAGCAAATGAGTAGCGTGTGAGGTGGGTGATATACCACACAACAAATCTATGCATGCATGGCTCTACACAATAATTTACGACAGTTCAATACTCGAGCGGCGGTGGGTACATTTCTGGTGCTCCCCAAAGACATGCGAGAGGTACATATGCTCCCAAAAAAAAAAAATATTCTTGCTTGGGCCTGTTTGATGGCGGTCTAGTGGAACTTTCGTACTCTGCTCATTCATTACAAAACCTTTTGCTGTGCGCTCGCTCGCTCGGTCGTTTGCTCTTGGCTCTTGCCTCCAAGTGGAAGCACAGCAAAAGTTTGCTATGCCGCGACGGCGTTGCTAAGCTTGCAGCCGCTGATTATTGCGGCATTGCTAAACAAAGGCAGCGGCGGCAACGGCGGTGATCGGTTGCAACCGGGTCGTTGACGAGTTGCTTATGTTATTGTAATACGATTGTGCGATTTTGGCCCCTCGATGGGCAGAGAGTCCCAATACCCAATACCGATTACTAGGTACTTTGTGTTGAGACAGCAAAAAAAGCTTTACCCTCCAAAAACATTGCGCGGTGTGTAGCGTGCGTTGTGTGGCGGCTTTGTAGCTCATAGTACTTTATAATAGTGTAGCACACTCGACATGTCCGTCCTTCCGTCTGTCGGTCTATTTGCGCCAGCTCTGCACACTGAGTTGTACTGTGGTGTGTTGGCTGACTCGCTTGTTGGCCTGATGAGAGTGTAAATTGTTTTGTTATGCTTTTTTAGCTTTTTCGGTTTTGCTTTTTTCGATTATTGTAGCGTTTTCATTCTGTGAAAATTACTTCACCTGTAAAGGTGAACCATTACCCGTAGTACTAACGTTTTTTCTTCTGTTAATTCCTCTTCGGCTTCGGCGTTGGCTTCTTCTTCATTTTCGATTATTTCGCTCTTTATTTTCACAGCGTGGCGTGTTTCGATTTTTTTCTCGTATTGTGTTGTTGTTTTCGATTCAGCGTAACTAAAATATTTCGATTTTAGTCTAATACCTGAAGAGTGCATAAGCGAACCTCAAGTGAACCGTAACGCATTAAATTCGCCGCGTTCAACAAAAAAACAAAACAAGAATAATAACGACAACTCCGCTCTTTAATAAAAATCCCCCCAAATAACGGAAAAAGGGAACAAATCCAAATCAAGTGAAATTCGAAAAATAGAAATTCCCTACAATTACCAAGAAAAAAAATCAAAATTGTTGACAAATTGCTCTTTTTCTTAAAAATCTTGTATAGCGAAAAAAAAAAATAAAAGCAAGAAAAAATAAAATAAAACCTTTACAAATAACAACAATAAGTGGGCACCTTTTGTTATTAATTATTTTTGGTTTTTGCCACATATTTTCGAAAGCAAAGAATTAAAAAAAATAAACCAAGAATATCAGTAATTCTGAGTGTGTGAATGTGTTCTCTTGAAATTAAGTGTTTTGGTTGAAAATTAACGAAAAAAAAGAATCGTAAAGTCTTTAGTTCTATTCTAAAACTAAAAACGAGTAGAAGAGAAAACAGAAAAAAATATGAAATAATATTTTTTTTTAATTAACTGGGATTTACACTATTTTAACGCACCCGAAAAGGTAATTACTCAGATTTAAAATTGTAAATGTGTTTAAAAAAGCTATTTAAAAATGTGTTCTATAGTGAAGGGATTTTAAGCAAAATTCTGGGAATTCTGAAAAGAATACATTAAAAATATTTTTTTTTTATTTTGTGGGATTTAAATAATATTTATGCATTATTATTTAAATTTTTAAGTTTTATTTTAAGTTTTTAAAATAATAATTATATAGTGAGAAGATTTAAAGCAAAATTCTGGGAATGTGAATAGAATAGAGAAAAAAATAACAGAAAAAATGAAATAATAATTTTTTAATTAGGTGCAATTTAAATAATATTAATACGTCAGAAAAGATAACTACTTAAATTTGAAGGTATTATTATTCTGAAGAAAAACTTTTAAAAAAGATTCCAAAGTGAGGGGATTTTAAATAAAATTCTGGGAATAAAAAATTGAAACCTTAAGAAAAATACAAAACTTTTTATGTTTTGGAATTTATTTTTATAAAAACTATTTAAGAATGTGTTATATAGTGAAGGGATTTTAAGCAAAATTCTGGGAATTCTGAAAAGAATACATTAAAAATATATCTTTTTATTTTGTGGAATTTAAATAATATCAATGCTTCATTATTTAAGTTTTAAATTGACTTACAAGTCTTTTCAAATAATAGTTATATAGTGAGAAGATTTTAAGCTAAATTCTGGGAATGAGAACAGAAAAGAGAAAAACATAACAGAAAAATATGAAGTAATATTTTTTTAATTAGGTGAAATTTAAATAATATTAACACGTCAGAAATGATAACTACTTAAATGTTAAGGTATAATTATTCTGAAAAAAAAATATTAAAAAAGGTTCCAAAGTGGGGGGATTTTCAATAAAATTCTGGGAATAAAAAATTGTAACCTTAAGAAAAATACAAAACTTTTTATGTTTTGGAATTTATTTTTATAAAAACTATTTAAGAATGTGTTATATAGTGAAGGGATTTTAAGCAAAATTCTGGGAATTTTGAAAAGAATACATTAAAAATATATATTTTTATTTTGTGGGATTTAAATAATATTAATGCTTATTGTATACATTTTTAAGTTTTAAATTGACTTACAATTCTTTTTAAATAATAGTTATATAGTGAGAAGATTTTAAGCAAAATTCTGGGAATGTGAATGGATTAGAGAAAAGCATAACAGAAAAATATGAAATAATATTTTTTAATTAGGTGGAATTTAAATACATAATACTAACACGCCAGAAAAGATAATTAGCGAAAACATAAAAAATATGAAATAATATTTTTTTCAATTAACTGGGATTTACACTATTTTAACGCATCCGAAAAGATTTAAATTTAGATTTAGTTTAATTTAGTTTAATTTCAGATTTAAAATTTTAAATATCTTTAAAAAAACTATATAAAAATGTTCTGGGAATTCTGAAAAGGGTACATTAAAAATATATTTTTTTTATTTTGTGGGATTTAAATAATATCAATGCATCATTATTTAAATTAACTTAGAAGTTTTTTCAAATAACAATTATATAGTGAGACGATTTTAAGCAAAATTCTAGGAATGTGAATAGAAAACAGAAAAATATGAAATAATATTTTTTGAATTGGTGGAATTTAAATAATACTAACGCGCCAGAAAAGATAACTTCTTAAATTTTAAGGCATAATTATTCTGAAAAAAAACTATTAAAAAAGGTTCCAAAGAGAGGGGATTTTAAATAAAATTCTGGGAATACAAAAATAGAAACCTTAAGAATAAAATTTAAATATAAAAGTTTTTTATATTCGGGAATTTAAACAATATTAACGCATTCGAAACTGTAATAACTTAAATTAAACGAAATATTAAAAAATATTTACAAATTAATGTTTGGGAAATCTTGAAAAAATATACAAAATAATTAGGTATTTATTTAAGAACAATAATATATGCTCTGATAGAATATATAAAAAAATCCCTAAACATAGGGATTTAAAATAAATTCTGGTCATAACTTAACGCTTACGAAGTCCTGAAAAACTCTTAGAAATTGCAGCAACTTCTTAGATACCACTTAATAATATCTGTTTACTAAAAGAAAAGAAAAACGTTCTAAGTTACTTTAATAGTAGGGGATTTTAAGCAAATACGATATATTACAAATTGAATTTCCATAAAAGTGTATTGTGGGTACCTATATATAAAGAATCTTTTGTCGAATACATAACCAAAAAAATCCATTGATTTGTACTACTTTTGATATACACTTATATTTGTAGGGAGATTATCAGGGGTAACGGGGTCAGCGGGGGTGTCGGGTCTTTTGGAAGAAATACTTTCAGAAGTGTCACCTTTATTTTTTTTTTCGACATGAAATATCTATTCCGAAGCCCAAGCACAGTGACTTGCAGCAATTTTTTTTAAAGTTTTAAAAAATTAAAAAAAAAATAATTTTATGCCCACTTCCACCCAAAGCTTATATTTTAGAGAATTAATAGAAGTTTCAAATATAAAAAAATGCGAAAATCGGAGAGTACAAACAATTTAAAAAATAACAATAAAATTGCAAAACATAAAAATAGCAAACACAAAATGTTTAATATTTTTTAAATATTTTTTATATTTTTTTATATTTTTTTATATTTTTTTATATTTTTTTATATTTTTTTATATTTTTTTATATTTTTTTCTGTAAAGCACCGAAAAATACCAAGATTTTCAAAAAAGGGCTTTTTTAAATCGGACCATAAATTAAGATGTTATGACCAAAAACGCGTTTCACAGAGTGATATCTTAACAATTCTTAAAATATCAATAACTTCTGAACGAATTATCGGAAAAATCTGAAAAAATTCTACAAAGCGTAATATTTTTTTTATATTTTTTTTTATATTTTTTTTATATTTTTTTATATTTTTTTTATATTTTTTTTTATATTTTTTTCTGAAAAGTACCGAAAAATTCCAAGATTTCCAAAAAGAAGTTTTTTTTTTCAAATCGGACCATAAATTAAGATTTTATGACCAAAAACGCGATACACAGAGTGATATCTTAACAATTCTTTAAATATTGATAACTTCTGAACGAGTTATCGGAAAAATCTGAAAAAAATCCACAAAGCGTTTCTTCAGGTGTACTAGAAAATATAAAAAAATGGGAAAAATCAAAACCGAAATTTTTTTGATATATTTTTTTTATATGTTTGTCTCTGACGAGGAACATCTACTTCGAAGCCTTCAAGCCACAAGCACAGTGACTTGCAGCAAGTTTTTTTTTTAATATTTAAAAAATTAAAAAAATATAAATAATTTTATGCCCACTTCCATCCAAATCTTATATATTAGAGAATTAAAAGAAGTTTTAAATATAAAAAATGCGAAAGTCGGGGAGAGCGTTTCACAGAGTGATATCTTAACAATTCTTAAAATATCGATAACTTCTAAACGAATTATCGGAAACATCTGAAAAAATTCTGCAAAGCGTAATATTTTTTAAGTATTTTTTTATATTTTTTTTATATTTTTTTTATATTTTTTTATATTTTTTTTAATATTATTTTTTTATTTTTTTTATATTTTTTTCTGAAAAGTACCGAAAAATTCCAAGATTTCCAAAAAAGGTTTTTTTTTAAATCGGACCATAAATTAAGATGTTATGACCAAAAACGCGATACACAGAGTGATATCTTAACAATTCTTTAAATATCGATAACTTCTGAACGAGTTATAGGAAAAATCTGAAAAAATTCCACAAAGCGTTTCTTCAGGTGTACTAAATAGAAAATTTAAAAAAATGGGAAAAATCAAAACCGATTTTTTTTGGAAACCGCCAATTTGTCGTGGAATTCCCCAATTATAACAAAAAAGTTTTTAATAAACGAGGGAATTTTAAGCTAATCCTGGGAATACATTTATGCTTGAGAAGTTTTGAAAAGACTTAACAAAATAAATTTAATTTGTTTTAAATGAAACCAGTCAGGAATGGCTAAAGTCGGGCGGATACCCTACCGGAGCAGAATAAGGAGAAATATTTTCTTAAGTTTTATCAATGTTGTTTTCCTAATGAAAATGTTGTTTTCTGTCGAAAGACTTTTATTTTATAGCCTTTACTGGTGCTATATATAAATCTCCACCGATATTCTTTCAATTTGTTTCTTCCTACGTCAAATTTCGTAAAGATTTGATGCAAAATGTGGCTTCTATACCGCGTAGAAACCAAATCGGGATGTACATTTGTAGGTTATATATAAATCTGAACATACATATGGATGCTACAGGGTTTTCCAACAACAGGTGTTATTTTGAATCACCCGGTATTTCGGTAGCTGTCACTTTTGAAGCTTTTATTCTTTGATATTTGACAAGTAGAAACTACGCCATTACTAAAAATGGAACGATATACGATTTAACAACGCATTGAAATTATAAAAATTCGAAAAATGATCTTGACTGATGAGGCCCATTTCCACCTAGGTGGCTACGTCAACAAGCAAAATTGTCGCATCTGGGGCTCGGAAAACCCAAGAGTTATTGTTGAGAAACCTCTCCATCCTCAACGTGTGACTGTTTGGTGCGGTTTATGGTCCGGCGGGATCATTGGACCTTAATTTTTCGAAAATGAGGTTGGATTACGGTGAATGGATTGCGCTATCGGGAGATGATTAATGATTTTTTATGGTCGGAGTTGGATGGTATTGATTTGGACAACGTTTACTTTCAACAAGACGGCGCTACGTGCCACACAAGCAACGAAACCATTGCTCTGTTACGGGAAAAGTTTCCGGACCGTGTTATCTCTCGAAGAGCTGATCACAATTGGCCACCGAGATCTTGTGATTTAACACCTTGCGACTTTTTCCTTTGGGCCACGTGAAAGATAAGGTCTACACCAACAGCCCAGCGTCGATTCAAGACCGTGTGTTTTATATAAAAATCCTGAAATATATGTGGGAGAAAACAGTAAAAAAATCTGTATATTTAAACCAAAATGACCTCCATCGTGAAACTTATGTCACGTGTAAAGGACATTTAGCGGTTTAACTACAAAAAATATGAAGAAAAAAAATTAGGTGCATTTCGAGATATTGAAGGATTAAAATAATTATTCGATTTTTAATATCCTTCGACAAGGACAATAATTTTTTTAAATTACTAATATTGAAGTACGAGTGTGGACAGTTACAATGACACTAAAATCGTTGAAATCGGATAACGCGTTCTTAAGTTATACTCTGTTGAATTCAGTATCCTTTAGGAAAAAAGTAGAGATTCGACCATTTTTCGGACGCTGTAAAACAAGAACCATAACGAATATGGACTTAATATAGACATCATAAAAATTGTACACACTAGGAGATAGCGTGTACCAAATTTCATCGAAATCGGTGGGGGTCGTGTTAAAAAGTGGGTCGACTGCCGTTGGAATTACCCAAGAGGTAAAGAACGCTTAAATTATTATCTACAGACATAGGGAGGCTATACATATATAAATCTGATCCGATTTTCATGAAATTTGACGAAGGTCAGTCATTACTGCCTCATAAAACTTTCCTATGCTAAATTTCATAAAGATCTGGTAAAAAATAAGGGGTATAGATCGCCTAAATGCCAAATAGGGATCTACAGACATATGGAGGCTATATATAAATCTTATCCGATTTTCATGAAATTTGGCAGAAGTCATTACTGCCTCTTAAAACCTTCCTGTGGTAAATTTCATTAAGATCTACTATAACATAAAGGGTATAGATTGGTTAAATGCCAAGTAGGGATCTACAGACATATGGAGGCTATATATAAATCTGATCCGATTTTTATGAAATTTGGCAGAGGTCATTTCTTCCTTATAAAATTATCCGGTGCTTAATTCGTAAAGATCTGCTAAAAAGTAAGGGGTATAGACCGCTTAAATGCCAAATAGGGATCTATCTACAGACATATGGAGGCTATATATAAATCTGATCCGATTTTCATGAAATTTGACGCAGGTCGGTCATAAAACTTTCCTGTGCTAAATTTCACAAAGATCTGCTAAAAAAATAGGGGATATAGACCGCCTAAATGCCAAATAGGGAACTACCGCCTTAGGGAGGCTATATATAAATATGATCCGATTATCATGAATTTGGCAGAGGTCATTACTGCCTCATAAAACTTTCCTGTCCTAAATTTCATAAATATCTGCTAAATAAATAAGGGGTATAGACGGCTTAAGTGCCAAATAGGGATCTACAGATGGACGATATATTGATACTATATATAAATCTGATACGATTTTCGTGAAATTTGGCAGAGGTCATTTACACTTCTATAACAATTGGAGGGCAAGTCAGATAGAACATATAAATGAGGGGGTATATTTCAATTTGAACCGATTTTTTTTACATTTGACACAATATGTTCAAAATATTTTATTGTGTCGAATTTGATACACACCGGCTGTAAAATGTGACTTCTATAGCGTTTAGATGTCATATCGGAGGAATATATGCATATATGGGGGTTATATCTAAATCTGATTAGATTTTTAGCACATTCAATAAGCTCGTCCCTGAGGTGAGAGCGTGCTTTGTGTCAAATTTTATCAAGATCAGGGTACAATTATGTATATAATAAATATTAGATTCGTCAAACTTCAAATTTTGTTCAGCGACGAAGCTCATTTTTGGTTGAATTGTGTACGTAAATAAGCAAAATTGTCGCATTTGGAGTGAGGATTATGCACAAGCTTTTATCCAAACATAATTACATCAACATTGGCAAATAAATTTGATGTTTTTAAAGAAGTCCTGAAAAATTCGCAGCAATTAAAATAAATCCTTAATCTTTAAAAAATTAAATGGATTATTTTGTAAAATTTGTACGACTGTTTAACAGGCTTTAGACGCTAACCTCCTATACTTATTCACGACAAAAAATTAGTTATTTATTCAGTATTATAAATGAACAATACAGTTCCTTAAAAAAATTTTAAATAATATTTCTAACCAAAAAGTATTGATATTATTTTCAACCAATTCGTTATTTATTTTTTAAAGATGCTTTTTACATGCTCTTTAATGAACTGGGTCATTTTATTGTTATTGTCATGGCTAAGAATCATATATGTATATAAGTAGATACTCTTGTATATGAGCTCTACTTTTGCCGGTTTGCAGAATTCAAGCATGAACGATTCGCTGACAACTCGCCAGCGATGCGTTTCGTGAAGGTTGTGTCCGAATTCCAAAATGTGACCAAAGCAAGAAAAAAACCTTGGACAACTAAAGCCAGAAAGAAGTTGAAGATCGCTGAGTGTAATGCGATAACTTAATCAAGAAAATGGATTGTTTTCACATAATCTAGAAGATACACTTGGAAGACATTAATTATGTTAATTATCTAACCTTATTGCCCCAGCACATATCTACGCGAAATCCTGAATTTTGTTTTATATCTGCAAAGTAGGATTACCAAAAATGTGTGTTATGTCAATAGGATATTTTCGAATTTCTAAATGTGATCACATCGCTGAATGTAATTTAATCTGTGAGCAAAGATGGATGGACCTATACCTATACTGAAAAAATAAAATAATCTTTAGGATATACCCATATGAGGCACGCAATAATCTATAAAAAGTCCCATGAAAAATATTTGTAATTTTTGTTTTTTTTTTCTAAAATTGCGGAAATACAGGAATACAAAATTTTTCCACCCAAATAATATTTTGTAAAAATGCATAAATCTTCAGTTAATATTTAAAAAAAATTAAAAATCTGCAGATACTATATTTTTTAAAAAATGTATGTTTTTGTCTTAAATGCTTGTAAAGTTGTGAAATAAAAATACTAATAAAAATATTTTTTTCGCAAAAAAAGAATTAATTAAAGAAATAAAATATTTGCTTTTCTAAAAATAAAAGTTAATTATAACTTTTTATGGTAGAAAAAATATCATTGTAAAAATTGTTTTTCTTTCAAAAAAAATGAATAATTTTCAACATTTCCTCTTTGATTTGTAACTGCTATTTAAAAAAACTATAAAAATATATTTTTTTGTATAAAATACTTCAGTTTGTTATTTACATAAATCGTGGAAAAAAATAAAAATTGTCAAAAAAGTAAAAAGAAAATGTACCGAAAAAACTTTTTTATAATTTCGTTGATTTCAATATTAATTAAGCTCAGGCCATATGATTTTTTGTTATTTTTGTAACATTGTTTGTTTATTTTGCCATTTTTAACTTAGAGTTACAAATACAGATACAAATTACCAAACAATTATATGACCTTGAGCTTGATTACACAGTGTTTCTTGTTTTTTCATATAGGTAATGTCGAGTAAAACAACATTTGTTCTTCGAAATTTTCCTGACTCCCCGAAAATATTGACTTACGGGTAAAATAACGGTTTTCGTGATAAGCCGATTTTGTATATGTCAACATATTTGAAAAAAAGAAACTTAGACCTTTCGAACGATATATTCTATGTTTACGAGATTATTGTTTTACTTGACAAAACCTACAAGAAAAATAATATCGCGTCCCAGGGTTTTCATCTTCATGTTTTTTGTCTCACAGTGTTATCAAACCAACGGAATTATAGTTAATAATTTGGTCGATTAGTAAAAATAAAAAGTAAACTAAAAAACTTTTTTTAAATAAAAAGGTCAATATTAACTTTATTTTCTTTCGTAAAAAATGTCACACGTCTCAAAATTTTTTTTCTTTCAAAAAATAAAAATTCATAGTTTTCAACATTTACTATTTTTGATTTGTAGCTACAAAATACAAATTTTCAAAAAATGCAACAAAAATATTTTTCTTTTGTTAAAATAAACATTTTTTTTTAAAAAAAAATAAAAAGATTTTAATATAAACTATATATTGTTTTGCAAAAAATGTCTCAATTTTCTTTTCTTTTGAAAAAGAAAAAGCCAATGATTTCACATTTCCTTTTTTTTAATATTTTCTTATACAATTTATGCTAATAACTAAAAAATTGGATTTATAAATTTTTCTAAAAAATTTACACAAATATTTTTTTTGTAAAATACTTCTATACTTAAAATACTTAAAAACTTTAGTTAAAAATATCATATTTCTCAAAAATTTTATGTTTTACTTAAATCGTGAAAAAAGTAGTTGTCCTAAAAATCCAACAAAAATATTTAAAAAAAAAAACAAAACACTTTATTCAATAGTCAATAATAGCTATATTTCCATTTGAATTCGTTTTTCTTTCAAAAGCCAAAAATGCAATGTTTCCATATTTACTGTTTACCTAAGTATATAGCCTACATCACACACTGGTCCAGGGTATTATGAGTTTGTGCTTTTTTTTGATTTGAGCTATATACTATTAAAAAAAATTAAATTAAAAAAAAAAAAAAAAAAAAATATTTTTCGTAAAAAAATATTTAAAAAAAAAATCATTAAATAAATACAAAATTATAAAAATTTCAATATTAACCATATATTTTCTTTGGCTAAACAGGTCTCAATTTTTTTCTTTCCAAAAGAAAAACCCTTTCTTCTTCCACACTTATTATTTAAAAAAAAAAATATTTTTATCTAATTTATGTGAATAACTTTTTTTTTAATATCATATTTCAAAAAAAATATATTTTTTTTACTTAAATTGAGGATGAAATAATAGTTGCCAAATAATCCAACAACAATATTTTTTATAAAAAAGGGAAATGTTTTTAATAGAAAATGCAACAGTAACTATATTTTCTTTTGGAAAAATATAACATCATTTTTTTCTTTCAAAAATCAAAAATTAAATTTATTCAAAATGTACTATTTAAAAAAATAATAATAAAAATAAAGCCAACAAAAATATTTTTTTCGTCTAAATAGAAATACTTTTTTTCTAACAAATACAAAATTGTCAATATTAACTATATTTTCATTTGCAAAAATTGTCTCAACATTAGTTTCTTACAAAAAAAAAAGTTTTTCCTTATTTCCATACTTACTGTTTGTTTTAAAAATATATATTCTTTATGTTAATAACTTATAAATGGGATTATAAATATTACAAAAAAGAAATATTTTTGTTGATTTTTAATTTTTTTTTACTATATCTAAAAAAATATTAAAACGTGAAAAAATAAAAATTGTAAAAAAAATCCCAAATAAATATTTTTTTCTTAAAAATGCTTTTTTAATTTTATCAATATTTTCTTTTGCAGAAAATGTCACGTGTCTACATTTTTTCTTTCAAAACACAAAAGTTCAAAAATTTTTAACATTTGCTATTAAAAAACAAAGAAATTTTTTTTTAAAAAAATATTTTTTTTATATAGAGAAATAATGGTAGTGAACATTTTTTTTTATTTTTTAATTTTGTCTGAAAATATTTTTCTGCCAAAAACCCAAAATTCTTAAAAATATTAATTATATTTTCGTTTGCAATAAGGTCCCAAAATGTTTTCTTTCAAAAAATAAACATTCGAACCTTTTCAATATTAACTATATAACAAAAATTAAAATTGTCGATATAAAATTGTGTATAAAAAAGAAAAATATACTTTTGTTTCAAATACAGGGTTTTCCAACAAGAGGTGTTATTTTAAATCACCCGGTATTTCGGTAGCTGTCACTTTTGAAGCTTTTATTCTTTGACATTTGACAAGTAGAAACTACGCCATTACTAAAAAATGGAACAATACACGATCATCGAACGATACAAAACGACCAAAAAGCGATACGAACAATACAAAACTATACAAAAGTCGCAAGAGTTATTGTTGAGAAGCCTCTCCACCCTCAACGTTTGACTGTTTGGTGCGGTTTATGGTCCGGCAGGGTCATTGGACCTTAAATGAGGTTGGATCAACAGTTACGGTGAATGGATTGCGCTATCGAGAGATGATTAATGATTTTTTATGGTCGGAGTTGAATGGTATTGATCTGGACCAAGTTTACTTTCAACAAGACGGCGCTACGTGCCACACAAGCAACATAACCATTACTTCTTCCTTTGGTGCCACGTGAAAGGTAAGGTCTACGCCAACAGCCCAGCGTCGATTTAAGACCTCAACGATATAATTCGTGAGGATATCGAGGACATAGGGCAGCCACTTTGCGATTTGGTTATGGAAAATTTCATGAAAAGGATATGGTCCTGTAAGCGTGGTTGTGGTGGCCATGTGGCTGATGTTGTTTCTCATTATTAACGGCATACCTTTACCTCTTTATTGTGATATAAACATCCGATCATTTATCTCAAAAAATTAATTTTTCTCTGAATACCAAAATAACACCTCTTGTTGAAAAACCCTTTATAAAAAATTCTTCAATACCTTTAGGATTTTGACTTTATTTTCTTTTAAGAAATTGATTTTGTTCAAAAAAATTGTTTTCTTCATTTTTCAATAGCCAGCATCTTAACGAAGAAAACAATGTCAACTTGAAATCTATGGAAAAATGTAGAAATTATTACCCTTTCTTGTAGAAGTGAGATCGAAGGAGTGGCCTAAGAACCGATCCACTCCTCCCACACAAAGGGTAAAATTAAATTTTTGTTGACAGATTAATTCCAAAACAACATTCCTATAACTTCTGCATCAAACATCTAAATGTTTTTATATTTTGGACAACATTTCCAATGACTATAGACTGACAATGAATGAATATTTTTTTAACGTTCTGACATCTACCACTCGATGTATCATATTACTTTACTCTTAATTTTAAATCATTATACAAAAAAAAAATTACATTTCTCAAAAAAAAAATTCCTGTAAATTATTTTCCTCGAAAATGTGGAAAGAAATCAATAGGTCTTGAATATATGAATATTAATCTACAAAACGTCCTAATAAACATTTTTGCAAATTCAGGAACATTTGTTAAATTAAAGAAATATAGAGTTTGTTTTCTTACGGACGAGTATATATTTGTACCAATAATACTGCTTTATTCCATAATATCTATGTACTTTTCCTAGAAATAATTGTGTTATTATCCCCCCAAATATATATACGCATATTATTTATAGTTTAAAATGCATTGCGCTCCATTTATAGTCTCATGACAACCATAATAAATCTTGTGAATTTAAATAATAAATAGATTCTTTATTTTTATTTCTATATCCCATTATCATGCCTTTTATAGATTTTACAGTTGAAATAGCAAAAATACTAAGTGTAGCTTAGAATTTGTTTACTAACATTTAATTTAAAATAGGCGGAAAACATCTCTCGCAATCACCTTCACCCTGGGGTGGCTAATAATGATGATGACAATGTGCAATGTTTAGACGGAAATTTGCAAAAATTAATAGTTTTTGTTGTTGTGATGTCTTTATGCAAAAAGCAAAATGCATATGCTATTGCAACAGCCTTTGCGTGCATACTTAATAGTCGCAATAGATTTATATGTTTACTTGCAGACATTTCTATAAACTGGGGATTTTTTGTGTGGGGAAAATTGATCTAAAACGAGGGATATTAATAATTACGAAATTTTAGCTGGAAAAGTGATTGAGTAAACACTTTCGGTACACATAATGCGCTATTAAATAACAGGGAACTTTTCCATTTATCCTCCAAATATTAAAGATGTCGGATTGGCATCCCTAAAAAATGTGTTTCTTACAACAGTTCCGAATTACAGATTTTCTTTAAGATTGGTAAATTAATTTTCTTTGTAAGCAAAGAGGCCTTGGCTACTATAGGCATTTCTTAATTTAACTATTTTAGGATTTTTATCCCCTTTATTTGAAAATATATGAATGAGAATTTATGAAACAATTACAGAAAACATAGTTTAATAAGATTTCCTAATAAAGCTCCTCTTTATTTAGTTTGTTCCCCAGGACTTAATTCGTCCGACTGCCACATCTGTTATATGCATTTCTTTTTCAATGGTTATGTTTTGCTATTATTTGAAAAACCAACGACCAATCAATAATTCATCATCATCTCCATCTCTCTTATGGAGCTATGGAGCTCTGGAGCTGTGCAGTAATAGTCATGAGCAGTCAGTACGTCACTGTAAGTGGATGTAAGACTACCCCATAATCAATGCAGCAGTCACGTACGTGCGTGTATGGTTGCATCACCAGACAGATAGAAAGACAGACAGACAGACAGACGGACGAACAGCCAGATAGACGGACAGGGAGAGTAGACAATCTCAAGACACAACATCCCCACAAGTCAACCGAACAACCACTTGAAATATGAATAAAGTGCCGTGAGACAGGCATTCAGGAGGCACTTGTTCGGGAATCGGTCTTCAGCCTTTAAGTCTATCCATCCGTTTATTTGTCTGTCTGTCTGTCTGTCTTTCTGTCTCTTTTTTCTTTTCTTCTTTTTTTAATATATATAAATTTTTTCCCATTTTATTTCTTTTCAATTAAAGATGTGTTGAAAAAAATACACGAAACAGAAATTGCAAATAACAACAAGAAAAATCAATAATAAGAAATTGTTTATTAAACAGGAAATGCATGCAAAAAAGCCTCTGACTGTTGCAACTCTGTCTCTGACTGTTGCAAATAAACGGCCAAAGAAAACTCACTGGAGTCTATATATATAAATCCAACAAGAAGCCAACTTATCTTTTTTTCAACCTAGACAGAATTTGCAAAAACTCCATTGAAAATAAAGCACAAGTGCAGTTAAGCCATTTGGATTAATATTTATCACTTCGTCGTTTCTCAATTTATATAAATGATTCAATTTATCTGCAGTTTAACACAAAAACACACACACACACAAATTGCTGCTGAATAAATTTGGCTTTTATGGCAATGCGAATGAAATCCATTTTAGGGGGGGGGGGATTTATTAAAATAAATGTGTTTTCATTAACGAATGTATTCGTATATTTTTTATCTTGTTAAAGTAATTATTTGGAAAATTTTGAATGGCTGAAAATAAGAGAGATGTTCTCATTTTGAAGTACACAGAATTTTATTGGAGGCGATTTTTTTTTCTAGTGAACTACAAAATCAATAATGAAGCTGGTTGCGAATTTACAGTGATTTGTAGGAGCTTTAATCTTAACTTGCCGGACAGATGGAACCTTTTTGTCAAATTATTGATTACCTATTAGAATACCGGGGACCGGTTTATTAGTCAGTAGCAAATTATTATGCCATGAACTGATATACATATATACAATATTAAAAGTATCTACTCATTTTACTGACTTAAATTATTATTTTTATACCCTCCACCATAGGATGGGGGTATATTCATTTTGTCACTCCGTTTGTAACACCTCTAAATATTGATCTGAGACCCCATAAAGTATATATATTCTTAATCGTCGTAAAATTCTAAGACGATTTAGCCATGTCCGTCTGTCCGTCTGTCCGTCTGTCCGTCCGTCCGTCCGTTCGTCTGTGGTAATCACGCTACAGTCCGCAATAATAGAGCTAGGTTGATCAAATTTGGTACAAATACTTCTTATAGTTGCAGGTTGTTTGGGATTGCAAATGGGCCATATCGGTCCATATTTAGATATAGCTCCCATATATACCATCTAACTTGTTGTGATTCCTATTGTTCTCATCTACTATACTTTTTTTTTGTGTGTTTTCGGTTTTATTTTCTTTAGGTTTGATTTATTTTGTGAGGTCACATGCTATCCATGGTCGAGGGTATATAAGATACGGCATGGCCGAACTTAACGCTTTTACTTGTTGTTATTTATATAGACAAAAATCTAAAGAAAAATCATAATTCACAAAATAACATTTTTTGTAAACTATTTTTATTAATTTAATTCTTTACTTTCTTCTTTTTTTGCAGGTAATTTACAATCAAATTTCAGTAAGTTGTTAAATGATACAAATCAATGGATATTTTTTCAATATTGAAGCTTTTGAAAATTTTATTTTTTTATTGGGTATTTTGGGGATTTTTGAAATATTTTTGGAAATTATTGAACTTTTGACATTTTCTTGCAAATATCACCGATATCCAGTGAATGACATCGATTTTTGATTCTATTCTAAAAATTAGGGTATTTTGGGCATTTTTGAAAAATCTTTGGGAATTTGAAATTAAAGTCTATTCTAGCAAACATCAGTAAAATACAGTTTAAACCTGTTTAATAATGAATTGTATTATTCCAAATGTTTATTTTTTGTTTTGATTTCAATATTACTCCAGTCAGAAATGCTTTTTTCACAGAATTTGTAAAAATATCCAATCAAAAATGTCCACGATTATATTTCTACTTTTTTTTTGTAACATTGGGTATTTTGGAGGTTTTGTGAAAAAAATCGGATTTAGAAAATGTTGCAATGTTCTTATAAAAATTATCAAAATAAAGTTCATATTTCATTAATATTTTTACTTATTTATTAATAAATTGTTATTTGATATTTTATTATTTTTTAGAAATCTTTGGGAATATTAAATTAAATTCTATTTTGTAAAAATCACCAAAATCCAGTTTTAACTTGTTTATTAATCAATCGTATTATTTTGTGTTGATTTTGAAATTATTCCAGCCAAAAACGCGATTTTTTACAGAAATTGTAATAATATCCAATAAAAAATCTGTCCTCGACTATATTTCTACTTTCGATAACATTGGGTATTTTGGAAATTTTGTGAAAAGTTGGGAAATATAAAATGTTACAATGTTCTTATAAAAATTACCAAAATTAAGTTCAGATTTCATAAAAATTTTGACTTTTGTATTCATAAATTTTGGGGATTTTTCTATTGTAGTTCGGTAATCCGATAATTTTGTTATTGCAGTTAAATTTTGTGAATAATTTTTTTAGATTTGTTTAAAACATACTGTTTAGATATTTCTTAACTGGGATTCTATCCCGTCTGTTTGGAAGTGTATTAATAGAAATTAAGATTTTTATATTCTGGGTATTTTCGAAATATTTTTGGGAATTACGGAATATTGTAATTTTCTTGTAAGCATCATAAAAATCCAGGGAATTTCATTGATCTATGTTCCTATTTGTTTGCGTCCGAAGCAAAAGGGTGTGGGGTTTGTCGGTAAGGCAGGTGAGGTTATGTGATGCAGCGTACAATCCGTACCATGCGAAAATCGTCTTGGGAGAGTTGTAGAAAGATTTGCATTCTTTTAAATCCCTCTACGATCCGTGCTGTGCGAATATCGTCCCAAGAGAATCGAAGGAGAGTACCAGACTCCGGAAAACCCTCTCACAATGCGAATATCGTCCCGGGAGTGTCGTAGCAGAGGCCTCTTCTCCTTCAATCCACCTGGGTTGCTAATCAACGAAGGAAATGCACATGCTGGGGAAGTTGCGCGACAATGTTACGTACTTAAACACTATTCTTAATAAGAGTATTTTAGGGATTTTAGAAAAATATTTGGAAATTATGAAAGTGAAAAAATAGATTTAAAAAAAAAAATGATCGAGCCCCCCAGTAGGCGAGTTGGTAGCGTGAGTTTGGGGGTTCCACCAGAGGCTCTGCTCTGTCGCTGCAAACATTTTAGCCATATGGTCTTTGTAACCCGGCCTTTCCCTGGGCCGTAAAATTAGAGTATAAATTTACTTTGTATTGTAATTCATATAAATAAATAATTAAATAAAAAAATGATTTTGGGTCCTATTCTTAAGTAAGGTTTTTTGGGGATTTTAGAAATATTTTTGGGAATTCTGAAATTAGGCTCTAATCAGGCTAAATCGCCAAAATTCAGATTAAACTTGTTTATTAATAATTTTTATTCTTTATATTTGTGGTGATTTCGAAATAATTCTAGTCAAAAACTTCGATTCAAATTTCTATCCACGATTATATTTGAACTTTTTTATAATTTGAAGTATTATGGAAATTTTGCAAAAAAAATTTGAATTATAAAAATTTAAAAAATTGAGGAATTTACAATTTTCTTATAAAAATGAACAAAATATTGTTTATTGTGTTTTTCATATTTCATAAATATTTATATCAAAAATTTTTTAGCTTACTTATTAAGTTGTGTTATTTCCTATTTTTATTATTTGGTCATAAATTCCATTGTCGTAGTCAAAAAAACGTTTCCTGATCGAATTTTAAATATTCTCTAATACTATTTCTATCCAGCATTACATATATTTGCAATTTCTGATAATCTTAGAAATTTTCGAAAAAAATTTGAGAATAATGAATTTTACTTATAGACCTTTTGTGGGACCTTTTCGATAGTGGGAATAACGAAAATGTGAATATTTCTTAAGAACTTTTTTCGATAGTGGACATTTTTTAATGGCATTTTAAATTTTTTTGAGAATTAAAATGTTGTTTTCTTACAAAATATCGATTCATGTGAATGACATCGTTTTCAAACCCAATTCTTAATGAAATGTTTTTTTAGGATTAGATTTCTAGTGTTTGTAGTTTTATAGATTTCGAAAAAGAAACAATGATTTTTGACAATTTTCTTAAAAAAATTAGCAAATATAAGTTCATAGTTCATCAATATTATTTAAATGAAATTTTTAAACATATCTTTAATAATTTTTTGTGTGTTTTTTATTGTATTTGTATAATTTTCGAAATTGTTGAAGATGTTGATCAAATATTTGATTTTTTTTGGGGAATTTCGAAACAATTTTGGGAATTACGAATTTTCAGTTCTTCTTCGATAGCGGATAATGTGGCATTTTAATATTTCTTAGATATAATTGCCATTTATTGATTTTATTAATATTTTGGGAAATTAGAATTTATTTTCTTCTTACAAAATATCAATTCAAGAATGATATCGTGTTCTGATCCAATTCTTGATGAAATTTATTTTTAGGATTATAGTTGCAATGTTTTATTATGTTGGAATTTTCGCAAAAATGGGAATTTTGACGATTGATATTTTTTTTAACAAAATTCAACAAATCTCAGTTTTTTATTCATTAATATTCTTTTTATACAATTTCTAAACTTTTTATTAATATTTTTTTGTAATGCAATTTTTTTGAATTTTCTTTAGATTTTGATGAATTTCTTGATAATCTGAATTTTTGGGATTTTCAAAACATTTTGGGGAATACGGCATTTTACTTATTGGAATTTTTAAAATCATTATCCTAATTATTTCTTGGATATTTTGACCATTTTTTAAATTTAAATTTCTACCACATAAAATATCAATTCAAATAATGAATCCGTCTTTTTATATTTGCAATGTTTTATCATTTTTGGGTTTTTTCAAAAACTGGAAATTACGATTTTTGCATCCTTTTAGACCAGCAAGTAAATCAACTATTTTTTAGTAAATGTTTAAACTTATTTGTTACTAAAAATGTGTTGACTCATTTTTTTTGGTGTTTTTGTGTAGTTTTCGAAATTGTTGTGGTTTTTGATCAAATTCTTGATATTCTGGAATTTTTGGATTTTTGAAGCAATTTATGGAATTAGAATTCTTTTTCTGAGAAATTCTATAATTTTTACCATTTTTACCAATATCAAATGTAATCAAAAAAATCAACACAAAATCGAAATTATTCAATATCAATAACACTGACCAACAGCATTTTTGGAACAGAACAGCGACCCTATAATTCTGAAAAGGCACGTTGAGTAGATTATTTTTGTAGAATAAACGCATGGTCCAGCTGGTCCGAGTTTTTTGTTTACAGTGGTTCAAAGTTTTCATTTTTTGCTCGAAGGGAGCATTTTACTTAATGAAAAAAATGCTGTAAGTTAATGTCTGAGAGATTTCTTATTGTCAAAGTTGTTTAGTGGAATTTTATGAGGATCATTTTCGTGGAAGATCTTAACCCTCTAGCTCAGCATTTTTTTCATACACGCTGAAAAAAATCGCTTCTGTAGTATATTGTCCCAAACTTATTCGGCTTGAAACATATATATGTTTAGGGTACACTCTAAACATATAATATTGGGTACACACAAAAAGTATATATTTGGGAAAACGTTATTCTAAAGGAATCTTTGTTTACATCCCAAAATGTTTTTTGGGACTGTTATTTCCGAAACAAATATTTATTTGCACTTAAAAATTCAGAAAATGCGTTAATTGTGTTAAATTTTTTACTAATTCAGTTATTTTTTTTAAAAACATTTTAATGTTCGTAAAAATTATAAATCACAATAATTGAAACCGTATAATCTTGGATCATAATAAATTAATTGGAGGATTGACAGGTAATGTGACTTGGAATACTAACTCAGAAATTTTAAATGATTGATTTAAAACATATGTTAATGCTGCATATGGTATCATAACTGGGAGGTACAATTCGAAACCAAGAAAAAATTAAAACTGAAATTCGAAAAAGTCAGCAAAAGTTTTGAAAATCTTTTTAAATAAAATATATTTGGAAAAATTCCTAAATAATAATGTTATTTATATTTAGACACATATTTAATTTGAGAAATTTATTTTGCAAATATAATTTGTTGTAATATATCAATATATGCGTTCCAAATATATTTTATTGATTTTCAAATAAAATTTATTTGCTAAGAAATATATAATATTTAAAAATTTGTGTTCCAAATATATTTTTTTTCGATTCAAACATACCAAAAAAGGCGATTTTGCTTCCTTCGACCAAAAAATTAAAACTTTGATCCACTGTAAAAAAAATTCAGACCAGCTGGACCATAAGTTTATTCTGCAAAAATGATCTACTCCAGATGCCCATTCAAAATTATAGGGTCGCTATTCTGTTCCAATCAAAAAGTCTTAATTTGTTTGACAGTGTATTTAATAAATAATCTTAAAACTGTATAATCTACAAATATTGATAATTTGAAAACGGAATTTCGAAATGTTCACAATTCACTCCGATCGTTCTGAAATTTGGCAGTTTAGAGTATTTCGCGGCTGTTAAGATCGCTATTGAATTTGGTTGAAATCGGTTCAGATTTAGATATAGCTCCCATATATATCTTTCGTCCGATTTGGCCCTTTAGTCCTATAGAAGCTGTATTTTACATCCGATCGTTTTGAAATTTAGAATGGTAGAGTTTTTTGATCCATGAACCATCATTGCCGAATTTGAAGAAAATCGGTTAAAATTTAGCTATAGCTCCCATATATATGTTTCGTCCGATTTGGCCCTTTAGTCCTATAGAAGCTGTATTTTACATCCAATCGTTTTGAAATTTAGAATGGTAGAGTTTCTTGATCCATGAACCAACATTGCCGAATTTGAAGAAAATCGGTTCAGATTTATTTCCCATATATATCTTTCGTCCGATTTGGTCCTTTAGTCCTATAGAAGCTGTATTTTACATTCGATCGTTTTGAAATTTAGAATGGTACAGTTTCTTGATCCATGAACCAACATTGCCGAATTTGAAGAAAATCGGTTAAGATTTAGCTATAGCTCCCATATATATGTTTCGTCCGATTTGGCCCTTTAGTCCTATAGAAGCTGTATTTTACATCCGATCGTTTTGAAATTTAGAATGGTAGAGTATCTTGATCCATGAACCAACATTGCCGAATTTGAAGAAAATCGGTTAAGATTTATATATAGCTCCCATATATATGTTTCGTCCGATTTGGCCCTTTAGTCCTATAGAAGCTGTATTTTACATCCGATCGTTTTGAAATTTAGAATGGTAGAGTATCTTGATCCATGAACCAACATTGCCGAATTTGAAGAAAATCGGTAAAGATTTAGCTATAGCTCCCATATATATGTTTCGTCCGATTTGGCCCTTTAGTCCTATAGAAGCTGTATTTTACATCCGATCGTTTTGAAATTTAGAATGGTAGAGTTTCTTGATCCATGAACCAACATTGCCGAATTTGAAGAAAATCGGTAAAGATTTAGCTATAGCTCCCATATATATGTTTCGTCCGATTTGGCCATTTAGTCCTATAAAAACTGTATTTTACATCCAATCGTTTTGAAATTTAGAATGGCAGAGTTTCTTGATTCATGAACCAACATTGCCGAATTTGAAGAAAATCGGTAAAGATTTAGCTATAGCTCCCATATATATGTTTCGTCCGATTTGGCTCTTTAGATCCAATCGTTTTTATACCCTACACCACACTGTGGTACAGGGTATTATTTAAGTATAAAATGTCCCAAAAGTAAATTTATGTAAACAATTTATACATGAATTACAAAATTTATATATCAGAGTTATTCAATATTACGAGAGTGGTGTAGGGTATTATATAGTCGGCACCGCCCGACTTTAGCCTTTCCTTACTGGTTTTAAATTAATTTTTTCATTTATTTGGATTTTTTAAAATTTTTGGGATTTTGAAAAATGTTTGGGAATTGTGGAATTTTGCAAATCCACCTATAATAATAATAATAACCTAGAAATGTATTTATTTATAAGTAAGTTTCTACATTTATTTGTTATTTTGGATATAAAGGGGATTTTCTAATACTTTTTAGGAATTATGAAGTTTTGAACTTTTCTCGTGAAAAACATCAAAATCTATTAAATAGAATATGTAATTATATTTTTACCTATTTTCCCTTGAAGTTTTTTTCTGATTTTGGGTATATTGGAAAAAATTCGGGGGAATAAGAAATTTTGCCCGTTTCTTTAAAAAATTAGCAAAATTGAATCGAATAGAATTATATTTTTTTAAACATACTTTTTTAATTTATTTGTCATTTTCGATATTTTGGGAAATTTGGAAAAAAAAAATTGTATTGTGAAATTTTGCAAGCCATAAAATAAATAATAATAATACTAATCAGAAATTACATTTACTTTTAAGTCTATTATTGCATATATATACGAATTTAGGAATTTTGGAGATTTTAGAATTTTGAAGTTATGAAAATTAGCTTTTTTCTTCAAAAATCATGAAAATACAGTCGTTACAATCTATATTAATAATAACTTGGAATTACATGTCTTTTTAAGCCAATTTTTGCGCTGTTATGTATTTTCGATTCTAGGGTATTTTAGGGATTTTCGAAAAGTGTTTGGGAATTATTAATATTTTTCACATTTAGTTTGTATAGAAATAATTTATATCTAGCTAATGGAAACAATAAAGCTTTTGGCTATTCTTTTCCAGAAACTAATTTGTTATCAAATATATCTTTGGAGTTTTCTTAACGTTTTTTTTGTGATTATTTATAATATGTGGCTATAATTGTTTAAAGTGTTATGTGTCTGCACATCCTTGGGATAAAAGCTTTCCAGTGGTATATAATTTGTTAAAATTTGAGGGATCTAATGTAACTAAAAGTGTACCACAAAAATAATATTATGCCTCAATTTTGATACTCTTTAGGACAGATGTACGAGTATATCTGTGGTATTCTGGAGCAACCGCCTAATCAGAAAATCAAACTGTTCAGGAAAGCCAAATTTTTTCTTGTAGTACATTTTGGCATTAAAGGCCAATAAGTCAAGGCTGAATAAAATCTGCAAAAATTAGGCATACCTCGATTGTCATATATGGGTCAATGGATAATGATTTGCTGAATACATTTACATTATTAATCATAGGCGATTATTCCAGAAAATCAAAGATATATGGCTCTTCTATAAACATAACTATGATTCTGCACATTTTTGGTAAAAAGTCTTTCCACACATACACATTTTATTGTCATCTAAGGACATTATGAGCACCAAAAGTGTACCACAAAAATCAGAGAAGCGTTGTTTTAATATTCTAGATTAGTTCTTAAATTGCTATATTTGTAATATTTTTAAAGTTCTCATTTCTATTAGTTTTTCTTCAAATTTGTTTATGTTCTGGGTATTTTTCTTTTATTTCTGGGATTTCTTTATTACAAAAAAGAAAATAACACGAAAAATCCCTATCCCACTAAACTACACGGGGTTTCTCAAATATTAGCTATTTATTTTATGCATTCTCTCCCACTTAATTTAATGATACTTTCTTGCTGTGATTGATACTTTGCCCCGTCCGCACATTATTTGTTCAAGATGTTTTGTTGATTTCTTGAATAGGATTTGCTTCAACATTTCATTAGCATTTCCTTCTCAATTGTTTTTGGTTTTTTTTTTCGTTTTATTTTTTGGCTACTTCATTGTGCTCTATTACATCATTCTGCCAAAGCTAGATGATAGCCTAATATATGCATTGTGATTTCAAGATTTTATTAATACCATTACTATAAATCTTTTAAAACAATCATGAAACAAAGTACAATATTTCGCCTCGGGCGTAATCTAGAGGCTATAGACGCAGTTTTGACACTTCAATAACTTCTTGAAATCAAATTTACATAATACGAGTATTTTCATCTGTGGGAAGGAGTCGAGTGCAATTCTTGAGGTTTCTTTTTTATTTTGTATTTCACATTGTGAAACAGTGAAAACTTGAGTACGAGTATGAGTATAATATTAATAATATTCGTAGAAGAAAAAAAAAACTCAAACAAACTGAACAAATTTAAATAATAAGAATGCCATTTCATTGCTAACACTTGTTATATTTAAATTCAGTGCCTTCTTGTTGTTGGTGTTGGTATTGTTCTCGAAATCCGCCTTTTATTCTAATGATGAAAATGAGGTGGGCAACCTTTTTGCGGAGGCATGCAATTGAAAGGTTGAACATAGTAAATAAGTACATTTGTTTTTTTGGTATTAAGACCGGATGTTGGATTCAATGAACAATAATTCGATTGTAAAAAAAATTTTACATTTTCTTTAAAATAATTCCATAAAAAATCACCCGTTATGTTCTCTTTTAAACGACGTCAAATTTGTTAAAATCGGTTCAGCCGTTCAAGAGCAATTGCAACATTCGTAAAACGCATTTTTCTCAATTTTTTAAAATTTAAAATCATCATAAAATTTTTAATTTTTTTTAAATAGATAATAGCGATGTCTTTACTTTCCATTTAGAAACATTAAATAAAGTTTTTATGCAAAAATAAAGTTTATAGGTTAATATTAAAAATTCTGACACGATTTTCAAAAATATTTAGGAATTGTAAAAAATTATGATTATCTTAGGAAAATTGTTTGGGATGCGAGTTCAGGTTTCTATGTTCGCCTATATACCCTCCTACGATATATGTATGTGTGTATGTCTCCCAAAAAACTCTTTGTGGACAGCTATTTTAATATTTGGATATTTTGGGGATTTTCGAAAACTTTTTGGGAATCACGAAATTGTGGATTTTTTTATAGAATAATAAAAATTTCGTCGGTGTGTTAAATTCTAAAAATTGGAATTTTGGGGATTTCGAAAATTTTTTTGGGAATTGAAAAAATATGATTTTTTATGAAAATTGGTTTGGAAGTTCGGTCAGGTTTCACCTTTATATCCCACCTACGATATATGTATGTCTTCCAAAAACCACTTTGTGAACAGCTCTTTTGGTATTTCGGTATTTTGGCGATTTTCAAAAACTTTTTAGGAATCACGAAATTTTGTTTTTTTTTACTATAAAAAACAAAAATATTTTGGGGATTTTTGAAAACTTTTTGGGAATCACGAAATTTTGTTTTTGGGACTTTCCAAAAAAAATTTAGGAATTGTAAAAAAATAAGATTATGATTATGAAAAGTGTTTGGGAAGTGCGTTCAGGTTCCTATGTTCGTCTTTGTATCCACCTACGATATATGTATTTCTCCCAAAAACCTCTTGTGACAGCTCTTTTGGTATTTGGATATTTTGGGGATTTTCGAAAACTTTTTGAGAAGTACGAAAATTTGCTTTTAAGTAACAAAAATTTCATCCGATCGTTAAATTTTGAAAATTTGAATTTTGGGGATTTTCAAAAAAACTTTGGGAATTGCAAAAAATTATGATTTTCTCATGAAAATTGATTTGGAAATAAGATCAGGTTGATATGTTCGCTTTATATCCGTCTACGATATATGAAATTTCCGAAAAATTTTGGGAATCACGGAATTATTGTTTTTTTCTTATAAAATAACAAAATTTTCATCGGTGTGATACATTTTGAGTGTTGAAATTTTTGGGGATTTTCCAAAAAAATTTAGGAATGTACAAAATTATGATTTTTTTATGAAAATTGGTTGGGAATTCCTGAACGCACTTCCTTCCTTCCGTTGTTCGCCTTTATATCCACCTACGATATATGTATTTCTTTCAAAAACATCTTTGGGAACAGCTTTTTGGTATTTGGGAATTTTGGGAATTTTCAAAAACTTTTTGGGAATCACTAAATTTTGGCTATTTTTATAAAATAACTAAAATTATATCGGTGTGTTAAATTTTAAAAATTGGAATTTTTGGGATTTTCCGAAAATTTTTAGGAATTGTAAAAAATTGTGTTTTTTATGAAAATTGGTTAGCAAGTGAGTTCAGGTTCCTATTCTCGCGTTTATATCCACCTGTGATATATGTCTCTCTCCAAAAACTTTTTGTGGACAGCTTTTTGGTATTTGAGTATTTTAGGGATTTTCGAAAACATTTTGGGAATGACGAAACTTTGTCTTTTTTTTATCAAATAACAAAAATGCTTACGACGTGTTAAATCTTAAAAATTAAAATTTATGGGATTTAAAAAAAAATAGGAATTGTAAAAGTAATGATTTTCTTAGAAAAATTTGGTTAGGAAGTGAGCTCTGGTTCCTAGGCTCTCCTTTAGATTCACCTACGATCTTATGTCTCCCAAAAACCTCATTGTGGACACCTCTTCTGGTATTTCGGTATTTTGGGGATTTTCGAAAACTTTTTGGGAATGACGAAATTTTTTATTTTTTCTTATAAAATTTTAAATTTTTGGGATTTTTAAAAAATAGTAATTGTAGAAAATTTTGATTTTCTTAGGAACATTTATTGAGTAGTGAGTTCAGGTTCCTATGATCGCCTATATTCCCGCCTACGATATATGTATGTCTCCCAAAAAACCCTTTGTTGACAACTCTTTTGGTTTTTGGGTATTTTGGGAATTTTCGAAAACGTTTTAGCAGTAAGCATTAAAATTGGTTTTTCCTATAAAAAAATGTCATCGTTGTGCTAAATTTTGAAAATTTGCATTTTGGGGATTATCAAAAAATGTTAAGAATTGTAAAAATTATGAAAATTGGTTTGGAACTGAGTTAAGGTTCCAGGTTCGCCTTTATATTCACCTACGACATATGTATTTCTCCTAAATCCTCTTTGTGGACAGCTCTTTTGGTATTTGGGTATTTTGGGGATTTTTGAAAATTTGTTGGGAATTAAGGAATTTAGTTTTTTTTTTTATAAAATAACAAAAATTTTATCGGTGTGTTAAATTTTGAGAATTGGAATTTTGGAGATTTTCCAAAAATGTTTAGGAATTGTAAAAAATTATGATTTTTTATGAAAATTTGTTGGGAAATGCTTTGAGATTCCTATGTTCGCCTACAATATATATCTCCCAAAAAATTCTGGGACAGCACTTTAGGTATTTGGGTATTTTGGGGATTTTCGAAAAATTTTTGGGAATCACGAAATATTGTCTCTTCTTATAAAATAAGAAGAATGCTAACGCCGTGGCAAATATTGAAAATTAAAATTTTTGGGCTCTTTAAAAAATTTTTATGAGTTGTAAAAATTTTGATTTTTTTTTGAAAATTGGAAAAAACTCTTTGTGGACATCTTTTTTGGTATTTGGGGATTTTCCAAAACTTTTTGGGAATCACGAAACTTTGCCTTTATTTAAAAAATAATAAAAATTTAATCATTGTGTTAAATTTTGAAAATTGGAATTTTGGGGATTTTCCAATAATTTTAGGAATCACGGAATTATTGTTTTTTTCTTATAAAATAACAATTATTTCATCGGTGCGAGAAACTTTGAAAGTTGAAATTTTTGGGGATTTTCCAAAAAAATTTAGGAATTGTAAAAATTATGATTTTTTTATGAAAATTGGTTGGGAAGTGCGTTCAGGTTCCTATGTTTGTCTTTGTATCCACCTACGATATATGTATTTCTTTCAAAAACATATTTGGGAACAGCTTTTTGGTATTTGGGAATTTTGGGGATTATCGAAAACTATTTGGGAATCAGGAAATTTTGTCTTTTTTTTATAAAATAACAAAACTTTCATCGTTGTGTTAAATTTTGGAAATTGGAATTTCGAGGAATTTTCCAAATAATTTTAGGAATTGTAAAAAATTATGATTTTTATTAAAATTGGTTGGGAAGTGCTTTCAGGTTCCTATGTTCGCCTTTATATCCACCTACGATATATGTATGTCTCCCAAAACCCTATTTGTAAACAGCTCTTTTGGTTTTTGAGTATTTTGGCGATTTTTCAAAAATATTTGGAAATCACGAAACGTTGACTTTTTCTTATAAAATAACAAAAATGTTAATGGTGTGCTTTGGTATTTGGGAATTTTGGGGATTTTCGAAAACTTTTTGGGAATCACGAAATTTTGGCGTTTTTTATAAAATAACAAAAATTGCATCGTTGTGTTAAATTTTGAGAACTGTTATTTCGGGGGATTTTCCAAATAATTTTAGGAATTGTAAAAAATTATGATTTTTTTATGAAACTTGGTTGGGAAGTGCGTTCAGGTTCCTATGTTTATATCCACCTACGATATGTGTATGTCCCCCAAAAACCTCTTTGTGTACATCTCTTACGGTATTTGCGTATTTTCGAATTTTTTTTTGGGAATTACAAAATTTTGCTTTTTTCTTATAAAAGTCATGAAAAATTTCTTTGGAGCGTTAGATTTTGAATATTGGAATTTTGGGGATTTTTGAACATTTTCCCATTTTTAGCCACCTACTCAATCGCCATGTCTCTCATGGAACCTCTTGGTGGACAGCTCTGCTTGAGAACCCACTAGCAGATACCGTTGTCGTGTTGGTGTTCATAACCTCCTTTTCACTGATGGTTCTTTATTATTATTTTATTTTTTTTTTCATTCTAATTTTATTCTTTGCTCGGCATTTTTTATTCTTTTGCTGCTGTTGCCCCCATGGCTGTATTGCTTTTTTGTCGTCGTTGCTGAGCGATTGTCTTGTGTTGTTTATTACAGAAAAAAGTTCTTGTTTAAAAAAAAGAGTTTGTTGTAGGATTTTTTCACTTTTTTTAGGTTTGATTCAGTTCAGTTTCATGTTGTGCTCTTTTACAACAGCAGCGCTAGAATACCACGAATGAAAAGAAGAAAAAAACGAATAAAAAAGTAATTTAACTTTTCAGTCTTTTCAAAATTGTTTGACTTGACTGACTGACTGTCTGTTTAACTGAGAGACAGACTGTGACTGTCCGTCTCTTAGTCTGCCGGTCTTAGTAATGTTTGGGTGTTTAGCTTCGAATCGTTTTTTCTCTAGTTGTTGTTGTTGTTGCTCGTGTAAGTGGTTTTGACTTTAGAAGGTCATCTACCACAAAGTGATTGTTTACTATTTGATTTTTTGTTGTTGTAGTTTTTGTACTCGTATTTTGTTCACATTTTATATGCTGGCAACCGAGACCATACCCACTATTTTGCCACTTTTTTCCTCAATTCGATTGAATGCTTAGTCTGCAATTCTTGTAAGTGGGCTTTTTTCTGAAGGAAATTTGCAAAAAAAAAACTAACAACAAAATAATAAAAAATGAGCAATTGCTGTTGGCAGCTACTTAGGTGGTTATCCGGTTGATATTGAATAGATATAAGTAATTATCTTAAATATATTTTTGCATTATTTGCATAATTTAAAGGGGCAATTAATTATTGTCTTATTTCTATTAATGTTTTTTTTTTTTTTGAGTGGGAAGGTGTTAAAACAAAGTCTCAGGAATTTTGTTTTACTTCGAAATCATTTAATAAATTGTAGTTGTAGACAAGTCTGGGATCTTTGAACATTTTCTCGGATTTTTTTAATTCCTTTAAATTATTATTTTCAATAATTTACTCTAGATCGCTTAAATCCATAAGAAAATTCAAATCGTTTATTACTTAGTTGATTCCAATTATACTTGTGAGTATTTGGGAATTTTCAGATAATTACTGGGAATTCTTGAAATTCAATACCGTTTTATGAAAATTACGAATGCACTATAAATAGACTTTAAAGAATTCACTTTTTACTGTAGAAAACCACAATGTAGTCTCCTCTTTGGGAATTTTGGGGATTTTATAAACAAATTTGGGAATTTTAGTTGTTGATAATATTGACATTTTGCAACATTTTCAGCAGTGAAAAAAATCGTTAAATCATAAAAAATCACTGTGAAACGAAATTGTTCAGATATTTAACTTTAAATTTATGAGCGATTTTTGAAAATGTTCCAAAAATACAAAAAAAAAATATTAAAATCTTAACCAGGAACATCAGTTCTGCTCCAATGTTTTATAGACTTTTATTTTTTTTTTGGACAAAAAATGGGATTTATATTTTTTGCAATATTATTGGTTTTCATTTATTTCAGATCACTTTAATCCTTAAGAAAAGCTTATTTTTTTAAGTTATTAAAATCTCTAAAATTCTGCAAATAACCTGAAGATAATGCTCTATTTAACTATCAACTAGTGAGTAATTTTGATTATTTTGGAACAGTTTTGAGAGTTATAAAAATTCACTATTTTCTAATGGAAATTCCTAAAATCCTGGAAATAACCAAGATAATGCTCTAAAAAACCATCAACAAGTTTTGAATATAGCAAATAGTTTTGGGTATTTTGGAGATTTTGTGAAAAAAATTAGGAATTAATAAAATTTATTATTTTCTTACGAAAATTCCTAAAATTTTAATTTTTGGGATTTTGTATTATTTCTAGGAATTTAAAATATCTCTTATTTTCAAAAACCGAGAGAACTTCAAGGATTTTAGAAAAAACTGTTAAAACATAAAATACCAAAATATTGTTTTAAATAAATAATATAGTTTTGAATATAGAATATTAATTGGGAGATTTTGTGTACAGTTTTGGGCATTGTGAAAATTCACTATTTTCTTATGAAAATCCTTAGTATCCTGAAAATAACCATAAGATAATACTCTAAATAACCGTTAACATATTTTGAATATAGAATATAGTTGTGGGTATTTTGGCGATTTTGTGAAAATTTTTGGGAATTAATAAAATTTATGTTTTTTTCTACGAAAATTCCTAAAATAGTGTAAATAAATGTTAGATAATAAAGGAAACGTATTTTTATCTAAAATATTTTATTAATTCAATAGTCGGATTTGTAAAAAAAAATTGGGAATAATGGATTCCCATAATATTCAGGCGAAAAATCATTAAAGAAACCTACTATTGTCTATATAATATTATTATTAAAATTTACTTTTGTTTGCTTTAAAGATTTTGTATCTTTTTTTGGGAATCTTTTATTTTCAAAAATCCGGGAAAATAACTCTAAAAATTAAAATTTTTAGCAAAAGTATTTAATGTATTTAATTATTTTATATCCTACATTCAGTTTCTTTTCCAGCGTAACACGTTTTTGGAGTATTTCGGGGATTTTTGCCAAACAAATATTCAAAATAAATTAAATTCTTTAAATTATAATTAAAAAAAGTATTGAAGAGTGCTGTGCGATTTTGAAAAATTTGTGTTTTATGTTTGTTTTTAATGTTAAATATTTTTGAGAGTAATAAAGATGTATTATGTTTTTAAGAGAAATCTTTATTACTTTTTACTTCGAAACCTAATAATAAATCGTTATTTAGGATTATAGATTTAATAAATTGTTTTGACTATAGAATATTATTTTGGGTATGTTGGAGATATTTTGAACAGTTTTGGGAATTATGAAAATTCATTATTTTCTTTTGAAAATCCTGAAAATAACCACAACCAAGTATTAACTCTAATACCGCCGACAAGTTTTGAATATAGAATATAGTTTTGGGTATTTTGGAGATTTTATGAACATTTTTAAGAGCTACGAAAATTTATTATTATTTAGGGTATTATAAAAATTCATTATTTTCTTTTGACAATCCCTAAAATCCTGAAACTAACCACAATATAATACTCTAATACCGCCAACAAGTTTTGAATATAGAATATAGTTTTGGGTATTTTGGAGATTTTATGAACATTTTTAAGAGCTACGAAAAATTTATTATTTCCCTAAAAATCCTAAAATCACATAAATAAATTGTAGATAATAAGAAAATCGTATTTTTATTTATTGTGGAATTTTTGGGGATTTGTAAAATAATTTGGAATTATAAATTCCCGTAATATTCTTACAAAAATCACAAATGAAACCCATTTGTATCTATGAAATATTATTATTAAAATTTAACTTTGTGTGCTTTAGAGATTTTATACCATTTTTAGGAATTTAGATAAATTTTTCAAAAACACGGGAAAATAAATACTCTAAAAATTAAAATAAGAAATTACAATTTTATGTACAAACAATTTTAATATCAAATATTCTTTCCCAGAATTGTTTTTTTACAGCGAAACATGTTTTTGGAGCAATTAGGGGATTTTTGCGCAATTTCCAAATAAATTTCCAATTAAATAAAATATAATTTGTAATATTTCTCTACTACGCTTTACTTGAAAACCTAATTATTAATCGATATTTGGGATTGATGATTTAAATTTAGAATTTATTGAAAAAATCCCGGGAAAAATATTCTTACGGATCATAGAATAATAATTATTCAGTAATATTTGTAATGTGAACCTTTCTAAACAACTAATTAGGATTTTGGAATTTTGGGGATTTTGTGAAAATTTTTAGGAATTGTCAAGTAGTATAATTTTTTTTGCAAAAAGAGGCTATAGTCTTCCAGATGGGCAATGAAAATAATATGCCTAGAGTCAATAGAATAATCTTATACAATAATATTTTTTCTGAGAACTTTTTGAGGTAAATTATGATTATATATATTTTGAAAATCGGCTTTTAGGATTAATGGTTTAAATTTGGTATTTATTGAAAAAATCTCTAAAAAAAAAATTTCTTACGAATTATAGAATAATTTTAATCGGTAATACTTTTGCGGAGAACTTTTTTAACAACTTATTAGGATTTTGGAAATTTTGGGGATTTTGTGAACATTTTTAGGAATTGTTATGTAATATAATTTTTTGCAAAAATATGCTATAGTCCTCTAGATGGGCAATGCAAATAATATTCCTAGAAACTATAGAATAATCTTATACGACAATATTTTTCCTGAGAGCTTGTTTAAATAACTAATTGCGGGTATTTTGGAAACTGTGTGAATCTTTTTAGTAATTGTCAAATATCATAATTTTATTGCAAAAATACATTATAGTCTTCTAGATATGCAATAAATATTCAAAGAAATTTATTATTATCAATAATTAATATCTTATTAAAACAGTGTTTTGTTTACTCTGGGGATTTTTGGATTATTTTTGGAAATTAATAAATTCCAAATTTTTCATAAAAGTCTGTGATGATAAAATTTCTAGAAATTATAGAATAAAATTAGTCAATAATTTTTAAGCGGTACATATGCGGCTTCGCATTTTTCCTGAGAACTTTTCAGAACAACTAATTTTGATTTTGGAAATATTATAATTTTCTTACAAAAAGCCAATATAGTGCAATAAATATTGCAGACAAATTGTTATAAGCTATATTTTATTAATATAGATTATAACAAATAACAAAAATAGTTTTATTTTTAAAACTATTTTTTTTAGTTTACGTTGGGGATTTTTTGTTTTCTCGTATTTTCCTGGAATTTTTTTTAACAAAGGTAATGATTTTGGTAATTTGTGATTTTTTTTAGAAATTGTCATATATCATATATTTTTTTGCAAAAAATAATAAAGCAATTTGAATTAAATTTGGTATTATCTATAAAATAGCATTAAAATTGGTTCTGCTTTACTTAGGGTTTACTTTGGAGATTTTTAGATTTTTTTGGGGAATTATTAAATTGCCTTATTTTTCACAAAAATCTATGATAATAATATTCCTAGATTAAAAAATAATTTATAATAATAATTTTTTAGCTATATTTTAGGATAATAGCTTCGTATTTTTCCTGGGAACTTTTTTAAAAAATTATGATTGTGGGTATTTGGGAGATTTTGTGAACATTTTTAGGAATTGTCAAATTTTATAATTTTCTTGCAAAAAATTAAGCAAAACATTTTGAAGGATATTTATTATTATCTTTAAAATTGTATTAAAATAAGTTCCTGTTTACTCTGGGGATTTTTAGATTTTTTTGGGAACTATTAAATTGCCTTATTTTATAAAATATTCTTATTCAGTAATAGTTTAGCTATAATTTACGATGTCAGCCTCGTATTTTTCCTGCGAACTTTTTTAAAAAAAATTAATGATTATGGGTATTTTGGAGGTTTTTTTGTTGAAATTTTTAGGAATTGTCTAATTTTATAATTTTCTTGCAAAAAATTAAGCAAAACATTTTGAAGGATATTTATTATTATCTATAATATTGTATTAAAATTGGGTCTTGTTTACTTTGGGGATGTTTAGATTTTTTTGGAAATTATTATTTTGTCATATTTTTTATAAAAATCTGATAATAATATTCCTAGATTATAAAATAATCCTTTTCAATAATATTTTGGCTATATTTTACGATATTAGCATCGTATTTTTCCTGGGAAGTTTTTTAAAAAATTATGATTGTGGGTATTTGGGAGATTTTGTGAACATTTTTGGAACTGTCAAATTTTATAATTTTCTTGCAAAAAATTAAGCAAAACATTTTGAAGGATATTTAATATTATCTATAATTTTGCTTTAAATTAATTCTTGTTTACTTTGGGGATTTTTAGATTTTTTGGAAATTATTATTTTGCCTTAATTTTTAAAAAAAATCTCTGATAATAATATTCCTAGATTATAAAATAATCTTATTCAATAATATTTTAGCTATATATTACGATATTAGCTTCGTATTTTTCCTGGAAACTTTTTTAAAAAATTATGATTGTGGGTATTTTGCGAACATTTTTGGGAATTGTAAAATTTTATCATTTTCGTGGAAAAAAATACGCAAGACATTTTATAGGATATTCATTATTATCTATAATATTGTATTAAAATTAGTTTTTATTTATTTTGGGGATTTTTTGGAATTATTATATTGTCTTTTTTTTCATAAATATCTCCTAATAACAATATTCTTTAAAGTAAAACAATGATCTTACTCAATAATATTTTATCTATATTTTAATACTTCAGATTCGCATTTTTCCTGGGAATTTTTTAAAAAAACTAGTTATGATTTTTGGGTATTTTAGAGATTTTTTTTGATATTTTTTATTGTCAAATATCACAATTTTCTTGCAAAAAGACATTAGGTAATAAAGGTAGACAATAAATATCGATGGAAACTTATTATTATCTAATACAATTTTTTTAAAATAATTTTTTTTGTTTACTTTGGGGATTTTTAGATTTTTTTTGGAATTTTTAAATTGTCTTATTTTTCATAAATATCGGGTTAATAAAAATATTCTTAAAAGTTATACAATAATTTTACTCAATAATATTTGTTCTACATTTTAAGACTTCAGCTTCGTATTTTTGCTGGGAATTTTTATAAAAAACTAGTTATGCTTTTGGGTATTTTATAGATTTTTTAGACATTTTTTAGGAATTGTCAAATATCATCATTTTCATTGAAAAAGGGCACTAGATAACAAAGGTAGACAATAAATATCGAAGGAAACTAATTATTATCTAATACAATTTTATTAAAATTATTTTTTTTATTAACATTGGGGATTTTTTAATAATTTTTGGGAATAATAAAATTACCTCATTTTCCATAAAATCTTTCAATACCTTGTTGGCCTACTTTACTAGTAGAATAATTAACCCTCATTTATAATTTAATAGAAAGCAAAACAGAACTTCTCCCTTAACCTATCCAATATAGATTCTATATTCCCCCCCAAAAAAAAGTAATGAGGTCAGTGTCTAGTTTTCACTCTTCATATTTTCTTAAAAGCATTTTCTAGAAATTACCACAAACATGTGTAATTTAATTTAAATCGGTTTTTTATTTTAGTTTCTAAAACTAGTTTAAGTAGTTTCACCTTGAAACTATTTTGTTTTCCCTTCAAAGTAATGGGTGGCAACAAGTCTAGTTAACCATGTGCTATGATTAATAGTAGCGCTGATGGTGGTGGAAGTAGTAGTGGCCAGAGGAGGTTGTTCTTCCCTCTCGTGTAAGGCTTCACTTAATTTGTATTTTTAAAAATCCCACAAAGACGGCAATTTGATTTTGGACAATCCCATTGTCCGCAAGGGTTTTTGTGAAAAAATCAATATTTTTTTTTATTTTTCTTTGTGGTTTTAAAATCGAACTTATGTGAAAATGAGTAATCATTAATTGCTTTTCAGGCAGACAGGGTGGCGTACAGACTTTGAAAATTATCATAATATGGGAATGAGTAGAGGAATTGAGACTTGAGTAGGAAAAGTTTACAAAGCATTGAATGACTGAAAAGATTGGTCAGATTAAAAGAACCACATGATCCAGTAGAGGAGGAAGTTGTAACTTGCTTCCTGCCTGGCTAGTAGACAGAACAACTAGCAGGCAGCCGGATTTTCAGACAATAGGATTTCAAGACTAAAAAACGGGTATGTACTTAGACAGACGGACTTTCAAACAGACATAAATATAGATATGTATATGAACTTGCACCTAGACGCACGTAAAGACAGATACGCTTGCAGATACATATACGGACTAGTAAACTCTTTCTGCCGGGGTTCAGACTGAGGGACCTGACAGTAGATGGTCTTGCAGGCAGACGGGCTTGTAGATTGAGGGACTTGAGGACAGATAAACTTGAAGATCCATGGACTGAAGACACACGAATTTGACCTTATTACAGACATATGGACTTGGATTAAGGAGACTTTTTATAGACAGACAGATCAACTTGCAGATAGACGGAGAGACCTTCAAACGGTCTTGCAGACAAACGATCATACAAACATATAAACCTGCAGAATCATGAGCGACCTGATTATAGATGTCTTTGTAAACAGACCGATTCGAACATGCGACGGGCTTGCAAAGTCACGGAGTTTAATATTAGGGGTTAAGATGTAGACGGACCTGCAAATTGCTGACTTTGCAGATAGATTAAAGATTTTCAATTGCAGACGGACTTGAAGTTAGGTTGACATGTAACATCTGGACTTTCTGTCTAAAATGATGAATTCAGGTTCACGTATTTTCAGATTGAGGAGTTGCAAAGACCTGACTTACAGACTAAGGTACTTTCAAGCAGAAGAACTGTAGACAGATTTCTAGGCTGGCGAACTTTGGCGACTTGAAGACAATAGAACAAGCGGACTTTAAAGACAGGAGGGAAAAGTATTTGCTCTCTGATTGACTTTTAGTTTGACGTAAACTGACGAACTTACAGACAAGTAAACTTGCAAACAGATTGACCTGCAGGTATACTTAGATTTTAGATCTTTAAATATATTTAAACTTGAGAGAGACATAGAACTTCGACACAAGTAAACTTGCGAACAAATTGACCTGTAGATAGAATTCGAGTTAAGACCTTTAAATAGACTTAACTTTCGGGCAGAAATAGAAAGGAACATGCATGACTGTTTAAAATAAAGTTGAGCTTTTTTAACACTTTTTAGAAACAGTAGGTGGAAATCTACTGATATTTCGAATGAAACTTTTGATGATTTTTAATAAAGGACTCTCCGCCGATTTTTGTGGTACACTTTTAGGTTCCTAAATTCCTTCAGGTGGAAATAAAATGTGTATCCATGGAAAGTCAACTTTCCAAGGATGTGCAGAAACATGTGAATGATTTTATTTTCTACTCTCGGCAACTTAAAATATCCAGAATATTGACATGTTATAGTGAGAACGATTCACTAATTTTGTGGTACACTTTTAGGATCCTCAATTTTCCCAAATAAGAAGACAATGTATATCAATGGAAAGATATTTTGCCAAAGATGTGCCGAATTATAATCTGAATTTATTTCACCAAATTTCAATACCCAAAAGAAGATAATTTCAAACTTTGATCAATTTATAAGAAGCAACACTTATTGAAAGAGTTTATCAGCCATAAGATGAGAACAGTATTGGGTTTGTGGACTTTTCTTCCAAAATTGATAGAATTTTGTTGTTTGATAGGATAAACTTCCGATTTTGAAGGTTTGGTAAAAGTTAAGAATTCGAAAATATATATAAAATATTTATAATATATCAAATTTCCCAAAAATGAACACTTCATACAGATTTTGTGGTACACTTTCATGGACCTAAATTCCTACAAATAAAAATTAAATGTAAAACGATGAAAAGCTATAGTACCAAAGATGTGCAGAACTATGATTTGAATGTATTTTAACCAAATTTCAATACTGAGTGAAGTTATTTTCAAACTTTGATCAATTTATAAGAAGCAACACTTATTGAAAGAGTGAATCAGCCATAAGATGAGAGCAGTATTGGGGTTTTAGGCTTTTCTTCCAAAATTGATAGAATTTTCCTGTTTGATAGGATAAACTTCCGATTTTGAAGGTTTGGTACAAATTAAGAATTTGAAATTATATATAAAATATTAATAATATATCAAATATCCCAAAAATGGACACGTCATACGGATTTTGTGGTACACTTTTATGGTCCTAAATTTCTTTAAATAAACATTAAATGTAAAACGATGAAAAGCTAAAGTATCAAAGATGTGCAGAACTATAATTTGGATTTATTTAAACCAAATTTCAATACCGCGTGAAGTTAATATTAAACTTTGATCAATTTATAAGAAGCAACACTTATTGAGAGAGTGAATCAGCCTTAAGATGAGAGCAGTATTGGGTTTTTAGGCTTTTCTTCCAAAATTGATAGAATTTTGTTGTTTGATAGGATAAACTTCAGATTTTGATGGTTTGGTAAAAGTAAATAATTCGAAAATATATATCAAATATTAATAATATATCAAATATCCCAAAAATGAACACGTCATACAGATTTTGTGGTACACTTTTATGGACCTAAATTTCTACAAATAAAAATTAAATGTAAAACGATGAAAAGCTATAGTACCAAAGATGTGCAGAACTATAATTTGGATTTATTTTAACCAAATTTCAATACCGAGTGAAGTTAATTTCAAACTTTGATCAATTTATAAGAAGCAACACTTATTGAAAGAGTGAATCAGCCATAAGAAGAGAGCAGTATTGGGTTTTTGGACTTTTCATCCAAAATTCATAGAATTTTGTTGTTTAATAGGATAAACTTCAGATTTTGAAGATTTGCTAAAATTTAAGAATTTGAAAATACATATAAAATATTAATAACATATCAAAAATCCCAAAAATGTACACGTCATACTGATTTTGTGGTACCATTTTAGGGTCCCAAATTTCCTCAAATAAAAATGAAATGTATATCAGTGAAAAGCTATGTTACCAAAGATGTGCAGAACTATGATTTGAATGTATTTTAACCAAATTTTTAACACCTAAGAAGTTATTTCCTAAATAAGTTATTTTCAAATTTTTACCAGTTTATTAGGAGCAATACTCATTTATAGATTGAATCGCCCAGAGAATGAGAATAGTATTGCCTTTTTTGGGCTTTTGTATCAAAATGTATAGGATTTTTTTTCTTTCGAAGGATATATTTCAGATTTTGTAGGTTTGGTAAAGCTAAGAATTCTAAGAATTCTAAAAGCTATCAAATATTACTAATATCGACCTTTCCGTCAGCTATTATTTTTTATAATAAATTAACAAAATTTAAATAAATTGACAAACAAAAGCTAAACCTGCGTCAGTTGAAATAATTGTAGTTACTATCGCTATTACTTTGATAAACTTGGGAAACTTTTGATGGAAAGACTCAGCACAGAACAAAGAACCGGAGCTGTTCAATTTTATTTTGTAAGTCATCATTCGGGGGTTTCTCCTGCTAACTGGCCACAGCGTGTGCCCGATGGAACCGCCCCAAATAATATTAATACTAAGGACCCTTCTTTCAGTTATGATTTTTTGAAATAAATTCGAAAATATAAATTGGGAAATTGCATTTATAATAAAAGTTTTTTCGTATTCTGAAAAAGAAACCCTAAAACCACGTCAATTAAAAAAAAGATTCGTTACCGCAGAATGAAAATAGTCAGACGATCAATCTTAAAGTGTGAATATTCCATATCATTTAGTATAATATCGTAAAATAATTTTAAATTTATTTTAATAAACTGTTTCTTTTCTCTATTTTCAGGTAATTATACAAGAAATTTGTTTCGTTTGAAATTGTGTACGATATATCAGGTAATTAATTGACACGCCGGGAATTTTCGAGCCATCTTTCTTTGGCAGATACTTACTGGCTAAAAGTACTGAACTATATCAATGTCTTTATTCGGCACATCTATGGAAAAAGAGGATTGCCCTGATATAAATGTTTTTAACATCAAATGAAACTAAAGACCCTTAAAGTGTACCACAAAAAGGTTATGTAGAATATGTAATAATACAACTTTTTTTGTGGTACACTTTAAGGGTGTTTAACTTCTCTAACTGTCAATATAATGTATATCAGTATAACGGTATTTTTACAAAGATGTGCAGATGGCAATAAATTACCTAATTAAAATTTGTTTAAAGCAAACGAAGGAAAGTTCTTTGGCAATATGAATTTGGTAGAGATTGAGAACATCTTCCAATATAATTTTTGTAGTAAACCAAAACAAGTAAAGACGGATTGAGTTCGGGTCTGCAGCATCTTATATACCCTTCACCATGGAACGGTACAAATAAAATAATTATACCAAAATTCAGCCCAATTCGTTGAAATTTAAGGTTTTTGTGGCGTTACAAAGTCAAACGCTATATAAAAAATTGGACCGATATTGATCATTTTCAATCCCAAGTTACCTGCAGCTATAAGAAGTATCTATACCAAATTTAAGCCATCTAGCTCGATTATTGCATACTGTAGCGTGATTACAACAGAGGGACGGATGGACGGACGTACAGGGCTAAATCGTCTTAGAAATTTATGACGATTAAGAATATATAAACTAAATGGGATCTCCGATCAATATTTAGAGGTGTTAAAAACGGAGTGACAAAATGAATATATCCCCCATCCTATGGTGGAGGGTATAATAAATAAATAGCATTTGCCCAACGACAATAAAACCTTAAAAAGAGTATATTTTATACTTAACCCTTTGACGACCACTGGGACATATGTATATGTCCCATGCGAATTGTTTTGCAATTTTTACCATACTTATGTCTAAAATGTCCCAATTTACTTTAAATATTTACTTAGTCAGAAGAAAACCTACGTAATTTTTCGATTCCACTAAAATCATTCGAAGTAAAAAAATATGGTGTTTATTTTCAATCCTTATGGTCGTCAAAGGGTTAACCTGAAGACACTTTATTCAATACTAATTAAACTATTTTAAATTAAACTACAAAATTGTATTATTTTAAAGATTTATTGTCTTCAAGTTCCAAGCCAATGCCAAAATGTTTAATATTTTTTCTTGGTGTAATTTTTGTATAAAAACAAAGAAAAATTAAGAAAGATATACATACATAAATATGTATTCCATGTATTGAATAAAGAATCAATCTCTTTCCTTCAATATGTTTAATTTCAAAAATCTCTAGACAAAATGGGATTTTTACGATTTCCAATCTAATAAAATGTTTCTTTTTTTCGATATCTCTATCTTTAGCCATTAATAATTGCCCATTATATTACTGACAAATTCAATATGTTGCCTACTTCATGGTTATTTCCTTTGTTGTTATGATTTGTTGTTTATTGTTTAAATCCAAGAAACTTGAAATAAATCCGAACAATGACAAGTTTGTTTTGATTTTTTTTTTCAATATCAATTGAAAATTAACGATCTGTTAATGTGTTAAGTTATGAGTGGAGAAACAAACATTAAAAGTTCCTCCCCTCTACACAGCAAAAAACGAAAATCTATGCAACTGGTCATAAATGTTGGGGGGATTATGCAGCATTATTTGTGCTGCCTTGGCCCATTATCACGTCCATAAAACAATTGTGGGGAATTGTCTGTGAGATGACCCAGAGAAATAACAACCAAACTCTCACTCACTCACTGTATTTAATGATGGCTTTTTTTGTCAAGTTTTTGAAGAAATGTCTCACTTTCAGTTTTACCAAAAATATGGGACAGATACTTTCTTTGTATTTGTCATCAATAGGACTACCGATTATGCGGGGAAAAATTGTGTATTGTTTGGAAAATCAAAAATATCAATTTTAAAATACATATTTACATTTCTCTGAAAAAAAGATTTTAAGGGTTTTAATTAATGTAATGAATTCTCTGGAAAAAAAGATTTTAAGGGTTTTAATTAATCTGATGAATTATAAGAAAAAATTGTATTCTTCCGGGAAATGTATGAGAAAAATGTGTATTGTCTAAAAAAAATATTTTTTCGTTTATTCTGAAGACCAATTTTTTCGTCCTTCTTTCTCGACAGTGAAAGAAAAATTCCATTAGAAAACAAGTAAAAGCGTTAAGTTCGGCCATGCCGAATCTTATGTACCCTTCACCATGGATAGCATGTGCCCACACAAAATAACTCAAACCTAAAGAAAATAACACCGAAAACACAAACAAATATTGTAGGAATCACAACAAGTTAGATACTATATATGGGAGCTATATCTAAATATGGACCGATATCGGCCATTTTCAATCCCAAGTTACCTGCAGCTATAAGAAGTATCTATACCAAATTTCAGCCACCTAGCTCTATTATTATGGACTGTAGCGTGATTACAACAGACGGTGGACGGACATGGCTAAATCGTCTTTTTTTTACGACGATTAAGAATATATATGAGACAGTCTTTTCTGAAAGTGCAAAATTTTTAGGAATTATTCTAGATAGAAAACTGTTATTTAGACTTAATGTATTGGAACGTGTAAGGAAGGCTAACGTCGCCTTATATTCCTGCAAAAAGGCTGTAGGGTCGCGGTGGGGCTTCTCTCCTAAAATCGTCCACTGGATATATATAGCAGTAGTTCGTACTATACTGCTATACGGTATTGTGGACGGCAACTGACAAACCTACTAACAAAGGTTCAGAGAACAGTCTGCCTGAGCATAAGCGGAGCCTTAAGGACTAAAGCGACCGAGTCTCTACAAGTCCTACTCCATATACTGCCGATTAATATTGTGGCGAGAGAAGTTGCAACCAAAGCGGCAATAAGATTAAACTGCCTATCAATGTGGAGGTACAAAAACTACGGTCACATGAGAATATCAAAGTGTAGTGCTATGGTAACCGACCGAGTGGACTATATACCAACGGTGTACACCTTCGAGAGAAATTACATCACTATGATTCCCGCCAGAGATGAATGGGTTGGAAGAAAACCAGGTAATAGAAACCATCTCCACTTTTACACGGATGGTTCGAAGCTTGATGCAAAGGTTGGCTTCGGAGTACACTATGCAGAGCTTAGATTGGATATAGCTCACAGACTACCAGATACCTGCAGTGTCTATCAAGCCGAAATAATGGCAATATGGGAAGTAGCCAAGTGGCTGAGTCGCAACATAGTAACCAACACTGGCGTTGTCATTTACTCGGACAGCCAGGCTGCCATCAATTCTCTGGAGGCATCATCCCTAAATTCACAAACAGCCCTCGACTGCCGCAGATCTCTTAACGAGATGGCTGAGCAGTTTAACATACACCTCATATGGGTGCCTGGGCATAGGGATATCCCGGGGAACTGCAAAGCCGATGAACTTGCTAGGAATGGGACGACATTACAAATTCTCGAAGAATTTGCATATATTGGTGCGCCACTATCCACGGGCAAGCTTTGGCTTAGGCAAGAGGCAATCATGCAGTCCAACGAAAGATGGACAGCAATCGGCACCTGCAGAGTACCTAGACAAATCTGACCAAGGTATGACCTGAGAAGATCAAAATATCTCCTCGCACTAGAGAGGCAAAGATTGTCTACGTTAGTATCAGTTCTGACGGGACACTGCTTGATCGGAGAACACGCCAAATGATTGGGTATTGACTCTAATGACTTCTGCCGAAGCTGTGGAGATGAGGAAGAAGTGGAGAGCATTGAGCACTTGCTATGCGACTGTCCCGCTCTGAGTAAACGACGACTGGACATACTGGGGTCGGCTTTTCTAGGCAGCCTAACAGATCTTTCCAGTACCGATATTCGTAATATCGACAAATTTGTATATCAAACAGGTTGGTTTCGATGAGGGGCATTTCAGCCCGTGGTAACACTAGGGACCTAAACTGGTCTATGTGAGCTTGTATAAAAATACGGCTGCCACCCTAACCTAAACCTAAACCTAAACCTAAGAATATATATACTTTATGGGGTCTCAGATCAATATTTAGAGGTGTTACAAACGGTGTGACAAAATGAATATACCCCCCATCCTATGGTGGAGGGCATAAAAATATATAATATGTATATATATAAAGAAATTCGAATATAATGTTTTCTATAAAAAATTCCATTTTTTTCTATAAAAAATTTTCAACAGAATTTTGTCTTTAAAAAATGCAATATAATTGTTTCTATTGCATTTTTTGCAATCGAATTTTTTCTATAAAAAAAGCAATCGATTTTTTTTATAAAAAAATTGCAATAGAATTTTTTCTATAATAAAATTACAATAGAATTTTTTCTATACAAAAATTAAATAGAATTTTTTCTATAAAAAAATTACAATAGAGTTTTTCTCTAAAAAAATTGCAATAGAGTTTTTTCTATAAAAAATTGCAATCGAATTTTTCTATTACAAAAATTATTTCTATAAAAAAATTGCAATAGCATTTTTTTTATAAAAAATTTCAATAGCATTTTTTTTATAAAAAAATTTCAATATCATTTTTTTTATAAAAAAAATTCAATAGCATTTTTTTCTATAAAAAAATTGCAATAGAATTTTTTCTATAAAAAAACCCGAAAAAATTTTTCTATAAGAAAATTCCAATAGAATTTTTTTTATAAGAAAATTCCAATAAAATTTTTTCTACAAAAATTCCAATAGAATAGAAAAAAATAGAATTTTTTCTATAAAAAATTCCAATAGAATTTTTTCTATAAAAAATTCCAATAGAATTTGTTCTATAAAACAATTCCAATAGAATAGAAAAAAATTGAATTTTTTCTATAAAAAATTCCAATAGAATTTTTTCTATATAAAATTTCAATAGCATTTTTTCTATAAAAAAATTCCAATAGAATTTGTTCTATAAAACAATTCCAATAGAATTTTTTCAATAAAAAAATTCCAATAGATTTTTTTCAATAAAAAAATTAAAATAGAATTTTTTAAATAAAAAAATTCCAATAGAATTTTTTCTATAAAAAATTCCAATAGAATTTTATCTATAAAAAATTCCAATAGAATTTTCTATAATAAAATCCAATAGAATTTTGTTTTCTATGAGAAAATTCCAATAGAATTTTTTCTATAAAAAATTCCAATTGATATTTTCTATAAAAAATTCCAATAGAAATTTTCTATAAAAATTTCCAATAGAAATTTTCTATAAAAATTTCCAATAGAAATTTTCTATAAAAATTTCCAAAAGAAATTTTTTCTCAAAAAAAAATTCCAATAGAATTTTTTCTTAAAAAATTCTAATAGAATTTTTTCTTAAAGAAAATTCCAATAGAATTTCTTCTTAAAAAAAATCCAATAGAATTTTTTCTTAAACAAATTTCCAATAGAATTTTTTCTTAAAAAAATTCCAGAAGAATTTTTATATAAAAAATTCCAGAAGAATTTTTTCTATAAAAAACTGCAATAGAATTTTTCTGTAAAAAATTCCAATAGAATTTTTTCTATAAAAATTGCAATAGAATTTTTTCAATTAAAAATACAATAGAATTCTCTAAAAAATTGCAATTTGTTTCTATAAAAAATTTCAATAGAATTTTTTCTATGAAAAATTGCAATAGAATGTTTTCTATAAAAAATTGCAATAAAATTTTTTCTATAAAAAATTGCAATAGGATTTTGAAATTGCAATAGAATTTTTTCTATAAAAAATTGCAATAGAATTTTTTCTATAAAAAATTGCAATAGAATTTTTTCTATAAAAATTCCAATAGAATAGAAAAAAATAGAATTTTTTCTATAAAAAATTCCAATAGAATTTTTTCTATAAAAAATTCCAATAGAATTTGTTCTATAAAACAATTCCAATAGAATAGAAAAAAATTGAATTTTTTCTATAAAAAATTCCAATAGAATTTTTTCTATATAAAATTTCAATAGCATTTTTTCTATAAAAAAATTCCAATAGAATTTGTTCTATAAAACAATTCCAATAGAATTTTTTCAATAAAAAAATTCCAATAGATTTTTTTCAATAAAAAAATTAAAATAGAATTTTTTAAATAAAAAAATTCCAATAGAATTTTTTCTATAAAAAATTCCAATAGAATTTTATCTATAAAAAATTCCAATAGAATTTTCTATAATAAAATCCAATAGAATTTTGTTTTCTATGAGAAAATTCCAATAGAATTTTTTCTATAAAAAATTCCAATTGATATTTTCTATAAAAAATTCCAATAGAAATTTTCTATAAAAATTTCCAATAGAAATTTTCTATAAAAATTTCCAAAAGAAATTTTTTCTCAAAAAAAAATTCCAATAGAATTTTTTCTTAAAAAATTCTAATAGAATTTTTTCTTAAAAAAAATTCCAATAGAATTTCTTCTTAAAAAAAAATCCAATAGAATTTTTTCTTAAACAAATTTCCAATAGAATTTTTTCTATAAAAATTGCAATAGAATTTTTTCAATTAAAAATACAATAGAATTTTTTCTATGAAAAATTGCAATAGAATGTTTTCTATAAAAAATTGCAATAAAATTTTTTCTATAAAAAATTGCAATAGGATTTTGAAATTGCAATAGAATTCCAATAGAATTTTTTCTATAAAAAATTGCAATAGAATTTTTTCTATAAAAAATTGCAATAGAATTTTTTCTATAAAAAATTGCAATAGAATTTTTTCTATAAAAAATTGCAATAGAATTTTTTCTATAAAAATTGCAATAGAATTTTTTCTATAAAAAATTGCAATAGAATTCCAATTGGAATTTTTTCTATAAAAAAATCAAATAGAATTTTTTCTATAAAAAATTGCAATAGAATTCCAATTGGAATTTTTTCTATAAAAAAATCAAAAAGAATTTTTTCTATAAAAAATTCAAATAGAATTTTTTCTATAAAAAATTCAAATAGAATTTTTTATACAAAAAATTCAAATAGAATTATTTCTATAAAAAAATTTAATAAAATTTTTTCTATAAAAAATTGCAATAGAATTTTTTCTATAAAAAATTGCAATAGAATTTTTTCTATATACAATTTTAATACAATTTTTTCTATTAAAATTCCAATAGAATTTTTTCTATACAAAATTGCAATAGAATTTTTCCTATACAAAATTGCAATAGAATTTTTCCTATAAAAAATTGCACTAGAATTTTTTTTATAAAAAATTGCAATAGAATTTTTTCTATAAAAAATTGCAATAGAATTGTTTCTATAAAAATTTTCAATAGAATTTTCTCTAAAAAAAAATGCCAATAGAATTTTGTCTATAAAAAATTGCAATAGAATTTTTTCTATTAAAAAATTCCAATACAGTTTTGTCTATAAGAAAATTCTAATAGAATTTTTTCTATAAAAATTGTAATAGCAAATTCCAATAGAATTTTTTCTATAAAAAATTCCAATAGAAGTTTTTCTATAAAAAATTCCAAAAGAATTTTTTCTATAAAAAATTCCAAAAGAATTTTTTCTATAAAAAATTCCAAAAGAATTTTTTCTATAAAAAATTCCAAAAGAATTTTTTCTATAAAAAATTCCAAAAGAATTTTTTCTATAATTTTTCTACAAAAAAAAATTCAAATAGAAAATTTTCTACATTTTCTACAAAAAAAAATCCAATATAATTTTTCTCTACAAAAAAAAAATCAATAAATATAGATACAAATGTATTGTAAATTTGGGATTCTTTTCGATGTTATTTTTGAACAAGAGGTTAATTCTGACTAGGTGTGCAAATATATCATTGCATTTTGATGACTTCATTCGTATTTAATAAAAGTAAGATGTACATATAAGGTAAAATAGAACCCTTTATATAAAAACTCTAAATACGAATATTCTTGTTAAGATTATTTCAAATGTTTCGACCTTGAATTCATTATTATCACGTTGTCCAAAAAATTTAACTACAATCAATAGGTTTGTCGCGTAGTTGAACATGAACATGTGTTTCTGATATCTTTACAATCGTGTCATCGTAAATTGAAAAAATAACTAAAACAATAAAAATTTCAAAAAGGTATTACGAAAGCACTTAACAACGAGCTTATAAAACAAATCTCTAAAATATACGTAATAATATTACATTAGAGCGATAATTAAAAACTTCAGCTAAAATAGAAGAATTTGTTATCTTTGCATTTAAAATAATTGAGGAGAATTTCTTTGTACTTTAATTAAAATTGATTTATTATTTTCGTAATACGAGTATTTCAATCATTGTAATAATTCACAGCAAAAATCTTCTAAATCTTCTAGCAGTGAAGAGGATCCAATTTTACACAATTTTGCCCTAAATGTTCTGGTATAGTATATTAGGAAGGCGTTTGTGAACGACCTTGTTAAGATATAATGTTATGCTGCTACGGCGGCAAGAAACCCAGGTTCAAATCCTTGAATTTGCACTTTTCAACTTCTTTGGATGCTCTCTATTTGATTACATACGTAGACAGTATTTTTGTCGATATTTCAATATCTTATCAATCTTAGTTTTATATAAAACTCTGTATCTAATAACCCTACCTACTGCCAATAAAATGAATCTATAATTATTTTCCATTCGTTGTCTTTTTGTATTTAATATTATATATTTTTATTAATTATTTTTTCTTAATAGTTACTTGTCAATAAATTATGTTATTTAAAATAAACACGATGTCGATAGCTTTTATAATCTAATAAAAGTCTAAAATAAGCATTTTAAATTTTATTGATAGCGACTAAATTAAATATGTTTCTTATCAATATTTGTCTTTGTATAGCTTTGTTGTTGTAGGGTAGAGGGAGAATATAGTCTAGGGAATCCAATCAACCCACTGAAGAACGAACAAGTAATCAATCTAAAAGATAACCAAGGAAATGGCAAAAAATGCTTGTATCTAAGTTCAATAGACACAAATCGTTTAGTGAATTTCTTGGAAATAAGACTGAAGTTTTTTTGTTTGTTTTGAAAAAGAACTCCCCTTAAAATCCCCACTTGTAGCCCCATTCCACACTCAAATGGAAATTCTGTAAAAACGTAGTGAATTTATTGGAAAAATACCGAAGGCTTTTTTATTGCTTTGAGGAAGGTAAACTCCCCCTAAAAGCCTCACTTGTAGCCCTTTCCAATGAGGGAACGTTTATTGAAATAAAATGAGTTTTCTTTTGTTTGTCTTCGAAACAATTTCGATTTTGTCTTTATTGTCTCTGAGTTATGCGACAAATTTGTAAGACATTTTTTTCTTTCTTTACAATTGAATTAATGTTTGTCTGGCAGACTACTAAAAAATTGTTTCCGACAAAAGAATACAGTAGTCATAACCTATATTTGAATGTGTAACAGATATTCAAAACGATTCAAATAAAAAACGACAACATTTTATAGTCATTGAAAGTCAAAAAACCAGAGTGAAAGAGATGAAGATTTCATTACGGAAAATATCTATAGAAATTGTGTGGAAATCTTTAGCATTAATTACACGAAATGGAGAAGGACGGACAAACAGGTCTCCGCAGTATGTTGGATTTTTTTGAAAAACAAATAAAACGAAATAATAAATTTTTTCATATAATACACATATTACCCACATAATCCCCGGTAACAATAAAGATTTTTTTTCTTACACTGTATTAGACTAGAATTAATAGAAATTCCTTTATAATTCACATTTTCAGAACAATTTTAATATTATAAGATTTACATTTTTGATTTATCAGACAGTATACACTTTTCCCCGTAATCAGCAGCCCTACATGTCTCCATAATTTTCCGGAGCAATATCGATTTTCATCTTACAACTCGTTAGAGTTATAAAAAGCCACTTAAATTATTTTTTTTAAAGAAATTGTTATATTTGAAATTTTATATATTTCCCCACATTTCCGCCCAGAATTCCCCGGAACAAAAAAGATTTATACAGGTTGACGCAGAATGAGCTATATGGTTTAAATGGTTTATAACTTTTTTATTTATGCGATTATTATATATTTTTTTTAAATGCAGTATATTAATGGGGAATTTTTTGCAATTAGCTTTGAAAAATGAAATCCTGTAAGTGATGTCCATTCTATTCTATTTATAGAAAAAATTTTATTGGAAGTTTTTATAGAAAAAATTCTACTGGAATTTCTTTATAGAAAAAATTCTATTGGAATTTCTTTATAGAAAAAATTCTATTTGAACTTATTTTTAAAAAAAAATGTATGGAACATTTTTATAGGAAAAATTCTATTAAAATTTTATTATAGGAAAAATTATATTAAAATTTTTTGATAAGAAAAATTCTATTGGAATTTTGTTATAGAAAAAGTTTTATAAAAAATTCTATTGGAGTTTTATTGTAGAAAAAATTTTATTGGATTTTTTTAGAAAAAAATCTATTGAATTTTTTTATTTTAGAAAAAAAATTTATTGAGCATTTTTAAATTGAACATTTTCATTAAATTCTATTGACATTTTTTTATCGATAAAATTCTATTTGAATTTTTTTTTAAAGAAAAAATTTTTTCTATAAAAAAATTCCAATAGAAAAATTCGACTGGAGTACCTATCAAATTATGTTTTGATATAATCCACCTATAGAGGTCACTCTTTAATTGAGACGATAATTATAGGAAAAAACAATTTTTTTAGAAAAAATTCTATTGGATTTTTTTGTATAAAAAATTGTATTGGAAATTTTTTTATGTAGAATAAATTCTATTAGAATTTTTCTTGTAGAAAAAAATTGTATTGAAATTTTTTTATAGGAAAAATTCTATTGAAATTCTTTTTGCAGAAAAAATTCTATTGGAATTTTTTTGTAGAAAAAATTCAATTGATATTGTTTTGAGGAAAAAATTTGATTGGAATTTTTTTTTTGTAGAAAAAATTCTATTGGATTTTTTTGTAGAAAAAATTGTCTTGGATTTTATTTGTATGAAAAAATCATTGAACAAATTTATAGGAAAAATTCTATTCGAATTTTTTTTATAATAAAAATTCTGAGATTTTTTATAGGAAAAATTCTATTGGAACTTTTGATAGGAAAAATTTTATTCGAATTTTTTTATAGAAAAAAATCTATTTGAATTTTTTTTATAGAAAAAATTCTATTGTAGTACCTATCAAATTATGTTTTGATATAATCCACGTATAGAGGTCACTCTTTGATTGAGACGATAATTATGGAATAAAAATTTTTTTATAGAATTTTTTACTCCAGTAGAATTTTTTTCTGTAGAAAAATTCTATTGGATTTTTTTTTATGGAAACAATTCTATTTGAATTTTTTTATAGAAAAATTTCTACTGGAGTATCTATCAAATTATGTTTTGATATAATCCACGTATAGAGGTCACTCTTTAATTGAGACGATAATTATAGGAAAAAATTTTTTTTAGAAAAAATTCTATTGGATTTTTTTTGTATGAAAAATTGTATTGGAAATTTTTTTATGTAGAATAAATTCTATTGGAATTTTTCTTGTAGAAAAAAATTGTATTGTAATTTTTTTGTAGGAAAAAATCTATTGGAATTTTTTTTGCAGAAAAAATTCTATGGATTTTTTTGTAGAAAATGGTATTTTTTTTGTAGAAAAAATTCGATTGGAATTTTTTTGTAGAAAAAATTCGATTGGAATTTTTTTGTAGAAAAAATTCTATTGGATTTATTTGTAGAAAAAATTGTTTTGGATTTTTTTTGTATGAAAAATTCTATTGGAATTTTATTGTAGAAAAAATTGTATTGGAATTTTTTTTAAAAAAAATCTACTTATAAAAAAATTTTATTGGACATTTTTATAGGAAAATATTTATTAGAATTTTTCCTATAATTGGAATTTCTTTATAGAAAAAATTGTGTTGGAAGTTTTTATAGAGAAAATTCTATTGGAATTTTATTGTAGAAAAATTGTATTGAATTTTTTGAGAAAACATTTTATTGAATTTTTTATTTTAGAAAAAAATTTATTGAACAAATTTGTAGGAAAAATTCTATTCGAATTTTTTTAAAATAAAAATTCTGAGATTTTTTATAGGAAAAATTCTATTGGAATTTTTTGATAGGAAAAATTCTATCCGAATTTTTTTATAGAAAAAATTCTATTTGAATTATTTTTATAGAAAAAATTCTATTGGAGTACCTATCAAATTATGTTTTGATATAATCCACGTATAGAGGTCACTCTTTAATTGAGAAGATAATTATAGAAAAAAAAATTTTATAGAAAAAATTATATTGGATTGATAGGAAAAATTCTATTAGAATTTTTTTATAGAAAAAATTCTATTTGAATTTTTTTATAGAAAAATTCTACTGGAGTACCTATCAAATTATGTTTTGATATAATCCACGTATAGAGAGGTCACTCTTTAATTGAGACGATAATAATATAAAAAAAAATTGTTTTGTAGAAAAAATTCTATTGGATTTTTTTTGAATAAAAAATTTTATTGGAAATTTTTTAAGTTTATGTTCAATTGGAATTTTTCTTGTAAAAAATTTTATTGGAATTTTTTATAGGAAAAATTCTATCGGAATTTTTTTTTTGTAGAAAAAATTCTATTGGATTTTTTTTTGTAGAAAAATTCGATTGTTTTTTTTTTTTTGAGGAAAAATTCTTTTGGATTTTATTTTTGTAGAAAAAATTCTATTGGAATTTTTTTGGAGAAAAAATTCTATTGGATTTTTTGTAGATAAAATAGTTTTGAATTTTTTTTGTATAAAAAATTCTATTTGAATTTTTTGTAGAAAAAATTGTATTGTAATTTTTTTAGGAAAATTGCTGTTGGATTTTTTTGTAGAAAAAATTCTATTGCAATTTTTTATAGAAAAAATCCTATTGGAATATTTTTATAGAAAAAATTCTGTTGGTATTTTTTAATAGAAAAAAATCTATTGGAATTTTTTAATAAAAAAATTTTTTAATAAAAAAATTCCAATAGAATTTATAGAAAAAAATTTAATTGGAATTATTTTGTAGAAAAAGATTTAATTGGAATTATTTTGTAGAAAAACTTCTATTAGAATTTTTTTATAGAAAAAATTTTATTGGAATTTTTTATACAAATTATTCTATTGGAATTTTTTTATAGAAATTATTCTATTGGAATTATTTTATTGAAAAAAATGCTATTGGACATTTTTATTGAAAAATTCAATTGGCATTTTTTATAGAAAAATTCAATTGGGATTTTTTTTTATAGAAAAAATGCTATTGGAGGTTTTTTACAGAAAAAATTCAAAAGACCTATGTGAGCTTGATTAGTCTATGTGTGCTCAGTTAGTCTATGTGAGCCATTTTTTTAATATTTGTGTTTCACTTCTGCTCCGAAAGATATTTTATCTGTACATTCGATTAGTAGAAGTCTACAAGATTCTATATTTTCCCTGTGTGGTGTTATTCTTAGTTATTTTGACAAATAGGCCTCATATAGAAATATGAAAATATTTAAACGTACAAAATACTCCCTTGTTCAAGCAAAATGCCTAACTGTCAAAACTTTCTTTTCAAAGTTAAGATCTCACAAAATAACAAAAAACTTGGCCGCTATATCCGTTAACGGAATTCAATATTTGTTTTTAGAATATTTCTATAACACAGAAATGGAACGCATTTCCCTTAAAGAGTTTTGCAGTCACAATGCCAATGCGTTTGGATGAATGCCGCGGCCATATGGGCCGGCCCGTTCCTCGATGTTCGTGGCATTAGCCATGTTAGTCACGTCATAGCCATGGCACATGACAGTCGCACAGACATCAGAAATCAATAACTTGACTAACAACAAAGAATTGAAAAATGAAAAAAAAAACAACAAAGTCAGACAGTTTATCGAAAGAACAACAAATTAAGAAAGCTGCAGAATGTAGCAAATTGTATTAAATGGGAAAGAAGAAAAAAAAGAGAACCCCTTTTCAGCAAGAAAATTAAATTATAACCAGAAAAACCTGGCCACCTTTGTTGGCTCTTCCACGTTCCTACAAACGAGTATATTATAGGGAGACCATTTAAGTTCTTTTTTTTCTCTCTATGTTTGGGGACTTTCATTGGCAGTGTATTTACGGCATTTAATTGTTGCCACTTTGGCTTTATGTTGTTGGCGGCCACTACACAACTCAGAACTGGGAATGCTCACATAGACACCAAAAAACGGGGGGATGGGGTGAAATTAGCAGGGAATGGTGGTGGACATTAAAATAAAATGTTGCAGCATAAACATACATATTTAGTCAATGTATGTACGACTACATTCTGCTGGCTAAGTATAGAACATCTATTTTTGTGCTATGAGCCATGGCTATAAAACCGAAAGGGCAGCCAAACGACGGCATAAAATGCCGGCCGCTTATTAACCCAATTACCTTTTCAAAATTGTTTTTCTAAATCTAAATAGCAACAGTAATTTTATGGCTAATGGAATAATAAAACTTGGGACAAAACAGTGGGGGAGTGGGCAGAGTAGTTGTGAACCATAAATATTTTAAACATATTGGCTAGTTTAGACCGATAAGGTCTATGGATATTGTAGTGGAAAAATCCACTTTATTTAAAATTGTTGGCTAAAAATGTGGCTGAGGGAATTTCTACCTTCAGAACTTTGAACAAAATTTATAGATACATTAATAACATTATTAATTGATTGACAACATGAGAATATTGGAGATTTTGTACACACATAATTTCCTAAACAATCCCGGAAGAAACAACCAAAACCCCCCACCGATAAATGATTTAAAGCTTTAGCTTTAGCTTTAGCTTTAGCTTTAGCTTTAGCTTCAGCTTTAGCTTTAGCTTTAGCTTTAGCTTTAGCTTTAGCTTTAGCTTTAGCTTTAGCTTTAGCTTTAGCTTTAGCTTTAGCTTTAGCTTTAGCTTTAGCTTTAGCTTTAGCTTTAGCTTTAGCTTTAGCTTTAGCTTTAGCTTTAGCTTTAGCTTTAGCTTTAGCTTTAGCTTTAGCTTTAGCTTTAGCTTTAGCTTTAGCTTTAGCTTTAGCTTTAGCTTTAGCTTTAGCTTTAGCTTTAGCTTTAGCTTTAGCTTTAGCTTTAGCTTTAGCTTTAGCTTTAGCTTTAGCTTTAGCTTTAGCTTTAGCTTTAGCTTTAGCTTTAGCTTTAGCTTTAGCTTTAGCTTTAGCTTTAGCTTTAGCTTTAGCTTTAGCTTTAGCTTTAGCTTTAGCTTTAGCTTTAGCTTTAGCTTTAGCTTTAGCTTTAGCTTTAGCTTTAGCTTTAGCTTTAGCTTTAGCTTTAGCTTTAGCTTTAGCTTTAGCTTTAGCTTTAGCTTTAGCTTTAGCTTTAGCTTTAGCTTTAGCTTTAGCTTTAGCTTTAGCTTTAGCTTTAGCTTTAGCTTTAGCTTTAGCTTTAGCTTTAGCTTTAGCTTTAGCTTTAGCTTTAGCTTTAGCTTTAGCTTTAGCTTTAGCTTTAGCTTTAGCTTTAGCTTTAGCTTTAGCTTTAGCTTTAGCTTTAGCTTTAGCTTTAGCTTTAGCTTTAGCTTTAGCTTTAGCTTTAGCTTTAGCTTTAGCTTTAGCTTTAGCTTTAGCTTTAGCTTTAGCTTTAGCTTTAGCTTTAGCTTTAGCTTTAGCTTTAGCTTTAGCTTTAGCTTTAGCTTTAGCTTTAGCTTTAGCTTTAGCTTTAGCTTTAGCTTTAGCTTTAGCTTTAGCTTTAGCTTTAGCTTTAGCTTTAGCTTTAGCTTTAGCTTTAGCTTTAGCTTTAGCTTTAGCTTTAGCTTTAGCTTTAGCTTTAGCTTTAGCTTTAGCTTTAGCTTTAGCTTTAGCTTTAGCTTTAGCTTTAGCTTTAGCTTTAGCTTTAGCTTTAGCTTTAGCTTTAGCTTTAGCTTTAGCTTTAGCTTTAGCTTTAGCTTTAGCTTTAGCTTTAGCTTTAGCTTTAGCTTTAGCTTTAGCTTTAGCTTTAGCTTTAGCTTTAGCTTTAGCTTTAGCTTTAGCTTTAGCTTTAGCTTTAGCTTTAGCTTTAGCTTTAGCTTTAGCTTTAGCTTTAGCTTTAGCTTTAGCTTTAGCTTTAGCTTTAGCTTTAGCTTTAGCTTTAGCTTTAGCTTTAGCTTTAGCTTTAGCTTTAGCTTTAGCTTTAGCTTTAGCTTTAGCTTTAGCTTTAGCTTTAGCTTTAGCTTTAGCTTTAGCTTTAGCTTTAGCTTTAGCTTTAGCTTTAGCTTTAGCTTTAGCTTTAGCTTTAGCTTTAGCTTTAGCTTTAGCTTTAGCTTTAGCTTTAGCTTTAGCTTTAGCTTTAGCTTTAGCTTTAGCTTTAGCTTTAGCTTTAGCTTTAGCTTTAGCTTTAGCTTTAGCTTTAGCTTTAGCTTTAGCTTTAGCTTTAGCTTTAGCTTTAGCTTTAGCTTTAGCTTTAGCTTTAGCTTTAGCTTTAGCTTTAGCTTTAGCTTTAGCTTTAGCTTTAGCTTTAGCTTTAGCTTTAGCTTTAGCTTTAGCTTTAGCTTTAGGTTTAGGTTTAGGTTTAGCTTTAGCTTTAGCTTTAGCTTTAGCTTTAGCTTTAGCTTTAGCTTTAGCTTTAGCTTTAGCTTTAGCTGTAACAATGTGAATGCTCTCCACTTCCTCCTCTTTTTCACAGTTTTCGCAGGTCATTTTATTCAATTCCCAGCATCATTAAGTGTTCGCCGATCGCGCCGTATCTCGTCAAAACTTAAACTATCCTTAACAGTTGTTCTCCTCTAGGGCAGGATTTATTTTGACCTTCTCAGATTGTATTATCGCCGCAGTTAGCTATATACGTATATACATGTTCGACAATTTGTGATGCCGTTCCTTTCCTAGCAAAGTCATCATCAAATTTGACAAAATGGGGATCAAGCAGTGGGGGATTTTGGAATTTTTTCGGTATTATGAAATTGCAGTTTTTTGTTGTCATAAAAAATCATAAAAAAATTGATTGGTGAAGCTTTTTTCGCCCAATTTCGACATTTGGATATTTTGGGGATTTTTCAAAATTTTTTGGGAATTAAGAAATTTTGTTCTTTTTTCTGAAAATCAGAAAAATTTAGTTCAAGAAGCAATTTACATCATCAGTTCCCCGGGATATCACTATATCCAGGTTCTCATATGAGATATTTTAATGTATGTTAAACTTCTCAATCATCTCATTTAGAAACAAAGTGGTATAGAAACAGAGTATCCCAGGTTTATTTGGGTATTTTCGATTTTTTTTAGGAATTCATTAAATTTCGCAATTTTCTTGTAGAATTCGATTTTTTAGGAAATCATCTAATTTCGCAATTTTCTTGTAGAATTCACAAAAATCTAATTGACCTCAATAATTACCCATTATTTTCCATTGTTTGTGAGAATTGTCACAAAAATTATTTTGATTTCAGAAAAATTTCTTAATAAGACTGAAAATTTTCTATAGACAAAAAACTTAGTGAGGACATTATTTTCTTAATTTAAGTAATAATAATACCATAATTTTTCTATGAGTAAAACTAATTTTTAATAGACTTAATAATTGACTACAATTTATTGCGAAAATATTGTCGCCTACTTTTTTCCTGTAACAATCAAGACAAATTTTCTCTTACCTTGGATTTTTGTTGACAAAACCTTTTTCCGGTAATTACAACACTTAAGAGGGTAGGAGTGAGATTTTGTACAACATGACCTTGTAAATTATAGGGTAATTATCAATTAAATATTCACACTTCAAAAGTACGGTTGAACTCTCTTTTCGTAATTTTTTTCTTGTGTTTTTCTCTGCTTAACTTAACTTATCACAAATCAGCAATTGCTATTGCAATGCTAAGAAATTAAGTTAATTTCCCCCTAACAAAAGGCGTTAGAAGAGGTAAGGGGTATTCCTCTTCCACCTGTCCCCTTTCCCCGCAAACGTTTGTTATCTTTGACAGCGCATGGTAGTGTTTATTTACAATAAAAATTTTTTTGCTCAAAAGAGTTAACGAGTAAGTATGTGTTAACTGAATGATTTCACTGGAGTTTTGTTGTTGCCTCGTTTTTTTTGGTTCATTCAGTTTAATGAGTTATGGCCAAATAAGGCAATGTTTTCATTTCTTTTTTTTTCATACGAATACAATTGTGTGAGGTTTTTGTTCCGTCTGTCGTTTGCAATTGTTATTGAAATTTTTTCGCGTGGGATTTTTGTATTTGCTTTATTTTTTCCCAGTGACCCCCCACCCCCCCCCGCACAGCACACCTTGTTCTACCCGGCCGGGCCCTTACCCTCAACTCCCCACTCCCTTGAATGGATGGATGAATGGTTGGTTGACTTGACTTGATGTATATTGTTTCTTTCCGTCTTTTCTTTTAGGCCAAATAAGCAAAGCAGCAGTGTTTTCTTTCAACACATTTTGTGATTACTTTCTTATCTGCAAATAAAAAAAATTCGCGTCAAAAATAAATGTGATTTTCTTATTGTAAATTTAAACAAATGACGTATTGTTTTCAATTCTCGCGCAAATTTGCCATACTTTTTCCGCCATTCCTTCCTACCTTCAAAGGTTGGTTGGTTGGTTGTTTGTATATAGAAATCTAGCTGCAAATTGAGGTCGTTATAAAAAAGGCAGCGAACAATAAATGGCTAATCAAAATTGTGTACATTTCGACGGGCAGAGAGATAGATATGATTAATTTTATTAATTCGAAGCAATGAAAGTGATAATTTTTTAAACGAGAATTTCGCAAAATTTGTTTCATACGTAATTGAATTTATTGATTATTCTATTGAAAATGAAAGGAAAATGGTATTTTGGATTTTTGTTGTGAAATTAAATCAAGCATTTGGGGATTTTGGAAACTTTTTTGGGAATTATAAAATGTTAGTATTTCATAAAAATTTAGTTGTTAATGTATTTTTCAGTTAATTACAGCATTTGGGTATTTTGGGGATTTTCGAAAATTTTTGGGGATTTTTTTTCTTGTGAAAATCACAAAAATGTAGTTCAGAAGCGGAACACATAATTGCTGCATATTGAAAACGTGTTTTATACATAATTGGAGCATTGGGAATTTTCGATTTTTTTTCAGGAATAAAGAAATTTTACTTTTTTTTGTTACAATTTATAAAGGCGATTTTCAAACCTTTTTTGGGAATTAATAGTTTCTTGTGAAAATCACAAAATTTCTGTAGGCGAGATTTTTATACATAATTTGATCAATTTTGGACATTCGTATAACAGTTCTGGACATTTTGGAGATTTTCGAAACTTTTTGGTAATTAGAAAATTATTATTTATATTGTGAAATTCATAAAAATTACATTTATGAACATTCCACACCTAATTACAGCATTTGGGAATTTTGGGGATTTTCGAAAAATTTGTGGGAATTGTGATATTTTGTTTTTCCCTGTGAAAATCAAAAGAATGTAGTTCAAGAAACATTTTACACATAATCAATGCATGTTGAATAGACATTTTATGCTTAATTTGATTTTTAGGTTATTTTAGGATTTATCGCAATTTTTTCTTTTCAAAATTAAAAACTTATATTTTAGAAGAAATTTTTGGGCATAATTGGAGCGTTTGGGTATTTGGCGGTTTGGGTATTTTTGAGGAATTGTATTTTTTCTTGTGAAATAACAAAAATTTAGTTGAAGGATAATTTTCTAGTTAATTTGAACTATTTTGGGAACTTTTTAATCTTTTATTGAGAACTAAGATCTAATGACTGTCCTTGTAACTTTGGAGATTTTGGAAACTTTTCTGGAAATTATAATATTTTAGCTTTGTGTTATGAAACTCAGAAAATATAGATTAAGAAGCATTTTAAACGCAGTTGCGGCATTTTTGATTTTTTCAACTTTTTTGGGAATTTTGATTTCTTTTGTGAAAATCATAAAAATTTAGATGAAGAATTTGTACGTATTACAGCAATTGGGAATATTCGAAACCTTTTTAGGAATTATGAAATTCATCTTTTTTGAAAATTACAAAAATTCTGCTCAAGAAGCATTTTACACATAAGCACTGCATTTGAAGAGGCATTTTCTATTTAATTAGAGTTTTTTATGTATTTTGGAAACTATGATTTTTTTTTAGGATTTAAAGAAAATTTTTTTCTTAGTAACATATAAACAAAGGGGTTTCAAAAAGCATTCTCTACATATTTGGAGCATTTGGGTATTTTGGCGATTTTCAAAACGTGTTTGGGAATTAAGACATTTAGTTTTTTCTTGTGAAAATCACAAAATTTCTGTAGACATGGTTTTTGCACTTAATTTGATCAATTTTGGTCACTGTTATTACAGTTCTGGACATTTTGGTGATTTTTGAAACCTTTTGGGAATCAAAAAATTTTGGATTTATGTTGTGAAAATCATAAAAATTTAGTTTATGAACATTCCGCACCTAATTGCGGCATTTGGGAATTTTGGCGATTTTCAAAACTTTTTGGGAATGAAATTGTTGTTTTTGGTAGTTAAATTTTTTTAAGGATTTTTTTTTAGAAATAAGGAAATGTGATTTTTTTCTTAAAATTTAAAAACTACGTTTTAGAAGCATTTTGTGCATAATTGGAGCATTTGTGAATTTTCGAAACTATTTTTGAGAATTAACCAGTAAAGAAAGGCAGAAAGTCGGGCGGGGCCGACTATATAATACCCCTCACCTCCCTAACAATGCGATAAGGGTTATTGCCATAATAATTTGGAATAATTGGTAAATGAGTAGAAACATATTATCTAATTCTGAAATGATAATCGCTAAATTAAGCAATATTCGTTCCTAAATTGAGAAACATCTTTCTGGAAAATTTTAATGATCGGAAGTAAAATACTACTTCTATATAGGTTTGATACAAAATCAGGAGGAACATATATATGGAGCTTTAATATAAATCTGAACCGATTTTCCCTGAATACTCATTCATGTAAAAAAACCTCCTTCTGTCGAATTTCGTACGCATACATGTCAAATCGGGGGTAACATATATATGGGAGCTATATCTAAATCTGAACCGATTTTATCCGAATTTGGCAGTATTCCTTCATGTAATAAGAAACCTCTTTTTGATTTTTAAAGGAGCATGTAAGCATTTCTAAGCAACGAGAAATTATTTTTGCTACAAAAACAGTATAGAATTGATATAGAATTGATTTGAATTCTTCATTTTGTTGTGAAAAATTGTCGCAAAAAATATTTGAATAAGTTTTTTGCACCCAATTGAACATTTTAGGGAATTTTCGAGTATATTTGGGGAATAATATTTTTTCTCAAAAATTCGAAATTTTTCTGTTAATTATAAAGTTTTGTAAAATCAATGGGAATTTCTAAAGGAAGTGATCACTGTCCCTTGCAGATTTAATTTTTATTCTCTCTAAATTCTCAAAGCTTTATTTAAAGCTTTTGATTTTGTTTATTTAAAAAATGATGATTTTCGACTGAATATTCATAAGGAAATCATTTGTCAATCTCAAAGACTTTGGTGCGGTCCCCCCTCAAACAGAATGTCATATGAATAATTTTCACTTTCACCATTATTCCTCATACTTCACATCGTCAAACCAAAACCCGCGTGTAATTCTGAGCCCCCACATCATACATATTATGATGCATGTAAAGCAAGTAAATAAATATCCACAACACGAGTTCGAGAGTTGTGTGAGTGCTTTTTTTGCTGTTACTTTGCAAAGCAAAAAATAATTATGCCAGTGGGTGGTTTTAACAAAACATGTGAATTTAAATATTCAAACGTTTTGACATCCATCCACCACCCCCAACGCATTGAACGGAGGAGCTGTTCTAGTGATGCGTGTCATGTTCTGACACTCTTGTTGGAGCTTGTTTTTTTCTTCATCATATACCCGTATTGGGTTTTCATGGCGATGGCGATGGTGATGATGAAGTTGTCTCTAGACTGGAAAATGATGTCAACACATTTAATTGATGTTGTCTTATACGTACATAGTATGTATTTAAACATTGGGATATGGGTTCAGGTTATAAAACAAAAGCGACACCTACATACGAGTGTGTACAGCAGTTAGTACATGTGTAATTACATTTTTTTGTAGGTAATGAAATTAAATCCCAAACGGCGTAACTAACAAATGCTCCAGAGGCGAGAATTTGATTTTTTATACTTTAAGCAGAAAAAACTGAGTCAATCCTTTTAAAAGCTCTTCTCAAAATAATGTCAAAATATGTAGAGAAAATAAATCACCAAAAGGCGTAGCTAACAAAAGCTCCAGAGACTAAGCTTTGATATCAAATTGATTAAAATGAGGCGAGGACTTTAAAAGCTTTTCTCAAACAATATCAAATTGTTTGTCACGAATTTTATTAGTAAAAAAAATATTTTATGAGGAAGAGCGTCTAGAAAATTTCTCAAATATAAGTCAATATTTCAAAAGCTCTCATAGGTATTAAAACTCATAAAAAGCTCTACAACCTAAACATTAATGGTCTTATTCATAAAAAGTTATGAAGGTTTGAAATACATTTTAACGTTGAAAATCAGTTCAATAAACGTTCCATAACATTTTAGGAAAAAGTCTTAAAGTTTATTGACATTCAAGCCCTCGGAGCTTTCGAATGTGAAAACATTAAGCTTTAATTTGTATTATGATTTTTAAAAACAGACAACTCCTTAACATACAACAGTAAAGCTTTAAAGCACAGATTGAGATAAACCCATAAAAGCTTTTTAGTTTTTGCCTTTAAAAACCCTTCAAGCTTTTACATTTTCTTAAGGCAAAATCTTAAAAACTTTGATTTATATAAAAATCTATAACAAAGCTCTGCAAAACAAAACATTAAGCTTGCTGACAATCAGCCCCATCTGAAGTGAGCTTTTGAATTTCAAAACCTCAATGAAACTTTTACTTTAAGTATGACTTTTAAACACATAAAGCTCCTTAACTAACTAATAATGTCAAAGCTTTAAAGCACATATTATGATAAATCGATAATTTTGTAACATATGATGAAAGCTTATTAATTTTTGCCTTTAAAAATCCCTCAGGCTATCATATATCGCACCTGTTCAACAAAAGGGTAACAACTCAAAATGAAAAAAATTTCAGTAGATGCCATAAACAGCCTCCGTTAATATTATTTACATTTAAAAAATATGTCAAAAAATATGAAATTATATTTTCTTGCAATGACATATTTCCATTAATATATATTTTTTAAAATAAATATTTACGGGAACATTTTTTGGGCTTTAGTGAAATTTTTTTTCATTTTGAGTTGTTACCCTTTTGTAGACAAGTATTTTGTAATCATCTTCTTGCAAAAACAGCCCTCAAAATGCCACTTAATTCCCATGGCATTGCATCACATTAACCACTAATGAGAAAGTGAACTGAAAGTGCAAAGAACATAAGCGTTATTGAAGGATTCTGCCCGCATATTTTGTTGGAATTTAATTAAATGTGAAAATACAACTAAACTGTGCGAAAAAAGCAAAAAAAAAGTGCCAACAAATAAGTCCGATTAATTTAATTATGCGTAGTTTAATGAGATGAACGACCACGATTTCCAGCAGAAAGAAATTAAATGGAGCAACATTGCCTTTGTTTTATTAAAAACATCCAACAATCCATTAACAACTGACAAATCCATTAACAACTAGGGAAATTATAGCGGTGACATTAAAGTAAGCTTTATTGTTGAACAAATAAAACGGAAGTTCGTTGGATTATTTACAACATAATGCAGTTTACATTTTATCCATAAAAAAGATATTAGAAATGCAGCTTTATTGTCATATTCTATTATTCTTTAATGTCATAAATAATCTATTAATATTACATTATTTTTATTTCAATTAAAGTCAAGTTCAATGCTGGAGTTTATAAAAGCTTTGTTGCTAAAATCCTGAAAGCAGATAAAGCTCTATAGCAATTATCTTACTCTAAAATGTTATAGACAATTTATTTTAATGGGAACTTGTATAAAAGAGATAAACAAATTCATAAGATTTTACATATTCCTTAGCTTTTGCTTTTTAGTGCTTTTTGTACTTAACTTGTCAAAGCTCCTCTCACATGAAGTCCTAGAAAATAATTATAAAATGACTATTTACTAAAATAAACTATTAGATAAAAAATCTTTGAAATAATTCTTTTAATTAATTTTTGTTTTTAATTAATAAGTACAGTTTTTTTATTTAAATATTTTGGTATTTAACAGCTTCAGAGCTTTCTTAATGCTTTTTGGGGCATTATTTTTAAACGGGAAATTTATGTGGCATATGAATGCTCTGGTGTATAAAAGCTCTCATATCAACGACTAAGTTTTGGGATATCTACAATTTAAAGGGTTGAAGCTTTTGTTTATGGAATTTACTCATATTTCAGTTGACGATGATTTAAAGTAAATTCTTAAAGTAATACTACATTTTCGTTAAGTCACAAACTTATTAGGATGGAAACATTTCTATGTTTATACTCTAAATATATAATATTTGGTACACACAAGTACTATACAGTATTATATTATATACAACAAGAGGTGTTATTTTGAATCACCCGGTATTTAGGTAGCTGTCACTTTTGTAGCTTTTATTCTTTGACATTTGACAACGCATTGAAATTATTAAAATTCTAAAAATCGAAAATCATCGAAAAATCATCTTGACTGATGAGGCCCATTTCCACCTCGGTGGCTACGTCAACAAGCTAAATTGTCGCATCTGGGGCTCGGAAAACCCAAGAGTTATTGTTGAGAAGCCTCTCCATCCTGAACGTGTGACTGTTGGTGCGGTTTATGGTCCGGCGGGGTCATTGGACCTTACTTTTTCGAAAATGAGTTTGGATCAACAGTTACGGTGAATGGATTGCGCTATCGAGAGATTAATGATTTATGATTATTATTTCCGAAACAATGATTTATTTGCATCTAAGTATTCCGAAAACATACCGATACCTTAATTGTGTTAAGTTTTTCAGCAATTCAAAGTTATTTTTTTTTTAGAAATTTTTAAAGTTTCTAAAAATGTTTTATAATTGAAATCGTATAACCTTGGAAAACAATAAATTACTCGAAGGATTTACAACTAATGATGACTTGGAATATTTAGAACTTTAAAATGAGTGCTTTAAAACAGAAGTTAATGCCGCATATGTCATTTTTAATTGGGAGGTATAATCCAAGTAAAAATTTAAGCTGAAATTCTAAAAAGTGAGCAAAAGTTTTGAAAATCTTTTTTTAAATAAAATATATTTGGATAAATTCCTAAACAATAACAATGTCCAACAACATTTTTGGAACAGAATAGCGACCCTATAATTTTGAAAGGGCATGTTGAGTAGATCATTTTTTTGAATAAACTTATGGTCCAGCTGGTCTGAGTTTTTTTTTTACAGTGGGTCAAAGTTTTAATTTTTTGGTCGAAGGGAGCATTATACTAAATGAAAAAAGTGAGATATTTCATATTGTCAGAGTTATATAGTGGAATTTTATGAGGTTCATTTTTGTGGAAGATCTTAACCCTCTAGCTTCCCTCTTAATGGGTCAATTTGACCCATTTTTCGAATTTACGTTATATTATTTATTTGTATTAATTAGCAATATTACACGCCAACTGTAATATTGCTAATTAAGCGTAAAGAGTTATATTTACAACTTTGGTGTCTTTGGCGACCTCCACTTAAATTTTCCGCCAAACAAAATATTTTTATCCTTAAATGTCCTATTTGAAAGGACTTTTTTGATGTTTTCGAAGAAAGGGCCAAAGTGGGCCATTCAGAGAGGAGTTAGAGGGTTAAGGTCTTCCACAAAAATTATCGTCGTAACATTCCACTACATAACTCTGACAATAAGAAATCTCTCATACATTAAATTACATCACTTTTTTCATTTAGTATAATGCTCCCTTCGACCAAAAAATTAAATCTTAAACCATAAATTTATTCTACAAAAATATGCTACTCAACATGCCCTTTTAGAATTATAGAGTCGCTCTTCTGCTCCAATCATTCCATAGATATTACAACTTTAAAATTCATTATAGTAATTTTTTGTTTAAGTTGGAATTTAATTTTGCTAATTAAGCGTAAAGAGCTATATTTATAACTTTGGTGCCTTTGGCGACCCCCACTGAAATTTTACGGCAAAAATTTTCGTAGAATATTTTAATCCTTAAATTTCCTTTTTGAAAGGACTTTTTAGATTTTTTCGAAAAAAGGGCTAAATTGACCTATTATGAGGGGAGCTAGAGTGTTAAGATCTTCCACAAAAATTATCCTCATAAAATTCCACTATATATGTAACTCTGACAATAAGAAATCTCTCAGAAATTAAATTACATCACTTTTTCATTTAGTATAATGATCTCTTCGACCAAAAATTAAAAAAAATTAAAACCCACTGTAAAAAAACTCAGACCAGCTGGACCATAAGTTTATTCTACCAACATGCCCTTTCAGAATTATAGGGTCGCTATTCTGTTCCAATCAAAAAGTCTTAATTTGCAGGACAGTGTAATTTTTTTTTGTATTTCAACACATATTTTATTTGAGAAATTTAGTGTGCTAACATATTTTGTTGTAATATATTAATACATATGTGCATTCCAAATATATTTTATTGATTTTCAAATAAAATTTATTTGCTCAGAAATATATCATAGTTAAAAATTTGTGTTACAAATATATTTCCTTTCGATTGAGAAATTTCAAAAAAGGCGATTTTGCCCGGTGTGCGAAACAGTAATGAATTCACCGTTTCCTGAATTGAAAGTGTGCAATTTTTGGACAACATAAGACATTATTTAGATTTATTTATTGAATGTTTTCACATTCGAATTGTTCAACATTATAGTTTTAATAATTTTTTAAAATATACTTCGATCTTTGTAAAGCTATTTTCGATTTGATTACTTTGTCTTACATTTTTCTGGTCTAAGTCCCGTTCTAGCGAAGTTCGACAAAATATCATTTTATTGAACATTTCATAGAAATAGCAATATAAGAAAATTGCATCCAATTGCTCTTTTATATGTTGTCCTTCCAAATTATCGAAATTGTATTTTTCTAGAAAATCTTAACTAAATTTATATTTTCTTGTAAATTTCATCAAAATTGCATCATGTTGTAAAAAAATTTCAGCAAAATCGAATATTTATAGAAAAATTCTCCAAATTTGGTAGCTTTTCTTTTTTCATATTTTCTAGAAAATTTCTTAAAAATTAAATTTTTCATAGCAAATTTCTTTGAAATAGCATTTTTCTTTAACATTTCTTCAAAATTGATTTTTTCGGAAAATAATAAAGTCAACGAACTTTAATCTGGACAGTGGCCACTAATCAGCAGTCATCGTCCTTTATACAACTCATCGATCTTTAATGCGTTTAGTGGCCCTAAATCCTATCCTCATCGACCTACGCATTTTTAACAGAATTTTCTAGAAAAAAATTAATTGCAAAAAATTTTTTTGTTTAAAATTGCATATTTTAAGGAAATGTTTTAAAGAAATGAAGTTCAATGCTATTTCAACGAAGTTTTGTAGAAAAACTTGATTTCAACAAAATTTTTGTAGAAAAATACAAATTTTAAGGAATTTTCTAGAAAAGTGTCAATTTGAAAGAATTTTCTAACAAAAAAATGTAATTATGTATTAAAAAATCTTCATTAAAATTTCAATTTTCATGAAACTTTCTAAAAAAAAAAAAAATTTATTTCAACGAAATTTTGTAGAAAAAATAAATGGAGCAATGCCCTTAAATACATATGTACAAGTAAAAAACGTTAAGTTCAGCCATGTCGAATCTTATATACTCTCCACCATAGATTCCATTCAATTCTATTGCTGGAAAAATCTTTGGATATGGAGCAAATCTTCAAACCATCCTTTTTGTTGAAGCAAATATTAAAACAAATTAACACTGCAATTTTTAGCCAAATTTTAGGCCCCATATTCTTTAACCAAACTCTTCATATAAAAAATTTGGTATTTATGGCTTACGTGGACTACAACAAAATATAAACTGACTAAATTTTTTGAGATTAATTCTTCCAAAAATAGAATACAAACTGCAAAGTTTCAGCTAAATTGCTTAGAAAATATGGTGTTTATGGCTTAAACCAGCGTTTTTGGGAGCGACATCTATAGGTGGACTACAATAAAATATGAAGTGATTTAAAAAATGTTTACTATGATGAATTCTTGTCTTAATAAAACACAAAATGCATAGATTCGCTTAAAATGCACAGAAAATGTGGTATTTGTGATTTAAATAAGCCTATTTTGGTGCGACCTCTATAGGGTGACTATAACAAAATATGAGCTGATTTGCAAAAATTTTTACTGTGATGAATTCTACACCATTTTCAACTGTAATTCGAAAAAAAATCAATTCAATTTCGAATAAGATCAATTGAAATTCGAAGATTCCCTTTGAAATTCGAAAAAGGTCAATTGAAATTCGAAGATTCCAATTGAAATTCGAAACTCATCAATTGAATTTCGAAACACATCAATTGAATTTCGAAACACATCAATTGAAATTCGAAAAACATCAATTGATATTCGAAATACATCAATTGAAATTCGAAATACATCAATTGATATTCGAAATACATCAATTGAAATTCGAAAATGTAAAAAAATCTGTACATTAGATTGGGTAGAATTTATTTAAACACATTTGCTGACTAAATCTTAACAAATAATGTGGTGATCTTATCTTTTATGAATATTTATTCAAAATTAGTTGAAACAAAACATATTTAAATATTTTAATATTAAAGGTTTAACACAGACAAATTGTATCACTTAAATGCTACCCCATCTAATATACAGCATTGGTGTTGTTTATATTTTTCGAATTTCGATGAATTTCGAATTTCAATTGATGTTTTCCGATTTCAAATGGAAAAATTCGAATTTCAATTGGCGTATTCCGAATTTCAATTGCAATTTTACGAATTTCAAATGATGTGTTTCGAATTTCAATTGATGTGTTTCGAATTTCAATTGATGTTTTTCGAATTTCAATTGATGTTCTTCGAATATCAAGTGATGTTTTTCGAATTTCAATTGACCTTTTTCGAATTTCAAATGGAATATTTGAATTTCAATTGACCTTTTTCGAATTTCAAATGGAATATTCGAATTTCAATTGATATTTTTCGAATTTCAAATGGAATCTTCGAATTTCAATTGACTTTTTTCGAATTACAATTGAAAATGGTGTAGTAAAAATAGAATACAAACTGCAAAGTTTCAGCAAAATTGCTTAAAAAATGTGGAATCTATGGCTCAAAAACCGTAGTTTTGGAGACCTCTATATCGGTCAAAACATTGACCGATATGGCCCATTTTGCAATCCCAAATGACCTGCAACTATAAGAAGTATTTCTACCAAATTTGATCAACCTAGCTCTATCATTACGGACTGTAGCGTGATTTCAACAGACGGACGGGCGGAATGACAGACAGACGGACATGGCTAAATCGTCTTAGAATTTCACGACGATCATCAATATATACTTTATGGGGTCGCAGATCAATATTTCAATGACAATGTTAGTATACCCCATCCTATGGTGGAGGGTATAAAAATTAAATTTCGAGGAAATTTTCAAGAACAATTGCAATGTAAACGAAATTTTGTTTTATTAATAATATTAAAAAAAGAACTGTTATTTACGATTAGAAATAAAAATGACGATTTTTACAGGGTTGAGGGGATCCGTATGGTTGAAGCCCTGGTACAAATTGTTGTTGTTAATTAATTGGTATTCATAGATAACGCACTATTTCAAAAAAAAGCATGTTGTGCCTCCATTTCAAAAACCTCTTTGTGCTTACAAATTTAAATTCCCTCTTGACTTGTGTTTCCAGCTTTATACTATATTTTTGAAAGATTTAAACTCTATCTAAATTTTCAGACGAAAGCTCTATTGTTGTGTTTCTTCCTTGGTTTACACATGAAAGTTCCATGACCTCACATTTTTTCCAATATATTTTATTAAAAAAGCTCTTTCATGAATCTTTATTCAGTTTTTAACTATCTGTATAGATTGTTTTTGTTTATAAAATGGTATTTCATGAGAGCTTTCGGTCGCAAGTATCGCTGCATTTAAATAATAAAATCTACACGCTGAAAAAAAATATTTTTTTATTTGGAACTAATATTTTCGAAACAAAGAATAATTTGTATTTAAGTGTTTTGGCAATGTATCAATGCCTTAATTTTAAGGCAAGTTTTCTGTTTTTCAGAAGTTAAAAGTGTAATTTTCTAGAAATTTTATATGTTTGTAAAAATAGACAAAAATGAGAAAAAATTTAATTGGAAAATTTTATTAATTAAAATTAGCGCTGCAAAACCAAATGTAAGGCTACTTATGACATTTTTAACTGTGAAGTAAAGCAGGAAATCTAGGGAAAATTTCAACTAAAATTCGAAAGTCAGCTAATTTTTAAAAATCTTTTTTAAAATAAAATATAATTGGAAAACTTCTTAAACAACAACATTTCTTGATTTTCAAATACAACTTATTTGTTAACAAATATATAATATTTAAAAATTTTGTTTCCAAATATATTTTTTTTTATCAAAAATGGCGATTTTCCCCCGTGTAGAGAATAGTATTATTTTATTCTGAAATAATAATTCTTCCAAATAAGCTTATTTAATTGTAGCCTTTTGATTTAATTTTTTTTAACTTTGCTTAAATTTTTTCGCAATTTTAGTTATATTGATGATTTATGCAAAAACCTTTAATCATGGCTCTTCTTTTGCTTGCAACTTTATATTCTCTATTGACTTGTGTTCCCAGCTTTATTTTTTTTGTTGAAGCTTTAAAATCTTTTTGTTTTCATATTCAGACAAAAGCTCTTTTTGTGCTCCACTTTTTGTCTACTTATGAAAGTCCCATCCGTGTCCTCATAGCTTTGTATTAGTTCCTTAATTTTTGTCAAAAGCTTATCTCCAGTGTTTTTGAAGCTTTAAGCCATCATTGTTTCTACAGTTAAAAAATAACTATCTTTTTGTTGAAATACCCTTTTGACGTGTACTCATAGCTGTTCTTAGAGTTTTAAGCTTCCTTTGTTTTAATTCTTTAATTTTTGCAAAAAAAGCTTTAATCTGTTGCTACAAATTAAATTCCCTTTTGACCTGTTCGCCCAGAACTTTCATCATTTAAACATTTAGTTCACATTTAGCAATTTCATCGCGAAAATTCCCTTGAGCGTGTGTTGACATCGTTTCCATCCTTTGTTCATGTCATATTGTAGAGTATTCGTTGCCACGTAATGTGACTGTTGCTGCGGTGGCTGCGGCTCTGACACACACCAGCAAATGTTTGTTGCTGTGGGAGGAATGCTAATATTTTTATCCTCCTTCAAAATGACATAAGATTAACTTAATAATTCCCATTATTTGCCATGTGTATCGTTTAATGTCACTCAGTCCTGGTATCCTTTGCTATGAGCATGTATGCGTGTGTATCGGTGTATATGTCTCTGAGTATGTGATCTAATTTCATTAGAATGAAATTAATACTTTGTTATCTACATATGTATGTATGTACCAGTGACTATATGACTGGTTTGTTTCGCATACATTACAATGGATAGTGAGTGGATCCTTCTACTTCTATATAGAGGAATATTCATTTAGGGAGTGGCGGCATGGCATATAATATTTCGTTATTTGACGCAATTTCTGTGTGTTTTGCTCATTTGGTTAACAACTGCTGTCGCTTTTGCTGCGAAATGGTATAAAGAAAATGTCATAGCTCCTGCGGTTTGCCGTTGATTGTATCGCAATGTTAGAAGTCGTTTGCTAAGGTTAGGTTACGGGGTGGGGGGATATGAAAGGATGTCGCTTCATATATCGCAGCGGTTTTTCTTTCCTAATGAGTTGGTAGGTGTTAATGCATAGGCTTCTTTGTGGTGGTTATCCAAACGCCCCCACCCTCATCACATGTTTCATGTTCGTATGTTAAGGCTGTACCTGGCTAATTGCTGGAAATTAGAAAAGATTCATGTTAAGTGAATTGTTTTTAGGGACAGACACAAAAAGCTCTGCTTTAAAGTGTTGTCAAAACAGAGCGGGCAAAATAGCGTTAAACAAATGGGCGAAAGGACACTTTGTTTTTGATAAATTACCTGACAAGTGAAAGGTGTACGAGTAATCTAAACTAAGGGAAAGGTCTTAATTTAAAGAGGGAGTTTTAAGAACTTATTAAAACTTAATTTTTTATACTTTACAGATAAAGTTCATCGTTAATGACTTTTCTTATAGAAAGGTTCATCGATGATGAGTTTTCTTATAGAAAAGTTCATCGTTGATGAGTTTTCTTATAGAAAAGTTCATCGTTGATGAGTTTTCTTATAGAAAAGTTCATCGTTGATGACTTTTCTTATAGAAAAGTTCATCGTTTATGACTTTTCTTATAGAAAACTTCATCGTTGATGAGTTTTCTTATAGAAAAGTTCATCGTTGATGAGTTTTCTTATAGAAAAGTTCATCGTTGATGAGTTTTCTTATAGAAAAGTTCATCGTTGATGACTTTTCTTATAGAAAAGTTCATCGTTGATGACATTTCTTATAGAAAAGTTTGTCGTTGATGTCTTTTCGTATAGAAAAGTTCATCGTTGATGACTTTTCGTAAAGAAATGTTCATCGTTGATGACTTTTCGTAAAGAAAAGTACATCGTTGATGTCTTTTCGTATAGAAAAGTTCATCGTTGATGACTTTTCGTAAAGAAAAGTTCATCGTTGATGTCTTTTCGTATAGAAAAGTTCATCGTTGATGACTTTTCGTAAAGAAATGTTCATCGTTGATGACTTTTCGTAAAGAAAAGTACATCGTTGATGTCTTTTCGTATAGAAAAGTTCATCGTTGATGACTTTTCTTATAGAAAAGTTCATCGTTGATGACTTTTCTTATAGAAAAGTTCATCGTTGATGACTTTTCTTATAGAAAAGTTCATCGTTGATGACTTTTCTTCTAGAAAAGTTCATCGTTGATGACTTTTCTTCTAGAAAAGTTCATCGTTGATGACTTTTCTTCTAGAAAAGTTCATCGTTGATGACTTTTCTTCTAGAAAAGTTCATCGTTGATGACTTTTCTTCTAGAAAAGTTCATCGTTGATGACTTTTCTTCTAGAAAAGTTCATCGTTGATGACTTTTCTTATAGAAAAGTTCATCGTTGATGACTTTTCTTATAGAAAAGTTCATCGTTGATGACTTTTCTTATAGAAAAGTTCATCCTTGATGACTTTTCTTATAGAAAAGTTCATCGTTGATGACTTTTCTTATAGAAAAGTTCATCGTTGATGACTTCTCTTATAGAAAAGTTCATCGTTGATGACTTTTCTAATAGAAAAGTTAATCGTTGATGACTTTTCTTATAGAAAAGTTCATCCTTGATGACCTTTCATCGTTGATGACTTTTCTTATAGAAAAGTTCATCGTTGATGACTTTTCTTATAGAAAAGTTCATCGTTGATGACTTTTCTTATAGAAAAGTTCATCGTTGATGACTTTCCTTATAGAAAAGTTCATCGTTGATGACTTTCCTTATAGAAAAGTTCATCGTTGATGACTTTCCTTATAGAAAAGATCATCGTTGATGACTTTTCTTCTAGAAAAGTTCATCGTTGATGACTTTTCTTCTAGAAAAGTTCATCGTTGATGACTTTTCTTCTAGAAAAGTTCATCGTTGATGACTTTTCTTCTAGAAAAGTTCATCGTTGATGACTTTTCTTCTGGTAAAGTTCATCGTTGATGACTTTTCTTCTGGAAAAGTTCAAAGTTTTCTTATAAAGAGTTCATCGTTGATGACTTTTCTTATAGAAAAGTTCATCGTTGATGACTTTTCTTATAGAAAAGTTCATCGTTGATGACTTTTCTTATAGAAAAGTTCATCGTTGATGACTTTTCTTATAGAAAAGTTCATCGTTGATGACTTTTCTTATAGAAAAGTTCATCGTTGATGACTTTTCTTATAGAAAAGTTCATCGTTGATGACTTTTCTTATAGAAAAGTTCATCGTTGATGACTTTTCTTCTAGAAAAGTTGATGACTTTTCTTCTAGAAAAGTTCATCGTTGATGACTTTTCTTCTAGAAAAGTTCATCGTTGATGACTTTTCTTATAGAAAAGTTCATCGTTGATGACTTTTCTTATAGAAAAGTTCATCGTTGATGACTTTTCTTATAGAAAAGTTCATCGTTGATGACTTCTCTTATAGAAAAGTTCATCGTTGATGACTTTTCTAATAGAAAAGTTAATCGTTGATGACTTTTCTTATAGAAAAGTTCATCCTTGATGACCTTTCATCGTTGATGACTTTTCTTATAAAGAGTTCATCGTTGATGACTTTTCTTATAGAAAAGTTCATCGTTGATGACTTTTCTTATAGAAAAGTTCATCGTTGATGACTTTTCTTATAGAAAAGTTCATCGTTGATGACTTTCCTTATAGAAAAGTTCATCGTTGATGACTTTCCTTATAGAAAAGATCATCGTTGATGACTTTTCTTATAGAAAAGTTCATCGTTGATGACTTTTCTTCTAGAAAAGTTCATCGTTGATGACTTTTCTTCTATAAAAGTTCATCGTTGATGACTTTTCTTCTAGAAAAGTTCATCGTTGATGACTTTTCTTCTAGAAAAGTTCATCGTTGATGACTTTTCTTCTGGTAAAGTTCATCGTTGATGACTTTTCTTCTGGAAAAGTTCAAAGTTTTCTTATAAAGAGTTCATCGTTGATGACTTTTCTTATAGAAAAGTTCATCGTTGATGACTTTTCTTATAGAAAAGTTCATCGTTGATGACTTTTCTTATAGAAAAGTTCATCGTTGATGACTTTTCTTATAGAAAAGTTCATCGTTGATGACTTTTCTTATAGAAAAGTTCATCGTTGATGACTTTTCTTATAGAAAAGTTGATGACTTTTCTTCTAGAAAAGTTCATCGTTGATGACTTTTCTTCTAGAAAAGTTCATCGTTGATGACTTGTCTTCTGGAAATGTTCATCGTTGATGACTTTTCTTCTGGAAAAGTTCATCGTTGATGACTTTTCTTCTGGAAAAGTTCATCGTTGATGACTTTTCTTCTGGAAAAGTTCATCGTTGATGACTTTTCCTCTGGAAAAGTTCATCGTTGATGACTTTTCCTATAGAAATGTTCATCCTTGATGACTTTTCTTATAGAAAAGTTCATCGTTGATGACTTTTCTTATAGAAAAGTTCATCGTTGATGACTTTTCTTATAGAAAAGTTCATCCTTGATGACTTTTCTTATAGAAAAATTCATCGTTGATGACCTTTCTTATAGAAAAGTTCATCCTTGATGACCTTTCTTATAGAAAAGTTCATCCTTGATGACTTTTCTTCTAGAAAAGTTCATCGTTGATGACTTTTCTTCTGGAAAAGTTCATCGTTGATGACTGTTCTTCTGGAAAAGTTCATCGTTGATGACTGTTCTTCTGGAAAAGTTCATCGTTGATGACTTTTCTTCTGGAATAGTTCATCGTTGATGACTTTTCTTATAGAAAAGTTCATCGTTGATGACTTTTCTTATAGAAAAGTTCATCGTTGATGACTTTTCTTATAGAAAAGTTCATCGTTGATGACTTTTCTGTCATCTGTAAAATTGACCCATAGAAAGACAATGTTCAATTCGTCTAATGAGGGTTTCTGCACAAAAAATGCTACTGTGTGCCCAAAGCCTAGATTCTAACGCTTCCTATTCGACACTTCTTCTCAACACTGAAATCTTTTTCAAAATGTCATTCTGTATTTTTCTTTCACAAAATTAACATTTGAAAATTTTCATTGGATTACAATCAAAATTTTTTCTCCCAAAATTCAATTTCCTCAAAAATTAAAATCTAAATTTCTCGTCAAAATTCAAAACGTGTATAAAATTTCCGCGTTTTGGCTATATTCCATTCCCGCCGCCTTAAAATGCTTGCATCGCCCTGCGAGGAGATCATCTCTTTAATCCTTTACGGCCTAATCAAAGTGAAACAGCAGCTAATACCGAAATTTTCGAATTTTCTCTCTTTTGTAGAACAACAAAAACGCCGCAGATTTCATCCGCTGCGCAATCTCAGACGCATTTTCCGAAGACGCACCATAACCTCAACGACAGCAACGCCATTGGGGTCTGCGGATACACCACCCACCTCAACACCCCTGTCCGTGCCGCCTACAAGTAGTACCAGTGAAAAGAATCTACGTAGTGCCACACTCTCCTCTGTAGCGTCGGTGGCCTCAGCCTCGTCGCCCTCATCGCCGTTGACGCATCAACAGCTACACGACGCCTATCTAACACAATCATTGCCGAAATCAAAATCCTCCTATATTTCACTATTAGGCGGAGGTGGCAAAAATAAAAGTCATGATCACAGTGGTGGTGGTGTGAATGCTGCCGAGTCCACCAAATCCAAGTCGAAACATAAAAATAAAAATCAAAAACATCAACAACAACAGCAACAATCCAAAGATTTAGAACAGCAGCAGCTGCCCGCCGACGACACAATGTTTGGCACGACCACACAGACCTCGGCCTCCTATCATCAGCAGCAGCATCATCATGCCAGCTCGTCTTCGACGACCACATCGATAAGTGGCACCAAGTCATCGCTGCTGAGTCAGCGACAATCGATAGGCGTGGCCGTATTCCCGGGAGCCATGCAACGTAATTTCTTTGCTGAGCGACAAAAATTGCGCAGTGTTGGGGATTCTTCGCAGGATCTGGACAGTGGTAGCGGCAATGATAGTGGTACTGGTGGAGGCGGTCATACATCCTTGGCTGCCAAGAATAGTAGTGCCAGTGGTGGGGAGATGTCCGATAGCCAAAGGAGTTTGAGTGAAGGACGTTTGATCGATAGGTAAGTAGCAAAGTAAAAAGTCCTAAAAAATGACCTTCCTTACTCATAGTAGTTATAAGAGGTTTATAGAACAGATTTTCAATGTATAATCTATCTAACATCCTTTTACAAATTATTACTAATACTACTAATTTTTGTATAATTTTCCTTTCCTTTATTTCAGTGACTATTCCCGCGATGGTCTTTCCCAATCCCACGATAGTGTTTTCTCTGAATCAGCAACAGCCAGCAGTTTGTCGATAGTTTTAAAGGTAAGTGGATCTACACCTTCTTGTTTTCCCTAATTTATTTGAGATTAATTTGGAACTTTCAGTCAAATCTAAGAAATTATGCTCATACACCATTGTGCACCGGTCTTGATACCGATAGCAAAGTGTAGAATGTAGAAAGTTCGCTATCCCTAACTGAGGTCCATCATTTGTTTCCTCATTGGATTTTTTCCCACATAACTAGTTTGATTGTCGAGGCTGTTCATCTGTTCCATAGTTCTACGAATTAACCCATGATATCGACAAGAACAAATTCACATAAAATGTAGCGTGGAAATCCTAGCTAGTTTATCTGTTCTACAGTTGCCTATGGCCTGGCATCTATAATATGCAATTTTCAAACGGCTCAACCCTCATGTTGAGAGATCTGCGGCAGTGAAGGGTTTCTTTAGTTCAGGAACACAGAATCCAGACATTGTCCCGAAAGGACGGACAAGATTAACGAAACATTTGGGATTGATAACAATATCAGAGGGTAGAATTGTTTCAAACTATGGCAGGGCCAAAGATATCTGCAATGTTCACAATCCCAAACTGTGTTCCACCATTAGTTACCTCATCTTCTTGTGATGAAGATGCTACCACTGAAGTCTTCGTTTGAACTCTGAACCATAGATGACCACTGAACCAGAGTCGACCTCAGAGGTATTCCTATAAACTAGAGACGACCACTGAGAACTCCCTCTGAACCAGAGACGACCACTGAGGTCTTCGTCTGAACTCTGAAACAGAGACGACCGCTGAGGTCTTCTTCTTAAACAGAGACGACCCCTGAAATCTCCTTCTGAACAAGAGAGGACCACTGAGACCTTCCTCCGAACTCTGAACCAGAGATGAACACTGAGGTCTTCCTCTGAACTCTGAACGAGAGGCGAACACTGAGGGTTCCCCTGAAACAGAGACGATCACTGAGGTACTTCTCTGGACCAGAGACGACCACTTCCCTTGAAGTCTGAACCAGACACGATCACTGGTCTTCTTCTGAACTCTGAAACAAAGGAGACCAATGAGATCTTCCTCTGAAATCCGAATCAGAGACGAGCACTGAGGTACTTCTCTAGACCAGAGACGGCCACTGAGGTCTTCTTCTGAACTCTGTACCAGAGACGACCACTGATGTTTTCTTCTGAACTCTGTACCAGAAACGACCACTGAGTCCTTCCACTGAGCTCTGAACCAGAGACGACCACTTAGGAATTCCTCTGAACCCAAGAAACCCACAGAGATATTTCTCTGAACCAGAGACGACCACTGAGTTCTTCTCCTGAAGTCTGAACCAAAGACGATCATTAATGTCTTCCTCTGAACTCTGAACCAGAGACGACTACTGAGGTCTTCCTCTAAACCATAGACGATCGAACACTTAGGTCTTCTTCTGTTCTCTGAACCAAAGCCAATCATTGAGGTCTTCCTCTGAATTCTGAACCAATCTCTATCACTAAGTTCTTCCCTTGAAACAGAGACGACGACTGAGGTGTTCGTTAGAACTCTCAACCAGAGACTATCAATCAGACACAATTACTGAGGTCTTCCTCTGATCTCTGAACCAAAGACGTCCACTGATGACTTCCTCTGAACTCTGAACGACCACTGAGATCTTCCTCTGAACTCTGAAACGGAGACGACCATTGAGCTATTTCTCTGAACTCTGAACCGGAAATTACCGCTGAGGTCTTCCTCTAAGCTGTGAACCAGAGACTACTCGTGAAGTCCTTATCTGAACTCTAAACCAGGGACCACCACTGAGTTCTTTCTATAAACCGGAGACGACCACTGAAGAGTTCCTAATATCTCAGAATCGGAAACGACCACTGAGATCTTCCTCTGACCTCTGAACCAGAGACTATCGCTGACGTCTTCCTCTGAACTCTGAACCAGAGACGACCACTGAGGTCTTCCTTTCAACTCTGAAACAAAAACTGAGGTATTCCTCTGAAGCAGAAACCACCCCTGACGTTGTCCTCTTATCTCTGAACCAGATACGACCAGTAATGCCTTCCTCCGAACTCGAAACCAGAGACGAACACTGAGTCCTCCCTCTGAACTCAGAATCAAGGACGACCACTCAGATCTTCTTCTGCACTCTGAACCAGAGACGTGCACTTAGGTTTTCTTCTGATCTCTGAACCAGAGACTATCACCGAGGTCTTTCTTCGAACTCTGAACCAGAGACGAACACTTAGTTCTTCTTCTGAACCAAAAGCTATCACTGAGGTCTTCCTCTGAATTCTGAACCAATCTCTATCACTAAGTTCTTCCCTCGAACCAGAGATGACTGAGGTCTTCGTATGAACCAGATTATATCACTGATGCTTCCTCTCAATCAGAGACAATCACTGAGGTCTTCCTCTGAACCAGAAACGACCACTGATGACCACTTCCTCTATACTCTGAACCAGAGACGACTCTGAAACGGAGACGACCAATGAGGTCTTCAATTGAAACAGAGACGACCGCAGAGGTCTTCCTCTGAACTCTGAACCGGAGACTACCGCTGAGGTCTTCCTCTGAACTGGGTACCAGAGACCACTCCTGAGGTCCTTATCGGAATTCTGAACCTGGGACCACCACTGGGTTCTTCCTCTGAACCAGAGACGACCACTGAGATCTTCCTCTGAACTCTAAACCAGAGACTATCGCTGATATCTTCCTCTAAACTCTGAACCGGAGACGACCAGAGGTCTTGCTCTGAACCAGAGACTATTACTGACGTCTTCATCTGAACTCGGAACCAGAGACTATCAGTGAGGTTTGCCTTTGAACTCCGAATCAGAGACGACCTCTGAGATCTTTCTTTGAACTATAGACGACCACTGGGATCTTCCTGTTAAAACTGAGCCAGGGACTATCACTGAGGTTTTCCTCTGAACCAGAGACGACCACAGAGGTCTTCCTCTGAACCATAGACGACCACTGAAATCTTCTTCTGAACTCTGAACCAGAGGCTTTTCCTCCGAACTCTGAACCAGAGACGACCTTTGGGTTCTTCCCCTGAAGTCTGAACTACAGACTATCACTGAGGTATTTTCCTTTGAGCTCTTAAGCGGAGATTACCACTTAGGTCTTCCTCTGAACTGTCAACCAGAGACGACCACAGAATTATTCTGAACGGACCACTGATATCTTTCTCTGAAGTAGAGACGACCACTGATGTCTTCCTCTGAGCTCTGTAGCAAGTAAGACCGCTAAGGTTTTCCTCTGAACTCTAAATCAGAGACGACCACTGATGCCTTTCTCAGAACCAGATATGTTAACTAAGCTCTTCCTCTAAACTATAGACGACCATTAAAATCTTCCTCTGAACCAGAGACCATCACTGAACTCATCTTCTGAACTAAAGTCGACCAGAGATGTGTTCGTCTATGCGAAAGGCGACCATTGTGCTCTTCCTCTATACTAGCTCAAGGACTATCGAATAGATCACAAAGCCCACCTAATTATTAAACCATTGTGGATCTCAAAGCCCACCTGATTATTAAACCACTGTGGTCTTCCTCTATACTAGAGTCTCTTTCTCTATACTAGATTCGACTTCTGAGGAATCTATACTAGAGTCGATTATTGAGTTTGAACTAAAGTCGACCACAGAGGTCTTCGTCTATGCGAAAGTCGACCATTTTGCTCTTCATGTATACTAGCTCAATATCTATCGATTGTGATCTTCCTCTATACTAGTCTTTTTCTCTATAATAGATTCGACTTCTGTGTCGATTATTAAGGTCTTTCAAATCAAAATAAGGTGTTGCCATCAATGCTTTTGATAAGGAGAGTATGAATGAATGAGATCTAGGTGGCGCTGCATTACATGATCAGCTGTTGTCACTCCAGCAGTACTAATATGATATAGGAATGAAGTGATTATGTAGCTTGCGTCCCTATTTGCAAGTCATTCAATATGTAAATAAATTTTCTATCTCAGTATTTTGCCAATGAGACTATAACTCAAATGAGATCTAGGTGGCGCTGAATTTGAGGATCTGCTGTTGTCACTTCAGCTGTACCAAAAGAGTCTATAATCTAGGTTATGTGACTTGCTTCTTGTGCAGTACAAATTGCAGGCACAGTTCAAAGACTAATCAAGTTGTCTGCCTTTAGCTTACTCTAATGCACCTAAGTCATGTAGAATTTCAGCAATGTTGATGTCTAAAAGTAATACTATTGATATTTAAACAATTGTGCAATATTCTCTCTTTATTATTTGTTTGCGTTATTATGTTCTTTATTGGTTTTCTTCAATTTTGCTATGTATTATTTCCAAGAAATAATAATGACTTTTATGTCGACGAGGGAGGCCGGCCGGCTTCTTATTTACTATAAGCTTCTTATGTTGCAACAGGTTATTGGAAATGAAAACATCAATTTACTTAGTTTGCATTACAAGTCTCAAATCAAATTACAATTGTGGCAATCATTCATTCGGGGAGGAGCGAAGGAGGAACGATACTAAGCAATTGTAATTTGTTGTAAGAAAGACTAAAAACTCGAAAATAAATCTAAATTGGTCGTTCAAATGAGATAGAGAGAATTAAAGTCATCAGAAATAAATTGGTATATTAAATTAAAATTATCAGTTTTTTTCGAATCGAATGGAAAAGGAGCAAACTTGAAGATAATTGCTAAAATAGATGTAACTAGAATATACCAACTTTAAATTAAAAGCAGCGTACAAAGAAAAAATACAGTGAACAAGTTTTCAGTTCAAAATATTAGAGCAAATTAAAACATTTTTAATTAAAAAAATTATTGAATTGACAAAAAAATATTCATTGACTTTTTTAATGTTAACGACTGGAATCGTACTCAATTAAAAAAATAATTGAATTGATTAAAAATTTAGCTGAATCAATTAGAAAAATAATTGAATTAATTGAGTCAATTAAAAAATTAATTGAATCAATTAAAAAAATAATTGAATCAATTAAAAAAATAATTGAACCAATTAAAAAATTAATTGAATCAATTAATTCTATTAAAAAATTATTGAAATGATAAAAAATTTAGCTGAATCAATTAGAAAAAGAATTCAATCAATTAAAAAATTAATTGAATCAATTAATTCTATTAAGAAAAATATTGAATTGATTAAAAAATTAGCCGAATCAATTAGAAAAATAGTTCAATCCATTAAAAAATTAATTCTATTAAAAAATAATTCAATTAATTAAAAATTTAGCTGAATCAATTAGAAAAATAATTCAATCAATTAAAAAATCAATAAAAAAGTGAATGGAATCAAAAAATTATTGAATTGAATTATTAAAAAATCAAATCGAAAGAATTAATTGAATTAATCAATATCTATTTGAATATTACAAATAATATTTTTTTCAATTGCGGTTTTTAGTTTGAACATTTAATTGAAACATGTTTTCAGTGTAATTAATTATCAAAGATAATAGTTTTTACCAACATTTGAATTTAAATATATCCCTCAGTCTAAAACTGTAATATTAGATTACAATTTCCAGCACTTGAATTAATTTTACTGAAATACAGTTGCTTTTTTTTACCTCAATATACATTTTTGTTATAATTTGCAAATTCATTTTTAAATTGCATTCAAATTTATTCTCCCACCCTCATAACTTGCCATCAAATGAATTATAATCTGCATATGATACCATCATTCAAATATTAAAAGTTCATTGGTCGATGTTCAAATTAATTGAAATTTTGATGTGATTTAACAGCAATATCATCACCATCGGTATTATAATACATACTCATCACATATCGGACATCAGACATAGCAGCCGAAGTGTTCGCTAGCTGTGCTTATTCGTTAGTGGTCACTAGTATTGTAGTACCACCTTTCCTCATACTCGCTTATAATACTGTCCATCTGGTGGGAACTAATTTCACTCCCCTTGCTTCAATTAGTGGCACAACTCGAGTAGACCAGCAGCAGTGAGATGATAATACAATTGAATTCATATGGGATACTACACGCAAAATATAGCTGATCAGAAAGAAACCATGAACAAATCACATTGAAAAGTTTATCGTTAATGACTTTTCGTAGAGAAAAGTTCATCATTGATGACTTTTCTTAAAGAAAAGTTCATCGTTGATGACTTTTCTTAGAGAAAAGTTCATCGTTGATAACTTTTCTTAGAGGAAACTTCATCGTTGATGACTTTTCTTAGAAAAAGTTCATCGTTGATGACATTTCTTAGAAAAAGTTCATCGTTGATGACTTTTGTTAGAGACTTTTCTTCGGGAAAAGTTCATCGTTGATGACTTTTCTTAGAGAAAACTTCATCGTTGATGACTTTTCTTAGAGAAAAGTTCATCATTGATGACTTTTCTTAGAGAAAAGTTCATCGTTGATGACTTTTCTTAGATAAAAGTTCATCGTTGATTGCTCTTCTTAGAGAAAAGTTCATCGTTGTTGGCTCTTCTTAGAGAAAAGTTCATCGTTGACGACTTTTCTTAGAGAAAAGTTCGTCGTTGATGACTTTTCTTAGAGAAAAGTTCGTCGTTGATGACTTTTCTTAGAGAAAAGTTCGTCGTCGATGACTTTTCTTAGAGAAACGTTCATCGTTGATGACTTTTCATAGAGAAAAGTTCATCGTTGATGACTTTCCTTAGAGAAAAGTCCATCTTGATGACTTTTCTTAGAGAAACGTTCATCGTTGATGACTTTTCTTAGAGAAAAGTTCATCGTTGATGACTTTCCTTAGAGAAAAGTCCATCGTTGATGACTTTTCTTAGAGAAAAGTTCGTCGGTGATGCGTTTTCTTATAGAAAACTTCATCGTTGATGGCCTTTCTTATAGAAAAGCTCATCGTTCATGACTTTTCTTAGAGAAAAGTTCACCGTTGATGACTTTTCTTAGAGAAAAGTTCATCGTTGATGACTTTTCTTATAAAAAAGTTCATCGTTGATGACTTTTCTTAGAGAAACGTTCATTGTTGATGACTTTTCTTAGAGAAATGTTCGTCGTTGATGACTTTTCTGAGAGAAAAGTTCATCGTTGATGACTTTTCTGAGAGAAAAGTTCTGATGTTCGTTGATGACTATTCTTAAAGAAAAGTCCATCGTTGATGAAAATTCATCTTTAATGACTTTTGTATAGAAATGTTCATCATTGATGACTTTTCGCATAGAAAAGTTCATCGTTGATGACTTTTCGCATAGAGAAGTTCATCGTTGATGACTTTTCGCATAGAAAAGTTCATCGTTGATTACTTTTCTTAGAGAAAAGTTCAGCGTTAATGACTTTTCTTAGAGAAAAGTTCAGCGTTGATGACTTTTCTAAGAGAAAAGTTCATCGTTGATGACTTTTCTTAGAGAAAAGTTCATTGTTGATGACTTTTCTTAGAGAAACGTTCATCGTTGATGGCTTTTGTTAGAGAAAAGTTCATCGTTGATGAGTTTTCTTAGAGAAAAGTTGATCGTTGTTGACTTTTCTTAGAGAAAAGATCATCTTTGTTGACTTTTCTCAAAGAAAAGTTCATCGTTGTTGACTTTTCTCAGAGAAAGGTTCATCGTTGTTGACCTTTCTTAGAGAAAAGTTCATCGTTGATGACTCTTCTTAGAGAAAACTTCATCGTTAATGACTTTTCTTAGAGAAAAGTTCGTCGTCGATGACTTTTCTTAGAGAAACGTTCATCGTTGATGACTTTTCTTAGAGAAAAGTTCATCGTTGATGACTTTTCTTAGAGAAAAGTTCATCGTTGATGACTTTCCTTAGAGAAAAGTCCATCGTTGATGACTTTTTTTAAAGAAAAGTTTATCGTTGATGACTTTTCTTAGAGAAAAGTACATCGTTGGTGACTTTTCTTAGAGAAAAGTACATCGTTGGTGACTTTTTTTAGAGACAAGTTCATCGTTGATGCGTTTTCTTATAGAAAATCTCATCGTTGATGACTTTTCTTATAGAAAAGTTCATCGTTGATGACTTTTCTTATAGAAAAGTTCATCGTTGATGACTTTTCTTAGAGAAAAGTTCATCGTTGATGACTTTTCTTAGAGAAAAGTTCATCGTTGATGACTTTTCTTAGAGAAAAGTTCATCGTTGATGACTTTTCTTAGAGAAAAGTTCATCGTTGATGACTTTTCTTATAAAAAAGTTCATCGTTGATGACTTTTTTTAGAGAAACGTTCATTGTTGATGACTTTTCTTAGAGAAATGTTCGTCGTTGATGACTTTTCTGAGAAAAGTTCATCGTTGATGACTTTTCTGAGAGAAAAGTTCTGAGTAGATGACTTTTCTGAAAGAAAAGTTCTGAGTAAATGACTTTTCTGAGAAAAGTTCTGAGTAGATGACTTTTCTGAGAGAAAAGTTCATCGTTGTTGACTTTCAGTTCATCGTTGATGATTTTTCTTAGAGAAAAGTTCATCGTTGATGATTTTTCTTAGAGAAAAGTTCACCGTTGATGACTTTTCTTTTAGAAAATTGAATCGCCTTCATGAGGTTATACTCTCTAATGTCTCTGCGTCATCTGCTATGATCATGCATCGATGCATGTAGTCATTCATATGTCTGGGTGTCCACAGCATGATTTATAAAGAATATCAACAGCGGGATTTTAATAGGCCTACTTATGGCCTTTAATTGAAGTACGTACACGCAGCTCCACATCAAGTGATGCGTGGTGAGTGAGTTTAACTGCGTCAAAGTCACGACTGCTTCGACTGTCTCGACTTTGAGTCTGTGTTGTACAGAGCTTATAAATTGATTTATACTCACTCACTCGCTCACCATCTACTACTTATGGTAAACAAAGTGGGGAAAAATTAATTAATTTTAATATAGATTTTAATAAAATGTATTGTTACAAGTAAAACGAAGGCGGGCAGACAGACAGTCGGACGGACTTACCGACTGACAGACTGAGGGATAGACGGACAATATTGCAATCGTCTATCCATTCATCCGACCAACCAACCAATATGGTAATCATTCAATCGCACTTTTTTCGCCGCTACTGCTGTTTTTATTGTTAACATCAAGTGACTTCAATTCGTTGTTGTAATGAATATAAATTGATTTTAATTAAATTCAATTTGTTTTGTATTGTGGCATCGAAGGAGGGATATTTGATTACATGTCACTTGATTCGGATGATACGGTGTTGGAGGTGCTACTGCTAATGGTGCTGCTGATGGTTTGGATTGAATTGGTTGATTGCGGTGGGTGGTCTGATGGATGATTGCTTCGGATTATTGTTATGCAAGTGTTAAATGTGGATTAGCCCCCAAAGAATATCGAATGTACATAATAGACCAATACCTCCATCCCCTATCCTCCCAGCCACTTGGATGTTGTAGCCAATGCACTGCAGCCAAAAAGTGTGTTTGTGGCATTATTGCATTGCAACATTTGGCAATTGGCAAGTGCTCGATTTCATGTCGCACGGTTACGACATCTCTTTTTAGCTATGTTTGCATTTGGATGACAAGATTATTTTTAAATTGATATTTGACTAGGTTGTCATTCCGTCAGACTGTCACTCAGTCTTTCGAAATAAACGATAACATGAATTCGTATAGATTTAACACCAAATTATTTATTTAAACTAATGGGGAAATCACAATAACTGCAAGAAGGCATATTGCCCCAAAAGAAAGAGGAAGAAATACAATTTTCCGAAAAACAACAGGTGGGATCAGAAGAAGAAAATACAAATATCAGTTTTCTAATAAGACACGTCAACAACCATAGTACTTTATTTAAGAAAAATCATCGCTGATGACTTTTCTTATAGAAAAGTTCATCGTTGATGTCTTCTCTTATAGAAAAGTTCATCGTTGATGACTTCTCTTATAGAAAAGTTCATCGTTGATGACTTCTCTTATAGAAAAGTTCATCGTTGATGACTTTTCTTATAGAAAAGTTCATCGCTGATGACTTTTCTTATAGAAAAGTTCATCGTTGATGACTTTTCTTATAGAAAAGTTCATCGTTGATGACTTTTCTTATAGAAAAGTTCATCGTTGATGACTTTTCTTATAGAAAAGTTCATCGTTGATGACTTTTCTTATAGAAAAGTTCATCGTTGATGACTTTTCTTATAGAAAAGTTCATCGTTGATGACTTTTCTTATAGAAAAGTTCATCGTTGATGACTTTTCTTATAGAAAAGTTCATCGTTGATGACTTTTCTTATAGAAAAGTTCATCGTTGATGACTTTTCTTATAGAAAAGTTCATCGTTGATGACTTTTCTTATAGAAAAGTTCATCGTTGATGACTTTTCTTATAGAAAAGTTCATCGTTGATGACTTTTCTTATAGAAAAGTTCATCGTTGATGACTTTTCTTATAGAAAAGTTCATCGTTGATGACCTTTCTTATAGAAAAGTTCATCGTTAATGACTTTTCTTATAGAAAAGTTCATCGTTGATGACTTTTCTTATAGAAAAGTTCATCGTTGATGACTTTTTTTATAGAAAAGTTCATCGTTGGTGACTTTTCTTATAGAAAAGTTCATCCTTGATGACTATTCTTATAGAAAAGTTCATCTTTGATGACTTTTCTTATAGAAAAGTTCATCGTTGATGACTTTTCTTATAGAAAAGTTCATCGTTGATGACTTTTCTTATAGAAAAGTTCATCGTTGATGACTTTTCTTATAGAAAAGTTCATCGTTGATGACTTTTCTTAAAGAAAAGTTCATCGTTGATGACTTTTCTTATAGAAAAGTTCATCGTTGATGACTTTTCTTATAGAAAAGTTCATCGTTGATGACTTTTCTTAAAGAAAAGTTCATCGTTGATGACTTTTCTTAAAGAAAAGTTCATCGTTGATGACTTTTCTTATAGAAAAATTCATCGTTGATGACTTTTCTTATAGAAAGTTTCTTATAGAAAACTTGATGTTTCTTATAGAAAAGTTCATTGTTTAAGCCATTTCCTATAGAATATTGTTTCTTCTCGAACACTTCTCTGTTAACGGCTTCTCTTATGGAAAAGTTCATCGTTAATGACTTTTCTAATTCCTTTCAATTTATCATTTTTATCATCCAATTTATCAAACTGCTGAGACATGCGGGCTACGCATACAGATAATGTTAATGTTGTCCAAAGAAATCTCAGTAGAAATCTGTTATTGTCATTATGCCATTGACTCCCCCTATTTCTTTTTGTATCTGGAATGGAGAAAATCAATATTTCCCTAGTTTGGCACATAAAATATTATTTATTGAGGTGTAAGAAGAGGGGATATTTGGTGCGAGAGAGGTGGTGTTATATTTCATCTCAAACGATTTCCTTATATGGCGGATTTCATTATTTTTCTGTTGGTTTTCAAAGTATCATTGTAAGACAATCTCCTACAGAAACTGAATGGTATGATGGATTAAGTCTACAGTTAGGGTTACTTAATACATAGAATCATAAATGAGATAGATAAATAAATTGTTTTCTAATTAATTTAGAGTCTTATATACTTAAATAAATGAGGTATCTACTTTCCTAAGCTATTGTATAACTTACGCATTACCTTGGTACTAGAAATGTAACCAGTAGGCTCGAGAGGAAGAAATCGCTGAACATATAGTAGAAACTGAGAAATTTCCAAATTATAAAATATGTTCTTTTTCTAATATTTCTGTTTTGGATGTTAGGAATAGGAAAAATAATATTTTTATATTTATTTGTCTATAGGGTGACTGAAAACTCGCCCCAGCCGCTCAAAGTGTCTTTAAGTTTACTGATTTTCTTCCTCATTGCTATGAGACTTTCTTTCCACACTTCTTCTCTGTCGTCTCTCTATTCTTTGCCTCATTCTATACAAGTTGTTGTGCTGGTGTGCTTGTTGTACTATTATTGTTTCTATAGTCAAGTGTTATGGGTTTTATGTTTTATTGTTCTTGTTCTTGTTTTGGTTTTGGTTTCTTGGCTTTCTTGATTTCTCAAATGTTCCTCGGGATTTGTGGCTGGCTGGTCGTATTGGAGCTATGTACGCTCGAACATCATGAAGCAATAGGAAAAGTTAGTAGGCTACAAAGCAAATAGTAAAGAATACATTCTGCTAAAGACAGAACCATAAAACAGTCCATTATCGTCGATATATGTGTCATTAAAGCTTTCATAAAGACGATATGAGAAGCTACAGTTGGGAGCAAATAAATGAAGACATATTGCAGTAATAACAAAAATTACTCTTCACTCAGAGAAGTCCTCAAAATTAACTTTCATATAAGGAAATGATGAACTTTTATATAAGAGGAATCATCAACGATACACTTTTCTATAAAAAAAGTCATCAACGATGTACTTTTCTATAAGAAAAGTCATCAACGTTGAACTTTTCTATAAGAAAAGTAACCAACGATGAACTTTTCTATAAGAAAAGTCATCAACGATGAACTTTTCTATAAGAAAAGTCATCAACGATGAACTTTTCTATAAGAAAAGTCATCAACGATGAACTTTTCTATAAGAAAAGTCATCAACGATGAACTTTTCTATAAGAAAAGTCATCAACGATGAACTTTTCTATAAGAAAAGTCATCAACGATGAACTTTTCTAGAAGAAAAGTCATCAAAGATGAACTTTTCTAGAAGAAAAGTCATCAACGATGAACTTTTCTAGAAGAAAAGTCATCAACGATGAACTTTTCTAGAAGAAAAGTCATGAACTTTTCTAGAAGAAAAGTCATCAAAGATGAACTTTTCTAGAAGAAAAGTCATCAACGATGAACCTTTCTAGAAGAAAAGTCATCAACGATGAACCTTTCTAGAAGAAAAGTCATCAACGATGAACTTTTCTAGAAGAAAAGTCATCAACGATAAACTTTTCTAGAAGAAAAGTCATCAACGATGAACTTTTCTAGAAGAAAAGTCATCAACGATGAACTTTTCTAGAAGAAAAGTCATCAACGATGAACTTTTCTAGAAGAAAATGCATCAACGATGAACTTTTCTAGAAGAAAATGCATCAACGATGAACTTTTCTAGAAGAAAATTCATCAACGATGAACTTTTCTATAAGAAAAGTCATCAACGATGAACTTATCTATAAGAAAAGTCATCAACGATGAACTTTTCTATAAGAAAAGTCATCAACGATGAACTTTTCTATAAGAAAAGTCATCAACGATGAACTTTTCTATAAGAAAAGTCATCAACGATGAACTTTTCTATAAGAAAAGTCATCAACGATGAACTTTTCTATAAGAAAAGTCATCAACGATGAACTTTTCTATAAGAAAAGTCATCAACGATGAACTTTCCTAGATGAAAATTCTTAAACGATGAACTTTTCTATAAGAAAAGTCATCAACGATGAACTTTTCTATAAGAAAAGTCATCAACGATGAACTTTTCTATAAGAAAAGTCATCAACGATGAACTTTTCTATAAGAAAAGTCATCAACGATGAACTTTTCTATAAGAAAAGTCATAACGATGAACTTTTCTATAAGAAAAGTCATCAACGATGAACTTTTCTATAAGAAAAGTCATCAACGATGAACTTTTCTATAAGAAAAGTCATCAACGATGAACTTTTCTATAAGAAAAGTCATCAACGATGAACTTTTCTATAAGAAAAGTCATCAACGATGAACTTTTCTATAAGAAAAGTCATCAACGATGAACTTTTCTATAAGAAAAGTCATCAACGATGAACTTTTCTATAAGGAAAGTCATCAACGATGAACTTTTCTATAAGAAAAGTCATCAACGATGAACTTTTCTATAAGAAAAGTCATCAACGATGAACTTTTCTATAAGAAAAGTCATCAACGATGAACTTTTCTATAAGAAAAGTCATCAACGATGAACTTTTCTATAAGAAAAGTCATCAACGATGAACTTTTCTATAAGAAAAGTCATCAACGATGAACTTTTCTATAAGAAAAGTCATCAACGATGAACTTTTTTATAAGAAAATTCATCAACGATGAACTTTTCTATAAGAAACGTCATCAACGATGAACTTGTCTACAAGAAAAGTCATCAACGATAAACATTTCTGTAAGAAAAGTCATCAACGAAGAACTTTTCTAGAAGAAAAGGCATCAACGGTGAACTTTTCTATAAGAAAATTCATCAGCGATGAACTTTTCTATAAGAAAAGTCATCATCGATGAAGTTTTCTTTATGAAAAGTCATCAACGATAAACTTTTCTATAAGAAAAGTCTTCAACGATGAAATTTTCTAAAAGAAAAGTCATCAACGGGGAATTTTTCTAGAAGAAAAGTCATCGACGATGAACTATTCTATAAGAAAGTCATCAACGATGAAAGTTTTTTATATGAAAAGTAATCAACGATAAACTTTTCTATAAGAAAAGTCATCAACGATGAACTTGTCAATAAGGAAAGTCATCAACGATGAACTTGTCAATAAGAAAAGTCATCAACGATAAACATTTCTGTAAGAAAAGGCATCAACGGTGAACTTTTCTATAAGAAAAGTCATCAACGGTGAACTTTTCTATAAGAAAAGTCATCAACGATGAACTTTTCTATAAGAAAAGTCATCAACGAGAACTTTTCTATAAGAAAAGTCATCAACGATGAACTTTTCTATAAGAAAAGTCATCAACGATGAACTTTTCTATAAGAAAAGTCATCAACGATGAACTTTTCTATAAGAAAAGTCATCAACGATGAACTTTTCTATAAGAAAAGTCATCAACGATGAACTTTTCTATAAGAAAAGTCATCAACGATGAACTTTTCTATAAGAAAAGTCATCAACGATGAACTTTTCTATAAGAAAAGTCATCAACGATGAACTTTTCTATAAGAAAAGTCATCAACGATGAACTTTTCTATAAGAAAAGTCATCAACGAGAACTTTTCTATAAGAAAAGTCATCAACGAGAACTTTTCTATAAGAAAAGTCATCAACGATGAACTTTTCTATAAGAAAAGTCATCAACGATGAACTTTTCTAGAAGAAAAGTCATCAACGATGAACTTTTCTAGAAGAAAAGTCATCAACGATGAACTTTTCTAGAAGAAAAGTCATCAACGATGAACTTTTCTATAAGAAAAGTCATCAACGATGAACTTTTCTATAAGAAAAGTCATCAACGATGAACTTTTCTATAAGAAAAGTCATCAACGATGAACTTTTTTATAAGAAAATTCATCAACGATGAACTTTTCTATAAGAAACGTCATCAACGATGAACTTGTCAATAAGGAAAGTCATCAACGATGAACTTGTCAATAAGAAAAGTCATCAACGATAAACATTTCTGTAAGAAAAGGCATCAACGGTGAACTTTTCTATAAGAAAAGTCATCAACGGTGAACTTTTCTATAAGAAAAGTCATCAACGATGAACTTTTCTATAAGAAAAGTCATCAACGAGAACTTTTCTATAAGAAAAGTCATCAACGATGAACTTTTCTATAAGAAAAGTCATCAACGATGAACTTTTCTATAAGAAAAGTCATCAACGATGAACTTTTCTATAAGAAAAGTCATCAACGATGAACTTTTCTATAAGAAAAGTCATCAACGATGAACTTTTCTATAAGAAAAGTCATCAACGATGAACTTTTCTATAAGAAAAGTCATCAACGATGAACTTTTTTATAAGAAAATTCATCAACGATGAACTTTTCTATAAGAAACGTCATCAACGATGAACTTGTCTACAAGAAAAGTCATCAACGATAAACATTTCTGTAAGAAAAGTCATCAACGAAGAACTTTTCTAGAAGAAAAGGCATCAACGGTGAACTTTTCTATAAGAAAATTCATCAGCGATGAACTTTTCTATAAGAAAAGTCATCATCGATGAAGTTTTCTTTATGAAAAGTCATCAACGATGAAATTTTCTAATAGAAAATTCATCAACGGGGAATTTTTCTAGAAGAAAAGTCATCGACGATGAACTATTCTATAAGAAAGTCATCAACGATGAAAGTTTTTTATATGAAAAGTAATCAACGATAAACTTTTCTATAAGAAAAGTCATCAACGATGATCTTTTCTATAATAGTCATCAACGATGAACTTTTCTATAAGAAAAGTAAATAACGATGAACTTTTCTATAAAAAGTCATCAATGATGAACTTTTCTATAAAAAGTCATCAATGATGAACTTTTCTATAAAAAGTCATCAATGATGAATTTTTCTATAAGAAAAGTCATCAACGAGAACTTTTCTATAAGAAAAGACATCAACGATGAACTTTTCTATAAGAAAAGTCATCAACGATGAACTTTTCTATAAGAAAAGTCATCAACGATGAACTTTTCTATAAGAAAAGTCATCAACGATGAACTTTTCTATAAGAAAAGTCATCAACGATGAACTTTTCTATAAGAAAAGTCATCAACGATGAACTTTTCTATAAGAAAAGTCATCAACGATGAACTTTTCTATAAGAAAAGTCATCAACGATGAACTTTTCTATAAGAAAAGTCATCAACGATGAACTTTTCTATAAGAAAAGTCATCAACGATGAACTTTTCTATAAGAAAAGTCATCAACGATGAACTTTTCTATAAGAAAAGTCATCAACGATGAACTTTTCTATAAGAAAAGTCATCAACGATGAACTTTTCTATAAGAAAAGTCATCAACGATGAACTTTTCTATAAGAAAAGTCATCAACGATGAACTTTTCTATAAGAAAAGTCATCAACGATGAACTTTTCTATAAGAAAGGTCATCAACGAGAACTTTTCTATAAGAAAAGTCATCAACGATGAACTTTTCTATAAGAAAAGTCATCAACGATGAACTTTTCTATAAGAAAAGTCATCAACGATGAACTTTTCTGTAAGAAAAGTCGTCAACGATGAACTTTTCTATAAGAAAAGTCATCAACGATGAACTTTTCTATAAGAAAAGTCATCAACGATGAACTTTTCTATAAGAAAAGTCATCAACGATGAACTTTTCTATAAGAAAAGTCATCAACAATGAACTTTTCTAGAAGAAAAGTCATCAACGATGAACTTTTCTATAAGAAAAGTCATCAACGGTGAACTTTTCTATAAGAAAAGTCATCAACGATGAACTTTTCTATAAGAAAAGCCATCAACGATGATCTTTTCTATAAGAAAAGTCATCAACGATGATCTTTTCTATAAGAAAAGTCATCACCGATGAACTTTTTTGTAAGAAAAGTCATCAACGAGAACTTTTCTATAAGAAAAGACATCAACGATGAACTTTTCTATAAGAAAAGTCATCAACGATGAACTTTTCTATAAGAAAAGTCATCAACGATGAACTTTTCTATAAGAAAAGTCATCAACGATGAACTTTTCTATAAGAAAAGTCATCAACGATGAACTTTTCTATAAGAAAAGTCATCAACGATGAACTTTTCTATAAGAAAAGTCATCAACGATGAACTTTTCTATAAGAAAAGTCATCAACGATGAACTTTTCTATAAGAAAAGTCATCAACGATGAACTTTTCTATAAGCAAAGTCATCAACGATGAACTTTTCTATAAGAAAAGTCATCAACGATGAACTTTTCTAGAAGAAAAGTCATCAACGATGAATTTTTCTAGAAGAAAAGTCATCAACGATGAATTTTTCTAGAAGAAAAGTCATCAACGATGAACTTTTCTAGAAGAAAAGTCATCAACGATGAACTTTTCTAGAAGAAAAGTCATCAACGATGAACTTTTCTAGAAGAAAAGTCATCAACGATGAACTTTTCTATAAGAAAAGTCATCAACGGTGAACTTTTCTATAAGAAAAGTCATCAACGGTGAACTTTTCTATAAGAAAAGTCATCAAAGATGAACTTTTCTATAAGAAAAGTCATCAACGATGAACTTTTCTATAAGAAAAGTCATCAACGATGAACTTTTCTATAAGAAAAGTCATCAACGATGAACTTTTCTATAAGAAAAGCCATCAACGATGATCTTTTCTATAAGAAAAGTTATCAACGATGAACTTTTCTATAGGAAAAGTCATCAACGATGAACTTTTCTATAAGAAAAGTCATCAACGATGAACTTTTCTATAAGAAAAGTCATCAACAATGAACTTTTCTAGAAGAAAAGTCATCAACGATGAACTTTTCTATGAGAAAAGTCATCAACGACAACTTTTCTATAAGAAAAGTCATCAACGGTGAACTTTTCTATAAGAAAAGTCATCAACGATGAACTTTTCTATAAGAAAAGTCATCAACGATGAACTTTTCTGTAAGAAAAGTCATCAACGATGAACTTTTCTATGAGAAAAGTCATCAACGGTGAACTTTTCTATAAGAAAAGTCATCAAAGATGAACTTTTCTATAAGAAAAGTCATCAACGATGAACTTTTCTATAAGAAAAGCCATCAACGATGATCTTTTCTATAAGAAAAGTTATCAACGATGAACTTTTCTATAGGAAAAGTCGTCAACGATGAACTTTTCTATAAGAAAAGTCATCAACGATGAACTTTTCTATAAGAAAAGTCATCAACGGTGAACTTTTCTATAAGAAAAGTCATCAACGATGAACTTTTCTGTAAGAAAAGTCATCAACGATGAACTTTTCTGTAAGAAAAATCATCAACGATGAACTTTTCTATAAGAAAAGTCATCAACGATGAACTTTTCTATGAGAAAAGTCATCAACGACAACATTTCTATAAGAAAAGTCATCAACGATGAACTTTTCTATAAGAAAAGTCATCAACGGTGAACTTTTCTATAAGAAAAGTCATCAAAGATGAACTTTTCTATAAGAAAAGTCATCAACGATGAACTTTTCTATAAGAAAAGTCATCAACGATGAACTTTTCTATAAGAAAAGTCATCAACGATGAACTTTTCTATAAGAAAAGTCATCAACGATGAACTTTTCTAGAAGAAAAGTCATCAACGATGAACTTTTCTAGAAGAAAAGTCATCAACGATGAACTTTTCTATAAGAAAAGTCATCAACGATGAACTTTTCTATAAGAAAAGTCATCAACGATGAACTTTTCTATAAGAGAAGTCATCAACGATGATCTTTTCTATAAGAAAAGTTATCAACGATGAACTTTTCTATAAGAAAAGTCATCAACGATGAACATTTCTATAAGAAAAGTCATCAACGATGAACTTTTCTATAAGAAAAGTCATCAACGATGAACTTTTCTAGAAGAAAAGTCATCAACGATGAACTTTTCTAGAAGAAAAGTCATCAACGATGAACTTTTCTAGAAGAAAAGTCATCAACGATGAACTTTTCTATAAGAAAAGTCATCAACGGTGAACTTTTCTATAAGAAAAGTCATCAACGATGAACTTTTCTATAAGAAAAGCCATCAACGATGAACTTTTCTATAAGAAAAGTCATCAACGATGAACTTTTCTATAAGAAAAGTCATCAACGATGAACTTTTCTATAAGAAAAGTCATCAACAATGAACTTTTCTAGAAGAAAAGTCATCAACGATGAACTTTTCTAGAAGAAAAGTCATCAACGATGAACTTTTCTATAAGAAAAGTCATCAACGATGAACTTTTCTATAAGAAAAGTCATCAACGATGAACTTTTCTGTAAGAAAAGTCATCAACGATTAACTTTTCTGTAAGAAAAATCATCAACGATGAACTTTTCTATAAGAAAAGTCATCAACGATGAACTTTTCTATAAGAAAAGTCATCAACGATGAACTTTTCTATAAGAAAAGTCATCAACGATGAACTTTTCTATAAGAAAAGTCATCAACGGTGAACTTTTCTATAAGAAAAGTCATCAACGATGAACTTTTCTATAAGAAAAGTCATCAACGATGAACTTTTCTATAAGAAAAGTCATCAACGATGAACTTTTCTATAAGAAAAGTCATCAACGATGAACTTTTCTATAAGAAAAGTCATCAACGATGAACTTTTCTATAAGAAAAGTCATCAACGATGAACTTTTCTATAAGAAAAGTCATCAACGATGAACTTTTCTATAAGAAAAGTCATCAACGATGAACTTTTCTAGAAGTCATCAACGATGAACTTTTCTAGAAGTCATCAACGATGCACTTTTCTAGAAGAAAAGTCATCAACGATGAACTTTTCTGGAAGAAAAGTCATCAACGATGAACTTTTCTAGAAGAAAAGTCATCAACGATGAATTTTCTATAAGAAAGGTCATCAGCGATAAACTTTTCTATAAGAAAAGTCATCAACGATGATCTTTTCTATAAGAAAAGTCATCAACGATGAACTTTTCTATAGAAAAAGTTTCAACGATGAACTTTTCTATAGAAAAAGTTTCAACGATGAACTTTTCTATAAGAAGAAAAATGCATTGTTGATGTTTTTCTTTCTGGGAAATCTTATTTGTATGCCTCTACATTTCTGGCCATTAGTGTAACACCATTAGTCTAATGCCCACCAGTCAACCGGTCTGTTCACAAAAGTGCATCCAATAACTTTTGTGCTTCCTCTTCTGTGCCAAGATGAGGAGCTCTTCTGAGGGAACAAAATCACAAGTCTTGCGTACGCAAGACTGCTGCTTACCGAAGCTTCAGCTTCTGGCTGGAAATTGTTACTTGTTATGGAACTCAGTGTCTTTAAATTATTCGCCTGTTACTTTTTCTCAACGCAAAGCAAGAGGAGGAATTGCACTCCTCTACCAAGTATTGTTTAGACTAGTCTAATAGACATTTGTTATGGTTTTCTATTTGAAAAACGAAGACGATGATGAGGACGGACGGACAGACGCTACAGTAACCGACACTGTTTCAGCATTTCTTTGGAGAAGTTTTGTAGTATTTGAAATGCGAGAGTGGAGGTTTGATGTTTGGTCTATCTGATGGCAATACTCGAGGGGTGGATGGAGGACGGATGAATGGATGGATAGTGGCTATTGGACGGTCGATGTTCGACCGGCAGGCAGTTGGTTAATTTGCACAACCTGAATAGCAGCAGGAGAAAAAACCAGCAGCAAGAAACTGCAATAGCAGCAACTGGAAAAGAATAACAAATAAATTGCATTTTTATGCTATTGAACTCTTAGCAAGTTTCGAACTCAAGTAGTTTGTAACGAGTCTTTTGCCACAGAACATCTAAAACGAAAAATTTGTGCTTTTCTTGTCGGAGAGAGAGAGAAAAATATTTTCTTTTTAACAATTAGAAATGTGAAATTATTAAAGAATTGTTGTGAAATGCGATTTGTTTGAAATTTATTAACAACTATTATTTAGAAAAATATTGTGAAAATTATAAATTTTACTTAAAAACCAAAAAAAACAGCTCGAAAAGTTTTCGCTACAGTCTTAAATGTTGGTGGAGTTTTCTAAACGAAGTGTTAAACAGGAATCTCATTTGGCCTTTTAAGGAATTTAAAAAAGATGGTTTTTGCTTGAATTACTGCCAAAGAAATCTTAAAATATGGCATAATTAATTAATAACAATAACGATAAAAGAATGCATTCGAGGTGAAATCGTTGTGTTGATGTTAAGAACAAAAAAGCGGGATGTGAAATCCAACTATATATGTATCTGAAAAATTGTGCTTTGAGATCAGACTTTAAATTAGCCTATTATAATTTTGCAAAAAAAAATGAATTGAATTATATAAACATATATATTTTAAGAAATCTGGAGAAATAGTCTAATCCAAGTTTTAAGAACAGTTAATATATATTTTAGGATATAAAGAAGAAAGAAGCATAGGTTTGCTGTGTTTGAGATCCTGAATAAAAACTATAATGTCTACTAAATGATGTCCCATTGACAAAAACTAATAATATCAAATCTCCCTAATACATATTCCATATGTGTATTAGGGAGTATTAAAAATGTCCTCTTAGTTTCTCTCATAGCTGACACAACAGGCGTTGAGCAGTACTTCAAGAGTAGATCGAAAAGTCTGCCAAGCTCCTAGAAGTAGTCTAGTTAATTTATGCATTTTTTTGTGACTACATCGAACATTTTAAAGAATTCGACTTCAGCGCCACCTTTGTGTCAACTACTGAAAGTAAAATTCCCGCTTAGTTTGTCTCACAGCTGACACAAAAGTCGTTGATCAGTACTTCTGCAGTAGATCGAAAAGTTTCCCAAACTCCGAGAAGGTCCCTAAATAATTTGTGAATTTTTGTACGACTATATAAATATAACATTTTAAATTAGTTGACTTCAGCGCCACCTTTGTGACAACTTGTGTAGGTATATTAATTTTCTTTCCTAGCGGTATCGGATCTTAGCATATTATGCATATAAATCATTTCCGAACATAAACGAAGAATTTGTTCATAACTTGACCTAAGCGCCATCTATCGGATCCTATCTACAGCATTGCAGAACAACACACTTTTCGCCATTTGCACTACTGCACACTAGTAGCGAGTGCAGTGAAACGTATATAACTCACAACTAAAATGAATTCTCATATAAAGTGGTATGAAACAAGTCAATTGATTTCGGACCTGAAAATTTACTATGTTCTGCAACTTCTGAACATTTTACAGTTTCAGTTAAAGTTTCTCAAAGAATTTTGTTATATTGGTGAACTAGATAGACATAAATCGACACCAGTGGGACAACTCTGACCACGATATGTCCTGAGTGTTGGAGAGGAAAAGACTGTCTACGTTAGGGTCAGTTCTGACGGTACACTCTCTAATCAGCGAACGTGCCAGTAGGTTGCGAATTGAGTCCAATCACTTCTGCAGCAGCTGTGGAAGATGATGAAGAAGTGGAGAACATTGAGCATATCTTTTGTTATTGTTCTTTACTGAGTAAACGACGTCTGGATGTACTGTGGTTGGCTGAAGAACTTTGACAGATCTCAATTGGTCTATGTGAGCTATTGAGCCCGTGGTAGCACTAGGGGCCTCAATTGGTCTATGTGTGCTTGTAACTCCGGCTTCATCCTAACTCCAAATCGCTCGTGCAGAATGTTCATTGCGGCATGAGCTTTGTGGCACGTAGCGTCATCCAGTTGAAACCACATGTCGTGGAAACCGATGTCTATATCATCAATTCAGACCAAAAGTTGGCAACACCTTAAACAAAAAAATTTTTGTGTCCGAGACCTAAAACTAAAAAAATCTAAATGAAAATAAAAATGAAACCAAAACAGTAAAGCCGGGATATCATTTAAATTGAAAGAAATTAGTAGGGCTAGAAATGCTGAAAGGATCAGTTTTACGTAGTAGCAGAAGTTTAATAATTGTCGATAAAACAATTAGAAAATATTAGATTTTTTCAAAAAAAAATGATTGTTCTTATTTCGAAGCTAGCATCCTACCGAAGAAAACAATGCATCTTTGAAAAAATCTATGGATAAATGTATAAATTAAGACCCATATTGTAAAGTAAGGGAAACTCAAATAGTAATTTTTATTTCTTTTTTTATTTTTACCACTTTGTTTGGGAGGTACCAAAAGGGGCGTGGCAATAACGCCCATTTTTTCAATAGACCATGGGTACTAAAAGGTTTTCCAACAATACGTGTTATTTTGGTATTCAAAGAAAAATGCAATTTTTTGAGATAAATGATCGGATGTTTATTTCATAATAAAGAGGAAGGTATGCCGTAAATAATGAAAAACAACGTCAGCCAAATGGCCACCACGACCACGCTTACAGGACCATATCCTTTTCATGAAATTTTCCATAACCAAATCGCAAAGTGGCTGCCCTATGTCCTCGATAGCCTCACGAATTCTATCTTTGAGGTCTTGAATCGACGTTGGGCTGTTGGCGTAGACCTTATCTTTCACATGGCCCCAAAGGAAGAAGTGGCAAGGTGTTAAATCACAAGATCTCGGTGGCCATTTGTGATCACCTCTTTGAGAGATAACACGGTCCGGAAACTTTTCCCGTAAAAGAGCAATGGTTTCGTTGCTTGTGTGGCACGTAGCGCCGTCTTGTTGAAAGTAAACGTTGTCCAGATCAGTGCCATCCAACTCCGACCATAAAAAATCATTAATCATATCTCGATAGCGCGATCCATTCACCTTACGGAGTTGATCCAACCTCATTTTCGAAAAAGTAAGGTCCAATGACCCCGCCGGACCATAAACCGCACCAAACAGTCACACGTTGAGGATGGAGAGGCTTCTCAACAATAACTCTTGGGTTTTCCGAGTCGCAGATGCGACAATTTTGCTTGTTGACGTTGGAAATGGGCCTCATCAGTCAGTCAAGATGATTTTTCGATGGAATTCCGGATCATTTTCATGCATTTCAAGGACCCAATCAGCAAAGACACGACGTTGTTGATGATCGGCCGGCTTGAGTTCTTGTGTTAACTGAACCTTATAAGCCTTAAGACCCAAGTCTTTATGCAAGATACGGTGTAATGAAGTTTGTGGAAAGACCAATTCCAAAGAACGACGAGGAATGGACAAACCTGGGTTTGCTTCAACACTTTGGGCTAAAGCAGCAATATTCTCAGTTGTTCTTGAGCGACGTGGACGGGTTTTATTCTTCACATCACTAACTTGTCCCAACAGCTCGAATTTGTTCACCAATTTCTGTATTGCGGTCCGATAAGGTGCCGCACGACGACCCAAAAATGCTTTAGTTTTGCGAACTGTGACTGCAAGATTTTCACCATTTTTGTAGTGAATTTTAATAATTTCAATGCGTTGTTGAATCGTGTATCGTTCCATTTTTTGTAATGGCGTAGTTTCTACTTGTCAAATGTCAAAGAATAAAAGCTTCAAAAGTGACAGCTACCGAAATACCGGGTGATTCACAATAACACGTCTTGTTGGAAAATCCTGTACATCAGCCTTTTATAGAGCGTTTCTTAAGTACTTGTGGTTCTCTGCAAACTACAGAGGAAGACGCATTTTCCAAAGACATTGTTAACATGAAGATAACGCTACAACAGATTTCGTATTTATGCATTCTACCTTTTTCAGCAAATTAATGAAGAAAAAACCAAAAAAATTTTGCAAATTTTTAAGCATTGTCCTAATATTAACGTATTTACCTATTCCTTCAACTTCAAACCTGCAGTTCTCTGTGACTGCTACTGTCTTTCCTTGATCGGATACCACTTCACACCTTCAGAGCTGCTTGACTATCAATGCAGCTTCAATCGACAATGTCAATCAGCTTCAATCGTCATGTGGGTGGAAAAATTCGTATAGCAGCAGTATATACCATTACCTGTGCCTTCTTCGATAATGGAACCTTCAGTGAATATATTTAAATTTAAAATTTCACTTTATTGTTCAGTCAATCGACAAGTGTTGGTTATATACCCTTCAAATATGAGTTGATGCAAACCTGTCGCTGTTACAGTTAAAATATTCATTTAAAACAACAATTTTTTCAGTTATTGCTACGATTTTGTCAGATTATGCTGCTAATTCTTTTGATTTTATAGCAAACCTTTTTGCTTTTTTAGAAAATTTCTCTCCTGTGGTAAAAGCACATAATCTGCAATTTTACCTAAGTTTTTTTTTTATTACAGCAAATTGATCTGTTTTATCTATTGGTTAAAAAATCGGTCGGTGAAGTATCCGCTGCTGTTATAGCAAACCGTAATTTTTTATATCTATTATATTTTTATACCCTACACCACACTGTGGTACAGGGTATTATAAGTTAGTTTCACGGCAGATGTTTGTAACACCTGAAAATAACACAGCTAGACCCACCTTAAAGTATACCGATCGACTCAGAATCACTAGCTGAGTCGATTTAACCATGTCTGTCCGTCCGTCTGTCCATGTAAAGTTGTTCGTCGACTACAGGTCGCAATTTCACTCTGCTCGTTCTAAAATTTTGCAGTTTAGAGTATTTCGCAGCTGTAAAGATCCCTATTGAATTTGGTTGAAATCGGTTCAGATTTAGATATAGCTCCCATATATATGTTTCGTCCGCTTTGGCCCTTTAGTTCTATAGAAGCTATATTTTACATCCAATCGTTTTGAAATTTAGAATGGTAGAGTTTCTTGATCCATGAACCAACATTGCCGAATTTGAAAAAAATCTTAACCGAAAACATTGCCGAAAGAAAATCGGTTAAGATTTAGCTATAGCTCCCATATATATGTTTTATCAGATTTGGCTCTTTAGATCCAATCGTTTTTATACCCTACCCCACACTGTGGTACAGGGTATTATTTAAGTATAAAATGTCCCAAAAGTAAATTTATATAAACAATTTATACATGAATTACAAAATTTATATATCAGAGTTATACAATATTACGAGAGTGGTGTAGGGTATTATATAGTCGGCCCCGCCCGTCTTTAGCCTTTCCTTACTGGTTTGTTATACGCTACTTCTTAAAGTGAAGGCGATAATTAAATGTTATAGCAACATTTCGGTAGCCGATAATCTACTCAACTAATCTAATTTTGACTGTGTGTAGCCCGAAAAATCTGATAAGTCTAATTATTTCTTCAACATATCTCCAAATACAGCCAAACCTCGGATTTTTACATATTTGTCAATTTTCACCCGTCTTATCGATCAAATATATATATATATATATATTTTTTTTTCAAATTTTCATATCTCACATGTTGAGAAAATTCGTACCAATACAACAAAATCAAAAATCGACCGTACATTTCCCGAAGATTTTTTAAAGTCAAGTCATTTATTCCACAACTCAACTCGTAGTATAGATTTCCATCCTTTGTTTGTTTTTCCAGAAATTGACAACTTTAGGATTTCCTTTTAAAGTGGAATTATGTATTTTGTATTACTAGTGTCTCTGGTGATAAATGACATTTGTGTGGTATCATTCATTTGGCACTGCCCCAAATGTATAAATCGTCTACTATATCTTAAAAGTTGTTGTCGCTGTTCCATTGGTGTTGTTTAACGAGCCTACAAGAACAACAACAACAGCGCCAAACACCGCCATGAATCTCGGGGTCTGGCATAAATTTATGCAACAAATCATTATCACGAGATAAGTGACCCAATTTTTGGCCCACCAAAGAAATCTATTTTCCTTTCCCCCCATTAAAGTATTGTATCTGTGGCACACATTGGCACTGCTGTTGTCATCGGTTGTTGTTTGTTGTTGTCTGTCATGTTGCAAACATGTTGCGACGATTTTACTTGCCACACGCTGGCGGCAATGCAGCCCCCATATAGCATGCAACCGACTGACTGACTGACTGAATAAATAAATGAATAATGATGATTTCCCAAAAGCGAGACACCTTTGTTAGCATTTTCTTAGATTCCGATAAAGTTCAAAGATGTCTAATTGAGAAATGTTTGAAATCGAATACCTGAAAGAGGGCAAACAGAGCTCAAAGAGCTTTAGCTCCTCGAGAGATGAGTAGAGGAGATATGAAACTCAATCTCCCAGTTTTTTTTCCTAAAAGTCCAGTACAGCTTTGGAAAGTGGAACAAAGCCAAATTCGCTGGGCTCCCCCACTTCTGCAGTAGTTCTTCAGCTGTTTTTAGCTAATCCACTGATTTTGGCCACATGTTGCATGCTACAATGACGTATTACACCTTCGGGCAACAGCAACAAGCGGCAGAAACAGTAAACCTGATTGCTTTTTTTCTCTCCTCCAAGTTGGCAAGCTACTAAGTAAGTATGCCCCATTGGAATATCTGTCCGTCCATCCTGCCGTCTGTCTGTTCGACCATTCGGTCTCTCGCTACACCGTTAACAAGTAAACTTCAAAATCTTCCAATATGCAATCTTCCAATATGCAGTGTTGCATGTCAAGATGTAGCGTTAGCGCTGCTATACTACACTACACTACTCTACACCACTAAGGGGACTCCGGACTCATTGTGGACTCTTTGATATTGGCAACCGTGTCTACCGGGTCTGTGCTGTTTGTTTTGTTATTGTGTCGGCGTCGGTGGTGGCGGCGGCGATTACAATTTGACCATGTATTTTTAATGATTTGTTTCTTTGGCTTTGGTTGCACAGCTTTAAATCGCCAATCGAGTCGCGCAGAGAAAAAGAAGGAAATAGTGTTAGCGTGTTACTGGTGTTATGGAACGAACAATGAACGGGAGTTAGACGAACAAACGGACGGCCTATGGTCGATTAGTAATATGAGCACAAGGGGAAGTTGGCAACCCATCCGGGATGTAATAAAGTTGACATAAAAGTAATTACTACATATGTGTTCATTTTATTGAGGGAGGAGAATTGTGTCCTATATTTCATAGGCGATAAAATAATGATTATTGTCTGTTTGGAAATATATATCGAGAGGAAGATAATAAAGTTTTCAAGTCGATTAATAGCTAAAGAGTTTTATTATGGTAAAGCAGACACTACAAACAAATGTTTGCTAGAACAGCAGATTATCGGTTTCTGTAGTAGCTTAAAGAGAAGAAACGTTCGTTAAAACAGCATAGAAATGTTTGCTATAACGGCAGATAGGTTCCCTCGGTATAACCTTTGCACCTTTACTATATCAGCATTTGCAGAAGTTTGCTTTAAAATATAAAAAACTATATTATACCACCAAACATGTTTGCTATAACAGCAGCTACATTCACCATACCCGTTTTCTGTAACAAAAGCAAATTCGACTACAGCGTCAGCAGATATGTTTGCCTTAGCAGCAGAAAATATTGCTTAACTATAAGAACGCCAAATCTAAAAATGGGATTAACGATGCATAAATATTGGTTAATAGTAAAATAATTTTATTTACTTAAGGCAGACTTGTTTTGCTTCACAAAAGAAAAGTCTGCAAAGAAATTTGCTGCGTTAGCAAATAAATTTCGTTTGAAAGCTGAGTACAACTACTTTTGTTGTGAATGCACAACATTTTTCTAATAATTTCGTACCTAAATATAGAGACTACTAAGATAACTGTCAGAGAGGAATCGGTTGGCAGAATACCAGGTAATAGAAACCATCTTCACTTCTATAAGTTTGATGATAAAGTTGGCTTCGGAGTATATTCGGAAGAACTTAGTCTTGACATAGCTCATAGACTACCTGCCGAAATAATGGCAATATGGGAAGTCACCAAGTGGCTGAGTCGCAACATTGTGACCAACATTGGCGTTGTCATTTACTCGGACAGCCAGGCTGTCACCAATTCTCTGGAGCACACATCCCTAAACAGTTCGCCATTGCCGTAGATCTCTTAACGGTATGGCTGAACACATAGTGGTATACCGGGGACTGCAGAGTCGACGAAAGGGACCACATTACAAATTCTCGAAGAATTTGAATTTTGATTCCATCTGATTCCATGGTAACACTAGGTACCTAAATTTGTCTATGTGAGCTGGTACAACCACCTAAACCTAAAAATCTCCATCTACTCTACTCTACTCTACTCTACTCTACTCTACTCTACTCTACTCTACTCTACTCTACTCTACTCTACTCTACTCTACTCTACTCTACTCTACTCTACTCTACTCTACTCTACTCTACTCTACTCTACTCTACTCTACTCTACTCTACTCTACTCTACTCTACTCTACTCTACTCTACTCTACTCTACTCTACTCTACTCTACTCTACTCTACTCTACTCTACTCTACTCTACTCTACTCTACTCTACTCTACTCTACTCTACTCTACTCTACTCTACTCTACTCTACTCTACTCTACTCTACTCTACTCTACTCTACTCTACTCTACTCTACTCTACTCTACTCTACTCTACTCTACTCTACTCTACTCTACTCTACTCTACTCTACTCTACTCTACTCTACTCTACTCTACTCTACTCTACTCTACTCTACTCTACTCTACTCTACTCTACTCTACTCTACTCTTCTCTGCTCTGCTCTACTCTACTCTACTCTACTCTACTCTACTCTACTCTTCTCTGCTCTGCTCTACTCTACTCTACTCTACTCTACTCTACTCTACTCTACTCTACTCTACTCTACTCTACTCTACTCTACTCTACTCTACTCTACTCTACTCTACTCTACTCTACTCTACTCTACTCTACTCTACTCTACTCTACTCTACTCTACTCTACTCTACTCTACTCTACTCTACTCTACTCTACTCTACTCTACTCTACTCTACTCTACTCTACTCTACTCTACTCTACTCTACTCTACTCTACTCTACTCTACTCTACTCTACTCTACTCTACTCTACTCTACTCTACTCTACTCTACTCTACTCTACTCTACTCTACTCTACTCTACTCTACTCTACTCTACTCTACTCTACTCTACTCTACTCTACTCTACTCTACTCTACTCTACTCTACTCTACTCTACTCTACTCTACTCTACTCTACTCTACTCTACTCTGCTCTACTCTACTGTACTCTATAGTCCCCACATATACCTCCGTGTATTTACTTGGCAAATATTGGTGGAGGGTCCATCGGACTTTTGTTCTTTCCTTACTAGTTTTTTCTTTAAAATTCCATGTTTCCAAGGGAGTGACGCAAATCTTTCAAGACGTTAATTTATATAAAGATTTAGACGTAAAAAACTTATTCGGAATACTACTGCTCTGTCAATATTATTTTTACCATTATATAGACTTAGATGTTGTGAAAACTAATATCCATCAACCTTCAACTCTTCATTGCTGGCAAATCTTTTTCCGTCGAGCATTTTTTTAAAGTTTAGAAACAGAAAATAATATTATAAAGCTAAATCTGGCGAATAAGATGCTTGCTGAAGCAATTTGAACATTAATGCATTGATTTTGGCCATCGCCCATAGTGGATGTGTGAACTGATGCATTGTTTTGATTGTGAGCAAACGTGGCACCCATCTTGCGAACAGCTTTCTCATCAAGAAATTTTCCATCAATGGGCAATGCTATAATGCTATACACTTTTTGAAATGCCTATGACTTCAGCTAGCTCACGAACCTTCAGCCTACGGTCATCCAATACCATTTGGTGGATTTTTTAACCATTACTGGCGTGGACACCTCAGTTAGTTGGTCGACCGCTACGGTGTTCGTCTTGGCTGCTCGTATGGTTCCGTTTAAACTCTGCCACCCAACAGTTTACAGTTGTAAACGAAGGAGCAGACTCCCCCAAAGTAGAATATACCTCGGTTTTAATAATGGTTGGACTGAGACCTTTAAAATTAATGTATTGTATTACATATCGGTGCCCAATTTTTTCCATGTTTACAAATTCATTGAGATCGATTAATTTTGAGTGCTCAAAAGGTTTCAAAAAGGTTGCTACATTTCACGAAAGTATTTTTTTAACTACTACCGCCCTCGTATGTTTGTGAGGGCATACTGTGGGCTCGTTCAACTGGATACGGGGGCCACTACGATAATAGCTTTGCATTTTATCCATACTCATTCGTTAGGGTATTGATCCTGTAAGTTTCGACCTTGTTATTCATACTGTAAATAAAGAATTTCCAGCTCTCGCACTACAAATTATCATATGTCCTCTAAATGCAGAATATTGTCTCCTGTGCCAAGTACTGTGGTTTTTCTACATCATAATTTCCGCAGAATCTCTCAAGAATTCCGTAGAAGTGTGCGACATTTAAACCATCGACTTAATCCATATGCTTCACTGATCCCTAGTTACAGGTAATTTTAGCACCTGCTACGAACTGAGGAAAAACTCTCTTCCAAACCAAGGTGCATAATATGTCACTCTAGATCGCAACCGAAGATGCCTAACATGTCACTCTAGTTCAAAGTAACACATATTCATTATCAACCCTTTCCCTTTCGTGCAGAAGAAAGTTATTACCTGCTAGCTGTTTTGGGTATTGTTGCTAAAATTCTTCTTGCGATATAACCTGTCTTCTGAACATAATTCAGCTTATGTGTAGCTTAAATAATGAATTGCTTAAATATAATTGAAATGGAATGTTGTTTGCTGTTGTTGACTAATCCCTTTTTAATGATAATGATAATAAGATAAAATTACATGCAAAATTAAAATCCACACAAATTAATGTCAAGTTTGGCTTATAATCATACCAGTTTATGAACATTATCATGTTGACCACAAAAACCACTCTCAAATATATTATTTGTGGGGACATTTCCATTAGAAGCGCTTTGAGTTGACATGGTTTCTCCTCCCCTTTGAGTGGCGAAACAAAAAAATGAAAGAAAAAGTTGTTACATTTAAAAAAAGTGACTTTAATTTTTTTATGACAGTCATCACATTACAGACACACAAACACGCGTGGGGCAATGGTAACATGTGTGCTCGTCCACAGTTAGTAACACGTTTTTTTTGATGACAATGTTAAGGGCATTTAAACGTCATATTAGCGAGCATTTCCCCGAGTATCGTAGATTCACATGTGAAGTCAAACACTACGCGAGCATCGCAGGACCTGCACTTGAAAACATCTGGCGGGTGTAGAATACCAAGCCGTCAGCCACACCACTCACATGTGTTTAGGAAATGTCTGTTTTATGACCACTCCATACTTATCTGTCCGTCCTTCTGTTTGCCCATCTATCTGTGCCACCATAAAACTCATAACATAAATAATGTTTTAATAAATTGTCATTTTAAGTACCTGCAAAGATGACAGCAAATCTGTCTATTAATATGCGAATGCGAAACGTTATAAAACTCAAACTGTAGATTTATTTAGCGCATAAAATCAACACCGCAAAATTGATTTTGCGAAGGTCGAATGCCACAACATTTTTGCAGATTTTGTAGTTTGGGGGATTTTGGCTGATTTTTTTTGGGGAGGTGTAACCCTGAAATGTAAACAATTCCGCTGTGGAGTGGCACTAATAATTCTGCAACTAATAACTAAGGTTAATGGGATTTCACAATCAAAAAGTGAGCAAACAACTTAAATATGAGAAATCGTAACAAATTGAAAAAATGTTTTTTTTTGTAGGTAAACATATAATTGAAGATTAGCGAATTTAATTCAAAACTAAATAACAGCACTTTGGGCGAAAAATGAAGGAAGTAAAATTAAAAAAAAAAATGCCGAAAATGTTGTGACAAATTTAAAAAATGTTAAAACTACACCTATCCCTCGATACACAATACTTTTACGACACATAACATTTCTCGATGGATTTCATATTCATATTTTCTTCTATGCGAAGTACAGTGGTTTTTCTGCATCGTAATTTCCGCAGAATCTGTCAAGAATTCCGTTGAAGTATGCGATATTTAAACACTCGATTTAATCCATATGCTTCACTGATTCCTACCCTCAGGTAACTACAGCACCTGCTACGATCCCTGGAAAATTCCTCTTCCAAACCAAGGGATTTCATATTCGCACAAGATCATTGCCTAGTAAGATTAATAGCCATATTAGAGTCCGGAAGGTTGTGGTCAGTTGTTCGTTTACAGTTGAAATTGATTCATATTTTTTAAATATATAGGCTTGTTAGTCGTCGGTGATCTCTGAAACGACTGGACCGAATGAGTCCATATTTGCAGAGCATGTTCGACAACGAGAGTAAGGTTTATCATAGCGATGTTAAGGTCCGATAGGTGCTGATGAAGGGTGTAATACAAATGTGATGTCGCTTTTCCTTACCAATTTCAGCTTTGCGCCGTTGCAAGGTGATGGGAAGCTATCCACAAGTTTTATGAGGACACCAGCGCTGCATTGTGATGCCAGCCTTAGCATCAAAACACACCTCTCAAACTTGCAACTCATTACTACGATTGGTGGATCATCCTTAGATTCGAGTACGTAATCCGCTACCCTCGTATAGACCAAATCTTCGAAGTTACTCTTTTGTGTTCGCGGATTCTGCCAGATGCGCTGCTGCTCCAATTATGGTATAGCCTAGATCGTCTCAGAAATGTTGTTTAGCTATTTTAGAATAAGATAGTGGATTCCTCTTTATGACCAATTGATTTTTCCGTGTCTGTAGAGTCTTATTGTTTAAAGCCTCATCCTTAACGCATGGTTTGGTTGACTTGATCGGGGATACCGGATCAGGTTTACCGCCCACAATCGAAGGACCCTGACTACACGGAGAAAAAAACAGGAAACAAAATATGTTTGGGATCGAAATTTAAATACAATATACTTTGGTGCACATATTTTATATTTACATACCGGAAAAAAAGTTTGAATATCTCTCTTATCAATGTTATTTTTTTCGGAGTTTTGGTGCAAATTATCTTTAAAAACGGGGAAATATTTAAATCGGCTACAGAATTTGTTTTCCTACCTGTAGGAAAAAAGTAATTTTTCCCAAATATAATATGTTTCCAGAAAATATACTACAGAAGCGATTTTTTTCTTAGGGTAGAGACTTCCCTTGTATGTGGTTACGTTAGGCTTCTCCGAATTGCTGGAAGACGGCGAGCCCTTTTTCTTCTTAATTACTTTCACAGCGCTATGTTCTTCGGGAGACCACATACCACATTTCACCAAACCTATTCTGGACGAAGTTGAGCTGAATCTGTCCTCTGAGGCTAAATACCTTGGTGTCATACTTGTCGGGAAATTGAGATGGAAAAGAAACACAGAGGAAAGAGTCAAAAAGGGATTGCATGCACTATACTCGTGCAGAAACTCCTTAGGTAAGAGCTGGAGGCTCAAGCCAAGTACCATGCACTGGATGCATACAGCTATAGTGCGTCCTATACTTACCTATGGTTTAGTGGTATGGTGGAAGGCAACAGAAGTTAAATATCAGCTTGAAAAGTTAGAGAAAGTACAAAGAGCGGCTTCCATTATTTATATCCGGGGCGGGGAAGAGCACACCGCAGGCGGCACTCGACATGGTATTGACCTACAACCTGTAGGTCTTTTTGTTAAGTGCAGTGCTACAAAATGCGCTTTCAGACTCCGAGAAGCTCGTGGGTGGCGTAACGCGGATTGGGGCCACTCGGCCATTCTCATTGAGGCATCAAGAATGTCTGATCTAGGGGCTCTGGCAGGACCGACAGACTATTTGTCAACAGTTTAGAAATTCTCCTCAAATCTCGACATAATAATCCCCCCCAGAACAGACTGGTCATGCGGCAACCTTCCTTTGGACGGCCTTGCGATATACACTGGCGGTTCAAAGATGGATGTAGGCACAGGGGCAGGCATCAGCGAATCTCTTGGCATAAATACGTCCTACAGGTTAGCCGACACCTGTAGCATTTTCCAGACGGAGATCTTTGCTATACTACAAGCCTAGGTGATTACACAATACAAAATCTGGAATCTCTATCATCCCACGATATTGATAGAATCATGGGCTTCATAGGTTGCTTGGGATGGAGGGTTTGACATCAACTAATCTAAACCTCTCCTAAAAAGCCATCTCTCCTCTCTCTTATACTTATACATATCACCTCCTTCATCTTCTTCGACCTCTCCCTCTTCTTTTACTCGTCTTCTCGGGACGAACACAATGGACCAAATGGTCTCCGAGTGAAGTGGTGCACGCCAGCAATGGTTGTGTGCCGCGCGTCCTTAACCTAACCTAAGGGCGACCTGATTCTTTTAGCGGCTACCATGTATGTGCTGGAGGTAGGATTGTCAGATTCATCCCGTAATAAGTTCTGTCGGCTCAGCTTATTCAGTTTTCTTCTTTGTGCCCCTGACAGTTTCTTTGAATTAGCAACAATAGTGATATTGTTTTCATTTGAGGATTCTGAGTCAGAGTCCCCACTGTCTTTTTAAGGCTGAGGTTGTTTAGCGCCACAGCTGGGTTCTGCTTTATCTGTCTTGTTCGTTTTTCCTGCGGCTGGATTTGCTCTTGTTTCATTTTCATCTACGAGATCCAAAGCACCAAATCTCGTAGAAGTTGCATGCTCACTATTGTTCGATAAAAACGACATATGACTCGTGAGTGAATCAACTTCCTTTGTCTTTTTAAGCATAAATTTTTTGGGGGAGACACCCCCATAGCCAGTATTAGCCCGTAATAGGTACGGCTAATACTGACCTTAGCGAAACTAAGCTCAGAAATTTCTGTCCAGAGAACTATGTATGTATTCAATTCAACCTACGCTTTAAAAACAAAACAAACCACGTGGTTGCGTAAAAAATTTAAAACAAAAATGTCACGTATGACAATATGTATTAAATAATAATATAAAATAATAATAAAATTACGTTTCCGTGTTTTTTTTTATTATTAGTGGACAATATTACATACTTTTACTTTTAATGTTTTCAAATGTTTCTCTGAGATTATTCATTTAGAACAAAGCCAGTCAAAGAGAAAGACGTGAAATTTCTCTCATCTGCTGTTATGAAGTATGTCTAACCGTAGGGATAACATAAAGCTCCCTTTAACAGAGGAAAATGAAATGACAAAAAAGGCAACTAAATGCATAAACAAAAAAAAGAAAATGTTAAATATCATAAAATTGTAGTAAGTGCTTCATGTATAAATGATTTTCTTTTATTAATTTTTTTTTTTATTTTAAAAACATCAGTCAAATCGCCACCACGACAACGCTTACAGGACCATATCCTTTTCATGAAATTTTCCATAACCAAATCGCAAAGTGGTTGCACTATGTCCTCGATAGCCTCACGAATTCTATCTTTGAGGTCTTGAATCGACGCTGGGCTGTTGGCGTAGACCTTATCTTTCACGTGGCCCCAAAGGAAGAAGTCGCAAGGTGTTAAATCACAAGATCTCGGTGGCCAATTGTGATCACCTCTTCGAGAGATAACACGGTCCGGAAACTTTCCCGTAACAGAGCAATGGTTTCATTGCTTGTGTGGCACGTAGCGCCGTCTTGTTGAAAGTACACGTTGTCCAGATCAATACCATCAAACTCCGACCATAAAAAATCATTAATCATCTCTCGATAGCGCAATCCATTCACCGTAACTGTTGATCCAACCTCATTTTCGAAAAAGAAAGGTTCAATGACCCCGCCGGACCATAAACCGCACCAAACAGTTACACGTTGAGGATGGGGAGGCTTCTCAACAATAACTCTTGGGTTTTCCGAGCCCCAGATGCGACAATTTTGCTTGTTGACGTAGCCACCGAGGTGGAAATGGGCCTCATCAGTCAAGATGATTTTGTATCGTTCGTATCGTTTTTTTGTTCGATCATTTTTTGACCTTTTGTATCGTTCGATAATCGTGCATCGTTCCATTTTTATACCCTCACTTTAGTGTGACGAGGGTATATATCATTTGCTACGGAAAAAAGTGTAACACATCGAAGGAGTGACCTAAGACCCCAAGTATGTTTGGCGGAAATCCGTTTTGGGTCATTTTAAGTCGAATGAGCAATGTCCGTTCGTCTCTCTGTCTGTCTGTCTGCTGGCTGGTGCGCACGATAACTCTCGAAAGGAGTAACCGATTGACTTCGAATTTCGTATTTGGTAATATTTTTTTCTATCTCCGGCTAAGTTCGAAGATGGGCCATATTGGTCCACTCCTTCTGGTACCTCCCCCACAAAGGGTTAAAATGTTGTGAAATATTGATTCTTTAATAACTGCTATTATATTTTCGAATCTTCTGAAATTCCACACATAGTATTAGTTTGTTAGTCTCTATCAACTCGAAAAAAAGAAATGGGCGAAATTGCCACGCCCCTTTTGGTACCTCCCACACAAATGCACCATTTTGCACCAAATGTTAACAACTTATAACATTAATACCAGTGTATAAAAATACTTGAAATTTTGTACAGTGTAATGCTTTTATAATGCCTATAGTCCAGTGAAAAGTGAGCGTTATCACCACGCCCCTTTTTGTACCTCTCACACAAAATGGCCAAATTATAACACAATTTAATATCTCAACGTTAATATACCAGTCCATATAAACGGTTACAATTCGGCACAGTGCAATGTATTTAAAGTATCTACTGTTCAGCGAAATATAGGTGTATTTCTTAAACCCCTTCTGGTACCTCCAACAAAAATTGACAGAATAATTTGTGTAATATTCAATATTACATTACTCACAAAGTAGGGGTATACCTTAGTCGGTTTACCCGACTGAAACTTTCTTACTTGTTAGTAATGGGGTAGTTTCTACTTGTCAAATGTCAAAGAATAAAAGCTTCAAAAGTGACAGCTACCGAAATACCGGGTGATTAAAAATAACACCTCTTGTTGGAAAGCCCTGTATATTAAAAATTAGTTTCATGTTGCTTGCATTATTAGTGGAAAATATTGCATACTTTTGGGCTCAATCGTACATATTTTCAAATGTTTCGCAGAGATTATTCATTTATAATCTAGTTACCATTGTAAATAATGTCAACTGTCTTTGTTAATACTTCTCTACGCAACTTTTTTGTTTTTTTTTAGTATACCTGTGTACAACCAAAGCAAAATGTTAACGGTTTTTAATGTCGATTAAAGTATTTTTTTATATTTTAGGGTTAGAAACTGCAGTAAGTGTAGTCGGCTACAGGGTCAGTGTGTGTGGTATGAAAATAATCCCCCCAATATAATTAATACATCAGATAGTTCCGATATGACATATATGTATGCTGTGGTATTCCAATAGGTCACAATTATAGCCTCACTTTAGTGGAAGGCCAAACTATAACACATCGAAGTAATGACCAGTGTAGTGACCTAAGTATGTTCAGCGGAAATCCTTTTTAGGACATTCCAAGTCATTTGAGAAATGTCCGTCTGTCTGTCTGGTTTGTGCGCACTATAACTCTCGTAAGGAGTAACGGATCGACTTCAAATTAGATATGTAATAATATTTGTTTCCATTTCAGGCTATGTTTGAAGATAGGCCATATTGGTCCACTACTTCTATGCAGTACATTCCATAGAAGCATAGGCCCTAAATTTTCAGTTAAAATAACCGTAATAGGTACCACCCCCACAAAGGGAACTTTATACACTATATTTAAAACTTACTGTTCTACACATTGTTGGATTTGTGTCTTGGCTCAAAAGCTACGTTACTTCACATCCTTAAATAAAAGTCTGTAAACCTTTCCATGTAAAATCTGTCTTTAATATTTTTTTAAATTCCCAATTTATTTATTTATTTTTCCTTTTGACTATTTTTGTTTTTTTTTGCCTCCCCATTTTCTGTGTCAAATATCTTGATTGTGCCTCTTTTCCCCCCGAATAGTTTCTATTACAACATTTCTTTGATTTATTAATATCAGTTATAGTTTTTTTTTACAAGTATATGTATGTCTTTGAGTAAGTCGTGCTGTACGTCGTTTAGTAGTTGGAAACTTGTTTTTTTTTTCATTTATTTTTTTAATAAATGATCACAAAATGTGACAACAGCAAAAAGTTGTTCACAAATATATTAGAGCTAAGTACGTGGTGCGCTACTGTATGCAATGTCCACAAATTTATATAAATACAAAAGGATACAAATTTAGTAATTATAAAATTTGTGATAAATGTTTATGAATTTTATTTCCCTTGAATTAAAGTATAATATACATGACTGCAAAACACTTTTTCCAAGGATGTGCCAAATGCTATCACACAGACCATGTGGGCAGAATTTTACGGTATTTAGTGTCTTCAAATTCTAAAATATTTTACAATTATTATTACTTATTTTTAGGGGACGTACTGCCGACATATTTAAATACGGTATACATTAGTGTCAATCTCTTTTCCCAAAGATTTGCAGAATCCAATCACTTACATTTGTTTTGACTTATATGTCTTTAAATTTTTCTTAAACATACAACAATGTTTTTGCAATATTTTGTGGTACACTTTTAGGGGTTTAAGTGCCTCAAAGTTTACATAAAATTTGCATTACCATAAAGTTCTTATTCCTACGATTTGCAGAATTGTATCATAAAGTTTTATTATCATACTTTTAGGCTCGTTTTCAAATTGTAATAAAATATGCAGCAATAAGAAAACATATAATTTTAAAGATTTGTGGTACACTTTTGGAATCTTTATAGAACTTAAATTGTAATAAAATCTATATCACTGAATAGCTAAGTTTCCCAAGATGTGCAGAGGGGTAAATAAAATTAACTAAAAGTCCTTCAAAGAAAAGTCCTTTGTGGTACACTTTTTGGGAATTGAGTGTCTTCAAACAATTATGAAATTTATATCAATGAAAAGCTCTTTTTCCAAAGATATACCGAAAAATGGATATTTAGTATTTTAATAACACGAAAAGTAAGTAGATTCCAAAATTTGTTGCTTTTTAAAGATATTATAGTGTATCATTTGGTTCAACATGCCCCCCATCTCTTTGACCACCACTTGTCGACCATTTAACTAACCACGTTTTACAACATGATGGCCTTTATCGCTATGAGTACAGCTAAAATCTAACAAAGAAAACCAAACCAAAGTATAGACCAAACTAAAAGCTCGCCCTGCTCCCGCTGCGTCTTCCATACCCAACAAAGGAAAACAAATAGCGAATCATGGCTTTTTTTCTTCTTGGCTTTAATACAAACAAGTTTTTATTGCAGTTGTCATTTTTATTGAATTGAAAACAGCACAATTTTATTACAACAAAAGTAATGACAGCCAAAACGAAAAGTGGGTAAAAAACAAACTATTCGTTCGCTTGTAATGACACCAAACAAGTTGAATGGACAGACAGATGGACGGGCGCGAACTCACGGACTTACATAGCCGGCATAGTTGTGGGTTATGTTGGCCATTATTATCAAATCCAGAGACAGGCAAATGAACAGACAGACGAACGGACTCGGCAAAAGCTAATATCAAAACCAGACGTCAGATGGACGGACGGACGGACGGACAAACGGATGGTCGTCTAGGCTGTGTATAATTTTGTAATGGGACTAACCATAAAGAAATAAAACCAATGGCCTGCAAATAAACTGCATTTTGGAGTGCAGAGATAGATTAAGGCAATCCACATGCAATGACTTACATAATATTTAAATTTAAAATTAAATTTTTTTATATGACAACATTTTCAATTATTTACTTCCAAATTTTGGAGGTTTTAATTTCCTTAGTTTTAGTACCATGTTATAGTTGCTTTTAAGACCTTAGTCTAATGAACTCTCAACCAAAATTAACATCATAAACAATTGTTATTTGCTCTCCCTTTTTTCTGGCCTTCCTCGTCTTGTTTTTTTGGTGGAGTCATAAAAATGTCATGCTTAGGCAGTCCGACACGCATTCAGGGCCATAAAATAGGTCTGTTGCATTTTCATATGTCTTCGCCTTAGATTAGATATCTTTTTTTGGATTAGGAATGAGTTCATGTTTAATTTCAGTTTTTTGGATAAGATTTTTCCGCCTTTTGTATGAGATTTCATCAACATGAAAAGTGTTCTAAGGGAAGGAGGAGAAGACACTAAAGAGGCACATACAATTAGAACGGAGTGAAGACACAATTGTGGATATGTTAGGCGAAAGGAAATATTCAAATGTGAAAGCAATATCACACTCAATTGGGGGAAGAAATATGTAAGATACACGAAGAGAAAAAATCATAAATAAAAATGTATCAACGATGAACCCTTTGAAAAAGAAAAGATCAACAATGATGAACTTTTCTATGAGAAAAGTCAACGATGAACTTTTCTCTACGAAAAGTCATTAACGATGAACTTTTCTAGAAGAAAAGTCATCAACGATGAACTTTTCGAGAAGAAAAGTCATCAACGATGAACTTTTCGAGAAGAAAAGTCATCAACGATGAACTTTTCGAGAAGAAAAGTCATCAACGATGAACTTTTCTAGAAAAACGGTCATCAACGACGAACTCTTCTAGAAGAAAAGTCATCAACGATGAAGTTTTCTATAAGAAAAGTCATTAACGATGAATTTTTATAGAAGAAAAGTCATCAACAATGAACTTTTATAGAAGAAAAGTCATCAACAATGAACTTTTCTCTAAGAAAAGTCATCAACGATGAAATTTTCTCTAAGAAAAGTCATCAGCGATGAACTCTTCTCTAAGAAAAGTCATCAGCGATGAACTCTTCTCTAAGAAAAGTCATCAGCGATGACGTTTTCTCTAAGAAAAGTCATCAACGATGAACTTTTCTCTAAAAAAAGTCATCAACGATGAACTTTTCTCTAAGAAAAGTCATCAACGATGTGCTTTTCTCTAAGAAAAGTCATCAACGATGTACTTTTCTCTAAGAAAAGTCATCAACGATGTACTTTTCTCTAATAAAAGTCATCAACGATGAACTTTTCTAGAAGAAAAGTCATCAACGATGAACTTATCTAGAAGAAAAGTCATCAACGATGAACTTTTCTAGAAGAAAAGTCTTAAAAGATGAACTTTTCTAGAAGAAAAGTCACGAACGATAATCTGTTCTAGAAGAAAAGTCATGAACGATGAACTTTTCTAGAAGAAAAGTCAGGAACGATGAACTTTTCTAGAAGAAAAGTCATCAACGACGAACTTTTCTAGAAGAAAAGTCATCAACGATGAAGTTTTCTAGAAGAAAAGTCATTGATGAGTTTTTATAGAAGAAAAGACATCAACGATGAACTTTTCTATAACAAAAGTCATCAACGATGAACTTTTCTAGAAGAAAAGTCATCAACGATGAACTTTTCTAGAAGAAAAGTCATCAACGATGAACTTTTCTAGAAGAAAAGTCATCAACGATGAACTTTTCTAGAAGAAAAGTCATCAACGATGAACTTTTCTAGAAGAAAAGTCATCAACGATGAACTTTTCTAGAAGAAAAGTCATCAACGATGAACTTTTCTAGAAGAAAAGTCATCAACGATGAACTTTTCTAGAAGAAAAGTCATCAAGGATGAACTTTTCTAGAAGAAAAGTCATCAACGATGAACTTTTCTAGAAGAAAAGTCATCAACGATGAACTTTTCTAGAAGAAAAGTCACCAACGATGAACTTTTATAGAAGAAAAGTCATCAACGATGAACTTTTCTGGAAGAAAAGTCATCAACGATGAACTTTTCTGGAAGAAAAGTCATCAACAATGAACTTTTCTGGAAGAAAAGTCATCAACAATGAACTTTTCTGGAAGAAAAGTCATCAACGATGAACTTTTCTAGAAGAAAAGTCATCAACGATGAACTTTTCTAGAAGAAACGTCATGAACGATGAACTTTTCTAGAAGAAAAGTCATCAACGATGAACTTTTCTAGTAGAAAAGTCATCAACGATGAACTTTTCTAGTAGAAAAGTCATCAACAATGAACTTTGCTAGAAGAAAAGTCATCAACGATGAACTTTTCTAGAAGAAAAGTCATCAACGATGAACTTTTCTAGAAGAAAAGTCATCCGCGATGAACTTTTCTCTATGAAAAGTCATCAACGATGAACTTCTGTAAGAGAAATCATCAACGAACTTTTCGGGAAGAAAAAATTTAATTATGTTTCCTTTGTGTAGAGTAAGCAACAATAAAACCGCATTTTTATGTGAATCAAAGGGTCTTCACCCCCTTTCCTTAAATTGTTTTAGCGGTTCATTTATTCTGCCAGATTAAAATGTTATGCTGAATACTTAATTGTCGTACATATCCCTTCCTAAATCATATCTTCTGTTGTCTAAAATCCATTTATTGATTTTTCCCGTGTATTCCAATCACGAGCTATATATTTACTCGTAGATGCCCTCGTCATTTACAAAACGGTTCGTTATTAATTGCATTCGAGTGTTCCAGAGAACCGAGAGGGGAATAGGAAGAAAGGAAATAGAAAATGGAAAAGTAGAAAAACACTACAAGAAATCTTCATCAACATCTCTAATGAGATACTTGAAATACTTGTGAAATACTCGGTCGCTCGTAAATATAAAACAGACAAAATGCTTCCTTACGGAAATGTCTTTAGGTAGTCCATCCAGCCAGCAAAGCAGCAAAGCTATCCCTCGTTGCACAAACATATCCCAATTTATTTTGGTTGGGTGGTGCAACTATAAATACACCTAAGGCAATGGCATATTAACATTTTGTCCGTCTGTCCTTCAGTCTTTCTATCTGTCCGTCCTTGTTGGCTGGAGGAAATGCAGCTCAACACACGCTCCCGTAAACTATGGACAAAAAACCATATGGCACCAGCAATTCATGCCGTCAGTCATTCATTCAATCAATTTGATTTGAAGAAAGATATCCAATGGGATATATGTAATGGTGCTGCAAAAGATATCTGATTTTTTATGACAATGGCAAGGCAACATAAACTCGTGTCATATGTGACACAGAAAGGAAGATAAGGAAGCCCGACACATTGAGTGCTGGCGCGCGCGCTTTCTTATGTTTGGGTATAGGTTTACTCATGTGTGGTAGTGTAAGAGTTTTTGTGTGTCTTGAGGCTAGACTAAGAATCTTTATGATATTTTCTTTAGTTAATCTGAGTTACTTGTATTTCTAGTCATTGAGATTGTTTTCTTTACGTAAAGTAAGATTACCTAAAGTCATGCAGATAGATAGCCACATGCATATAATGCATTTACGAGGGACATAAAATAAGTTGATGAAAAACCCATATTTAAAAAGACCTTTACAGTTAGCAAAGCATCACCTGCAATGACATTTCTTTTCATAAGAAAAATCATTACAGATAACTTCTCTGCAAGAAAGTCACAAATGATGAAAGGTGTGATGACTTTTTCTATAGAAAAGTTCATGGTTGTTGACTTTTCTTATAGAAAAGTTCGTCATTGATGACTTTTCCTATAGAAAAGATCAGGAAAATTCCTATAGAAAAGATCATCATTGATAACTTTTCCTATAGAAAAGTTCATCATTGATGACGGAAAAGTTCATCATCACCTTATATTCTTATAGAAATGTTCATCGTTGATGACTTTTCTTATAGAAGAGTTCATCATTGATGACTTTTCCTATAGAAAAGTTCATCATTGATGACCTTTCCTATAGAAAAGTTCATCATTGATGACTTTTCCTATAGAAAAGTTCATCATTGATCACTTTTCCTATAGAAAAATTCAGCGTTGATCACTTTTCCTATAGAGAAGTTCATCGTTAATCACTTTTCCTTTAGAAAAGTTCATCATTGATGACTTTTCCTATAGAAAAGTTCACCATTAATGACTTTTTCTATAGAAAAGTTCACCATTAATGACTTTTTCTAAAGAAAAGTTCACCATTGATGACTTTTCTTATAGAAAATTTCACCATTGATGACTTTTCCTATAGAAAAGTTCACCATTGATGACTTTTCCTATAGAAAAGTTCACCATTGATAACTTTTCCTATAGAAAAGTTCATCAGTGATGACTTTTCCTATAGAAAAGTTCACTTTTCTTATAGAAAATTTCATCGTTGATGACTTTTCTTATAGAAAAGTTCATCGTTGATGACGTTTATTATAGTAAAGTTCATCGTTGATGACTTTTCGTATAGAAAAGTTGATCGTTGATGACTTTTCGTATAGAAAAGTTCATCGTTGTTGACTTTTCTTATAGAAAAGTTCATCGTTGATGACTTTTCTTATAGAAAAGTTCATCGTTGATGACTTTTCTTATAGAAAAGTTCATCGTTGATGACTTTTCTTATAGAAAAGTTCATCGTTGATGACTTTTCTTATAGAAAAGTTCATCGTTGATGACTTTTCTTATAGAAAAGTTCATCGTTGATGACTTTTCTTATAGAAAAGTTCATCGTTGATGACTTTTCTTATAGAAAAGTTCATCGTTGATGACTTTTCTTATAGAAAAGTTCATCGTTGATGACTTTTCTTATAGAAATGTTCATCGTTGATGACTTTTCTTATAGAAATGTTCATCGTTGACGACTTTTCCTATAGAAAAGTTCATCATTGATGACTTTTCCTATAGAAAAGTTCATCGTTGATGACTTTTCTTTAAGAAAAGTTCATCGTTTATGACTTTTCTTTTAGAAAAGTTCATCGTTGATGATTTTTCTTTTAGAAAAGTTCATCAGTGACGACTTGTCTCATAGAAAACTTCATCGTTGATGACTTTTCGTATAGAAAAGTTCATCGTTGATGACTTTTCGTATAGAAAAGTTCATCGTTGATGACTTTTCGTATAGAAAAGTTCATCGTTGATGACTTTTCGTATAGAAAAGTTCATCGTTGATGACTTTTCGTATAGAAAAGTTCATCGTTGATGACTTTTCGTATAGAAAAGTTCATCGTTGATGACTTTTCTATACGAAAAGTTCATCGTTGATGACTTTTCGTATAGAAAAGATCATCGTTGATGACTTTTCGTATAGAAAAGTTCATCGTTGATGACTTTTCGTATAGAAAAGTTCATCGTTGATGACTTTTCGTATAGAAAAGTTCATCGTTGATGACTTTTCGTATAGAAAAGTTCATCGTTGATGACTTTTCTTATAGAAAAGTTCATCGTTGATGACTTTTCGTATAGAAAAGTTCATCGTTGATGACTTTTCGTATAGAAAAGTTCATCGTTGATGACTTTTCGTATAGAAAAGTTCATCGTTGATGACTTTTCGTATAGAAAAGTTCATCGTTGATGACTTTTCGTATAGAAAAGTTCATCGTTGATGACTTTTCGTATAGAAAAGTTCATCGTTGATGACTTTTCTTATAGAAAAGTTCATCGTTGATGACTTTTCTTATAGAAAAGTTCATCGTTGATGACTTTTCTTATAGAAAAGTTCATCGTTGATGACTTTTCTTATAGAAAAGTTCATCGTTGATGACTTTTCTTATAGAAAAGTTCATCGATGATGACTTTTCTTCTAGAAAAGTTCATGATGATGACTTTAGAAAAGATCGCCGTTGATGACTTTTCGTGTAAAAAAAAGCAGTAAATTAAGCGACTGCTCGCTGTGTTTGGTCCAATTATTTGCAAGTAACCCACTGTACAGGGTGAAGCTGATAGTATTTTCCTCAGCCTTGCGGCGTCGGAGACCTTTGCCACTTCGCCACAGAAGGTATACTAAGAGCGTCTTTACGCCTTTCTAAGCTCCTTCTTATAGATCTTGAGTTGCTCTTTATAGGCAGCCCAAACATAAGCGACCCCAGTAGATTTAGCCTTGTTGAATAGCTTGTTGCAGGTCTTTTTCATAGCCGTTAGCTCAGAAGTCCACCATTGGGGTTTAGTTTTAAACTTGTACCTTATTTTTGGACAGGCTTCTTCAAGGGAACCATTGAATGATGTGGTGATATGCTCGACCATATTATCCAGACCGGCTTTGTCATTCGGTTCGAACAGAAGTTTGGAGTTGAGGACTTTATTGAAATTCTTCTCATACAGGTGCCACTTTGCGCTTTTTAAGCGAGTTTGAACTCAATATAATGGTGATCTGAGAGTGAGTGGTCGTCCAGTACATTCCACCCAATAATTTTGTCTGACAGCCGGTCAGTAGCAAGCGTTACGTCTAGTACTTCTTGTCTGTCTTTAATTGTAAAGGTCGGTTTATTACCTATGTTACGAATACTTAGGTTGGTAGTTAGAATAAAGTCAAGAAGCGAATCGCCCCTATTGTTTATATCCGTACTACCCCAGATAGTATGATGAGCGTTCGTGTCTGCGCCAATAATCAGCTCGACCTCGTCAGACGTTGCTTCTTCTACTACTTCCCTGAATAGAGCAGTCGGTACTACAGCTTCATAAGGCAAGTAACTGGAGACCACCTAATATATGCGATTACCGATCTCCATACTAGCAGATGTTTGGTCTTTACCACTTAAATTAGCCAGGAGAAAGATACTTAGATCTTTCCTGGCCAAAATGCAGGTTCTTGGAGTGCCTTCACAGTTGGCCACAAGCAGTTTAAAGGTGTCCTGATACCGCACACCCTTCCTCCCACTGCGTAGGGCACCTGTACCAGGACGATGTCTACTGCACCTGTGGACAGGCGCAGCAATAGAGCCGTTGAGGCTGCTTTAGCGTGATGGAGGTTAATCTGTAGAATTCCTACCATCATTGACAATTGACAGATTAACATCCACCCCGACAGGGGTGTTATCGAACTCTTCGTCCGTATCATCGAGAAGTGTGTCCCCGCCAGATGCGTCAAAGAGACCGGAGACTCCCCTCAGCCCCTCTGTGTCAGAAGTATGTAGAGCTTTCGTCCTCAGAGAAGGACTCTACAGATCTTCATGGTTTCAGATCAATATGGTTTCCAAAAGGATAAAAATATAAACAAACTGCTCGGAAAGTTTTCTAACCAAGTGAACAAAAGTCTAGGAAATTGTTTAGTCCTTTTCATAGACTTCAGTAAGACGTTCGACACATTACCACACAATAGACTTATTGAAACTCTACAAAACTATGGAATAATAGGCAAGTTTTTGAACTTATTTAAAAAGTACACTGTACAACAATTTCAAACTTTTTTCAAAATAACAGGGTTCTGTCAGTGGATTATGGTAGAGGAGACCAAACAAATATATACGTGTATCGGCGTTTTGAAAGATCACATCGGAAATTTATTTTAGGGGGGGTTAAAGTTCTCCCCCATTTGCTTGTTCGTACAGAATATCTGTATATAAAACTATGTGTTCTGTTCATCTGAGGTGTAGTGTATCTTCAGCAACTTTGTAGCAAATGTTAAGGCCTATATTTTTGTGGAATATATTAACCCTCTAGCTTTCCCCCATAACGGTGATTTCTGCCTATATTTTAACAAATCGTAAAAAACTCCCCTAAAAAGTGATGACTTTTCTTCTAGAAAAGTTCAGTGTTGACTTTTTTTTTGAAAAGTTATTTATAAATTTATTTTCTTATAGAAAATTTCATTGTGAATGAATGTTCTTCTACAAAAGTTTATTATCAGTGACTTTTCTTTATAAAATTTAATTTTGTAGAAACTTATCGTTCTACCCTCGTTCTTTTGCTTTTATTTATATTGTTGTAAGTTTGTTTTTCGGTGGTGTTGCTTCTCCTTATTTGTTGAATGATTCCACTGCTGGGTGTTTAAGGTCGGTCTATTTTTCCCCTGTCTGTCCAACTTGTTGTCCGTCTTTCTATCCGCTTCTGTGTTTTTTTCTTCCTTTCCTTTTCCGTATCTCGGGGTTCATGTACTTTGCGCTGCTTTACAAAAAAAGCCATAAGCCATAACAAAAAGAAAAATGTTGTTGCAATATTTACACTATATTCTGCCCCATGTTGTGGCAGTTTTCCTCAAGTCTATTATGTATAGAAATGCATATCTACTGAAAACTATGTAACTATGTAGGTATATACATATATATAAATACAAACAATATGTTTATTATAGTTTTTGGTGAGATTAGTATGAGTTCAGAGCTAATACTTATTGTTTGCCTGCCTGGCTGCCTGTAGTATGTTTGCTTGCCAAATGCAATATTTACAGGGTGTCGTCTTGTCGTTATCGCTTTGCTCGCTCGTTACCCTTGAAAATGTTCTTTCGTATTTCATGGTTGATTTAGATGGAACACCCTACCTTGCAACAGCAGGAGCGGAGCGCCTGCGCTTAAGGAATTATTGTGAAATTTGGAATACATGTCCTATAGTGATTTGTAAATGTATTCGGAATTTAGTTGGAATGAAATCATGATTGGGCATGCTGTATGTTGCCGAAGGTTTTGCAAACGGTTCATTGTTTTAAAAAATTCGAAATTTTTATTAAAAAATTCTTTATTAAATTTGTTTTGATTCCAAATATTTTCTGTTACTTTCTCAATCTGAAATGATCCCTCAGTTATATCTTATCCTTATCGATGAATTGATTATTGGGGTATAAGGCTTTCTATTTTGATTCTACGCATATTCAATATTTTTATAGCCGTAAAACCCAAAAATTCAAAAGGTTCATAAGCCATAAAAATAATAACAATAAAACTGAAAGAGATAAGAATTTATTTGAACGAAATAAACAATTTCACTAACACCTAGGTTTTGTGGGTAAATATATTTATTTTGTCATAAACTTTGTAACACTTTCTAAATGTACCGTATACAAATATAGTTCGATAACAAATTTCATAAAATGGATATGAAATTACCCAAAAAAATTTTAGAAAAAATATTTTGTCTACAATTCAACAAATTATCTATAGTTTAGCAAATATAAATAAAACACAAACTGCACAATTCTAGACAAATCGTCTGAAAAATCTGGTCTTTATGGCAGAAAGAAGCAAAGAAGTTTTATGGCTCCAAAAACATAGCTGGGGGCGACCTCTACAGGAGAGCTATATCAAAACATAAACCGATACGACTCATTTCCACTCCAGAACACGCACAGAAAAAATCATTTCTTGGAAACGAAATATTAGACAACTATAATTCTCGTTTACGACGACAACGAAATTTCTTTTGGTCAGAACAAACAATTGTTTACGCAAAATAAGTTTCTGTCACCACAAACGAAATCTGTAACTATAAGAAATATTTCTGTCAATTGTGATGAACCTAGCTCTTTTATTGTGGACTGTAGCATAATTTCAACTGACAGACAGACAGACGAGCCTAAATCGTCTTAAAATTTTACGACAATCAAAAATATATATACTTTGTAGGGCCTCCAATCAATATTTCAAGGTATTGCAAAAGGAATGACAATGTTAGTATAACCCCATCCTATAGTAGAGTGTTTAAAAATGGCCGATAATGTCAAATGAATGACTGATAATACCAAATAAACGACTGATATTTGTTTTTATAGCTTAGCCTTTGTTTTAGAAATATTCGGACAAGAAATTTGCTGGGAAATCATAAAGGTTAGTTGTCTCGGGGGGAATTTGAATCGGATGGCTCAGAATATACGCTTCAGTCCAAAGACCGAAGTAAAGAAGATCCATGTAAAAATATTTCCCTCAAAACAGCCGGCCCCGCTTCTCACCCCCTTATCGTCAAAAAATTGTAAACAAAACATAATACGTGTCAAAAGTCATACAAATCGTCGATATTTTTAGTGGTGTCTTGGTCAACAAAATATTCCTGACAAAAAAATTACTATGGGTCCCCTCTTTAATATATTTAAGAGAACTCAACAGGTTTCATAATTCAGCAGGTTTTATCAGATAGCCTTAATTTTTTCACAAACACTAACAAAAAAAATTTACAAAAATCGAAGTCAAAAATCAATCTCAACGAATATTTTCTAATATAAGTAGAAATATATGAATAGAATGATATGAATAGAAATAAATGTACATAAAATATGTAATTAATCGAAATTATTTCCTATAAAATTTTGCGAAAAGACTCGCGAGGAATATTTTTGTCAGACGCACCAACTCAAAATGACGAAGTTTTGTATGACTTTTGGCGGCAAGGGGATGAGAAGCCTTATGCTTAAAATTCTCCTCCTAGATAACTATCCTCTCAGATTTCCCAGCATACTTCGTGTTTGGATATCTCGAAAACAAGAGTTAAACCAAAACTAGTAAGGAAGTGCCAAGGTCGGGCGAAGTCTACTATATAATACCATCTAGACCACAATATCAGAGCTAAATAAGACGAAATATTGTCAAGTTTTATCAACATTGCACCCAGGAAAATAATTGGTTTGAATTCGATTGTAACAATAAAAAATAGTACTAGCAACAAAAAGTATATTGCCTACACCGTGTGTCGGTTGTATTTATATATAAATAGTTGAAACAACAATAATAACATGGATACGATCAAATAAAAATGCTTGCAACTAAATCGATGGTTGTATCAATTGAATTAAGATTGTTTTTTTCATTGACACTCGGTTGGTTGTGGTAACCAATTTTAAACTTTCATTATAGTAGCATATGATCGATTTTTGGTTGTGACAACCAATGTTTTCTCTTGACAACAGAAATTGTATCAATAGACCAAAGATTATTATTTCAACGAATAATTGGTTACTACAACAGAACAAACATTAATAAATAATCGTATTTTGGTTACCCCCATAATTTCCCAAATTTAGAATAATTAAATGTATTTTGGGAAATACAACCGAAAGATTGGTTGGTGATCTTTTGCTGATACATGACAAACAAAAAATAAAACTTCTCGACATAAATAAATCTTTAACATTTTGTTCAAGAGCGGTATATGTAGTCAAAAATAATCTCGCGCGGATAATAATGTGTGGAATGCAGAATATGTTGTGCAAAATGTTTTACATAAATAAAAAATAAACGCAACAATCGTGCAATTAAAAGCACAAGGTTAAGCGATATTTGCATACAAGTTTTGTGTTTTTTTCGTGTACTAATATTTGTGTCAAATATTTCCACATCTCATAATAGTGATGAATTTGTAATAGATGAGATTTTTAATTTTGTTATGAACTGTTTGGTTTTTTGTTCAAAAATAAAATAAAAAACAGTAAGGAAAGACCAAAGTCGGGCGGTGCCGACTATATAATACCCTACACCACTCTCGTAATATTGAATAACTCTGATATATACATTTTGTAATTCATGTATAAATTGTTTACATAAATTTACTTTTGGGACATTTTATACTTAAATAATACCCTGTTCCACAGTGTGGTGTAGGGTATAAAAACGATTGGATCTAAAGAGCCAAATCGGATGAAACATATATATGGGAGCTATACCTAAATCTTTACCGATTTTCTGCAAATTCGGCAATGTTGGTTCATGAATCAAGAAACTCTACCATTCTAAATTTCAAAACGATTGGATGTAAAATATAGCTTCTATAGAAATAAAGGGCGAAATCGGACGAAACATATATATGGGAGCTATAGCTAAATCTTAACCGATTTTCTTCAAATTCGGTAGTGTTGGTTCATGGATCAAGAAACTCTACCATTCTAAATTTCAAAATGATTGGATGTAAAATACAGCTTCTACAGGACTAAAGAGCCAAATCGGACGAAACATATATATGGGAGCTATACCTAAATCTTAAACGATTTTCTTCAAATTCGGTAGTGTTGGTTCATGGATCAACAAACTATACCATTCTAAATTTCAAAACGATTGGATGTAAACTACAGCTTTTATAGGACTAAATGGCCAAATCGGACGAAACATATATATGGGAGCTATAGCTAAATCTTAACCGATTTTCTTCAAATTCGGTAGTGTTGGTTCATGGATCAAGAAACTCTACCATTCTAAATTTCAAAATGATTGGACGAAAAATACGGTTTCTACAGGACTAAATGGCCAAATCGGGCGAAACAATGTTGGTTCATGGATCAAGAAACTCTACCATTCTAAATTTCAAAACGATTGGATGTAAAATACAGCTTCTATAGGACTAAAGGGCCAAATCGGACGAAAGATGTATATGGGAGCTATATCTAAATCTGAACCGATTTCAACCAAATTCAATAGCGATCTTAACAGCCGCGAAATACTCTAAACTGCAAAATTTCAGAACGATCGGAGTGAAATTGCGACCTGTAGTCGACGAACAACTTTACATGGACAGACGGACGGACATCGTTAAATCGACTCAGCTAGTGATTGTGAGTCGATCGGTATACTTTAAGGTGGGTCTAGCTGTGTTATTTTCAGGTGTTACAAACATCTGCCGTGAAACAAACTTATAATACCCTGTACCACAGTGTGGTGTAGGGTATAATTAATGAAAACTGTTTCTAATTAATTGTCGGTAGTATATGACCGACAAATTGTCAGAACAACCAATTTTTTAAAACAGTTGGTTGTGGCAACGTGCAACAGATAATTTTAGCCACCATTTTCGTAGTTGGCGCAACCAAATACAATTGTTGTCAACATGGAAGCAGAAGTATACCACAACCAAAATGTTGTTTGTCCTGATGGAATTGTATGATACAAGGTGGCGCAAAAGTAATCCTCCTATCAGAAAATGCTATAAATTTTGCGATTGGCCCCTAATGTCAGTTCTGTTTTGACATTTGTGTAGTAAACACATGCGAAATGCACGTTAATAAACAATGTTAAGCTACACTGCTCCAGAACGCGGAATATTGCTGACTATTTATTTGACCAATAATCGGTCGGTGACTTTGGCACAACGTGAATTTCGTCGCAGATTTCCTGGCCGTCCAACGCCTACTGGTGAAACACTGCGACGTTTAGCCGCTCGCCTCGAAGAGACTGGCACAACACGAGATGCTGCCAGGCGTGGCAGACCCCGGAGTAGCCGTTCTGCAGACAATATTGCTGCTGTAGCCGAGGATGTCATGGAAGCGCCGTCGACATCGACCAGACGACGTGCCACGCAAATGGGTATCAGTCGACGGTCTCTACAGCGAATTTTGGTACAAGATTTGAAGATGTTTCCATACAAAGTCCAGACGGTGCATCAGCTGTTAGCTGCTGACCGCCAATCGCGTCTTAGTAGACAGAACTACCAAAATTCGGTTGGCAAATAATTCGATTGAGGCAACCAAACTGTATTCAGTGTGTGCTTAGATTCAAATTTATTATAGCGGAATATAAGTATATCGCACCTATTCAACAAAAGGGTAACAACTCAAAATGAAAAACATGACAGTAGATGCCAAAAACAGCTTTCGTTAATATTATTGAAATTTAAAAAATATTGTCAAAAATTATGAAAATAACTTCTTTATGGGTTTTTTTGCAATGACATATATTCTTTAATATAATGTTTTTTAAATTTAGCTTTGCGGGAAAAAGTTTTGGGCTCTAGTGAATTTTTTTCATTTTGAGTTGTATTACCCATTTGTTGAACAGGTGCGATATGTACTTATATATGGAGGCTATATCTAGATTTGATTAGACTTTTTGCTGATTAGACTTTTAGACTAATTGCGCAGTGTTCGTCCTTGAATCAAGAAACTCTAAAAATGATTGATCGGTCCAATTATTGAAAATTGGAACGGCTTTATAATTTTATATTTTTTATACCCTCCACCATAGGATGGGGGTATATTCATTTTGTCACTCCATTTGTAACACCTCTAAATATTGATCTGAAACCCCATAAAGTAAATATATTCTTAAGCGTCGTCAAATCCTAAGACGATTTAGCCTTGTCCGTCCATCTGTCTGTCTGTCTGTTGTAATCATGCTACAGTCCGTAATAATAGAGCTAGGTTGATTAATTTTGGTAGAAATATTTCTTATAGTTGCAGGTTGTTTGGGATTGCAAATGGGCCATATCGGTCAATGTTTTGTTATAGCTCCCCTATAGAGGGCGCTACAAAATACGGTTATTGAGCCACAGATACCACATTTTTAAAGAAATTTAGCAAAAACTTTTCGAGAATTTGGACAGGAATTCATCACAGCAAAAATTTTAGAAATCAGTTCCTATTTTATTATAGTCACCCTATAGAAGTTGCTCCATTATATACGTATTTAAGCTATAAATACAACATTTTCTAAGAATTTTAACTGAATCTTTGCAGTTTGTATTTAATTAACACAAAAATTCTTCGAAGTAAACATTTTTTAAATCAGTTCATATTTTATTGTAGAATATTTATAACTCTTGAGTTGTAAAAATATTTATAAAAAAATATTTTAATATATAGTATATTAATGGAGAATATTTTTTGTTGGGCACGTTGTTCAATTGCGCTTTCTATTTTAAATTCCCAAAGTCTTTTTTACAAAATACTGAAATGAAATAACAAAATTGTATTAAAAAAGTTATAAGGAATTCAAACCCCCTCGGTCATTTTGGGCCACCCTGTACATATACAGGAAAAAAATATTCTCCATTAATTTAAAATTAAAGAATGCTCCTTTTCCAATCTAATCACATAAATAGTATTACTTATCCTTAAGAAATCGATATACGAAGTTTTGTGGGGCATTTTTAGACTTTAGGGCTTTTGAACATTGTTTTTTTTTTGTGTTACGCTTTTAGGGTATTTATATCTCTCTAATTGTACTAAGATTTATGATAAACAAATGCTTTCTTTTAAAGTTGTGCAGAAATAATTAATTGTGTACGAAACAGATACAAATCTGTGGTCACAAGGCATAAATGCTTATCCTCGAAAAAATCTATATTCAAATTGTTTGAGGTACGCCTTCAAGGAAGCTTAGTTAAAGTCATGTCTCTATAATAGAAGGTCTGCTCATATTTTTGTGGTACAATTTTAAGGTCTCCAGTATTCTGAAACTTTCTTTGGAAATCCTTTTTCCAATGTTATGCAGACTTATACCTTCTCTGGTATTTACTGCAGATAAGCGGATACGATGGAGGTAAGGGTCCTAAGGATTCTGAAACTCGAATAAATTATATACCAATTTAAGTCCTATTTTCCAAAAATGTGCCATATTTGTGATTTAATGCTTCTAAAACGAGTAGAAGAAACCTAAATGGACTTATGTCGCTACAATCAAACCTCTTCACAGTTTTTGTGGTACTCTTTTGTTGTCTTTAATATTGAGAAACTATAGGAAAGCTTATATCAATTGAAAGTATTTTTCCCAACGAAGTGCAGAATAATCATTAATATGATGGTGAAATGAGAAAAGGAAACCTAACGAAATCCATATCGGTGCAATAGAAAGTCTTTACAGTCCTTTTGTGGTACACTTTTGGGGTCTTAAATATTCAAAAACAGTTAGAAATTTTTTATTGTTCGAAACTTATTTTTGCAAAATCACATTTTTATTGATATCTAAAATATTTATCAATTGGAAGAAGAAGCTTAGGTAAAATCATGCCTTCATAGTAGAAAGTCTGTTCATATTTTTGTGGTACACTTTTAGGGTCTCTAATATTCTGAAACTTTAATAAAAAGTATATCAATTGAAAGCCCCTTTTTCCAAAGATGTGCAGAATAATAACTTATTTGGTATTTACTGCAGATAAAACGATAAGAAGAAGCTAAAGAAAAATCATGTAGTTATAATGAAAACACCGCTCAGATTTTTGTGGTACACATGTAGGCGCCTTAGGACTCTGAAACTCCCATAAATTATTTACCAATTTAAACCTTAATCATACCATATTTGTGATTTAATGCTCCTGAAACGGGTAGAAAAAATGTAAATGGACTAATATCTGTACAAAAAACTGTTCACAGTTTATGTGGTACACTTTGAGCGTATTTAATATTGAGAAACTATAGGAAAGCTTATATCAATTGAAAGTATTTTTCCCAACGAAGTGCAGAATAATCATTAATATGATATTTAGTGATGGTGAAATGAGAAAAAGAAACCTAATGGAATCCATATCGGTGCAATAGAAAGTCTTTACAGTCCTTTTGGGGTCTTAAATATTCAAAAACAGTTAGAAATTTCTTATTGTTCGAAACTTATTTTTGCAAAGATCTGCAAAATCACATTTTTATTGATATTTAAAATATTTATCAGTTGGAAGAAGAAGCTTAGGTAAAATCATGCCTTTATAGTAGAAAGTCTGTTCATATTTTTGTGGTACACTTTTAGGGTCTCTAATATTCTGAAACTTTAATAAAAAGTATATCAATTGAAAACCCTCTTTTCCAAATATGTGCAGATTAATACTTTATTTGGTATTTACTGCAGATAAAACGATAAGAAGATGCTAAAGAAAAATTATATATTTATAATTTAAACTCTGCTAAGATTTTTGTGGTACTCATTAAGGAGCGTTAGGATTCTGAAATTCCGATAAATTATATACCGACTTAAAACTTATTTTTGAATGATGTGCAGAATCATAACATATCTGTGATTTAATGCGAGTAGAAAACAACTAAATTGACTCATATCGCTATAAAAAAAGTTCTGCACAATTTTTATGGTACACTTTTAGGGTCTTTTGTATTGTGTAACGTAGGAAGATGTGCAGAATATTAATATATTTGATATTTTATGAAGAAAAAAGTATAAGAAGAATCAAATTAAAATCATATCGCTAAAATAAAAGCTCTTCACAGTTTTATGGTACACTTTCAGGGTCTTTAGTATGAAGAGACTGTAGGAAAATTAACATCAATTGAAAGAATTGTTCCCAACGAAGTGCAGAATCATCTTTAATTTGATATTTAGTGCTGGTAAAATGACAAGAAGAAAGCTAAAAGCGATATCGGTACAATAGAAAGTCTTTACACATTTTTGTGGTACACTTTTAGGATCTTTAGTATTCGGAAACTGGAAGAAACTGTATATTAATCGAAAGTTATTTTTGCCGAGATGTGGACAATCACATTTTTGTTGATATTAAAAATATGAATAAATCTGAAGAAGAAGCCTTATGGTGTTTTCTTTTGTGCCAAAAAATGCTACATTTTTCATGCCTTTCGCCCCAAAAATGCCTTTTTGTCTTCGATTGTAAAATAAATGCTGCACTGTGAAAGGGTTTCGTTTTCTTTTGTGAAAAATGTCGCACTTGCACGGGGCAAAAATGCAACATTTCAGCCCTGTATTTAATCGAAGGGGTGGACGCTGCCCTACAAAACAGATGTTTTTTCGGCGTCGAGCGAATAGCCTAAATAACCGCGGGTGTCCGTGCGTGCTTTTTTATAATGAAGTTTGGTCAGATGCCCTATTTAGGCGGCGCCGTGGAGTATTCTTTGTTTTTAGTTTACTTTTAGTGAGTTAAAAGGCTAGTTTTTTGCATTTTTTTTTATCGATTCTGACCATAAAAAATGCAGCAGTACAAGAGGGTGTAGGCGACATTATTAAAATGCTGCTCTCTGACAGGGCAACATCTTTTTTTAGAAAAGAAAACACCATTAGTAAAAGCATGTCTTTATAAAAGAAAGTCTGCTCATATTTTTGTGGTACACTTTTAGGGTCTCTAATATTTTGAAACTCTAATAAAGTATGTACCAATATAAGCGTTATTTTTCAAAGATGTGCAGAATTATACAATATTTATGATTTAATGCTGCTGAATCGATAATAAAATAAAAACACAGTTTTTGTGGTACACTTTTAGGTTTATAATAAAAATCTGTATCTTGATTTTTATGGTAGCTTTTAGGGTCTTAAATTCTCCCGAACTGTAACAAGATCTACAATAAACGAATATCTCCAAAGGTATTCGTATATTATTCATATATTATTTGGTATTAATCAGAACCAGTTGAATACTTATCATTTGTGAAGAATCACATAGGATTTGGTATTTCTCATCAAAAAAATATAAGCTCGAGTTTCTAATAAAAAATGGCTCAATTTTTGTAAAGGGAATTTTATTTCAAATTGACTTGTGTAATATTATATTCCTTTTGAAATATTATCTAGTTTATTTGCGCATAAAAGGCCTTTTTGCTTTTCTACGGTTGACATAATCCTATTTGTTCCGGCGTTTGTGCCAAAAAAAAGGTGCATTGCAAAAATGTGTATGTGTCATCAAAGACATCCTTCCTTCCCACACCTTGACCACCTGCCAGGCTCTTTTTTATTATTCTGGTAATGGTGATTGGTGTTGTTGTAGCTGTTTCTTATGGTCGACTTTTGCCGGCTAAATATTTGTTGTTCTTTTGCCCGAACTTAGGATCTCTTGTTAATACCGATTTTCCCTCCTTATTTGAGTTTGACATAGAACAGATAATAATTGTTGCTGTTGTTTTTTTTTTCTTTCTTTGCTTTTCACATTTTTGTTTTTCTTTTCATTCTCTCATTTTTCTTCTTCATTTGGTTTGAAACAAAATAGTTTTCCTATACCCAAACCCAACATTAGACCAACCATTTGTCCGTCCGTCCGACCAGACTTTGCCTAGGAAAACATATTGACAATCAAATGTTTGGAATGATTTTTGTTTGCCTGTAAGTCCGTCCGCTCGTCTGTCTGTTCGTCCGTCCATCTTCTACCCAGTTGCTTGCTGCATTTCTTCTTTATGATGCAGGCCACCAAAACCTAGGCAAAGATATGGATGATGGTGGTGGTGGTGCTGTTGCTGCTGCTGCTTCTGATATGAATGGGATATTGTGTTTGGCTGACTGGATGTGGCCTGCCCTTTTCAGCCAGAGAGGGTGCCTTATTACAATTCAGTTGCACGTTGTCGGTCTACGTGTGCACACACTCAGAGGGTGCTGATTTCTCAGACAGTCCCAGAACTCACTCGAAACGGATTTAAAGGAATACTCAGTCGCAGAAACTATTTTTTCTGGAATAGACGTTTTTTTCGTGAAGTGGTGTAATTTTTAATTTTTTTTTGATTTACAATTTTTTCGAAGAACATTTTTGGTTTGCTGCAGAAATTGTGACAAAATGGTTGCGGGCAATGTTGCAACCGCCCTTTCAAACAATCCTTTGAAAATATCTTTCTCGGTAAGATTTTCTTTAGCCGGAAATCCAGTGATATATGATACGTCTTGTCGTTAAGTAGAAAGGCGAAGAAGTAGAAGAATTTTATATTTTATCAGAGAAAGTGTGGAAAGTGTTAAAAATTGATTTATGTGACACATGTTGCCCAAGACGAATGCAACAGCTGGAAAATCAATAAAAAAAATATTAAAATTCTTTTCATGTTTAAAATTTGAGAATAAGAAAAATATTAATTTATAAAAAATTCCAATACTCATTGTGAATGCCTTTGTTTAGAAAATGTTTTAAAATTGTGTGGAAAATGAATAAATGGTTCATTTCGAAACAAGTTTCGAACAAAAAAGTATGAATTTTTAATCTAAAAATAGAAACAAATGGAATAAAGAAAAATCTACAAAACATATTTTATATTAAAACAGAAGTGATTTTTAATTAATGACTAATTGTTAAATATATAATTATATAAATTAAAAGTGACTAAAATTAAATTATCGAAAAGATAAAATTAAATTTGTATCTATCCCCAGTGATTACATAGATGATTAATTGTAATATTTATTATAAAAACACAATTACTCATATTAAAAGCAATAAACATACTTTTGTGGTACACTTTTAGGGGTTTTAAGATCCTCACACTGCAGTAAAATGTATAATAACTTAAAGCTCTTTTCCCAAAGATGTGCCCAATAATATTTAATTTGATATTTATCAGGTAAAAGGCTTTATATAAAAATTGTTACTTTGATGTTTGTGGTAAACTTTTATGACTTTTAAGATTCTTAAACTAAAATAAAATGTATAGTAATTGAAAGCTGCTTTTCTACAGATGTGCAGAATCATATTTTTGTTCATATTTATTGTATTGATAAATTAGAAGCATAAGCTAAGATAAAATCTTACTCTCTACGATAAAAGTTCTGCTCAAATTTTTGTGGTACACTTTAAGATTTTTTAGTATTTAGAAATTCCAATAAAATATATTCCAATTGAAAGCTCTTTATCCAAAGATGTGCCGATTCATAAAATTTGTGACATTTAATGCAAATAAAACGAGAATAAAAAGCATTCGTGAACTCATTTCGTTGTAATAAAACCGCTACTCAGATTTTTGTGGTACACTTTTGTGGTCTTTATTATCCTGAATTTGCACAAATATTTACATCAAACGAAAGCTTTTTTCCATAGATGTGCAGAATAATATTATATTGGATATATAATACTCAGAAAGCGAGTTCAAGAAGCTTCAGTGAACTCATATCATTCGAACGAAAGCCCTATTCAAATGTTTGTGGTACACTTCTTTGGTTTTTCCAATAAAATGTACAACGTTCGAAAGCTGCTTCCCCAAAGATGTTTGAAATCATACAATTTTTGGCATTTAATCCAAATAAAGGTGAAAAAGAAGCATAAGAAAACTAATTTCTAACTAATTTGTGGTACACTTTTAGGGTCTATATCATACTGAAACGGCAATGCAATTTATATCAAACCAAAGCTTTTTTTTCGTAGATGTGCAGAACAATATTTTAGTGGATACAAGTATATTCGTAAAGTATGGAGAGAGAAAGTACAAAAACCAAAATTAATTCATATAGCTCAAAAGAAAGTGTTAGACAGATTTTTGTGGTACACTTTTACGGGCCTTAGTATTCTGAAACTTCAATAAAGTATACCAATTTAAGCCTCCTTTTCCGAAGACGTGCAGAATCATATTCAATTTAACATTTAATGCTGATGAATTAATAGGAAGGGACCTAATTGTACTCCCTTGTATAATAAAAGGTTCTTTTGTGGTACACTTTTAGGGTCTTTAGTATCGAGAAATTGTAAGAAAATGTATATTAATCTAAAGCTATTTTTGCAAAGATGTGCACAATCACATTCCTTTTAAATTAAAAATATTGATAAATTAGTAGAGGATGCATAGGTAAAATTATCTCTTTATAATAGATGTTTTGATTACATTTTTGTGGTACATTTTTAGGGTTTTTATTATTTTGAAATTCCAATAACATGTATTTCAATTCAAAGCTCTTTATCCAAAAATGTGACAAATCATAACAATCAATCATCAATTTAATCATAATGAAACGAGAAGAATTAGCTTGGGTATACTCATTTCTTTTTAATACAAGATCTTCACAGTTTTTGTGGTACACTTTAAGGGTCTTCATTAGCCTGAAACTGCAATAGCTTTTATATGAAATGAAGGAACTTTTTCCAAAGATATGCAGAACAATATTTCAGTGGATATATAGTATTTAGAAAACGTGTACAAGAAGACAAACTTAATTCATATAGTTCTAAACAAATGCTACACACATTTTTGTGGTACACTTTTAGGGGCCTTAGTATTTTGAATCTCCAATAAGGTATATAGCAACTGAAGCCTAAGCCAAAGATGTGCAGAATCATCTTCAATTTAATATTTAATTATAATGAAATGAGAAGAAGAAACCTAGATGGACTCATACTAGTGTAATAAAAGTCCTTCGCAGTTTTTGTGGTACACTTTTAAGGTCTTTAGTATTCTGAAACCCCAATAAAAAGTATATTCTTTGAAAGCCCTTTTTTCAGAGATGAGCAGAATACCACCTTATTGGCATTTAATTAAGTGCTAATAAAACGAGAAGAAGAAGAAGCTTCAGTAAACTAATTTCTTTGTTAAAAAGCCCCTACGCAGATTTTTGTGGTACACTTTTATGGACATTAGTATTCAGAAACTGTAAGAAAAATTATATAAATCTTAAGATTCCTTTGCAAAGATGTGCACAATCACATTTTTATTGTTATAAAAATATTGTTAATCACAAAATGAAGCTTAGGTAAAATAATGTCTTTATAATAAAAGTTCTGCTCATATTTTTGGTACACTTTTAGGGTATTTGGTATTCTGAAACCCGAATAAAACGTATATCCATTGACAGCTCTATTTCCAAAGATGTGTCGAATCACAAAAGTTTTGACATTTAATGCAATTGAAACGAAAAGACGAACACTAAAAAGCTCTTTTGGTTATAACTAAGGCGTTACGAAGATTTTTGTGGTACACTTTTAGGGTCTTTATTACCCAGAATGTACACCAAAATGCAATAAAATGTACACCAAACGATAGCCCCTTTTCCGATGATGTGCAGAATAATCTTTTATAAATAGATAATATTGAAAAAGCGAGTACAAAAAGCCTAAATGAACTCATATAGGTCGAACGAAAGCGCTACCCATTTGTTTGTGGTACACTTTCAGAGTTTTTAAAATTCTGAAATTCCAATAAAATTTACATCAATTGAAAGCTCTTATCTCAGAGATGTGCCGAATCATACCTGTTTTGAGATTTGGTACTAATGAAGCTAGAAGAAGAAGTAAAGTCACTTCGTTGTAATTTAAGATTTTAAAAGTTTTTGTGGTACACTTATAGAATCTTTATTATCCTGCAACTGTAATAACATTTATATTAAACGAAAGACCCTTTTCCGTAAATGTGCAGAATAATCTTTTAATGAATATATAATATTGAGAAATCCAGTACACAAAGCCTAAATGAACTCATATCGTTCTAATGAAAACGCTACTCAAATGTTTGTGGTACACTTTTAGAGTTTTAAAAAACTGTTTATCAGTTTGAAGCTTCATTTCCAAATATGTGCCGAATCGTAACTGTTGTGACACTTGGTACAAATGAAGCGAGAAGAAGAAGCTTAAGTAAAGTCACTTCGTTCTAATATAGGTTTTCCAAGTTTTTGTGGTACACTTTTAGGATCTTTATTATACTGAAACTGCAATAAAATGTATATCTAATGAAAGTTCTTTTTCCAAAGATGTGCAGAATCATATTTAATTTGATATTTAACGGGCTTGTATTATTTGTCAAGCTAACATTTTCGCTTTTTCGTTTCTTTTTTCATTAAACTTTACTTAACATTATAGTGCCGACTTTTAGGCGCAAAACTGTGACTTTGCGGTATTTGTGTTTAATTTATCGGTTATGTAACATATTGTTTAGTTTGTTAAATAAAACATGCCTAATATTATAAAAATTGGGGAAGAAACTAAAGTATATTAGCATCGTTATTGGCAAATTAATACTTGAATTGTTGTGGTACTCTTATAGGTTTGTTCATATTTATAGGTTTTTTCATATTCATATTGATATCAATCAATAGCTATTTTTTCGAAGATATATATTTAAGATTTAAATTTGAAAAATATTCGTTTATTCGACCTGTATTGTGTTTTAGCCAAATTGTTTGATTGAAACTCGAGCTCAAGGTCTAGGTTTTATTTAATAATTAAAGTAATTTATCTTTTATTCAAGAATAAAAGATAAATAACCAATAAAACCTAGGATAAAAAACCTAGACCTTGAGCTCTAGTTCCATTCAAACAATTTGGTTAAATATTTAAGATTTATTTACTGGAAAATGAACACTTGGCTTTTTGTGGTACACTTTAAGGTCCTTTTATATTCTGAAACTGTAATAAAACTGCTTTCAATTGATATGTATTTTTCCAAAGATGTGCAGAAGCATATTTATTTACTTTTTTCAATATCCAAAAATTAGGTAATAATATTGACTTTTTACGTTGATTTTTTAGATTTTTTATTTATTTTCTTTTTTGTATTGTAACAAAAAAGCAATTTCTATTCTTTGAGTCATTTGGTTTGTTATCAAGTCAAGTATGCCATATGGTCATGTTAGACTAAAATTTTGGCTCTGCTCCCATTCCTTTGATTTGTTTTAAGGGGTGAATATTTTCTATGCATAACTTTCACAGGATAGAATTCAAACCATAGAACAAATGGTAAAGATAGACAAATTTCGGTTAAAGATCGGTTGAAAATGTTGCACTTTTCTTTTCAAAACCTCAGCACGTTTGGCAAAAGATTGCTTAAAAATTCAACCATTTTCCCCACAGACATTAAAAGAAATACTCGTACGTCACTCAGTTAAGGCGCAAATCAAATGGCGCTTTCCTTGGTGCATAAATTCTTTCAAGGCACCAGAACAAACAATGAATGAATGAATCATTTTTCATTTGAATTAGTCATTAATGTTAGGATAAGATGTTTTCGTTTTAAACATGTGCCATTATAAATAGATTACTTGGGTTTCCCTTTCCGACGGGGGAAGCCCTAATAAATATATAAATGATAAAAGTGAGAAAATTTACAAAATCACTGATAGGAGGAAGACACAATATTCCTGTGTTCACTTTCAATGACATATCCGGAAGTAATATCCTTTACTTCCGTTTCTACCTGCGAAAGTCGAGTCACAGGTCTTTGTTTGCAAAATTCGTGGGAAATTAAAATGTTAGTTATTTCTCATATACACTTGAAGAATAAGGACTTGAAATGGAAACCTTAATATATCACTGATTGATATCAGAGAATATGCAAAATCATTATTAGGATGAAGATGCAATATTGCTGTGCTCACTTTCGATGGTATATCCGGAGCCAACATCCATTACTTCCGGTTATACCTGTGGATGTGAAGCCGAATGAACTTGTTTGGCAAAGTTCCTGGAAAATCAAAAAAAAAAATTAGTTATTTCCGACAGGAAACTGAGGCGGAAGGATTTGAAATGTAGTTTTTATTTTTGAGAGTATAATAGAGAGAATCGTCGCTCAATTATTTTGCTTACTTCCTTACTCAACTCCTTAACCCAAACACTACGGGCCTTATTCATAAAAACTTATGGTAGGTTTAAAATACATTCTAACGTTGAAAATATGTTCAATATCTTTTAATGAATCAGTGCCTATATCTTTGAAATAACGGCTAAAATATCACCCAGAAAAAGTGCAGCTTTTTTTGGAGTGTCTTTGACAAAATCGATTTATTTTTCTATTCCTGACTACTGGATAGTTAAAGAAAATTTCTATCTGAAATTCAAAAATTTGCTTAAAAAATTATTATTTTTTAATCAAAATAAATGAATCGTTTATTTTTCAAAATAGAGAGACACATAATATTTTTATATGTAAAAAATTTTCTTGACATAAATTAAATTAAATTGTCAAAAATTTGACAATTTTTTTAGTGCATTATAAGTTATTTGTTTTTAAATTGGCATTAATTCTATAGAATGCAAAACCTACACAACTATCCCATGCACGTCGCACCCAAAAAGAGAATATCTAAATCATATGTGAATTTTTGATGCTAATTTAAAGTTAGATTGGTGATATACTCGTACATACACATAATTTGAAAAATTTATTATAGACGAGCAATAAATAATATTTATATTGTTTTTGCTAATGACGTTGTTATTCAAAACAGCTTTCCGCAGACGTTGGTATTCAAACATGCGGGTATATTAAACAGATGGTGACAAAAAGTGGACGCCAATAATTTTTTTTCTTAATCCAAAATAATATAGAATGTAGGAAATCATAAAAAGAAAAATAATGTCATTATTAAACACAGGGGCCAATAAATATGTAGACAAATAAAAAAATTTTAAATTAATTTTCCTCAGACGCTGAATGGCGTATTCATTTCAAAATGTCTTTATTGTGGGCTGCAATAACGAGAATCTTATTATATATCAATAAAAAGTGTACCACTTTAATTTTTTATTATACAAAATGTGTGGTCCATTGATAAGACATGTGGATAGATTTTATAGCCACAGACCAGCGCCCCTGATGGGAATAGAAGACTATGAGCTTGCTCGCTACCTAATCACGTACATGGAAGCCTTGGAACACCTATAATATGATAATATACTTCTTCACATTTTTGGGAAAATATCCTTCCCTCAATATATATTTTATTTAAATTGCAAAGCATTAATCCCCCTAAAAGTGTACTACAATAATATATATATATATAATGATTTTCATTAAATGTCGACCACAATAATCAAATAATTCAATTTAAATAATCAATAATTAAAAGATTATAACAAAAATTATTATTGGACACATGTTAAGGAAAAGAATTATTCATTAAAATACAATTTATAATAATTTGAGGATTTAAAAGACCCTTAAAGTGTACCACAAAATCGTTGTTGTAAATTTACTCAAATTCATTTGACTTAATCAAAATTTTCAATAAAATTTCTTTTTTGTTATAAAATTACTATTCTGCACATCTTTGAGAAGAAATCTTTCCACTGACATACAATTTATAATAATTAGAAAATATTAAGAACCTCAAGAGTGTACCACAAAAATCTGTGTAGCCTATTCATAAATCTTCTTATGATTTTATCTATACATATTTTTAATTAATTTTCATAATTTTCGTAAAATGTTTACTCTGATATCTTTTGAAATGCTGCTTTCCCATGAAATTTATAAAAATTTTACAGCATTAAGCATCCAATAAAACCCCTAAAAGTATACTACAATAATCAGTATAATGATGATGAATGTTTATCACAGTAATCAAAACATTCTAAACAATGCTTGTAATAAAATTATTATTGGGAACATCTTTAGGAAGAGTATTATGCACTAACATACAGTTCTCAATAATTAAAGGATTTTAAAGACCCCAAAAATGTACCACAAAAATCGTTCTTATAAATTTACACAAATTCATCTGACTTAATTAAAAAGTTTCAATTAAATGTCTTTTTTATTATAAAATTACTATTCTGCACATCTTTGGGAAGAAATCTTTCCACTGACATACAATTTATAACAATTAGAAGATACTAAGAACCTCAAAAGTGTACCACAAAAATCTGTGTAGCCTATTCATAAATCTTCTTATGATTTTATCTAAATTTTTAATTAATGTTCATAATTTTCGTAAAATGTTTACTCTGATATTTTTTGAAATGCTGCTTTCCTATGAAATTTATTACAATTTTACAGTATTAAACATTCAATAAAACCCCTGAAAGTATACTACAATATTCAGTATAATGATGATGAATGTTTATCACAGTAATCAAAACATTCTAATCAATGCTTGTAATAAAATTATTGTTGGGCACATCTTTAGGAGGAGTAATATGCACTAACATACAGTTCACAATAATTAAAGGATTTTAAAGACCACAAAAATGTACCACAAAAATCGTTCTTATAAATTTACACAAATTCATGTGACTTAATCACTAGGTCCAATTAAATGTTTTTTTTGTTATAAAATTAATATTCTGCACATCTTTGGGAAGAAATCTTTCCACTGACATACAATTTATAATAATTAGAAGATATTAAGAACCTCAAAAGTGTGCCACAAAAATATGTGTAGCCTATCCACACACATCTTCTGCTGATTTTATCAACACTTCAATGTTCTTAGTTATTACACAATTTTTATTCGCGATTTTTTTTTAAATTCAGCTATCCTGTAAAATTTTAAAGCATTAGCGATTTTAAAAGTGTAGCCAAACATCGCTGTTGAAAATACACACAAATTCATCTAACATAATCAAAATGTTCAATTAAATTTCTTGATTGTTATACACAAATATTATTCTGCACATCTTTGGGAAATAGTCTTTCCATTAACGTACAATTTATAACAATTTGAGGATACTAAGGACCTCAAAAGTGTACCACAAAAATTAGTGTAGCCTATTAACATACATCTTCTGACAGACACATCTTCTAATTTTAAATCAATGTTCTTTGTTATTGTAAAGTTATTATTCTGCACATCCTTTGGAATACAGCTTTTCCTTGATATAAAAATTATTAACAATTTAAACCATTAAGGATCCTAATAGTGTACCACAAAATCAATGTTGAAAATTCACGCAGAATTCATCTGATTTTATAAAAGTGTAAATTTATTTTTTTTTTATCAAAAACTTGTCATTCTGCACATCTCTAGGGAAAGAGCTTTCCATAGACATATAATTCAAAATACATAGAAAATACTAAAGCCGCCAAAAGTGTACCACAAAAATGTATATAGCCTCTGCACACATCTATTTTTGAGTATTCAATATAAATTGATATTTTTATTATTATCCTAATATTATTCAGAGAAACTCTTTACATTGATATAAATTGTATTACAATATAATTAAAGACCCAAAAATGTGCCACAAAAATCAGTAAAGCTTTTTTCATAATTATGTATAATTCTGCATGTTTCTAAGAATGTAGCTATCAAGTGATCTACATAAATGTTATTATAATTACAAATATTCTGCACATCTTTAGAGAAATACCTATAAATTGACATTCAATTTACAATAATTTTAAAATATTAAAGACTCTAAAAGTGTACCACAAAAATGTGTGTGGCCTCTGTAAACATCTACTTCTGATTATACATCCTAAATTTATATTTATTATTTTCACTGTTTTATTCGCACAACTTCGGAGAAATGTATTTCTATTGATATATATTCTATTACAATTTGATATTATTGAAAGCCTAAAAGTGTACCAAATAATAATATCAAATTCTATTACAATTTGATATTATTGAAAGCCTAAAATGTACCAAATAAAGGGTGTTTTTAACTTAGAGAAAACATACAAAAGGGTTAGCTGTCAAACGAATTGTCATACTGCGCTCAAGTTTTGACAAGGGGGCGTAGGTTGGATTCCAGGTAGAGGCTTTGGTCAAACGCTCAATTTTATTTAGATTTTTCTTATAGCCTATAGATAGATATCTTAACATTTTTAGTAGATCATGAATCATAGAAAGGCCAATTTTCTTAACTAATTATTAATTTCTCTAAAATAATTTTATTAGTTAAAATCCTTCGCTACAAATTTATAATTTTCACAATTAGTTTACGATAAAAAAAATAACAAAATAAAATTTAATCATGAAAATCTTGGATTTCAAACAAAATCCTTTTAAAATGAAAATAAATCCCATGACGGGTGACACACGCACCGGCGGTGGTGGATCAGCGGGTACGGGTCGGAGTTGTTTCCGAGCTCGCTTTGTATTTCGTTGGAAAACTTGGGTAGTAAAATTTCCCCGACAAAAATACAAATTCCAAAACTTTTTTAAGAGTTCATTAAACTATATTTTGTAAATTATTTAAATATGTATCTAAAAATATTTTAAAAACTCTTTTAATACTTTAAAAACTTTAATGAAATTAATTTAAACAAATATTATTTAAAAATTTTTCAATTTAACTTTATTTGTTTTATTTTAATATGTTTATTAATTATATTCTTCATTTATTTTATTTTCTCTATTTGTTATTTTATTTTATTTTATTTTATTTTATTTTATTTTATTTTATTTTATTTTATTTTATTTTATTTTATTTTATTTTATTTTATTTTATTTTATTTTATTTTATTTTATTGTATTTTATTGTATTTTATTGTATTTTATTGTATTTTATTGCATTTTATTGTATTTTATTGCATTTTATTGTATTTTATTTTATTTTATGTTATTTTATTTTATTTTATTTTATTTTATTTTATTTTATTTTATTTTATTTTATTTTATTTTATTTTATTTTATTTTATTTTATTTTATTTTATTTTATTTTATTTTATTTTATTTTATTTTATTTTATTTTATTTTATTTTATTTTATTTTATTTTATTTTATTTTATTTTATTTTATTTTATTTTATTTTATTTTATTTTATTTTATTTTATTTTATTTTATTTTATTTTATTTTATTTTATTTTATTTTATTTTATTTTATTTTATTTTATTTTATTTTATTTTATTTTATTTTATTTTATTTTATTTATTTTAATTTAATTTATTTTATTTTATTTTATTTTATTTTATTTTATTTTATTTTATTTTATTTTATTTTATTTTATTTTATTTTTTTTTATTTTATTTTATTTTATTTTATTTTATTTTATTTTATTTTATTTTATTTTATTTTATTTTATTTTATTTTATTTTATTTTATTTTATTTTATTTTATTTTATTTTATATATAGCTTTTATTTATTTTATTATATTTAATTTTAGTTAATAACTCAAAATTAAATGAAATATAATAAAGTAAAATATAAAAAATAAATAATATAACGTAAATTATATAATAAATAAATAGTATAAAGAAAATAAATGAGTAAAATAAATAACTAAAATATTTTGTTTTGTTTAGTGTTATTATATTATTTTGTATATTATTTTTTTTTTATTTTAATCCTTCTTATCTTAATTTATTTATTTGTTTTATGTAATTTCGTTTTATTTGGTTATTTAATTTTATAATATTATTTTTATTATCTTATTTGGATTTTTCACATATTTTATTTAATGTTTTTACATTGTTTATTTTATTTATGACACTTAGTTAATTGATTTCTCATTTAATATATTTTATTTTGCACTGTTTTATTTTAATTTCTTCATATTTTTTCATTTTATTTATTTTATTTTTCTTTTTATTTCATTTTAATTATTTTATTTCATTTTATTTTGATATATTTTTAATAATTAAATTCAAATTCACAGCCCTTTTTAATATATTTTTCAGAATTTTTTTTGTTTATCATTCTAATATTTTCTTCTATTCTATTTTTATTTCCAGGCTGAACTTGCCGATGTTTTACGCAAGCGACGCAATCGTCCCGATGCCTCCGACGAAGATCTCGGTCTGCCACGCAGTCCAGCCTCGCCACAACGCCGCGTTATGGCCAAGACGAGTGGCGCAAGCAGTGTTGGACCTGCTGGCGCTGGATCCTCATCTCTGCGCACCAAACAATCGATGGAGAAACAAAGTGAAGTCTCCTCTCTTAGTCTTTTGAGCATGAACAGCGCCGATGGCGACGAGCTAATGGCCTCATCCACAGCCAATAGCAGTTCTCACTCCACCGAAATTGTACAGGAACGTTCAAGATACTCCCGTTCCTCGACCATGTCTAGCATATCGATGTCTTCAGATATTCTGCGACATCGTGAGAGTTCTTCAATGCTGTCGGGAGATAGTAGAGGAGATGAAGTGGATTTATTTTCCAATGATTGGCAGAGATTATCGCATGCGGCGGCTAAGCATAAAATGGCTATAAGGCCGACGAAGAAGAAGGGTGGCCCCAGTCGGCAACACAGAAGGACCTTAGAGGTATGTGGGAAAGAAGGAGAGGGGAGAAAATACAATCGGAATCGATTAAAAATATCAATATTTATTGAGTTGCTTAGGTTTTATAAATTAAAACAATAATTGAATGGACAAGTTGATAAATTGATAAAATTTTTTACAAAAGAAAAATAAAATTAAATAAATAAAAAATATATTAATTTTATCAAATAATTAATTAATTTTATCAGTTTATCAATTAAAAAATTGAATTTTAATAGAAGTTTGTTAAATCTCTAAACATTTTTTTTAATTTCGGTTCTTTTTTTTATAAATGAAATTAGTTTATAATTTTTAATTGTTTATACTGATGTCTAACTTATGTTTTTATTGTTATTTTTAGACTTCCATACCAGAGGCCAATGAGGATTTGACCAAATTTACTAATAAGAAACTATTGGATATTAAAGGTTTGAGTTGTATTTTTCTATTATTTCTGATAGTCAGATTTTAAATATTTTTTCTTTTTATTACAGATTTGGATGCCAAAGCCAAGACACGTTCTCTCCCACCGGTTGTTAATCCTGCCAAACTTATGGAAGAACACAGCAGCAGCTCCAATGGAGTTACCGTAAAGAACACTGCCTTTAAGGAATCATCAAGCTCGACCAAGACCTCCTCCTCAGCCGCTGCTGCTGCTACAAAAACTGCAAAATTTACTTCTTCTTCTTCGACAACATCATCGAACCAAACGACCACTTCGTCGACGACTACGACTTCGACTTCGAACTCGACGTCCTCAACAACAAACAACATTTTCGGTTTTCGCTCGTTGACCTCTAAGGCTTCGGCCATCTTCGAATCCAAAGAATCTTCTGCAAATTCAGAAGATTGCAAGAAATCTGAAGTATTAAATGATAAACCTGAGACCCTGGTGGAGACGCAAGAGTCTGGGTTCTTGCGTCGCTTAATGCATCGCAATTCCAAACGTTCCATAGCCAAAGCCAATGCTGGAGATAATGAGGCGGAAGTTAGTGCGGATTCTAAACAAAATGAACCAAAGAAAATGCAAATTTCCAATTCCGTGAATGCTATGGAGTCTAAGACTTCATATTCATCTTCATCCTTTATACAAGATGTGACCAAGAGTGAATTTTCTTATATCAGCTCTCCAGTGGTGACGGAGGAGAAATTTAATTTGCCTAAGCCAACGGGAGACTTTATGGGCTTGGGTGTAGACAGCCGGTCTGTTTATAAACCCATGACCGTGCCGGTAGCTGTTCCCAAAGAGGATTTCAAGAAACCGGAAGATTTATCGCCCACCAAACCCAAATCGGGTCCGGCTGCCCGTCAACGTTATATACCGCAAAATATTAGTAATGAAAATTTGGCCTCTTCTACAAATGAACAGCAGCAATTATGCGCTTCCAAGGAGTCCATACTATCGAAGACTTCAGGTAACGAAATGTTCCAATCTACTTCGATTATCAAAGAGATTACGAAGCAACAACAGCAGGTGTTGGTGGGAGGTGTTAGTAGTATTACTTCACCCTCCAAGCCGGAACACCATTTTGAAAAGAAACCCAAAATTGTGGGCCTTTCGGCCTTCCAACAAAAGATCTCCAAGTCCAATGAGAGCTTTAATCGTACTCCCTCTGGGTTTAATACTTCTCTAATATCTTTGGATCAAGAAGAGACTGTAGGCGAAGGAGCAGAACCGGATGTTGAATTATGTTCCCCAGTAAAAGCCCAAATCTATGAACAAAAATCCCGCAAATCGGTGGAAAAATCTAAAAGTTTCCGGGCTTATGGTGAAGAGAAACCCGTTGTCTCTCCTATGCATAACAACATGCCCAGTTTACCGGATTTAAGTTTGAATTTGAGAGTACCCTACTATAAGGAATTTGTGGTTAAAGACTCGCCCGAATACGCCGCCAGCCCCTCACCACCCGAAATGGCCGATGAAAAACATACCTCATTGGGTTTTGAAATAAATGATAATAAATTAATGAAACCGGAACGTAAAACGTTTAGTAACTATGATAAGAATATTATAATGACCACCACCACAGGCCCGACCATGCAGCAGACTAAAACAACAACAAATCAAAAACTGCTAACGCCCAGCCTAAATTTGGGTGGACCTGCGGTCAATTGTAATCGTAATATCTCGGAAATTGAGTCAAATATAGATATGATTATGACCTCACCTTTCATCAGTGTTATAAGAAAGTCTTCGAACTTTGAGCCGCAACAGCCGCAACCTAGGGAAGAAAGAATTGAACTTATCGTCCCGCCACAGAAAACTGAAAGAATACGCCCTACAGTGTTGGCCCTGAAAAAGGAAAAATCCCTCAGCGAAGATAATGTCCTGAATTCGCCCTCTACGGCCAATGTGACTTTAAGAGAAAAATCTCTGAATAAACAAAATCTTAACTTTGCCAGTCAGAGTAGTGGTCATTTGGTGGAAGCTTTAAAGGAGCAGGAAAGAAAATCAGCTCCAAATCCTCCTACGAAAACCAATGGTTTTAGATCTAACTCCACCCGCCGCTCTTCAAGTGTGGTGGAAACTCTAGAAGATTCCAAATCCAAAGTACCAGAATTTATGAAAATCCAGCTAAATCGGGTGGATCCCATGCGTATGTCCAAAAGTCATGTGGTTCTTTCGAAGAATGCAAAGGAATCCCCTCAGACTATATCCGTAATACCCACAGCTTTATCGCGAGAATCTACCCCCGATAAAGAGGAAGATTTCCGTCGTTTAAGCTCGGAAAGTGTGGACATCAATGAAAGATCCTCACCGGAAATGGAAAAACGTTTCCCAGGCGTTTATCACGAGGCCATAAATAAACAGGCTAAATTGTGTGTGGGATTACCACCGAAGAGCCCCATTAAAAAAGCAATGACAACTCCCACTCTGCCGGCCACACCCACTACCCCACCCACACCTACCATAAATGAACGGGAAGGTAAAGCGGAAACGGAAATGCTTTTTAAAATGCCCGAAACTAAAATGCCCGAAACCAAGGAAAACAACTCCAGCAATACCAATTCGCTATCGCTGCAGGAAAGACGACGTCTTTTCATGGCTGAGGATAAAACAAAAATCGAAAAGAAAGTTGAAGAGATAAAATATGAACGTAAACGTTCCATTAATGAGGAAATTTCCCGTAAAACTGTGATGAAATCCGAATCGGTAGAAGAAAAAGATAGTCCCTGTTCGGAAAATGGGGTAATTTTGAGGAAAAAATCCTTTGCCTCCTCCGCCTCACATCTCTCGATGAATGGCAACTCTTTGAATAGTAGTAACAATAACAGTTCCAGTAACCTAAGTGTGGGAGGAACAACTAAAGCCACCGATCCCACCCCAGAGCTGATGAAAGTATTTGCCCGACGTTCTTTGAAAATTAAAGATGAGGATTTGGATAAAATGCTGAATAACACCGTTGTAACCTCCAACTCCACCAGCATAAGCCATGTGAGCACATCCAATAGCTCCTCCATGCAAAGTGTGAAAAAATCCTTCACCAGCACTTCCTCAAATCCCAGTGTGGATAGTGATAAAGAGAATCAATCGGCCAGTGAAGAGAAATTGGATAAATTAAGTAAAATGGAAACGGAACAAAGCATGAGTATTAGCAAAATCTCCAGTTCACAGGCGGGACATTCCTCCGCGGCCAGCAATGGGAATAATCAGCGCAACTCTTTGGCAGATTTTCGGCAAATGCCGGCAGGCAAGACGACCACAACAGCGCTGTCGCTTAACAACAATCACAATAATAATAGCAACAACACCAACAATAACAATAGCTCTCCAATTAATAATAATTCAGCAAACAATTTAAATAACAAAAGCTTTTTGCCACCCATTAAGATAGCCGGCTTTAGGCATGTCTCCATGGAACGTATAACCAATACAAATAATAATAATAACCAGAACAACAATAATAATAACAGCAACAACTCCCAGCCATCAGTACCCGCCAATAAATCCACCACTTTGGAAAGACCTTCCACGAAATTGTCCGACTTGAATTCAGCGACGAAAACCGAAAGTTCTACAATGACGAGTACGACGACGACGACGACAACCAACATCTCCTCCTCTCATCTTAGCAAAACTATCGAACGATCAGCCACCGTTGGGGAATTTAAGGGTATCCTCCAGCGAAGAGCCGAATGGGAGCAAAGGGCCAAGGAAGCTTTGAAGTAAACTAAAGAAAGTAAGAAGGAAAAGCTTTTTCTTTGTAGAAAATACTCAAGAAAATAGGAAAAGAAAGAGAAACCGACAAAAAGCTTTAAGCTTTTTTTTTAGAAAAAATAAGAGAAAAGAAAATTGGCAAAGCTAAAGAAAGTTATGCTAAATTTAAATAACAAAAGCTTTTCAAATAGGTTTGATTGGAAGATAAACTTGTGTTCTAAAAAGCTTTCACAAAAAAGGAAATGGTTATAATCACAGGCTTACAAGCTTTACACTCATTTGAAAGCTGGTACACAAGAGCTTTTTTGTTAACTAAGGTTTTAAACACCATCTTGCTTAAGTAAAAGAAGAACTGGGATAAAAAAATAGTTCTCTGAAAGTTACTAAGTAAAAGCTTTTAAATTCGATTTTATTTGAAGATAAACTTTGGTTTGAAAATTAAAAAATTCAACTAGATTTATTTAATACTCGTATAAATAAGGAATTAGAAAGCTTTCCAAAAAATCTTTGGTTACAATCTTGATTTGGAAAAGCGTTCATAATTATTGTTTTGAAAGCTGATAGAAAGTAGGACAAGAGAAATCCCAAAATATGAAAACTCAATTCAAAAGAAAATCTTTAGGTTTTTTTAGGAAAAGAAAGATAAATTGCAAAATAGGAAAAGAAAGATAAAACGCAAAATATGAAAATTCAGTTCGAAAATAAAGCTTTAAGTTTTTTTAGAAAAAGAAAGAGAAATTGCAAAATACGAAAACTCAATTCGAAAGAAAAGCTTTAAGTTTTTTTAAAAAGCTTAGGAGAAAAGAAATTGGCAAAGCACAAGGAAGTTAAAAAAACAAATTTTAGGTTGGAAGCTAAACTTTATAGTTAAAATTTTACGTGAAACCCTTTCAAAAAAAGAATTATTTAGAATCACAGGCTTAAAAGCTTTGCAAACACTCATTCATAATTACTGATATGAAAGCTGGTATACAAGAGCTTTTTACTAACTAAAGCTATGAAAATAAATTCTTCAAGCAAATACAAATTTCTCTAAAAGTTAATATAGAACTAAAGAACAAAACTTTTCAAAGCGGGAAGATAAACTTTGGTTGCGAAATAAAACAAGAACACTTTCTCTTGGATATACTCTGTATACACATATGGCTGAAAAGCTTTTCAAAAATCATTGGTTATAATCATGGGCTTTAAAGCTTTGACAAACACCGCCGGTAATTAATAATTTGAAGGTGATTGAAAATACTCCAGAAACTAAGAAAAGATAGAGAAACCGCAAATGGAAAAACTAAATTCGAAAAAGCTTGAGGCATTTAGATGGGCTGAGAAATGAAAAAATGTTGTTCTAAACTTAAAAATAAAAGCTTTTCAATTAGTTTTGATTACTAGAGAAACTTTTGTTGCAAGATAAAAGGGATAGTATAAAATTGGGTCTAAAAAGCTTTCAAAAAAGTTTTCTTTATAAGCACAAACTTAAAAGTTTCGCAGTAATTAAGGCTTTTAAACCGCTCATTAATTGAGAAAGGAAATCGGTTAAGAAAAAGAATATTTCCCTGGAAGCTAAAGTAAGTCTGACGTACAAAGCTTTTCAAATATAATTTTTTAAAATAAATTTCGGTTGCAATATTAACATAATATTCTCTTGAATTTATTTAGTGAAAAGCTTTCGAAAAAAAAACTTTGGTTTGAAATCATAGAAGTAATAATTATAACCGCAAAACAAAATTTATTATTTTAGGCTTAAAAGCTTTGCATTAAATTTTGGTTAAAGGATAATATTATATTTATGTTATTAAACCAAAGCTTTTTTATTAATAACATTTTACTAACTAAAGCTTTAAAAACATTGCGAGAACTTTGAAGAAAGTTCAGCTTCAAATCATTGACATGCTTTCTGAGTAGAAATGAAATCGGATGTAGATCTTTTTTGAAAAAAGCCATGAGCAACAAAAAACTTCATCTGTTGCGAATCTCAAGACAAATTGATTTTCAACAAGCTTTGTATTCTTAAAAGCTGCAAGCATTGACAGAATAAGAAAAGGACTTTAAAGAAAGAGTTTAGAAAAAAGCTTTGCTTGCAAACTTACCAAAATCAGCATAACTTCATTTAAAAAAGCTTCCAAAGCCAAAAAAACAATAACAAAACACCTTTTGAAACAATTCTAGAACAAAAAGATTAAAACACAACAAAATAAAACAGAGCTTCTCTTCTTTTTTAGGAAAAAGAGCATTTATTATATTAAACCTAAGGAAAATCTTAACAATCTAGAAAAAAACAAAACCTAAACATTTTCTCAACTTTTTTCTTTTGTCAAAAGGCCAAACTCTTCATTTTCCCAAATGAGATTTTCATTTAACACAACACACCGAAAGAGCCGAATTTTCGTAAAAAACTAATGGCTAATCCACACCCCCTCCCCCTTCTGCGTATCATTACCTGTGTAAATATTTAAAAGAAATAACCTGAAACTGTATGTAATTTTAAGAGAGTAAACATATGTAGTAAATTCTAAGAAAAGTAAATATAAAAAGTGTATAAGAGCGGTTAATTTAGCTTACATAGAGAGAGAGAAAAGAAGAAAGCTTTAGTATTATACTAATATTTTTGCAGAGATTGAGAGGGACTACAGGATTTGAAGAGATTTTTCGAAAGAAAGAGAAAAAAATAGTCGACAAAATTAAGATAAGGTTTTGGGTAGTTATTTAAATGATCCACGGAGCTTTACAAGCTTGGAACAGTTTTAAGGAAAGTTATCCTAAAGCTTGATTAAAGCTTTGGAGAATATGTATATATCAAATTACTTATCGTTATCAAATGCTTCTAAAAGATTAAGCTTTTTTCTTCATAGGACATGGTCAAATACGCTTCCTATAAAAGCTATGTATTTACTTCCGAAAGCTCTATCTCCACTTTCTCGTCGATTGAAGCATTCTTAAAAGCTTTATCTCCGGTTACCAGCTGATGGAGTCTTTCTCGACAGCTTTCAAGTCCTTTCCGAAAGTTTTTTTCAATTTAAAAGAGATTTGTGAAAAAATATATATAGAGATTTCAAAGTAAATTGTAAAACATTTTTTTTACAAAAGCTATATATTTAATTAAAAATTGATTAGAGATCTTTCGAAAACTATCTTAATTCACACGTCGATCAGATCTTTCCTAAAAGCTTCATCTACAGTTGCATTTTGATTGAGACTCCCTTGAAAGATTTATTCCCTTTTAAAAGCAGATTGAAGTACTCTATACATCTCTATAACCAATTAAAATTTGAATGTAGCTTTTTGAAAGTTCTGTAGTAAGTTACGCATCTATTGAAGTTAACGTAAAAGCTTTATCTGCGACTGCAAGTTGATTGAAGGTATTATCCCTATTTAGAAGATGATTTAAACTGAACGTTTTTAAATTTTTTTTTCAAAATTTAGGTCTTATTAAGGCTGTGAGTTTTTCTAGGAATATTCACAGATTTCTCGAAAGCTTTATATTCTGTTCAAAGTTAACTGCAAACTCTATCTCTATTTAAAAGAAACAGTACTGAAAGCTTTATCTTTAATTAAAAAAAAAACTGTCTTCATTTGATAAATATTTGATTTTCGGTAAAAGTTTGAGTTATTAACAACATTTTCCTAATCTCGAGCATTCAAGGGATTATGTACAGCTTAATTAAAAGCTTTAAGTTCATGGACGTGACTCATCTCATGTGTTATTAGTTACGCATAAAGCTTTATGTCAAGCTTATTATTTATATGAGTTTTGTCAACAATCGAATCCCCATTCCCAGCAAGTTCTTCTAGAAATTCATAAAGCTTTATTGCAGCTTTTTGCTCCTACTAAGGCATTCATATCAAGCAATGGAATTTAGTTGATTTTCATTCAGAAAATATTAGCCAATTATTTCTTTCGAAATTTAAATATTTTAGCTTTTTTTATTTCTTGCGGAAAATCTCTTCGACTTCTTGTCTCTCTCTATCTTTTAAAAGCTTAACGACTTTTTAATTTCTTTCCAAATCCTTCTTAATCGCAGCATACTATGCTGCAACTGATTTTTGGCCAAAATTTTAATAATAGACAAAACATTTATACAATTCTTTTAGATTTTACAAATATATGTTCTCTTAAATACAAGTTTTAGCAAAAAAAACCTTTAAAAATAAATATAACGACAAATGAAAATCATTAATTAAAAAAAAGTTGTTAATGTAAATTTATTAAAAATAAGTGAAGTTAAAAAATAAAACAAAACAAAAAGCTTTAAGCAGATATTTTATGTTATAAATTGATAAAAAAAAATTTAAGAAAATAAAAACTTAACTAAAAAAATCCTATAAAACAAAAAACCCTTAAAGAAAGTTTTCTAAATATTATTTTTTATAGAATAAAACACAATTTTATATTTACTAAAATATTTGGAAAACTTATGTTGTTCGACTTATCACCCCTTTAGACCGTTTAACAAAAAGAAAATAATAAAATTATTGTAAATTATTTTTTTATTAAAAATTTGTTTGATTTTAAGTAAACTTTTAGTAACAAAAGAAATTATATATTTTTTTAATTATAAAAAAAAATAATTAAATTTTTATGATATGACTTTTAGTTATTATTTTGTATTTTTTCTTTTGTTTTTACCTATAAATCATTATTGTTTTCTTTATTTTTAGGCGTTTCGTTTTTAATTATTAATTATTTTTCTTTGTCATTTTTATGTCTTTAGTTTTAGTCATTTTATCAACAACAAAAAACTGAAGTAAAAAATTCTTTAAAAAAATCTATGATATTTTGTGTGAATGTTGTTAGTTATAAGTTTATAAAACCTTAAAGAAATAAAAATGCAAATATTATTAAAAAAAATCTATATATACTACATACATATAATAATTATTAAAGTTATTTTATTGAAATTCATTAATCTTTAGTGTTTAAGACGAAAAGTTAGCGAGAGTGAATGAGAAAGAAAGAAAAAGAAAAAAGTAAACTAATTCAAAGATTATTATATTAGAAAAGAAAATCTTTAAAGAAAAATGAAATAAATATTACTAAACTGTATTCTGTGTAAATCCATAAAGAAAAACTCTATATGAAAAATCAAATAAAAAAGATATATAAACAAAATTAAACAAAGTGAAGTTTTTTTTTTAATTATTCTGCCACAAGTTTAGTTGATCCGACTCGAAGGACCAAATAAATAGCCAGATTTGCAAAGGTCTTGCATTGTTCAGAATTTTCATATTATTTGGCTATTACTCATAGACATATGGATATAATAAATTTTAAAAATATATTAGATTCAACTGAGACTGAGATGAGTCATTCCGGCTCGAAGGACCAAATAAACAGTTAGGTTAGATATTATTTTCGATAACAATCGTATAATCTTGTACAGCTCGAAGGACCAAATTGGGTTATTGGACATTTTTGAATGGTAAATGAAGAAAATACGATTTCACATCGAAGACTTTGATTACAAATATGTGCATATAATGGATTCCTTTATTGGACCAGAATTTTTAATATTAACCTATAAATTTTATTTTTGCCTAAAAACTTTATGTAATATAATTTGTTGCTATCAATTATTGTTTGCAAAAACTTTTTTTCCAAAAAATTAATTTTTTGGTTTTACGAAATTTGTAATTGCTCTTGCACGGCAGAATAGAATTTTGCATAGTAAAACATCGTTTGAAAGAGATTATAACGGGTCCTTTTTTATAAACGTAGTAACTTTTTTCGCATTTTTTTAAATATTAAATTTAAAAACTTGCTTTGACTTTTTTTTCAAACTGCACCAGACTCTAACAAATTTAAAAGAGTAATTGTATTTTAGGGGGGGCAATTTTAATAAATTTAAAAAAAAATATTTTCCAAAAACTTTGCAAAATAGGTTCAGCTGTTTAAGAGCAAATATAAATTTTGTAAAACCAAACAAAAAATTTTTTTAAATTTCGAAACCCCATAAAATGTTGGAGATTTCAAAATACGGCGTAAACTACCGAGATCTTATTTTACCATTTACCTACTTTGTATTTAATTCATATAAATAAATAACTAAAAAAAAAACATATTTTGTATGTTAACTTTCTTTCACTTTTTAACTATTTTCCACATTTTTAATTATTATACAGGGTATTATAAGTTTGTTTCACGGCAGATGTTTGTAACACCTTAAAATAGCACAGCTAGACCCACCTTAAAGTATACCGATCGACTCAGAATCACTAGCTGAGTCGATTTAACGATGTCCGTCCGTCCGTCCGTCTGTCCATGTAAAGTTGTTCGTCGACTACAGGTCGCAATTTCACTCCGATCGTTCTGAAATTTTGCAGTTTAGAGTATTTCGCGGCTGTTAAGATCGCTATTGAATTTGGTTGAAATCGGTTCAGATTTAGATATAGCTCCCATATATATCTTTCGTCCGATTTGGCCCTTTAGTCCTATAGAAGCTGTATTTTACATCCGATCGTTTTGAAATTTAGAATGGTAGAGTTTCTTTATCCATGAACCACCATTGCTGAATTTGAAGAAAATCGGTTAAGATTTAGCTATAGCTCCCATATATATGTTTCGTCCGATTTGGCCCTTTAGTCCTATAGAAGCTGTATTTTACATCCGATCGTTTTGAAATTTAGAATGGTAGAGTTTCTTGATCCATGAACCAACATTGCCGAATTTGAAGAAAATCGGTTCAGATTTAGATATAGCTCCCATATATATCTTTCGTCCGATTTGGTCCTTTAGTCCTATAGAAGCTGTATTTTACATCCGATCGTTTTGAAATTTAGAATGGTAGAGTTTCTTGATCCATAAACCAACATTGCCGAATTTGAAGAAAATCGATTAAGATTTAGCTATAGCTCCCATATATATGTTTCATCCGATTTGGCCCTTTAGTCCTATAGAAGCTGTATTTTACATCCGATCGTTTTGAAGTTTAGAATAAACAATGTATACATGCATTACTAAATTTATATTTCAGAGTTATTCAATATTACGAGAGTGGTGTAGGGTATTATATAGATAGGTTTATTATCTTTTTAGGCAAAAATAAAATGTATAGGTCAATATTATTAATTCTGACCCAAATAAAAAAATTGATCCAGCTCGAAGGACCAAAACATGACGTTTGGCGATCAATGACTGGAAGATTAAGAACCTTTTGATGATTTTGCTTCTACCCGGAAGCAGTTTGTTTTCATCTGTTCATTTTCGAATGATCGAATAACAATTTTCTATTATATGTATTTTATTGACTGACGAAATACACTCTTCATTTTCACAATGAAAATCAATGTACTTTATATACTAACTGAAAAACAAAGATTTGATCCAGCACGAAGGACCAAATTGTGCGATCAAGACATCAATGACTAGAAAAATGATGAAAAACCTAATATTTTAATTTTTATGATTTTGTCTATTCAAAGGCAATCTGTTTTCTGTACCATTGGAATAAACAAACTGAATTTTGTAATTTTTCCTTCTATGAATATACCAAATATTATTACACCATCACTCTTTGAAAAAAATTGTGAGAAAATCTTTAAAGGGGATTTTTCGTTTATTATTTTTTTTGATTTAAGAAAAACACTCATAATCTTAGCAAAGAAAAACATACATCTATTTTTGTCTTGCATATTCTTTGAAATCTAAGGTAATTTACAAATTACGAAGTATATAAGAAATCAGAATAATTAAGAGGTTTGTTGTCTTAACCAACAAAGGAAAACTCATTTTAAGAAAAACTCATGAAATCTCAACCGTGAAATACGGAAAGAATAATGTTTAATACATACAGGAGAAATTAACGCTAAACCCCTAAAGGTGATCAATCACACAAATCGCAATAAACGTATCAATCATTAAATCCAAATATTTTTTTTGTGTTTAAACAACAAATTAAAAAAGTGCTATTACCTCCCAGAATAAATTAAACTGTTAAATAATTTTATTTTTTCGCGAATCTTAATATTAAATGTTAAATACATAGTATTACATTTTTGTATCAATTTATACTTTTATAAATATATTTAAATCAATAATTTAATTTAAGGTAAATTCAAAAATATCATTTACACATCAAATTTAAAAATTATTTAACGTCTAAGCTAATTGCGATATCGTCACAAGTGATAACTTATGGTGTTTTCTTTTCTAAAAAAAGATGTTGCCCTGTCAGAGAGCAGCATAGTAATAATGTCGGCTACGCCCTCCTGTACTGCTGCATTTTTTATAGTCAGAATCGATAACAAAAATGCGAAAAACCAGCCTTCTAAATCACTAAAAGTAAACTAAAAACAAAGAATACTCTACGGCGCCACCTAAATAAAGCATCTGACCAAACTTCATTATAAAAAAGCACGCACGGACACACGCGGGTATTTAGGCTATTCGCTCGACGCCGAAAAAACATCTGTTTTGTAGGGCAGCGTCCACCCCTTCGATTAAATACAGGGCTGAAATGTTGCATTTTTGCCCCATGCAAGTGCGACATTTTTCACAAAAGAAAACGAAACCCTTTCACAGTGCAGCATTTATTTTACAATAGAAGACAAAAAGGCATTTTTGGGACGAAAGGCATAAAAAATGTAGCATTTTTTGGCACAAAAGAAAACACCATTAGAGATATCGTCACAAGTGATGCCTTACTTTAACTGCATTAAACAAATGTTGGCGCCTAAAAGTATGCATCATGAAATAATTTAAAAACATTATGTACCGATTTTAAAAAGTCTTTAATTTCTAAACTAATTAAGATATAGTCACGAGTGGTATCTTAAATAAATGCTTAAAACGTCTACTTCAATTCCTCTGAGATTATAGAAGCTATTCTAATTTTTCTTTTAATATCAAAAATAGATTTTCAAACTTTACCAAAAATTCTTGGATTTTCATAATATTTTGGCATAGGATAGAGGATCTCGTGCAGATTTACAAACCACTTTCATTTCCTCCGAGAACCTAATATTTAATGAAAATTCTCTTTTAAATAAAAGTGTTATACTGATTTTAAAATGCCGATAAATTCCAAACTAACCGGAATATTGCCACATGTGATGCTGCAAAGGAAAGGTATGAAAGTCTATTTGATATTACATGAAATACTGTTGACATAAAGCTATTCATATATTATAATGATATAAATTGTTGAGGACATTTCATAATTTAAACAAATTCATATTTTTATGTCCATAATACGACAGTATTAGCCGCAAGTTTTGTCAAGCATCAAGTAGTCGTACAGACGCTTAATTCAAGGCATCATTTGAGGAGCTATTCCACTTAGTTTAGAAGCTACAGTAGTTTGAAAATCGGTATAACAGTTTTATATAAAAGGGAATTTTTCATTTAGTATTATGTTCTCGAAGGAACTGAGTGTAGTTTGTAAATCAGCGAGACATCCTGTATCATATGACAAAATATTATGAAAATCCAATAACCTTTGGTAAAAATTTAAAATCCATTTTTGAAATTTCAAAAATTTCAAAGAATAACTTATCGTGTTATAATGATTTAGAGGAATTGAAGTAGACATTTCAAGCTTTCGTTTAAGGTACTATTTGTGACGATATATCTATTGATTTAGAAGTTACGGTCATTTTAATTCCTACAAATTTTGGCCCACTGTGCCACATAAAAAAGTTGTTTAAAATGGTTTTGTTGCATTTCATGAGATATACCCGACGAACAGAAAAATCAGCAAGCAGCCACCAAGAATTTAGCTCAGACAAAATAATTTGGTTTTTGCCTAGGCTAAAGTAGCACTACTATAAATTCATTTCGAAAAATAAAGCATACTTCTAAGCGCTGACTCTTTAACGGATATTATAACCAAACGGATATTATAATCAATAAGTAAATTGGCAATTTTAATGGTATTTTCCAAATACTGTTGTAAAGCCTGCAAGGTGTAAAAACTATATAGAGATATATATAAGAGAGATAAAGATATAGTAAACTAAACTAATTAAAACTGTTAGAAAATCTCTCAATACCTATACAGATATGTCCGTCCATCTGTCTGTATTTTTTCCGCTCTTCTGTCCGTAAAATAAATATTATCTGTTATGATCAAGTCCATATTTAGCAAGGACTGAAAGGACTGTATATCTTCAGTCTATCGAGTGTATTTATGAGTTAACTATGAGCGATTGTCGGTCAATTTATAATGGAATCAAATAAAGTAAGTGGTCGTTATCGTAGAAGAATGCATTAAATTTTTATTACCTACCTACACTCGTATAATTTGCCTCAAAAAAGTACAACACATAAAAGGAGTGACGTATGACCCCCAAAAGCAGAGTGAATATTTAGCTGATAATGTCTGTCCGTCCTTCTGTCCGTCAAAAAAGTACTTCCAACTATAATTTAGTGCATATATCGTCAGGATTAAAAGGAAAATATATTCTTCAGTCTGTCGTGTATCTTTATGAGTTAACGTGTTTATCACCCAATTTGCAAATGGGTTGAATATATCATAGGTTCCATATAAGTGCAAATCATCATAGGAGTGACCTATGCTCCTATATATTTGGAAGAAATCCTTTTCAGGATATTCTGTTCGTCTGTGGTAAGGCTGTGACTTATGATAACTCTCGAAAGGTGCTACCGAATGACTTCAACATTAGCTTAGGCTAGTATTTTCGAGAATGGGCCAGTTTGGTTTTCACTTTCTACAACTTCCCTCCCACAAAGGACTTACATTTCCTGAAGTATTTAATGTCTTATAAATTCTATACTATCTAATCAAGTATTCTATAATTTCACGCATAGTTTTAGTTTTGTCGTCCCCAGTAACTTAAGAAAACTGGTCGTAACTGCCAGACCTCTTTTCGTACCTCCAACACAATTGGCACAAGTCGTATGAAATTATCAGAACGCATTAACATTTTAAATCGATACATTTAATGCCTTATTTAAGAAGATAATATTTTATATATTTTAACAAACATTTTTATTATTTTTTAAATATGTACATTCCTTTAAAAAATAAATAATTTAAAAAAATTTAATTACAAAAATAATACACATCATTTATTTGAATTTAATTATTTTTTTACAAAACTATATATATTTCACAATTTCAGCTGTTATTAATATCGATTAAATTATTTGGCATATTTTCAACCTTAAATGTTGACGCTAATAATTTTTATTCCATTTAATAAACGAAAAATTCAAAAAATATCTATTTAGCTACACATAAGCTACATTTATATATTAATTTTAAATATAAAAAATATTTATGTATTATTTTTTAATAAATAAAATGTGAAAATCAGCGCTATATTTGAGATTTATGTTGGCTCCTTTCTTTACGAACCAGAGTTCAGGTAGTCCCATTTAATTGATCAGACTTTAACGAATCAGCAACATCTATACATATAAAAAGAACATAACAAATAAAAATGAAATATTCAATTGAATTGGTAAAAAAATGCATAAAATAAGAAATATTTTTTAAATTTTAAATTAAATATAGATATATTTTCCATAGTTTTGTTTTTGACTATTGAGTTCGAGATCGTTGTTTTTGTTTTCTGTTAAACAGAAAAACAAACCTTCTTTAAATAAGAAGAATAAGAAATGTGTGAAATGTATTAAGGGTGGTCACTGGTTGGTGGACGATATCGTTTCGGAAGCTACCAAGCAACCTCATCGGCACCTTGGACAAAATACCCTGTCAATAATTGGCACAATATGAGAGCAGCTCAATATGAAATAATTGAGAACTGACTTCTAAGTCCCATATCTCCAAAACATTGCAGACAGTATTTCTCAACCTTAATACATCCCCACACTTCTTGTTTGGTTTTTTTGTGTGTCCCTGCAATTGCTTGGTATGAGGTTGCTTGGTAGCTTCCGAAACGATATCGTCCACCAACCAGTGACCACCCTTAATACATTTCACACATTTCTTATTCTTCTTATTTAAAGAAGGTTTGTTTTTCTGTTTAACAGAAAACAAAAACAACGATCTCGAACTCAATAGTCAAAAACAAAACTATGAAAAGTCACAACAGATCGAATAACAAAAAACAAAAACAATGATATATTTTCTATAAATCAAAAGAGGGTCCCCGTCTTTAATCCTGCAAAGCGATTGGAAATGTCGAAAAATATAAAGAATAATTTCTTAAATTGTTGCATTTATATAAGATAAGTCATCAACGATGCATTTTTCTATAAGAAAAGTCATCAACGATGAACTTGTCTATAAGAAAAGTCATCAACGATGAACTTTTCTATAAGAAAAGTCATCAACGATTAACTTTTCTATAAGAAAAGTCATCAACGATTAACTTTTCTATAAGAAAAGTCATCAACGATGAACTTTTCTATAAGAAAAGTCATCAACGATGAAATTTTCTATAAGAAGAGTCATTAACGATGAAAGTTTCTAAACGAAAAGTCATCAATGATGAACTTTTCTATAAGAAAAGTCATCAACGATGAACTTTTCTATAAGAAAAGTCATCAACGATGAACTTTTCTATAAGAAAAGTCATCAACGATTGACTTTTCTATACGAAAAGTCATCAACGATGAACTTGTCTATAAGAAAAGTCATCACCGATGAACTTTTCTATACGAAAAGTCATCACCGATGAACTTTTCTCTACGAAAAGTCATCAACGATGAACTTTTCTCTACGAAAAGTCATCAACGATGAACTTTTCTCTACGAAAAGTCATCAACGATGAACTTTTCTATAAGAAAAGTCATCAACGATGAACTTGTCTATAAGAAAAGTCATCAACGATGAATTTTCTATAAGAAAAGCCATCAACGATGAACTTTTCTATAAGAAAAGCCATCAACGATGAATTTTTCTATAAGAAAAGCCATCAACGATGAACTTTTCTATAAGAAAAGCCATCAACGATGAACTTTTCTATAAGAAAAGCCATCAACGATGAACTTTTCTATAAGAAAAGCCATCAACGATGAACTTTTCTATAAGAAAAGTAATCAACGATGAACTTTTCTATAAGAAGAGTAATCAACGATGAACCTTTCTATACGAAAAGTCATCAACGATGAACTTTTCTATACGAAAAGTCATCAACGATGAACTTTTCTATACGAAAAGTCATCAACGATGAACTTTTCTATAAGAAAAGTCATCAACGATGAACTTTTCAATAAGAAAAGCCATCAACGATGAATTTTTCTATAAGAAAAGCCATCAACGATGAACTTTTCTATAAGAAAAGCCATCAACGATGAACTTTTCTATAAGAAAAGTAATCAACGATGAACTTTTCTATAAGAAGAGTAATCAACGATGAACCTTTTTATACGAAAAGTCATCAACGATGAACTTTTCTATACGAAAAGTCATCAACGATGAACTTTTCTATACGAAAAGTCATCAACGATGAACTTTTCTATACGAAAAGTCATCAACGATGAACTTTTCTATACGAAAAGTCATCAACGATGAACTTTTCTATACGAAAAGTCATCAACGATGAACTTTTCTATACGAAAAGTCGTCAACGATGAACTTTTCTATACGAAAAGTCATCAACGATGAACTTTTCTATACGAAAAGTCATCAACGATGAACTTTTCTATACGAAAAGTCATCAACGATGAACTTTTCTATACGAAAAGTCATCAACGATGAACTTTTCTATACGAAAAGTCATCAACGATGAACTTTTCTATACGAAAAGTCATCAACGATGAACTTTTCTATACGAAAAGTCATCAACGATGAACTTTTCTATACGAAAAGTCATCAACGATGAACTTTTCTATACGAAAAGTCATCAACGATGAACTTTTCTATACGAAAAGTCATCAACGATGAACTTTTCTATACGAAAAGTCATCAACGATGAAATTTTCTATACGAAAAGTCATCAACGATGAAATTTTCTATACGAAAAGTCATCAACGATGAAATTTTCTATACGAAAAGTCATCAACGATGAACTTTTCTATACGAAAAGTCATCAACGATGAACTTTTCTATACGAAAAGTCATCAACGATGAACTTTTCTATACGAAAAGTCATCAACGATGAACTTTTCTATACGAAAAGTCATCAACGATGAACTTTTCTATACGAAAAGTCATCAACGATGAACTTTTCTATACGAAAAGTCATCAACGATGAACTTTTCTATACGAAAAGTCATCAACGATGAACTTTTCTATACGAAAAGTCATCAACGATGAACTTTTCTATACGAAAAGTCATCAACGATGAACTTTTCTATACGAAAAGTCATCAACGATGAACTTTTCTATACGAAAAGTCATCAACGATGAACTTTTCTATACGAAAAGTCATCAACGATGAATCTTTGTATATGAAAAGGCATTAACCTTGACGACTTTTTTTATTAAAGAAATATTCATCGTTGATGACTTTTTTCTAAGAATAAAATACCGTTAATGACTTGATCGCAAACCTAAGTATTGTCGACGAAAAGTTAAATTCTAGAAAATAATTTTATACAATTTTTTTTTCGATAGTAAATAAGGTTCACACGTTTACAAGCTGTTGATAATGTAAAAATATGCTAATAATAATTTTGAATACTATCTAGAAATTTCAATATTGCTCAAAACAATCAGAATCACAACCTTCACCATCAGAATCACAATCTTCCTTTGTTTTTGTGGCTTTAAATTCCTTATATAATATCATATATTCAATAAATTTATCAAGCTCCTCTTTTGTTACATTAGTATTTGTTTCAGGGCCTATCATTTTATATTTGTCGCTATCCTCCGAACTTACATGATTATCGGATGACACAGGATGAGTCCAAAGATGCTAATATAAAATAAGTTTATTATTTCTTTTCTCTGAGTCCTAAAAACTATTTACACACCTTTGACATCACTGTGAGCACAAACAAAAATATTATAAAGTTTTTCATTTTACTTCTTCAAGATGTTTTCCTGTGTTGCTTCTGACTTTCGAATGTCCACTGCTTGAATATTCGCAAGTACGTTCGTAAACCAAAGTACAAACTATCGAACAGATCTCTGCATAATTGGGCCATGGGTCGAGACACGTGGTCTCAAAGTACGTCACATTGAGTGTCGTCAAATGATAAGAGCATTCCCAAATTTTCAATTTGCAGTTGAAGCTACCAAATGAATTTCATACTTATCTCTTTAGAAATACAAATAGCAATTTCAAATGTTTACTTAAAACTCATAGTTATATATTCAACGAATATATATACGAAATATATATATATATATATATACTTTAATATATAGTATATAATATATGGAGAATTTCATGTCAATGTCGTTGAAACCGATCTCGTACAAATTTTGTGTCATAACTACTACACAATAAGACTAAATATGGTGTTAGATTCATCAGAAGACATCAGTTTGAACAGTTCACTGACCTAACATGAAATCCCCCGATATACGATGCTATACGAGAGCGGTGACTTTTCGTATAGAAAAGTTCATCGTTGATGACTTTTCGTATAGAAAAGTTCATCGTTGATGACTTTTCGTATAGAAAAGTTCATCGTTGATGACTTTTCGTATAGAAAAGTTCATCGTTGATGACTTTTCGTATAGAAAAGTTCATCGTTGATGACTTTTCGTATAGAAAAGTTCATCGTTGATGACTTTTCGTATAGAAAAGTTCATCGTTGATGACTTTTCGTATAGAAAAGTTCATCGTTGATGACTTTTCGTATAGAAAAGTTCATCGTTGATGACTTTTCGTATAGAAAAGTTCATCGTTGATGACTTTTCGTATAGAAAAGTTCATCGTTGATGACTTTTCGTATAGAAAAGTTCATCGTTGATGACTTTTCGTATAGAAAAGTTCATCGTTGATGACTTTTCGTATAGAAAAGTTCATCGTTGATGACTTTTCGTATAGAAAAGTTCATCGTTGATGACTTTTCGTATAGAAAAGTTCATCGTTGATGACTTTTCGTATAGAAAAGTTCATCGTTGATGACTTTTCGTATAGAAAAGTTCATCGTTGATGACTTTTCGTATAGAAAAGTTCATCGTTGATGACTTTTCGTATAGAAAAGTTCATCGTTGATGACTTTTCGTATAGAAAAGTTCATCGTTGATGACTTTTCGTATAGAAAAGTTCATCGTTGATGACTTTTCGTACAGAAAATTCATCGTTGATGACTTTTCGTACAGAAAAGTTCATCGTTGATGACTTTTCGTACAGAAAAGTTCATCGTTGATGACTTTTCGTACAGAAAAGTTCATCGTTGATGACTTTTCGTACAGAAAAGTTCATCGTTGATGACTTTTCGTACAGAAAAGTTCATCGTTGATGACTTTTCGTACAGAAAAGTTCATCGTTGATGACTTTTCGTATAGAAAAGTTCATCGTTGATGACTTTTCGTATAGAAAAGTTCATCGTTGATGACTTTTCGTATAGAAAAGTTCATCGTTGATGACTTTTCGTATAGAGAAGTTCATCGTTGATGACTTTTCGTATAGAAAAGTTCATCGTTGATGACTTTTCGTATAGAAAAGTTCATCGTTGATGACTTTTCGTATAGAGAAGTTCATCGTTGATGACTTTTCGTATAGAAAAGTTCATCGTTGATGACTTTTCGTATAGAGAAGTTCATCGTTGATGACTTTTCGTATAGAAAAGTTCATCGTTGATGACTTTTCGTATAGAAAAGTTCATCGTTGATGACTTTTCGTATAGAAAGGTTCATCGTTGATGACTTTTCTTATAGAAAAGTTCATCGTTGATGACTTTTCATATAGAACAGTTCATCGTTGATGACTTTTCATATAGAAAAGTTCATCGTTGATGACTTTTCTTATAGAAAAGTTGATCGTTGATGACTTTTCTTATAGAATAGTTTGTCGTTGATGACTTTTCTTATAGAACAGTTCATCGTTGATGACTTTTCTTATAGAAAAGTTGATCGTTGATGACTTTTCTTATAGAAAAGTTCATCGTTGATGACTTTTCATATAGAACAGTTCATCGTTGATGACTTTTCATATAGAAAAGTTGATCGTTGATGACTTTTCGTATAGAAAAGTTCATCGTTGATGACTTTTTTTATAGAAAAGTTCATCGTTGATGACTTTTCTTATGGAAAAGTTCATCGATGATGACTTTTCGTATAGAAAAGTTCATCGTTGATGACTTTTCGTATAGAAAAGTTCATCGTTGATGACTTTTCGTATAGAAAAGTTCATCGTTGTTGACTTTTCGTATAGAAAAGTTCATTGTTAATGACTTTTCGTATAGAAAAGTTCATTGTTGATGACTTTTCTTATAGAAAAGTTCATCGTCACTAACGGTTCATCGTTGATGACTTTTCTTATAGAAAAATTCATCGTTGTTTACATTTCGTACAGAAAAGTACATCGTGGATGACTTTTCTTATAGAAAAGTACATAGTTCTATAAGAAAAGTCATCAACGATGAACTTTTCAATAAGAAAAGCCATCAACGATGAACTTTTCTATAAGAAAAGCCATCAACGATGAACTTTTCTATAAGAAAAGCCATCAACGATGAACTTTTCTATAAGAAAAGCCATCAACGATGAACTTTTCTATAAGAAAAGTAATCAACGATGAACTTTTCTATAAGAAGAGTAATCAACGATGAACCTTTTTATACGAAAAGTCATCAACGATGAACTTTTCTATACGAAAAGTCATCAACGATGAACTTTTCTATACGAAAAGTCATCAACGATGAACTTTTCTATACGAAAAGTCGTCAACGATGAACCTTTCTATACGAAAAGTCATTAACGATGAACTTTTCTATACGAAAAGTCATCAACGATGAACTTTTCTATACGAAAAGTCATCAACGATGAACTTTTCTATACGAAAAGTCATCAACGATGAACTTTTCTATACGAAAAGTCATCAACGATGAACTTTTCTATACGAAAAGTCATCAACGATGAACTTTTCTATACGAAAAGTCATCAACGATGAACTTTTCTATACGAAAAGTCATCAACGATGAACTTTTCTATACGAAAAGTCATCAACGATGAAATTTTCTATACGAAAAGTCATCAACGATGAAATTTTCTATACGAAAAGTCATCAACGATGAAATTTTCTATACGAAAAGTCATCAACGATGAACTTTTCTATACGAAAAGTCATCAACGATGAACTTTTCTATACGAAAAGTCATCAACGATGAACTTTTCTATACGAAAAGTCATCAACGATGAACTTTTCTATACGAAAAGTCATCAACGATGAACTTTTCTATACGAAAAGTCATCAACGATGAACTTTTCTATACGAAAAGTCATCAACGATGAACTTTTCTATACGAAAAGTCATCAACGATGAAATTTTCTATACGAAAAGTCATCAACGATGAAATTTTCTATACGAAAAGTCATCAACGATGAACTTTTCTATAAGAAAAGCCATCAACGATGAACTTTTCTATAAGAAAAGCCATCAACGATGAACTTTTCTATAAGAAAAGCCATCAACGATGAACTTTTCTATAAGAAAAGTAATCAACGATGAACTTTTCTATAAGAAGAGTAATAAACGATGAACCTTTTTATACGAAAAGTCATCAACGATGAACTTTTCTATACGAAAAGTCATCAACGATGAACTTTTCTATACGAAAAGTCATCAACGATGAACTTTTCTATACGAAAAGTCGTCAACGATGAACCTTTCTATACGAAAAGTCATCAACGATGAACCTTTCTATACGAAAAGTCATCAACGATGAACTTTTCTATACGAAAAGTCATCAACGATGAACTTTTCTATACGAAAAGTCATCAACGATGAACTTTTCTATACGAAAAGTCATCAACGATGAACTTTTCTATACGAAAAGTCATCAACGATGAACTTTTCTATACGAAAAGTCATCAACGATGAACTTTTCTATACGAAAAGTCATCAACGATGAACTTTTCTATACGAAAAGTCATCAACGATGAACTTTTCTATACGAAAAGTCATCAACGATGAACTTTTCTATACGAAAAGTCATCAACGATGAAATTTTCTATACGAAAAGTCATCAACGATGAAATTTTCTATACGAAAAGTCATCAACGATGAAATTTTCTATACGAAAAGTCATCAACGATGAACTTTTCTATACGAAAAGTCATCAACGATGAACTTTTCTATACGAAAAGTCATCAACGATGAACTTTTCTATACGAAAAGTCATCAACGATGAACTTTTCTATACGAAAAGTCATCAACGATGAACTTTTCTATACGAAAAGTCATCAACGATGAACTTTTCTATACGAAAAGTCATCAACGATGAACTTTTCTATACGAAAAGTCATCAACGATGAACTTTTCTATACGAAAAGTCATCAACGATGAACTTTTCTATACGAAAAGTCATCAACGATGAACTTTTCTATACGAAAAGTCATCAACGATGAACTTTTCTATACGAAAAGTCATCAACGATGAACTTTTCTATACGAAAAGTCATCAACGATGAACTTTTCTATACGAAAAGTCATCAACGATGAATCTTTGTATATGAAAAGGCATTAACCTTGACGACTTTTTTTATTACAGAAATATTCATCGTTGATGACTTTTTTCTAAGAATAAAATACCGTTAATGACTTGATCGCAAACCTAAGTATTGTCGACGAAAAGTTAAATTCTAGAAAATAATTTTATACAATTTTTTTTTCGATAGTAAATAAGGTTCACACGTTTACAAGCTGTTGATAATGTAAAAATATGCTAATAATAATTTTGAATACTATCTAGAAATTTCAATATTGCTCAAAACAATCAGAATCACAACCTTCACCATCAGAATCACAATCTTCCTTTGTTTTTGTGGCTTTAAATTCCTTATATAATATCATATATTCAATAAATTTATCAAGCTCCTCTTTTGTTACATTAGTATTTGTTTCAGGGCCTATCATTTTATATTTGTCGCTATCCTCCGAACTTACATGATTATCGGATGACACAGGATGAGTCCAAAGATGCTAATATAAAATAAGTTTATTATTTCTTTTCTCTGAGTCCTAAAAACTATTTACACACCTTTGACATCACTGTGAGCACAAACAAAAATATTATAAAGTTTTTCATTTTACTTCTTCAAGATGTTTTCCTGTGTTGCTTCTGACTTTCGAATGTCCACTGCTTGAATATTCGCAAGTACGTTCGTAAACCAAAGTACAAACTATCGAACAGATCTCTGCATAATTGGGCCATGGGTCGAGACACGTGGTCTCAAAGTACGTCACATTGAGTGTCGTCAAATGATAAGAGCATTCCCAAATTTTCAATTTGCAGTTGAAGCTACCAAATGAATTTCATACTTATCTCTTTAGAAATACAAATAGCAATTTCAAATGTTTACTTAAAACTCATAGTTATATATTCAACGAATATATATACGAAATATATATATATATATATATACTTTAATATATAGTATATAATATATGGAGAATTTCATGTCAATGTCGTTGAAACCGATCTCGTACAAATTTTGTGTCATAACTACTACACAATAAGACTAAATATGGTGTTAGATTCATCAGAAGACATCAGTTTGAACAGTTCACTGACCTAACATGAAATCCCCCGATATACGATGCTATACGAGAGCGGTGACTTTTCGTATAGAAAAGTTCATCGTTGATGACTTTTCGTATAGAAAAGTTCATCGTTGATGACTTTTCGTATAGAAAAGTTCATCGTTGATGACTTTTCGTATAGAAAAGTTCATCGTTGATGACTTTTCGTATAGAAAAGTTCATCGTTGATGACTTTTCGTATAGAAAAGTTCATCGTTGATGACTTTTCGTATAGAAAAGTTCATCGTTGATGACTTTTCGTATAGAAAAGTTCATCGTTGATGACTTTTCGTATAGAAAAGTTCATCGTTGATGACTTTTCGTATAGAAAAGTTCATCGTTGATGACTTTTCGTATAGAAAAGTTCATCGTTGATGACTTTTCGTATAGAAAAGTTCATCGTTGATGACTTTTCGTATAGAAAAGTTCATCGTTGATGACTTTTCGTATAGAAAAGTTCATCGTTGATGACTTTTCGTATAGAAAAGTTCATCGTTGATGACTTTTCGTATAGAAAAGTTCATCGTTGATGACTTTTCGTATAGAAAAGTTCATCGTTGATGACTTTTCGTATAGAAAAGTTCATCGTTGATGACTTTTCGTATAGAAAAGTTCATCGTTGATGACTTTTCGTATAGAAAAGTTCATCGTTGATGACTTTTCGTATAGAAAAGTTCATCGTTGATGACTTTTCGTATAGAAAAGTTCATCGTTGATGACTTTTCGTATAGAAAAGTTCATCGTTGATGACTTTTCGTATAGAAAAGTTCATCGTTGATGACTTTTCGTATAGAAAAGTTCATCGTTGATGACTTTTCGTATAGAGAAGTTCATCGTTGATGACTTTTCGTATAGAAAAGTTCATCGTTGATGACTTTTCGTATAGAAAAGTTCATCGTTGATGACTTTTCGTATAGAAAAGTTCATCGTTGATGACTTTTCGTATAGAAAAGTTCATCGTTGATGACTTTTCGTATAGAGAAGTTCATCGTTGATGACTTTTCGTATAGAAAAATTCATCGTTGATGACTTTTCGTATAGAGAAGTTCATCGTTGATGACTTTTCGTATAGAAAAGTTCATCGTTGATGACTTTTCGTATAGAGAAGTTCATCGTTGATGACTTTTTTTATAGAAAAGTTCATCGTTGATGACTTTTCTTATGGAAAAGTTCATCGATGATGACTTTTCGTATAGAAAAGTTCATCGTTGATGACTTTTCGTATAGAAAAGTTCATCGTTGATGACTTTTCGTATAGAAAAGTTCATCGTTGTTGACTTTTCGTATAGAAAAGTTCATTGTTAATGACTTTTCGTATAGAAAAGTTCATTGTTGATGACTTTTCTTATAGAAAAGTTCATCGTCACTAACGGTTCATCGTTGATGACTTTTCTTATAGAAAAATTCATCGTTGTTTACATTTCGTACAGAAAAGTACATCGTGGATGACTTTTCTTATAGAAAAGTACATAGTTGATGACTTTTCTTTTAGGAATTTAAAGTATCATCATCTTTTTAAAAAACACAAATAACGGTTATTTCGGAATATCTCGAAAACTGTTCTACTTTAGATCATTCTGACTTTACATAAAGACTAGGTGTCAGATACATTTGGTCAAGAAACTGTCACGTAGTGTTATTATAAAAGGAATTTGTAAGCTTTAAATTTTTCGTTTATCTTAGATATCCATTTTTCAAATCGTCCTTTAAAATTTTTGTTCAAAATAAGAAATTGTCGATTATGGCAGCACTGAACCTGTATCATTCTATAACCCATTCATTTTCAACTAGCCCTCGTTACCGTTCATAAGTACATACATATATCCATCCATTACCCAAAAATTAATTTACTTTCCTCTAAGTAGTACGAGTAAATAAAGCAAAAATGTTTAAGTTAATCACAAACAAAAACATTTGTACATTCTTGTTCTCTCTCGAAATAATTGTTTTCCGTATTTATTTTTATTTTATTCTTTAATATTCTTATGCAAAAGTGAGATGAACAATTAAACAATAACAAATTCATAGGTGATATAATTTATTTACATATAGATTTGTTGGCGTGTTTCTTTGTTTGATTTAATATACAAAAACAAATGTTTTAAATAAATAGTTCATATTTGTTGTTATTGATTTTTGCAAATGTTTTCTTATTTCTTCACAAAAATCCAAATAAGTAATTTATTATAAAGTTTGAAAAACCAAAATAAAAAAATATTTTGTTAAAATAATATTGGTTCATAATTTTCTAGATAGAATGTTTGTATTGCCAAGATTTGTTAAACGAAAAGGATTGCGGTAAATATTTATGTACCTCATAAATATTCTTTAAAATGTAGGACTTTTAAGCAATTTATATATATTGAAAAAAAAAACGCAGACCAAAAACAGACCAACTGTGTAAATTTACATTTTTAATTTGTGTTCCTGACAATTTCTTATTTTACATTACATTACTTCTGGACATTTATTCCATTTGTAATGTCTTTTTTAAATATGGCAAATGGCCATGAACAAGGTTGTGGGAAAAGGCATTTTATACCAAAAATAAGTTTACATATAGGGTGTTTTTTTTTTGTGTCCAGAATTTTAAAGTTAAATAGAATTTACATAATTCCAGAATGAAAATGTTCATTCTTAGAAAGATAATTTTATCTTTTGAAATCACAACGGGAGTCCAAGATGGAAAAAGGTAGAGGAAGCGGTATCTTCTGTAGTGAACATTGTCTGGAGGTTTGTTTATCTTGCTTCCAAACGAACCAATTGAAATTCCAAAGGGAAATTTTGGCGATTGCCAATGCATTAAAAACTATTTAGTTGAGGCACATATCACTATGCAACAAAAATGTTGTCCAAGGGATGTGGACACGAAAAAAATATTTAAAAAAATTGTTAAGGTAAATTTTTTTTTAAAAATTTGTTTTTTAAAATTCAATATTTTCATGGAAAGTACATTCTGTATTTGGAACATAATTTTTCAAGCCTGATTGAGCCGTGTTATGCCTCAATTTAAATATAATTATGAGGGCTACATATGCTGCAAAAATCGCTGTCACGTAGAATCTTTGGTTTAGTAACAGTCGTCAAAAATATGAGAAAAAAAATAATTTTTTAAAAAAAAAAACTTTTTCCTGGTACAAAAAAAACATAAAATAGACAGAAAATCGAAAAAATTATTTTATAACAATTTAAAAAACCAGCATGCTAACGAAGTAAACTCTGTCTGTTTGAAAAAAATCTATGGATAGATATAAAAGTTATGAGCCATTTTGTAAATGTTAGGGAAATTCAAAAAAATCTTGTTTCATATTTTTTTTTATTTTATGAGGATTGATGTCAGACATTATAAAATTATAGAGAGGATGAGGTTTTATGGCCGTTCGTATCCCTCCATAAAACATTATATGCAATGTGAAAGCTATATTGGATGAGATCCGCTCAGATAGAGGGTCATTCAACAATATTTGTGGTTTTTTATAAAATACAGTCTCTACCGCGCTTAGATGTCAAATCGGGGGTAACATATATATGGGAGCTATACCTAAATCTGAACCGATTTTCTCCAAATTTGGCAGTATTCCTTCATGTAATAAGAAACCCCTTTTTGCCGAATTTCATACTGATCGGATATAAAATAAAGTTTTTACAGCGCTTACATGTCAAATCGGGGGTAACGTATATATGGGGGCTATATCTAAATCTGAACCGATTTCTTCCAAATTTAATAGTGTTCATCCATATAATGAGAAACCTCTTTCTGCCGAATTTCGCACTGATCGGATATAAAATACAGTTTTTACAGCGCTTACAGGTCAAATCGGGGGTAACATATATATGGGGGCTATATCTAAATCTGAACCGATTTCTACCAAATTTAATAGTGTTCATCCATATAATAAGAAACCTCTTTCTGCCGAATTTCATACTGATCGGATATAAAATACAGTTTTTACAGCGCTTACATGTCAAATCGGGGGTGACATATATATGGGGGCTATATCTAAATCTGAACCGATTTTAACCAAATTCAATAGAGATCGTCCTTGGGCCAAAAAAAAGATATGTGTAAAGTTTCGTCGAGATCGGGCCATAATTGCGACCTGTACTTTGATTACAAGAATACATGCCCAGACAGACAGACGGACATATCTAAATCAACTCAGAAAGTGATTCTAAGTCGATCGGTATAATAAGCGATGGGTATATTACTTCTCCTTTTGGGTGTTACAAACAAATGCACAAAGTTATAATACCCTGTACCACTGTGTGGTGTAGGGTATAATAATAGAAGAAATATATGTGTAATATTTTGGTATACGAGTTAAAAATATGAACGAACCGTGGACACCTAGTATTTTGTGTAATTCGTGCCATGTAAATCTTACTCGATGGAGTAGTGGAAACATGCGGTAAGTACTTTACAATTAATGTATTACAATGTGTTGTGGAATAAAACGTTTTAATTTTAGACATCATAAAGTATGAGGCAGCCCTCACAGCAGTGATGGGTGAATGGATAAATCGAGACCACAAGTCGTACCATCAGAAGATTTTAGAATATCTAGTTGGTCACATTCAAACTCCAGAAATCTCGGACCGCATTCCTGAAGTGCGGCTTACAGCTACCTGTGATACGTTTGTGCCAGACAGACGCTCCTGGGAAAATGGATCTTTGGCCCATGTGCCAGTGGGAACCAGCTGCTACACGGATGGGTCCAAGCGAGGAGGAAGGACGGGTCTGGGACTTTTATTGATGAACCAGAAGTCGAACTTCACTTCCGCCTCCCTGACCATAACACGGTATTTCAAGCAGAAGTTCGAGCAAATACGGAGTGTGTGAACTGGCTCAGTAACACGACAAAGCCTAAATATGCCAACATCTTCACAGATAGCCAAATGGCGATTAAAGCAATAACATCGGAAAGGGTCAAATCCAGAACTGTGTTGGACTGTAAAAGAACGATAAATGATTACTCAGCCCTTGGCTTCAAAGGGCAGAGAACTTCGAGTAATAAACTTGGAAAATTGGAAACCTTTCGAAGCCACGAAGGATGAGTTAAAGCACTGGGCAGAGATGGCTCACAAAACTGTGTGGAATAGCGCAACAGTAGGAGCAACTGCAAAGATACTGTGGGGTGACCCAAATGAAAAGAAAACAAGAAGTCTTCTGAAACTAAACAAGATCGATATTAATAAGTTGATGAGTGTTCTAACGGGACACTCAAGCTTACAAGCACATCTTCATCGTATAGGACTAGCAGAAAACGACGAATGCAGGGCATGCAGAGAAAACATCGAAACGATGGAACGTTTTCTGTGTCACTGCCCGGCTTTCACACATGCAAGATCCCAACATTTCGGGTCCGACATATTACCAGACATGACTCATCTCAGAGAATATGACTGGAAGATACTGAGAAAATTCGTGTCTAGTACCGATTTTCTGTAACTCGTGAGGTATAAAAAGATCATAAATTAGGAACGCACAACAGGCCGAACCACTGGCTTAAGCGTATGTCCATGGACATGAGACGTTTAATCGTCTCCTCTCTTCAACCTAACATAACCTAACCTAGACATCACGTGCAATTTGGAATTCCAATGATTTGGAGACAACCGTTCATTCACGATACGGACTGTATTTTTGTCTAAGTAAACAGATTGGAGTAGGAAGGAGCATTCGCTGGAGTTACGCTGAAGTAAAATCTGTCACTTTGCCAGTTGCACGTTCGGAAACAATACCAATTCCCAAGTGTCAAAGTATAGCTAACAGCCTAATTACGGAAACGTCAGCAAGTTCAACTGTGTACTCAACTCTGAGCGATTCAAGTTTGAGTCGCTTTTAACTCAGTTTCAACTCATTGATCTAGTGAGAGATTTGGAACTGACCAAAGATAAGGCAGAACTACTTACATCTGGGATGAAACAGTACAATATTTTGGACCCAGATGTTAACATATCATATTATAGAGTCCGTGATATACCTTACAAACAAGTTTATACAACTATGGATAACATATGTATGCTTTTGCAAGGACATCCCGGATTGTTCGAGGAACTTAATCAAACATACAATTCAAAGGAATGGCGATTACTTGTTGACAGCGGTAAAGAAAGATTGAAAGCAGTACTTTTACACAACGGAAATCAGAAACCGTCGATTCCCATTGCTCATGCTGTCAACACTAAAAGCCTTAAGGAAAGATGGCAATTCCATTGCTCATGCTGTCAACACTAAGGAATCATACGAAACAATTGCTAAATTGATAAAATACATAAAATATGAACAACATGACTGGAAAATTTGTTGCGATTTAAAAGTAGTTGGGATGTTATGTGGAATGCAAGGCGGATATACAAAATATTGCTATTTTTTATGCCTCTGGGATTGCCGTGCTCGCGAAGATCATTACAGAAGAAAGAAATAGCCAACAAGAGAACACATTACATTGGGTAAAAACAACATAAAGTGCACACCTCTCGTCCGAAAAGAAAACATTATTTTGCCACCACTGCATATTATGCTGGGGCTCTTTAAACATTTTGTAGAAGCCTTAAGGAAAGATGGCAATTCACTCTCATATTTAAAAAGTTTATTTAAAAGTCTTTCTTTTCAAAAAATCGAAGAAGGAGTTTTTGATGAGCCTAAAATAAGGAAACTGATAAAAAATGTGAATTTCGAATCATATTTGACGTCGGATGAAATTGCAGCATGGAGGTCGTTTAAGCTTGTAGTTTTAAATTTCCTTAGATCCAATAAAAGCCCGCAATATGAAACAATGAGTAATGATTTGTTAAAAAATTATGAAAAAATTGGTTAGAAATAATTTTTTTTATATTTTACATATGTGTTATATTTTATAACACATATGTATGTATTCTTCCAACTTATTTTTCGCTTTATATGTTCCAAAAGGTGTAAATATGCCGCTCAAAAGTCATTTCTTGCATTCTCATTTAAACTTTTTCCCCGAGAATCTTGACGACGTAAGTGACGAAAGGTTTCACCAAGAATTGAAGTCCATCGAGCGGCGTTACCAAGGACACTGGGATGAAAGAATGATGGGAGATTATAGTATTTGGTTCCTCATTAGAGAAACCGAATCCGAAATCGACAAACGTCAACAAAAAACTCACAATTACTTCTAATGAAACTTGTTCATGTAAATAAACTCAAATGTACATAATATAAATAAAAGTAATAAATAAAATAGCTATTTAAACAGAAATTAAAAAAAAAAAAAGATTTTTGAAATTCTCTTAAAGGGCTATAATTTCTACATTTATCCATAGATTCAAATAGGCATTATCTTCTTCTTAGGATGCAAACTTTTAAAAAATAAAATATTTTTTTTCGATTTTTTTCTATTTTTTATGTTTTTTTTTGTCCCAGGATTTATTTTTTTTTTTTGAAAAAATCGACTTTTTCCAATTTGTTTAATGAGTGAAAGAGATATTTTCAACATTGGTAGCGCACATTAATAGCTTCAATTTAAAGCATAAGTCGACCTGATCGGGCATATACTCCAAAAATTATAGTGCAAATACTAATAAAAAAATTTAAAAAAAAAAATTTATCCATAAAAAAATTTTTGGTTTTGATTTTATATAACAGTATGCCACAATCTATAGAAAAAAATAATTTTTAGGTCTAGGACAAAAAAAAAATTTTTGTAGCATAGTGTATTTAGAAGCGATATCTGCTTTTTCATCGATAGCTATAGGTTGCTTTAAAAACTATTCAAATCGTTGGCTTCAGCAAGTGACACAATAACCTCTGTAGGTTTATGTTAAGGGGCAGCCGTATTTTTTATACAAGCTCACATAGACCAGTTTAGGTCCCTAGTGTTACCACGGGCTGAAATGCCCCTCATCGAAACCAACCTGTTTGATTTAAAAATTTGTCGATAGTACGAATATCGGTGCTGGAAAGATCTGTTAGGCTGCCTAGAAAAGCCGACCCCAGTATGTCCAGTCGTCGCTTACTCAGAGCGGGGCAGTCGCATAGCAAGTGCTCAATACTCTCCACTTCTTCCTCATCTCCACAACTTCTGCTGAAGTCATTAGAGTCAATATCCAATCTTTTGGCGTGTTCGCCGATCAAGCAGTGTCCCGTCAGAACTGATACTAACGTAGACAATCTTTGCCTCTCTAGTGCGAGGAGATTTTGATCTTCTCAGGTCATACCTTGGCCAGATTTGTCTAGGTACTCTTCAGGTGCCGATTTCTGTCCATCTTTCGTTGGACTGCCTGATTGCCTCTTGCCTAAGCCAAAGCTTGCACATGGATAGTGGCGCACCAATATATGCAAATTCTTCGACAATTTGTAATCCCTATGCCCAGGCTATCCCTATGCCCGGGATATCCTTATGCCCAGGCACCCATATGAGGTGTATATTAAACTGCTCAGCCATCTCGTTAAGAGATCTGCGGCAGTCGAGGGCTGTTTGTGAATTTAGGGATGTTGCCTCCAGAGAATTGATGGCAGCCTGGCTGTCCGAGTAAATTACAATGCCAATGTTGGTTACTATGTTGCGACTCAGCCACTTGGCTACTTCCCATATTGCCATTATTTCGGCTTGATAGACACTGCAGGTATCTGGTAGTCTGTGAGCTATATCCAATCTAAGCTCTGCACAGTGTACTCCGAAGCCAACCTTTTCATCTAGCTTCGAACCATCCGTGTAAAAGTGGAGATGGTTTCTATTACCTGGTATTCTTCTAACCCATTCATCTCTGGCAGGAATCATAGTGATGTAATTTTTCTCGAAGCTGTACACCGTTGGTATATAGTCCACTCGGTCGGTTACCATAGCACTACACTTTGATATTCTCATGTGACCGTAGTTTTTGTACCTCCACATTGATAGGCAGTTTAATCTTATTGCCGCTTTGGTTGCAACTTCTCTCGCTGCAATATTAATCGGCAGTATATGGAGTAGGGCTTGTAGAGTCTCGGTCGCTGTAGTCCTTAAGGCTCCGCTTATGCTCAGGCAGGCAGTTCTCTGAACCTTTGTTAGTAGGTTGCTGATGGTTAGTTTGTCAGTTGCTATCCACACATACCACAAAGCCGTATAACAGTATAGGACGAACTACTGCTATATATATCCAGTGGGCGATTTTAGGAGAGAGGCCCCACCGCGACCCTACAGCCTTTTTGCAGGAATATGAGGCGACGTTGGCCTGTCTTACACGTTCCAATACGTTAAGTCTAAATAAAAGTTTTCTATCTAGAATTATTCCTAAAAATTTTGCACTTTCAGAAAAGACTAGATCTGTTCCATTTATCCGAGGTGGAGGGTGCACATGTGGGACTTTATTCATCCTAGTAAAGAGAACCAATTCTGTCTTGTTTGGGTTTATGCCCAAACCGCTGCGTCTGGCCCATCTAGCCAATTTGTTCAGAGCCACCTGTAGAATGTCTCGGAGGACGTTTTCGAATTTGCCACTCACTGCGATTGCAACGTCGTCCGCATATGCTACGACCTTGCAGCCACAACGTTCTAGGTCTAGCAGGATTTCATTCCCCGCTAGGTTCCAAATTAGTGGAGACAGTACTCCTCCTTGTAGGGTCCCTCCTTGTTAGAGTTGTGGACCCATGACATGCTGTTATGCGTCTTCTGTTGAGCAGACTTTGAATTAGTCTAATCAAACTAGAGTTAGCTTTAAGATATGACAGTGCCGCAATTACTGCATCTGAGGGAATGTTGTTAAAAGCCCCTTCTATGTCAAGAAATGCCACCATGGTGAATTCCTTGAAATGCAGGGACGATTCGATAGTGCTCACAAGTTCGTGCAGGGCTGATTCTGTAGACTTCCCCTTATTGTAAGCATGTTGGTTCACCGACAGGAGTTTTGTATCCAGGTTTTCCCTAATGAAATAATCTAAAAGTCTTTCCAGACCTTTCAATAGGAAGGAGTATAAGCTAATTGGTCTGAAGTCTTTTGGCTTAGTGTGTGATATCTTCCCCGCTTTTGGTATGAATACCACTTTGGTATCCCTCCATCGATTCGGGATGTATGAAAGCCTGATACAGCCTACATAAATTTTCTCCAGCCAGGGGATAATGTATTTCAACATTTTCTGCATTTCTGCTGGAGTGATGCCGTCTTGTCCAGGTGACTTTAAGAGCTCAAAGCTATTAATAGCCCAGCTTATTCTGGATCTATCAGTCAACAAGCTAGCTACGCTCGCAGTCCACTCGCACTCTTGTTGGTCCTGCTGATCCTCTGGCTCTGTTAGAGAGTTCCCCGGGAAATGTGTGTCGAGCAGTACATTGAGCGACTGCTCGCTGTTTTTGGTCAATAACCTTTGTAAACATGAGCCTACAATTGACATAAGAAACAATGATGTCAAGAAACTGGTGTCAAGAAACTGACCCACTGGCAGATAATTGGTATTTTCTATCTCAAAGTCTATCTTACCTTACATATAGATGGCGGTGGTAGTTTGAATAAAATTACTTTCGTTAAAAGTGGCAACCTTCAAAAACATACGAGTATGTTTTAAGTTTCAAGGCGCCACATTGTTTAGTTTCTTTGTTTATACCCTCCGCCATTCATTTTGTCACTCCGTCTGTAACACCACTAAATATTGATCTGAGAGCACATAAAGTATATATATTATTAATCGTCGTACAATTCTAAGACGAGTTAGCCATGACCGTCTGTCCGTCCGTCTGCTGTAATCACGCTACAATCTATAATACTTGAGCTAGGCGGCTGGAATTTGGTACATACATATACTTCTTACATCTGCATGTATGTCGGGATTGCAAATGGGCAATATCGGTCCAATTTTGGATATAGCCTTCATGTATGGAATCTCCCAGGTTTGACTTCTTATCGTCATAGAGACCAAAAATGTCAACTGATGGGGCTGAATGTTGGTAACTGGGGTTTATTTATACTCGGTATCCTTCACACGAGCAACGGTAGTCATGGGTCCACGTTTTGATATAACCCCCATGCAAAGGGTCCCTCTAGATTTGATTTCTCACTCCACAAAAACCTCAAAATGTCAAACGAATTGGGCTGAAATTTGGTATAATGAGTTTATTAGTACCCGTTAGCCTTTACGTGCGATCCATGGTGGAGGGTATATAAGATTCGGCATGACCGAACTTAACACTTTTACTTGTTTTATGTTCGTGCCAGCAAAAAACTATTTTTTGAGAAAAAGAAAGTTTTAACGACAGTTAGTAAACTACTGTTTCAAAGTGAATTTGATATTTTTAACATTTGCAGTCCTCAAATTTTATTTAATTTTTTGAAATATGGTCCAAATACTAAATGCACCTTCCATGACAATTTTAATTAAAAAAATAGCATAAAAATATTTTTTCTGTTATTTTTTTCCCCTGTTTAGGAAAGTCTATTACACCAGAAAACGTTATACACAGTCCTTAAACAAACATTTTGTAAACAAGTGCTATCAAACAAGAAAGTGACAAAAATTCCATCCAACAGGAGGCGCTACAGTGTTCAAACAAAACAACTTCTGCTGGGTCAGCTAGTTATCATATAGATGTTTAAGATAAATAAGAAATGCTCCTTTTTATGACACAAGTTAGAATGAAAAATCATATTAATTTTTAAATTAAAAACGATTTATGTACTGTAAATGTACATTTCAATTATCAACGAATAGATATTGAGTCATTGACGGGCAGACAAATTGTAAATTGTTGTCTGTCTAGTCTAGTAGTAGTAAATTTAACATTTTGTGTTATATTTCATATTTGTGAGAATGTGTTCTTCGCGGAATGAAAAATATCACAATATTTTGACAGTTTTCTTTCGAACAACAATAATAATGACCAAGAAAATTTTGAACACAGCGATGACAAACATTCTTAACACCTTAACGATTCGAACGATCTTTGTATGTCATATTCACAACAAATCTAAATCCAATATCAACAACGTAAATATAAGTAAATATTCATACATATGCAAATTTTGTGAAATTTTTTTCAAATTTCCATCCACAAAAGATTTGAAATATTTTAGAAAATTTTTTTGCTAAAAATATCACAAAACGCAAGCAATTAACTGCAAAATAAACAGATTTACTTGTTGTGCAAATGCAAGAAAGGTGGATTTGACAATAACCTCTAGACACTCGTGTAATGAAGCAATTTCATTGAGAAAACAATTTGAGGTGTTTTAATTGGAAAATAAACTTGAATTAAATTAAAAATAAAAAAATTAAAATATTTGCGCATAATAAATTTGCCAAAAATTGTCTGTGGCGGATGGCTTAACGTACACTCGAAAATTTTAGTAATGAACAAAAAATAAAATATGAAATTGGAAAATGAAATTAAAAAAATGTCAAATGTTGTAGAATCCAAAAATAATGAATAATAAGATATGTCATCCCGGAGCGAGTAAGTTATCAGTTACGAACGAATAGAAATTTCAACGAGTAGGTGTTCAAAGAGTTAGTTTTTCTGCGGATTTCGGACAGATTTTCCCGAATTTTTTGTAATTGTCACAATTAAAAAATTAATATCAATCGATTAGTGCAAAAAAAGTTCAAACTATGTACGCGGAAACCTGTTTTTTCGCGTGTGACATTTCATTCCTATTCGTCCGTAACTGATATATTTTGACGTTTCTGGCTGACGGAATATCTGTCTAATTTAAGGTCTGTGGTAGAATCTACCAGACATCGGATGTAATGATATTTATCGGCGAATAACTAATAAGATATTTCCAATTTTTTCATTTATAACCAGTAAGGAAAGGCAGAAAGTCGGGCGGGGCTGACTATATAATACCCTACACCTCCCTAAAAATGCGATAAGGGTCATTGCGATAATAATTTGGAATAATTGGTAAATGGGTAGGAACATATTATCTAATTCTGAACCGATAATCGCTAAATTAAGCAATATTCGTTCCTAAATTGAAAAACTGGAAAACTCGTTCTGGAAAATGTTAATGATCGGAAGTAAAGTACAACTTCCATAGCGCTTTGATACCAAATCAGGAGGAACATATCTATGGAGGTTATATATAAATCTGAACCGAATTTCCCTGAATACTCATTCATGTAAAAAGACTTCTTTCTGTCGAATTTCGTAGTGATCGGTTATAAAATACAGTCTCTACAGCGCTTACATGTCAAATCGGGGGTAAAATATATATGGGGGCTATATCTAAATCTGAACCGATTTTCTCCGAATTTGGCAATATTCCTTCGAGTAATAAGAAACCTCGTTTTGCCGAATTTCGCACTGATCGGATATAAAATACAGTTTAAAATACATGTAAAATCGGGGGTAACATATATATGAGGGCTATATCTAAATCTGAACAAATTTTCTCCGAATTTGGCAGTTTTCCTTCATGTAGAAAGGAACCTCTTTTTGCCGAATTTCGCACTGATCGGATATAAAATAACATTTTTACAGCGCTTACATGTCAAATCGGTGGTAACGTATATATGGGGGCGATATCTAAATTTGAACCGATTTCTTCCAAATTTAATAGTGTTCATTCATATAATAAGAAACCTCTTTCTGTCGAATTTCATACTGATCGGATATAAAATAAAGGTTTTACAGCGCTTACATGTCAAATCTGGGGTAACATATATATGGAGCTATATCTAAATCTGAACCGATTTTAACCAAATTCAATAGGGATCGTCCTTGGGCCAAAAAAAAAGATATGTGTAAAGTTTCGTCGAGATCGGACCATAATTGCGGCCTGTACTTTGATTACAAGAATACATGCACAGACAGACAGACAGACATAGCTAAATCAACTCAGAAAGTGATTCTAAGTCGATCGGTATAATAAACGATGGGTATATTACTTCTCCTTTTGGGTGTTACAAACAAATGTTATAATACCCTGTACCACTGTGTGGTGTAGGGTATAAAAATATGACAAGGAGTTAGGGATCAACTGTGGCACACATCCTGAGAGTTTAAGTAATAACTAGACTGCGGAATGCCATGGGTGATTCCAACGGAACGGGCGTGACATTGTTACTGAGTATTTTCCTGATTTTGATCTATATAATTTATAACGACAACTCACAATGGGTGGTTTATGTAGATATTCATAAGTGTTACCTACTGACATGCAAGGAAATAAAATAATATTTTTTATAAAAAAATATGGTTGCTATATTACCGTAACGGGTTTGACCTTAGGTTTTGATAAAATCTTGATCAGCCGCTTTCTTTATTGCATACTGTAAAATTTTTCTATGTACTGCCAACAAAAAAAAATTTGTTGGTATCTCGAGAGTATAGTGAATATTCTAGACTTCATTCCAAATAATTGAAATTATTATTCCATTTGTAGTAAATATTTAATTATGTAACGGGTGTGACATAGTCTCAATCTGGAGGAGTAATAAGTGGATCGAAATATTGTCCAGGATCTATTAGCCAACATACATATATTAAACTAGTTTTTTCTGCGAAAAACAAAATCGTTGTCGTTTTATTCACTTAAACATATTAAAAACTTACAAATACAAAATTCGTTGCCAAAAACAAGTTTTAACATCTTAAAAACTCTTTCTCTTTTGTATCAATGTTTATGACAATGCTATTTTTTAATTTTCTACAAAGAATTAGTTTCTGAATTAGAATACGCTTAGCGTCCTGCTAGAATATTATAAGCAGAAATCTTCTCAAAATAATGTTTAGGTCGGTTATTCTTGATTTTTTTTAGTTTTCCACCTATTGTCTAAAATATATTGATATTTTTAACTCCATTTGAGAAGTATTCTTATGCCTATTTTTCCAGAACAAATCAAAACCTTGTATCATTGAATGAATGGGCTGATTTAAAATAACCTTATGGACCTTCACTGTCGCACACATCCTTCTCTTAATGATTGCCCCTATACCATCTACTTATTATACCCTCACTTTAGTGTGACGAGGGTATATATCATTTGCTACGGAAAAAAGTGTAAGACGTCGAAGGAGTGACCTAAGACCCCAAGTATGTTCGGAGGAAATCCGTTTTGGGTCATTTTAAGTCGAATGAGCAATGTCCGTCCGTCTGTCTGTCTGTCTGTCTGTCTGCTGGCTGGTGCGCACGATAACTCTCGAAAGGAGTAACCGATTGACCTCAAATTTGGTATGTGGTAATATTTTTTTCTATCTCCGGCTAAGTTCGAAGATGGGCCATATTGGTCCACTCCTTCTAGTACCTCCCCCACAAAGGGTTAAAATGTTGTGAAATATTGATTCTTTAATAACTGCTATACTACTTATTCGAATCTTTTGAAATTCCACACATAGTATTAGCTTATTAGTCGTTATCAACTCGAGAAAAATGGGCGAAGGTGCCACGTCCCTTTTGGTACCTCCCACACAAATGCACCATTTTGCACCAAAAGTTAACAGCTTATAACATTAATAACAGTGTATAAAAATACTTGAAATTTTGTACAGTATTATGTTTTTATATTGCCTACAGACCAGAGAAAAATGGGCGTTGTTCCCACGCCCCTTTTGGTACCTCCCACACAAAGGTACCATTTTGTACCAAAAGTTAACAGCTTATAACATTAAAACCAGTGTATAAAAATACTTGAAATTTTGTACAGTGTAATGTTTTTATAGTGTCTATAGCCCTGTGAAAAATGGGCGTTATTGCCACGCCCCTCTTTGTACCTCCCACACAAAATGCCCAAATCATACCACAATTTAATGTCTCATAACGTTTATACCAGTGCACATAAATGCTTATAAGTCGGCACAGTGCAATGAATTTAAAGTATCTAATGTTCACCAAAAAAAAGGTGTATTTGATAAACCCCTTCTGGTACCTCCCACACAAATTGACAGAATAATTCGAGTAATATTCAATATTACATTACTCACAAAGTGAGGGTATACCTTAGTCGGTTTACCCGACTGAAACTTTCTTACTTGTTTTTTCAATTTATACCTAAATTTCAGCTTTCTGTTATTTAATTTCATACTTGACATAAACTTAATAAAAATACAATATTTTTAAATCGATTAAAAATTATTTACGATCTTTGCGTAACGGGTGTGACAAATATTAGAATGCAAATTCTACCGTAAATATTGCAATGATACTGAAACATTTTGATTCGCTTTATACTATATAACCTTGACCTAACTTACACAAAAGATGATATATGCATATTTACATAAAATGTATTAAATTTAACTTTTTGTATATTATCCGTATCGGGTGTTACAAACAAAATACTCCAAGATACAAAACCGTTTGCGGGCACTGAATATTTTCCAAAAGTTACGAATTTTACACTAAACTACACTTAAGGATGCGTACTTTCTTGTAATCAAAAGAAAAATTTCAGAAAATAAAAAAATATGTCGAAAAATAGCTCATGTCAGCTCAACAGTAAAATTAGTGCATCCAACAATTTTATAATAAACTATAGAAAACTCATTGCTAGGAAAAAAAACTATTCCTAAATTTCATCAACTCATCATGAATTTCTAAAATTCAATTGTTCGCGATGTCCGTTATGGTATTTTTTTGCAAAAATCTGATTTATTTTTTTATGTGTGATGTGGTCAGTTTACGTGGAATCACCCTTATGCAATCTTTATTTGTCATCCAAAGAAGTTCATACTTTAGGATTATGTATATTTTTGGATTCTAAATTCTATGAAATCTGCATAGTCCATATATGCAAAAATTATGCAAGGGAATATGCACAACATATGCAAAATATAATGTGCATATGTTAAATGAAACAGCTTTGCATGAGGTAGTGCACCACATAGAAGATTCCTTCAGTAAAGAAATGTATACACTTTCTGTTTGCATAGACATTGAGGGCGCATTTTACAATGTGCAGACCTATACACGATTTGCCGGTTGACCGGGCGCTGAAAAACTGGATCAAAAATATGCTAAGGAATAGGTGCATTATTTCTGGGTCATATGACGTAAAAATTAGAGACAAGGTATACCTCAGAGGTATTTTATCGCTGTTTTTTGTGAAGATGTTGGCATATTTAGGATGTGTGGTATTACTGAGCCAGTTCACACACTCCGTGATTCCTCGAACTTCTGCTATAACTTCTGCTTGAAATACCGTGTTATGGCCAGGGAGGCGGAAGTGAAGTTCGACTTCTGGTTCATCAATAAAAAGTCCCAGACCCGTCCTTCCTCCTCGCTTGGACCCATCCGTGTAGCAGCTGGTTCCCACTGGCACATGGGCCAAAGTTCCATTTTCCCAGGAGCGTCTGTCTGCCACAAACGTATCACAGTTAGCTGTAAGCCGCACTTCAGGAGTGCGGTCCGAGATTTCTGGCGTTTGAATGTGACCAACTAGATATTCTAAAATCTTCTGATGGTACGACTTGTGGTCTCGATTTATCCATTCACCCATCACTTGTAGACGTCTTGCTGTGAGGGCTGCCTCATACTTTATACGGATGTCTATTGGTTGGATGTGCAGTATAGTCTCCAACGCTTTTGTTGGTGCAGTTCTAAATGCCCCGCTTATGCCTAGACACCACATACGTTGAATTTTTTGCAAAGTTATTACTTTGCACTTCTTGTCCATTGATGTCCACCACACTACAGAGGCGTAGGTGATTATTGGTCTAATCACGCTCATGTAGAGCCAGTGAGTCATATTTGGACGTAGTCCCCATTTTAAACCTATAGCTCTTCTGCACAACGACCAACATCTGTTTGCCTTTGTAACTCTTTCTTCAAGATGATCTTTCCAGTACAGTTTCTGATCCAAGATTACTCCCAAGTATTTTACCTTTTTAGTTATAGCAATTGTCTTATTCAGGAATCGAGGCGGGGTAAAACGTGGGATCTTCGTTTTCCTTGTAAATAGACATATTTCTGTTTTGTCTGGGTTAACATTTAATCCCCTTGGTTGTGCCCAGTTATATGCTATGTTAAGTGCCTCTTCAGCTCTTCTGCATAATAGATTTGGATGAAAGCCCCTTAGAAGTATTACAACGTCGTCTGCATAACAGACTGGTTTAAGTCCTTCATTGGTGAGGGCTTTTAGGAGACTGTGTATCGTCGTAACCCATAGAAGAGGCGATAAAATGCCCCCCTGAGGTATACCACGATTTACCTTGTCTCTAATTTTTACGTCATATGACCCACAAATAATCCACCTATTCCTTAGCATATTGTTGATCCAGTTTTTCAGCGCCCGGTCAACCTGAAACTCGTCTAAGAACTGGATAAGTGTATCGGTCTGTACATTGTTAAATGCGCCCTCAATGTCTACACTGAAAAAAAAAAATAGTAATAAAACTAATGATGACACATTCTTATATTAAGTATGCTACCTCGGCATCAATTCAATGACAATTTTCATTAAAATAATGAAAATTTACACGTTTTTTACGAAATTTTCCTTAATATAAAGTTTTTTGAATTTGAATTAATGTCTATCTAATCATTAGTTTTGTGTACGCGCTTCTTTAAATGTACGCATTTAAATTAAAGAAAAAAATCATTATTTTTGTGACAATCAGCATTATTTTAAGTAATATTTCAATACTTTTAAGGATTTTCTACATTAACACTACGACGTAGACATGTCATAGTTTTAATGCCGAATCGGACTTAATTAACAGTATGAGATATTTGAGTAATAAATTTAAGGCTATGCTCCCCTTAAAGGAAAGGCTGTCTTGGTAATACATTTTAGAACTATTGTCATTATTTTTAAGAAAACATACGAGAGAATTATACAATCTCTCCCTCCCTCTCTCGCTCGGAGAATCAGTTTTGTTTGGTAATGTGTGAATCAATAATTGTTATGGAATGCTAGAAGAGAAAAATAGAGAACAGTTCTGTTCGTTTTCTTTTAAATCGTCAGTTATTTACAAGCGATAGAAGGAAACGGTTGTCTGTTTTCGGGACGCGTATTGTGAAAAATATTGATTGCTGTGAATATGTAAGTATATGTGCATACATACGTGCATATTGCACCGAAAATAATTTTAATATTGGATGTTAACAGTTATTTTTGCTAAAGCATAGCAACAACTATAAATGAAACCGTCGCGTACTTGTGTGTATGCATGTGGTTATGCCGTCGGCGTCGCCATCGATCTCTGTGATAATGGAGTGCGTGTGTCATAGTTATTTTTGCTGTATGTTATTTATGGCGATGTACATGCGTTTTTGAAGGAGATCTTGTTTGTAAGTCTTGTGAAGAGATTTGTTCCAAATGGATGACAAAAATGTGAGTAATAGATTTTGTAATACTGAAAGAGACAATGGGAAAATGTTTAGGTACGTGAAAAATAATAATATTATCATGAAATAAACATCTTATTGGCAATTACAAAATTAACAAAACACATTTTAATTGAAAGTATTTATTTATTAAAAATACCAGTGCATAATGCAGAAATGTAAAATTATTTGTGGCAATATAGAAATTTATTATTAATAATATGTTATACATATAACTATCTTTTTTATTTTTTTTTTTAGTAAAACAATTTTAGAATGGTTCTTTTGTGAGAAGAGTGGCAAATTTTACAAAATATTTCAACGTAAGTATTATATATGAACGGTTGAAATATTTTTCTTAGTTTTCAGCGTTTTCCAATTGTGATATGATAAAATTTATTTATTTTTTTTTTGTTATAGATAATTTTATTTGATTTATTTTCAGAAAAACTTTAATTATTTTAATTTAAATCACGCAATATTTGAAGATAAATGTGATGGATATATGAAAAATGCAGTGCTGAATGCCATTTATAACTTGCAAAAAATAAGTGAGCATACACCTACATCGGAATGTTTGAATTGAAAGGAAATAGATTTGGAAACAATATTTGTAAGTATTATGTATTTCTGAACAAATATATTTTATTTGAAAATCAAGAAATTTAATTTGGAACGCATATATTAATGTATTAGAACAAAATATATTTGCGAACTGACGTTCACATATAAAATACGTGTTTTCACACAAACAAAGTTATTGTTAAAAAGTTTTCCAAATATAATTTATTTAAAAAGATTTTTTCCTTTTTTGAATTTTAGTTTAAATTTTTCCTTGATTTCGTGTTCATAATTGCTTCATAAGTACTTCATAATTAAACCTGCTGTTAGATTAGGCCCATTTGGTCCAATTTTTGTATCGTTTCCTTTATAAACGGTAATATATGTATGTATATATATTGCCTTATAATTTGGTCCAAGGGATATTTTTGTTTTACTAAAATCAAAATAATAAGCGTTTTTGCTCAAAAATAATTGTAAATAAGCTGCTTTCTTTTCACGAAGTATTGAATAAAAATAAATATAAAATATTGTCTTCCATATTCTTAATCTAGGATTCGTACAGATTTGCTAATCTAACACCAAGGTTAAGAATGTCATAAGCAGCATTAGCATTTGTTTTACAGAAGTAATTTTTAGTAAGTTTTTGTAGTTTTGTTTGCTAACAAAACTTAAGATTTTAAAATCTACATAAGTCACGATTGATTTTTTTGAGAAACTTATTTTTGATAACTAAATTTATATGAAAAATTTCACTTTCGCCACTTTCAAAACAATCAGTTTCTATTATTATTAATATCTTACATAAATCTTTTTTTTAACTTTTAGTACAGCAAATTTTGTATAGATCTATTATGAGAATTGTGTCGTAGAAGAATGACAAAATATTTCAGTGTAAGTAAGTATATTCCAAAGATTTTAATATATCTCTCACCTTTCAACATTTTGTGACAGTTATATGATAAAATTTATTTTAAAACTTTATCGTATATAAATCATTCTGTTTGATTTCTATTAAAATTATTTTTATTTTAGTTCGCGCAATTGAACTTTATTTGGATATATGAAAAATGCAGTGGGGAATTAAAAATTTACAAATTGCAGGAAATGAGTGAGCATCCAAACTATATGATATAATAATATAATATTTGTTTTATATAATTTCTATTTAAATTCCAGCCAAATTCTAGGTTAAAAATCATTAAGGTCGGTTCCGATAAAAATTGTTCATGGACAACAAATAGAGAAACGAATCCCGCTATAGAATCGATACTTAACAATACAATATTCGAATAAAAGTCAAACTTCATAGTGTGTTGGCGATTTGTCTATATACAATTACATATTGTTTTAAATTATAAAATGTTCAAGGTTATCCGTAATATGTATTATATTTTTTTTTGTATTTTCCAATATAAAATATAACAAATAAAATATTTATTTAGAAAGATAAAGTGTTGTGTTATTGAATTTTCTATGAATAGTAAATGATTTCAAAGAAAATGATTCATTTAAAAGAGTAACATTATAATCAATATAATGTAACGAATTTTCCATACATATTTAAAAAAACTGTATTTAAATTCATGTATGCCTTAAATTAATTACCAGTATATTCTTATATCAAGGACAAACATTTTAAATTTTATTACGATAATGTTTTAAATTATATGATATTTTACTAAAAATAAGCACGCGCCATACTTAAATTTACGCAAAAATGTGCTTATTTTAAGACCAAACTTAATTAGTTTTATCACCCAAAATTCTTAATTCTATGAAATGCATCCTGAAAACAAGTACTATTCACGTCCTTAAATTAACTATAAAACCTTCTTATTTTTATAGCGATTGTCTTTGGCTCGAAATCATTGCCGAAATCTTAAACTTTACGACAAATTCATTGATTTTCAGTACGCTTTTTTTTTAGTGTATGCAAACAGCAAGTGTATACATTTCTTTACTGAAGGACTCTTCTATGTGGTGCACTACCTCATGCAGAGCTGTTTCCACTGATCTTCCTTTGACATAGGCGTGATGTTTGAATTTTAGCCTGTCATCCGCTATTTTACCTTTGACCATGTCATCAATTATTCGCTCCATTGTTTTTAACAGGAAAGAAGTAAGGCTAATGGGTCGATAAGCCTTTGGGGTCGTGTAACTCGCCTTGCCAGGCTTTGGTATAAAGACCACCCTTGATTCCTGCCAGTTTTTTGGGGTATACGAATGGGTTAGGCATGCAGTGAACACTCCAGCCAGATGAGTTGATACCAGATCCACCTCATTCTGCAGAAGTGCTGGAAATATTCCATCCGGTCCCGCAGCCTTAAAGGGAGAGAAACTTTGTATCGCTTCTTTAACCATACCATCTGTTATATCCGTAATAGGTACTTGATGCAATACATTTTCATTCTGTAACTGTTCCTCTGTTGGTCCAGCATTACCAGTCGGAAAATGAGTTTTCATCAAGAGCCTTACGGTATCCTCTATAGTTTCCATCCTTTTACCCGTTTCATCCACCAGTGTTTCGGTTTGGACATGAGTTTTTGAGAGGAACTTTTTCATTTTAGACATGCTGTTAACGCTGTCTACCTGTTCACAGAAAAGCCTCCAGGAGTTACGTTTCGCCGATCTAACGATTTTATTGTATTCTTTGAGTCTTCTGTGGTAGTCGTCCCAATATACTGATTGTTTTTTACGTCGAGCTCTATTGTAAAGTCTGCGGACATCTTTGCCAATCGAGCGAATTTGTCCTGTCATCCAGGGTTTCTCAAAGGCAGATTTCCTTTCTCGAAGTGGGCAACTATCTTCGAATGATTTTACAAGAGCCTCGGTAATCTTCTTAACATTGATATCAATGTCTTCTGCACATAGATAATCGCGTGTAGGCTGCCCCAATCGATTTCTAAGTAGATTTCCGAATTTAGTCCAGTCGGTCTTAGCCTTATTACGGAAACTTATGGGGTTTGGCGGTGGCCGTGCAATTTTAAACCTTATATAACGGTGGTCTGAATAGGAGTGTTCATCCGAAACCCTCCACTCATGAATCTCATCAATAAGATTTTCTGAACATATCGTTATATCTAATACTTCTTCCCTAATTTTGTTAACGAAGGTTGCAGTGTTTCCTATGTTAAGAGTTATGAGGTCATTTGCATTCAAAAATTCGATAAGGGCGTGTCCCCTTTTATTGGTGTTAGTACTACCCCAAGCGATATGATGGGAGTTGGCGTCACATCCAGCTAATAACTCATTACTTGTGTGTTTGGATTCCCTCACCAGACGTTTAAATTCCGACGTAGGTGGCAATGTCGGCGCATCGAATGGCAGATATATTGACGCCAGGTACATATTTCCATTACCTTGCCTCAGCACCGTTGCGTCCGATGTTGACAACTCTGGAGAGAAAATAAAACATAAGTTTTTATGGCACAGAATACAAGTCCTTGGACGAGTACCTGTGTTAGCGTAGAAAAGGTTATAGTTCACATGGTTTAATCCAGTAACCTTGTTGCTAGTTGTCCATGGTTCCTGGATCAAAGCAATATGAACCCTGCCTTTATTTATGATGTCCATCAGAGCGTTGGATGCTGTCTCGCTCCGGTGGAGGTTTATCTGGATGACCTCAATCATTGTCCTTCCAGTAAAAGTTTCTTTTGGGAGTCTATCCTATCTGGTGGCACCCCCTCTTTATTTGGTAGTGGGTCATTCTCCTCCTTTCGTTCACTACCTATTACACCATCTTCCAGTCGACAATTTTGGGAGGCGGTGTTATTTTTTGTCGCTCCCTCATTGGTTTGAATCGTTTTGTGGCTCTTTTTATTTTGTGTTTGCCTCTTCAGACAGTATATTTGGACTCGATTCATTTGTCCTGCCAATCGGGACCTTTCCGATTTTGAAAAAGACTGTCCAGATCAAGAAGTACGCCATGCCCTTCGCCATGACAAGATTGTTCTTGGATTCTGGGTCTATTCCTAACACGGGGAGAGTACCCTCGGTATCATCCTTCCTATAGCAGACTTCCCACTTTCTCACGGAAAGTTTTGAATTCTGTTTGCCAATGATGTCGAGTATGTACTCTGATGAGAACTTACTGGGACATCCCTTAACATATAGGGTCGTTTTAATGAGTTCAGGAATGTCGCTTTTCCTTACCAATTTTAGCTTTGCGGCGTCCCAAGGTGAGGGGAAGCTATCCACAAGTTTTACGAGGACACCAGCGCAGCGTTGTGATGCCAGCCTTAGCATCAAAACACCCCTCTCAAACTTGCAACTCATTACTTCGATTGGTGGTTCATCCTTAGATTCGAGGACGTATTCCGCTACCCTCGTATAGACCAAATCTTCGAAGTTACTCTTTTGATCTTCGGGGATTCTGCCAGATGCACTACTGCTATCAATTATGGCGTAGCATAGATCGTCTCGAAAATGTTGTTTAGCTATATTAGAATAAGACGGTGGCTTCTTACCCTTCTTTATGGCCAATTGATTTTTCCGTGTCTGTAGAGCCTTTTTGGTTAAAGCCTCATCCTTAACGGATGATTTGGTTGACTTGAACTGCGTTTTTGGGTCAACTGTACCGCCCACAATCGAAGGACCCAGACTAGAGACCTCCTTTTGTGTGGTTACGTTAGGCTTATCCGAATTACTGGAAGACGGCGAGCCCTTTTTCTTCTTAGTCACTTACACAGCGCTATGTTCTTCGGGAGACCTAGTAAGAATAACTAATAAGATATTTCCAATTTTTTCATTTATAACCAGTAAGGAAAGGCAGAAAGTCGGCCGGGGCTAACTATATAATACCCTACACCTCCCTAACAATGCGATAAGGGTCATTGCGATAATAATTTGGAATAATTGGTAAATGGGTAGGAACATATTATCTAATTCTGAACCGATAATCGCTCAATTAAGCAATATTCGTTCCTAAATTGAAAAACATCTATCTGGAAAATGTTAATGATCGGAAGTAAAGTACAACTTCTATAGCGCTTTGATACCAAATCAGGAGGAACATATATAGGGTCCGCCAAACAACTTTTTTTTGAAAATGCTATTGTGTCTGGCTTGTCGGCGTAACACTTATCTTTGAGGGCACCCCACAAATAATAGTCCAACGGTGTCAAATCGCAGCTCCGAGGTGGCCAAACGACATCAGCTCTGTGGCTGATAATGCGATCTTCAAAAACAGGGCACGTAGCGCCGTCCTGTTGAAACCAAATGTTGCCAATATCCTCCTCTTAAATTTTTGTGGACAAAAATTCGTTCAACATGGCCCGATAACGATCGCCATTGACTGTAACGGCCACTCCTTCCTCATTTTCGAAGAAAAATGGCCCATTTATGCCTCTGGACCAAAATCCGCACCAAACAGTGACTCGTTTTGGGTGTATCGGCTTTTCAATGTATGCGTGCGGGTTTTCTGTGCCGCAAATGCGACAATTTTGCTTGTTTACATACCCGCCGAGATCAAAATGAACAAATTTTCTCGGAATTTGGCAGTTGTCCTTCATGTAGAAAGGAACCTCTTTTTGCCGAATTTCGCACTGATCGGATATAAAATAACATTTTTACAGCGCTTACATGTCAAATCGGGGGTAACGTATATATGGGGGCTATATCTAAATTTGTACCGATTTCTTCCAAATTTAATAGTGTTCATTCATATAATAAGAAATCTCTTTCTGCCGAATTTCATACTGTTTTTACAGCGCTTACATGTCAAATCTGGGGTAACATATATTTGGGGGCTATATCTTAATCTGAACCTATTTTATCCAAATTCAATAGGGATCGTCCTTAGTGTTCATTTATATAATAAGAAACCTCTTTCTGCCGAATTTCATACTGATCGGATATAAAATAAAGTTTTTACAGCGCTTACATGTCAAATCTGGGGTAACATATATATGGGGGCTATATCTAAATCTGAACCGATTTTACCCAAATTCAATAGGGATCGTCCTTGGGACAAAAAAAAGATATGTGTAAAGTTCCGTCGAGATCCGAACATAATTGCGACCTGTACTTTGATTACAAGAATACATGCATAGACAGACAGACGGACAGACAACGGGCAGGCAGACGGACAGACTGACGGACAGACAGACAAACAGACGGACATAGCTAAATCAACTTAGAAAGTGATTCTAAGCCGATCGGTATAATAAACGATGGGTCTATTACTTCTCCTTTTGGGTGTTACAAACAAATGCTCAAAGTTATAATACCTGTACTTCTGCTTGAAATACCTTGTTATGGTCAGGGAGCCAGAAGTGAAGTTCAACTTCTGGTTCATCAATAAAAAAAGTCCCAGACCCGACCTTCCTCCTCGCTTGGACCCATCCGTGTAGCAGCTGGTTCCCACTGGCACATGGGCCAAATTCCATTTTCCCAGGAGCGTTTTTATTTTATTTTGTTATTTTATTTTATTTTGTTATTTTATTTTATTTTATATTATTTTATTTTATTTTATTTTATTTTATTTTATTTTATTTTATTTTATTTTATTTTATTTTATTTTATTTTATTTTATTTTATTTTATTTTATTTTATTTTATTTTATTTTATTTTATTTTATTTTATTTTATTTTATTTTATTTTATTTTATTTTATTTTATTTTATTTTATTTTATTTTATTTTATTTTATTTTATTTTATTTTATTTTATTTTATTTTATTTTATTTTATTTTATTTTATTTTATTTTATTTTATATTTTATTTTATTTTATTTGGTTTTGATTATTGTTCGGCTTGAGGTCCTTTTTTTGTAATTAGAAAAGCGATTTGATCTTTTTTAATTATTTATTTTTGTTTTCCTATATTTCGACTAACTTCGTTAGTCATCATCGGGGAGTTTTAATCTAATACAAAAACACGAAAAACAGGTTAAAAAACACAATTATTTAAACAATAATATTTTAACATACAATTTTAAATTTCGATTTTAAACAGTTCGACTTGCTTCCTTGAAATTACTTGTCAACTAACATTTTTTTCGTCCGTGCTTATTAATTATATGTCTATACATCTGAGAGCATTTATCTGTGTCTGTCTTATAGTTGTCTCTTCTCTGTCGTGATATTTGTTATGAAGAGCATCTCTAATGTGTATCGTCTGTATGGATTTTTCTCTTCTATTAATACATCTACATTATTGAAGTCAGTTTTGTGTCCAGTTAGTGTGCAATGAGCTGCCAAAGCCGTCTTCTGCTCCAGTGGTTTTTCCATAGCCTTTTGGTCCGATTTATGTGACGTACATATACCTTTTGACATACGTCGGATTCGTCACCATTGCACCTTATCTGATATACCAAATTTGATTTGTCTTCTTTTTTCAGCTTTGATTTTGTCCTGCTGAATAATTGATTGGTTGCGTTTTGTGTCCTAAATGCTAGTTCGATTTTATTTTTGTCATATATGTTAGAATTTTTAAATCGTTCAGATAGTCCCGGTATATAGGTTACAGACTTATATATTCCTGGTTCTCCGTTATTATCTTTCTTGTCCTTTTTCATCATCGCTCTCCTTTATAATCCGTTTATCGTTCTTTTCGGAAATTCATTCTTGGTCAATATATTTTTTATTCTATTTTTATTGGTTTTGTGAAATTCTACGTCGCTAATGGTCAGTACTCTGGATCAGGCTATGAAGCCGACGCGGCGCAACTCGGCGGCGCGCCGTAGCCGGCTGAAACTCAGCCGCCGAACTTTAAAGTAATACAAAAGGGTCAGAATTTTTAATAAAGTTCATGTTTGCATAAAAATTTATAAAAAATTTCTAAATGGGTCTCGCTATCATTTATTTAAAAAAATCTAGAAAATTTGTGGGTTTGAATTGAAGAATTACGGAAACTACAATAGCTCTTGGGCGGCCGAACCAAATTTTTACAAAGTCTACATCGTTTTACATAAATAAAAAATAAATTCTTTTTCACAACAAAGACTAATAAGTAGAGATAACTTTTCTTAAATGTTTGTGTTAATTTTAAGTTTTTTGATCTACACGGGGCAAAATCCCCTTTTTGGATATGTTTTAATCGAAAGAAAATAAATATTATATATTTCTGAGCAAATAAATATTATTTGAAAATCAATAAAATATATTTGGAACGCATATATTAATATATTACACACAAATATATTTTCAAACTAAATTGCCCAAATAAAATATGTGTTTAAATACAAATAAAATTATAATTTAGGAATTTCTCCAAATATATTTTATTTAAAACAGATTTTCAAAATTGTTGCTGACTTTTTCGAATTTCAGTTTTAATTTTTCGTTGGTTTCAAATTGTACCTCCCCAGTTACAATACCATATGCAGCTTTAACTTCTGTTTAAATCAATTATTTAAAGTTTCTGAGTATTCCAAGTAATCATTTCTTGTCAATCCTCCAAGTAATTTATTTTGGTCCAAGATTATACGATTTTTATCATTATTATTTATTATTTTTACAAACATTCAAAATTTCGAAAAAAATAACTTTGAATTAATAAAAAATTTTTCACAACTAACGTATTTTCTAAATTCTTAAACGCAAATAAATATTTGTTTCGGAAATAATAGTCCCAAATAAAAACATATTGGAATTTAAACAATGATATATTTACAACAACATCTTCTCAAATATATAATTTTTTTATATACCAAATAATATATGTCTAGAGTGTACTCTAAACATATATATGTTTCAAGCCGAATATGTTTGGGACAATATACTACAGAAGCGATTATTTTGCAGCGTGTAATTGTAAATATCTTAAAGCGCCATCTTTGCCAGAGAATGACATTCGTCCGCCATCGTTTGTTGGAACTTTATCATCTCAGCCGATTGTTAAAATTTGATCGGCTCAGCCGATCAGCTGCCGCCGCCGATCGGTATTTTTCCATGCGCCGCCGCCGGCGATAATTTTGGTCGGCTTCATTGCCTGCTCTGGATATGAAATTAGTCGCTGTATTTATAACAGTCCTTCTTGGGTGCTTGGAGTAAAAGTTTATTAGTCTTCCAGAGGCTGTCGTCTTTTGATACCAATCCATTTTAAGTTCGTTTCCTCGTCTGATTATCAATGAGTCCATATAAGGTAGCTTGTTGTCAATTTCCTTTTCCATTGTGAATTGAATGCATCTGTTGAATGAATTGAGCGTATCCATCATGTTTTCTACGTCATCTCTTCTCATTATCGCGAATAAGTCGTCCACATATTTTGTTAATAATTTAGGTTTACATTTCATATTCCTCATCGTGGCGTCTAATAATTCTTCCATAACAATGTCTGCTATCACTGGGGAAGCAGGTGAGCCCATTGGTAAGCATTTTAGTTGTCCATATAATTTCTCTTCATATTTGAAGTATCGGGTATCCTTAATGCAGAAGTCAGTATTTTTATGAAAAGGTCCTTTGGTATTCGGGTATATTTCTCCAAATCGTCCCATTTTTCGTCTATGATCCTTATAGCTAGCTGTACTGGTATGCTTGGGAACAAGGAAACCACGTCAAAAGATATGAGTATGTCGTCGTCCTCCAAACGTATGTGTTCAAGTTTTGATTTTAGATCTATTGCATCTCTTATATTGTATTTTGAGTCTTTCGTCAGGTTTTTAATAATGTCAACTAAATATCGGGAAAGTCCATGTGCTTGTGAATCAATAGATGAGCATATTGGTCTCAATGGTATTCCGTCCTTGTGTATTTTAGGTAGTCCATAAATTCTAGATGGTACGGCAGTTTTATTCGTCAATTTCTTCTTTTCTACGGTGTCGATTATATTCATATTGAATAATGTATCTACTAAAATATTGTTTTTATTTTGGAGACCTGTAGTTGGATACTTTTTCAGTCGTCTGTATGTACAAATGTCTTTTAAGATATCGTTCATTTTGTTCAAGCCGAACAATAATCAAAACTGAAGACTCAACAGGTCAACGATCAAAAACATCAATTTTATTTTATTTTATTTTATTTTATTTTATTTTATTTTATTTTATTTTATTTTATTTTATTTTATTTTATTTTATTTTATTTTATTTTATTTTATTTTATTTTATTTTATTTTATTTTATTTTATTTTATTTTATTTTATTTTATTTTATTTTATTTTATTTTATTTTATTTTATTTTATTTTATTTTATTTTATTTTATTTTATTTTATTTTATTTTATTTTATTTTATTTTATTTTATTTTATTTTATTTTATTTTATTTTATTTTATTTTATTTTATTTTATTTTATTTTATTTTATTTTATTTTATTTTATTTTATTTTATTTTATTTTATTTTATTTTATTTTATTTTATTTTATTTTATTTTATTTTATTTTATTTTATTTTATTTTATTTTATTTTATTTTATTTTATTTTATTTTATTTTATTTTATTTTATTTTATTTTATTTTATTTTATTTTATTTTATTTTATTTTATTTTATTTTATTTTATTTCACTAACAGACCCAGTTTCGGCAATTTTTAAAATAAGTTTTATTTTATTTTATTTTATTTTATTTTATTTTATTTTATTTTATTTTATTTTATTTTATTTTAAGTTTTCGCAAAAATTTGATATTTTCTTCATGTTAAGTAAAGGGTGTCCCAAGAAGAGCGCAATTTTTTAATTTTAAATAAAACACAGATATTTAAGAAAAAATCGTGAAACTTTATTATATCGTAAAGTAGACAGAATGAGGTTATGTATGGAACAATATATCGTGCAGATGGCCGCCGCGGCTTTGCTGGCATGCACGCGATTTTTAATGAAATTTTCAATGACCGCTTTGCATGAATGCTGCGGTATTTCATTAATGCAGCGTCCAATTTCGTCTTTTAAGGCTTGAGTCGTCGTCGGCTTATTCGCGTAAACCATCGACTTCAAAAAACCCCAAAGAAAAAAATCTAATGGTGTTAAATCGCACGATCTAGGCGGCCAATTCTGATCTCCAAAACGCGAAATAACACGACCGGGAAATGACTGATGCAGCAATTGAATTGTTTCTCTGGCTGTATGACATGTGGCGCCGTCTTGTTGGAACCACATGCCCTCCGCATTCATTTCAATTCTAGGCAAGAAACAACTGGTTATCATTTCAAAATTCGCTGCAAAGTGGATTTGGAGACACCAATTTGCTGAGCTCGGTGTCGAATTGAGGTGGATGGAGTTTGAGCGACATCATCACGTACAGCTGCGACATTTTCGGTCGATCGACCTGGTCGATGGCGCGTTGTTGTCTTTACATCACTAACAGACCCAGTTTCGGCAAATTTATCCATTAATCTCTTTACAGTTGACTCTTTTGGAGCATTATTGTGACCCCAAATTGATCGCAATTTGCGAACTGTAGCCGCAAAACTTTCACCATTTTGGTAAAACAATTTCACAATGAGAATGCGTTGTTCATTCGTGTAGCGCTCCATTTTTACTAACCTCGTACCTTCTACTAACAAACAGTAACAATTATTCAAATGTCAAACAATGACACTTCGAATGTTGCGAGATTAAAAAATTGCGCTCTTCTTGGGACACCCTTTACATCACAAAAATGTTTTGACTGACAGATAGACTGACATTAATTCCATTCTACAAGAGTATAATCATAAGTTTGCCCGAGAAGTTTCCAAAAAGTTAAAAAAATTTTTAAAATAAGTTCATTTTAATGATCTTATTAAATTGTTTATTATATTTCCTCTTAGAGTTCGATGACATTTTTATGTATTTTTATCACAAAATAAAATAAATGTCCAGTTTGTGGAACAACATTTGATAACATAAAAAACCAATTTCTTTAAATATTTTATTCGGCATAACAAAATACATATATCCACAAATTCATAATTCTGATAAGAAACAACCACCAACCTTAGAATCAGACCCCTTCTCTAGCAAAGTAGTAATTTTAGAATTTTGGCGCTAATTTTTGTTCGGAGTGACAATAATTAATGACCACTGATGAACGAGAAAAAATGCTGATGGTGTGAACATAACCTTAAGGGGGCGCTAGTATTTTAAATTATTTTGTTTGTTTTTTTCCTACATACTCGAATAATATATTTCAAATAATTATGTTGGGCGTGAATCACTAATGTTTATATTTTACAAAACACTCGGTTTGGTTTATTTATTTTTGTTGGTTTTGGAATTCGCCGAATTGTTAGACGAAAAAAAATTGCCAAGTGACCAAGAGTGTGTGAAATACTATTTTCAGTTGAAATATGAAATATTTTACAAATTATGAGATGAATGAAAACAAAAACAAAGTGGCAGAATAACAAAGGATTGCTCATAAATATGTGATAAACGTACATTTATGTACGAGTACTTGAGGGGGAGAACGCCGCATAGTCATAGAATGAGGTGCAGGTCAAAGAACTTGAATATTAGATTTTGTCTCGGCCAACTCGCCCCCTTATCGCTAAAAAATCGTCATCAAAAAGTGACATATACATAAATTGTGCACATCTTACTCGGAAAAAATACTATAGGTAATATATGAAATTTTGTATGCAGATTATACTCGTAGAACCCTAATACAACAGAAAAGCAATGACTCTGACTTTAAAGTTTAGTCTAAAAATATACCAATTTTAGCTTCCGAGAACGAAATAAGGAGGATTCTTCAGCATTTATACCGCTTAATGTATTTGGAAGATGTTAATCCCTCTGAAAAGCTCTGCTACTGATCATTAAAACAGTGGAATAAAATATATATGTCCTTGTGGTAACGGGAAGTAAAAATATAGAAAACATCTTTAATCCTTGAATATTCTGAAGAAGTATTATCTAAAGTCTTTATATTATTTTTGTACCAAAGAGTCAAACTATTACGAAGATTTATTGAGTCAATATTAAAATTTTTAATATATTTATACCCTACACAACACTGTGGTACAGGGTATTATAAGTTTATTTCATGGCAGATGTTTATAACACCTAATAATACTGCAGTTAGACCCACCTTAACACGCTAAAATTACTCATATTCGCGGACCTGAAAAAAAACTACCGGGAAGAAACGGTGGAACGAGTCACTGCAACTCTTAATGGCTCGTTACAAATCACATGTACCGAACTGAGGCAATCAACGACAGCCATGGTGGTCGTCTCTATTAGTTATGCTGGAGGCAGTGCCGCAGGAAGCCCTTAATTAAGGCAAAGGCCACAAGAGCTCCACAGAATTGGGACACATATAAGGAAGAACTAAAGTAGTACAAAAGAGCAGTCTCGCCGGCGAAGCTACAGGCAGTGGTTACTGCCTAGATCAGAGAGATCTTCACATGTTGTACCATTCTGGCCTACATGCCTAAAAAATGGAGAAAAACAATGTTTGTTTTCTTACCAAGATCGAGAAAACCATTCCATACAGGAGCTAAGGATTTCCGGCCGATTAGTCTATCGTAATTTCTCCTCAAAACCCTGGAGAGATAATTTTAACGTGTGACTAAAATTGGCTGATGTCCACTCCATTCAACTGCATGCCTACAGCAAGGACAAGTCCGGGGCTGCCCGGACTTGTCCTTGACGGACAAATTGATGATGGGTGCCACGTTTACTCACAATCAAGACAATGCACCAGTTCACACATCCACTACTGCTATAACCACAAATTAAAGTTCGAAATGATTCAGCACGCACCTTATTCGCCAAATTTAGCCCCGTCTGATTACACTATGCAACAAATGAACACTTTTTAAAAATACACCAACTTGACAGTATAGGTTCGATTCTACTACCAAAGGGTAGTATAACCCTATACTCGGTTTTTGTGTTAAGTTTTGGGCTTTGGTGTGTTCTGACACATATAGTAAAATTTGATGGCCAACATTTTTGTAGAACATTTCATCCCCGCCCTCCCCATTTTAAGGGGTGTTTTTTACGATTTGTTAAAAGGGGCCAAAAATTACAGTTATGTGGGGTAGCTAGAGGGTTAATATATTCCACAAAAAAATTGGTCTTAACGTTTTCTATAAATTTGCTGAACATACATACTAGGCCGGGTCGATTTGTGGGGATGTATTCCATACATTTGGACTCGATTGTAGCACTCTAAATGAGTCAAAGTGGGATTTTTTCCGGGACATCAGAATTCGTTTTAGAGGTATGGTTCCTTCGGCAAAGTTTCTTATTTTGATCCCTAGAATACGATTTTCACTGAGCACTTCACTGAGTGGGGGTCGGTCATACATTTGGACTCGATTGGAGCACTCTAAATGGGTCAAAGTGGGATTTTTTCCGGGACATCAGAATTAGTTTTAGAGGTATGGTTCCTTCGGCAAAGTTTCTTATTTTGATCCCTAGAATACGATTTTCACTGAGCAATGGGCGATTTTTAAATCGACCCGCCCTAATACATACCCTACACCAAAAAATATTATTGTTACATAATAGTGAAACACTAACATTTTTGAGGTATAATGTGGTTTATTAAGCTATTATGGGTGCCTAGACACGTTCAGACTGTATTGATATGTTGACAAAAGTTGTTCATATTTACGTTGGCTAACATTTTGCCGGACATTATTAGTGAAAAATTACGAGTTCCTGAAAGTTATGCTGAAAAAAGTGAAAAATATTCTTTTTTTCCGTCATTGTTTAAAAAAAAAGTACCGAAAAAAATTTTTTTCCCATAAAATTATAAGGAACTTTGTTCAGCATATTCTTAGCTACATTTTTGTCAAATATAGTTAAGCGGTATCACCAAGTCTGAATAAGTTGTTGGAGAAAAACTGATGACACCTTTTTCGAGGGGCCCACAGATATTCAGAAACTTTGGAGGCCCACAAAAAAAATTGTTCACCAATTTCGCCAAACCGAGTATAGGGTTAAACTACCCTTTGGTAGTAGAATCGAACCTACACTGCCAAGTCCGTATATTTTTTTCACTGTTGCACAGTGTTATATTTGTTTTCAAACACGAAAACATTGCTCGGCGGAAAAATATTTGCCAGCATTGAAGAGCTGGAGGTTGCGGTTGATGACTATTTTCGGGAGCTAGACAGTTCTTACTATAAAGATGGTATCGATGCTATTGAATATCGCTGGAGAAAGTTTACCGAGCTAAAATGAGATAATGTTGAGAAATAAAGAAAAATTTCCCCAAATTTGTTGTGTTTTCTTTGTTAGATCGGCTGGTTTTGGGACCGCCTAAGTACTACGATATCTTTCTTAGACATAGAGGGAGCCATTGAAAACATATTAAATCCAGTCGCTATAATTACAGCTTTAGCAACGCTGGGGGTTGGTAGCTGTATTCGTAGGTTCACTCATAACCCTGGCATCCATAGATGTGTCAGCAGGAGAACGCCCCAAAGGGCTGTTCTGTCTCCTTGCTATGGAATTTCTCCACGAAAAACATTCAGCTTTCTCTGGAGATGATAAGTGTTAAGGTTATTGCCTATGCAGATGACGTGGCGTTGGCTGTCAGAGGGTAGTTTCCGAGAGCTCTTTAGAGAGTGCGGGTACAGACACAGAAGGTGTTCTTGAAATGACAAATCCCCCTGCGTACCGTTCAATATGGCAGTAACCCGTTATGACAGACACGATATGTGAGACGCCCGGTCTCGATAACGCCACGTCATCTTGGAATGTATGCATTTCCTGTCTAGCGATCACCTGTCATTTGTTACAGTAAAGGCACTATCTCTTAAAAAAAAACTTGCAGGTCGCTAGAGGAATGTCAAAATATTCCAGTTCCCATGGAGCGTGTAGGGTAGTTCCTATTCATGCTAGTTTATCTGCTATGCAGTTCCCTGGTATATATCTGTGGCCGTGCACCGATATCAGGTGAATATCAAACTGTCCAGCCATCTCGTTAAGAGATCTGAGACAGTCGAGGACAGTTTTTTTAATCAGAAATATAGTTTCCAGCGACTTGATAGCAGCTTGACCCGACATTGGACAGAGCTTTAATTTTCAATCATTCTGCTAGCTCTATAATAGCTAAGATTTCTGCCTGATAAGCACTCCACTGATTAGATAGTATTTTTGCAATGGATACCTCAAGTTCCTCACAAAAGACCTCAAAGAATCTCCTATTTCCTGGGATATGACCATTCTGATTTATCAGGAATAAAAGAAAGATACTTTTTGTCGTGGTTCAGTCATAGTGTAATCAACAATGCCCGGAAGGTCAGGCATTGCGTCTAGAATGATACTATGTCCGTAGCCATTTCCTGATACTTAAGCATAATAGCAGTAGATGCGACATATTGCCTTGCTATAGTGCCTAGCGGCATTAAATGTAATATGTATAACATTTAGTGCCTCAGTTGGGGTTGTTCTCAACGTACCAGGGATATCTATAGCAGCAATATGTTGAACTATGTTCAGTATCGCTCAAAAGCTGGATATATGGAGGGCTGGACAGCTCTAGACAACAATACCGCTCAGCATTATAGGTCGGGCTACTGCCGTATACAACCCATAATGTGTACGTGGGTTCAGACGCCAGCGTTTTTCTATTGCCTTTTTACAGATACAGGGTGGCTGATATGTATTGCAACCAACTTCAGGTTGCTATAATTTCTAAACCTCTAGTCTGATAGCTGACAGATTTATTTCAGTGACAGTTCATTTTATTGTTTACAAGCTTACAAAAGCATTTTGATCTTCAGATTCAGAAAAAAAGTTATTCGTGATGGAATTCAAGCGTGATTGCTTTATATTTGGGTGGAAAAACACAAGTGGCTATCGTTAGAGACCTCCAGCATTTAAAAGTGAATAAATCTTTTGTTTCGCGTACCACTGCTCGTTACCGTGATACTGGCAGTGTTGAATCGCGTCCAAAAAGTGGACGAAAAAAATAGTAACAACAGCAGAAATGATCCGAAAAGTGAAGGCCAGATTTGATCGAAATCCACGCCGCAGTGGTAGAAAAATTGCTCGTGAGCTGAACATATCGCGAGAACGGATACAACACATATTAAAAAATGAGCTTGGACTAAAGTCATTGAAGTTCCAAAAAGTGCAAGAGCTCACCGATGCACAAAAAAAGTTAGACTGGAAAGAGCCAAGGAGTTGCTTCGCTTGCACGAAAGTGGCCAGTTACCGAATTTGGTTTTCTCCTATGAGAAGCCATTCCAAATTGAGCAGTTTGTGAACAAACAAAATGATCGGGTTTACTTGCCAAAGAGGTCAGCTGAAAATGTACACCTTCGATTGGCCACCAGAACTCAATCGGCGCCGATGGTACTGGTGTGGGCCGCCGTAACGGCCGATGGTCGCTCCCCGCTCGTATTCATCGACCATGGGGTCAAAATAAATGCCGAATATTATCGGGAAAATGTCCTAAAGACAGTATTGAAGCCCTGGGCAGACAAACATTTCGGCCGCAGACCATGGACATTCAAACATGACTCAGCACCATCGCACTCAGCACGCGTCAACCAAGAATGGCTTAAAAAGGAGGTTCCTCGCTTCATTTCTACCGCACAATGGCCACCAAGATCTCCGGATCTCAATCCGTTGAACTTTTGCGCCTGGGGCATTTTAGAGAGTAAGGTTCGCACAAAAAAATACCAAAGTATCGATCATCTCAAGATGGCGCTTCGCCGGGAATGGGCCAAAATACCGCAGAGCCACTTTCGTGCAGCGTGTGATGGCTTTGTCGGCCGTTTGAAGGCCATAATTCGTGCCAAAGGTGGCCAATTCGAACAAATCTAAACTGTTTCTAAAATTTTATGTTATTTCCGACATTTTTTGCTTTTGAACAATAAAATTAAAAAAAAAATTAAAAAAATATAGCGCTTACTTTGCTGCATTACATATCAGCCACCCTGTATATAGCGCTACCACAGCTTTCTTAGCTCTTTCCAGAATGTGAAGTTCAACTTTCTCTCTAGTAAAATAACTAAGTAGTTTACGCTTTAAGAAAGGGGAATTTCAATACCTACCAAAGGAGGCAGGGGCAACAGTTGGTACTTTATATCTCCTGCTGAAAATAAAAAGTTTCGTCTTGGTCGGTTTAACACCAAGACTATTATCGAAAGCCTATCTTGCGGTTGTATGACGGTCATCTGTACGATGTCTATAACAGTACTTGGAAACTCGGGGCATATCGGTCCATATTTTAATGTAGCCCCCATATAAAGGTCCTCACCGATGCCACTTGATGACGCTATAGTGAACACATTCTTCAACTGAGTTGGCTGAAATTTAAGCATAGGAGAACAGAATTCTCTTGATTGTGAGCCAACGCGGCACCCATCTTGCGCACAGCTTTGTCATCATCAAATGTTCCGTCAATATGCGACGTATAGCACTTTTTGAAATGCCTATGACTTTAGCTAGCTCACGAACCTTCAACCGACGGCCATCCAATACCATTTCGCGTGGACACCTCAATTGGTCGACCACTACGTTGTTCGTCTTGGCAGCTCGTACGGCCCGTTAAACTCTGCCACCCAATATTTTATAGTTGTAAACGAAGGAGCTCCACAAAGTAAAATCTAGCTTGATTTTAATATTGATTGGACTAAGACATTTTAAATGAATGTTTTTTTTACATATCGGTGACCAATATTTTTCCTTGTTAACAAATTCACTAAGAGTGCTCAAAATAAGCAATACAATGTGGCGCTTTGAAACTTAAAACATATGTTTTAGAAGGTTGCCACTTTTCACGAAAATTTTTTTTTTCAAACTTATACCGCCATTTATATACTTATCTATATATATAAAATTCTTACGTGACTGGCTGACTGACTGATCATCGCCCAGGCCAAACGGTCAGGCTGAGCTAGAATCGTGAAATTTGGTGTGAGAGTAGCCCTTGGATGTAGACCCAGAAATTGACGGGGGGTTATTTTTTTAAATTCTGAACATTTACGCGCACAGTGGGGTAAAAAGGGATAAATGTGGTACAACGGCCAACTCCAAATGGTAAGAGCTAGAATCGTGAAATTTGCTGTGAGAGTAGCTCTTGGGACGTAAACTACAACAAAGAGCGATTTTTTTTGAAAATTTTAGGGACAAAGTGGGACAAAAATTGATAAATATGGTACCACCGCCAACTTTAACGCCTAGAATTAGATTTGTGAAAATTGAAGCATGGGAGGTCCTTAGGATAACGGATCGGGGTAGTCAGTTTTTTTTTTGTAATCGTACTTTTCGGGACACAGAGGGGCCAAACGTGTAAACTAGGGTACAGTGGTTTAAAAATGTTAAATATGGTCCCATGGTTCTAGGGTAGATTTTGTATCATAAACTAGAGATCGAAAGTGATTTTTGGAAATTCTATATTTAGATGCACAGTAGGGCAAAACGGGTTAATTGTGGAGCATTGGGGCAAAAATGAATAAATCTGGCAAAATTGGAACTTGAACTTGAGATGTGAAGAGCACAGTGGGTCAAAAACATTAAATAATGTTTAGTGGGCAAAAATGGTACAGTGGATTAAATGTTATTAAATATGGTACAGTTAAGGGTTAAGTACGAGGGTTGCTGTATATATTTATGGCCTAGGCAACAGTAAGTGTTGCCTGGCGCCATCTGACATTTCCATTGGAAAGTTTGACATTTTTTAGCATAAACATTAGGGCGGGTCGATTTAAAAATCGCCCATTGCTCAGTGAAAATCGTATTCTAGGGATCAAAATAAGAAACATTGCCGAAGGAACCATACCTGTAAAACGAATTCTGATGTCCCGGAAAAATCCCACTTTGACCCATTTAGAGTGCTCCAATCGAGTCCAAATGTATGACCGACCCCCACTCAGTGAAGTGCTCAGTGAAAATCGTATTCTGGGGATCAAAATAAGAAACTTTGCCGAAGGAACCATACCTCTAAAACGAATTCTGATGTCCCGGAAAAAAATCCCACTTTGACCCATTTAGAGTGCTCCAATCGAGTCCAAATGTATGGAACCCCCAGGGGGTTCCAGGGGGTGTGCCACTGGCATGGGTGGGTCGGGCCTCCAAAGTTAGTGGGGGTCGGTCATACATTTGGACTCGATTGGAGCACTCTAAATGGGTCAAAGTGGGATTGTTCAAAATTTGCCCCTACCCAAAAGTTCGACCCAAATTCCGGGACATCAGAATTCGTTTTAAAGGTATGGTTCCTTCGGCAAAGTTTCTTATTTTGATCCCTAGAATACGATTTTCACTGAGCAATGGCGACTTCTTTTTGCCTCCCCACAAATCGACCCGGCCTAATAAACATACTCAGAACGTTTTGACGTACGACCATCATTTGTGTTGTTTACAGTGACTTGAAAAAAATAATTTGGCAAAAAATGGAATTAACTCGTGAGCATTTTCGTGCGATCATTTTTCACAACTTTCGACGTGGATTATCACGACAAGTGTGCATCGATGAACTAAAATCTTTGTTCGGCGATGAAGCACCATCCCATAGCACTGTGAAAAACTGGTTTAATGAATTCAATCGTGGCCGACGTTCGCTCAAGGACGAAGGTCGTCCAAAAACGGCCGTTGTGCCAGAGAACATTGATGCCGTGCGTGAACTGATAATGCAAGATCGTCATGTGACATACCGTGAGATAGAGGCATCCTTGGACATTTCTTCCACCAGCATACATTCGATATTGCATGAACACCTGGCCGTAAAAAAGGTTTGTTCTCGTTGGACCCCGCACAATTTGACAATCGCTCAAAAAAATGCTCATGTCGATTGGTGCAAAGACATTTTGAAAAAATACGATCGCGGTTCTTCAAAAGTCTTTTATAAGATCGTCACAGGTGGCGAATCCTGGATCTATGCGTATGAGCCCGAAAAAAAACAGCAATCCACCGTGTGGGTCTTCGAAGGCGAGCCAAATCCAACGAAAGTTGTTCGTGGAAGAAGCACTTCGAAGCAAATGGTCGCTTGTTTCTTCGGCAAAACTGGTCATGTGGCGACTATTCCGCTTGAGCAACGTAGGACGGTCAATTCTGGGTGGTACATCACAATTTGTTTGCCTGAAGTCTTCGGAGAAATTCGAAAAACGAACAAGAGAAGACGAATCATTGTGCACCATGACAATGCGAGCTTTCACACATCGGCTCAAACCAGCGCCTTTTTGACCGGCCAAAACGTCGAATTAATGGGTCATCCGCCGTACAGCCCTGACTTGGCACCCAATACTTCTTTTTATTCCCGCCTGAAGCAGCTGTCGAAGCGTTCAAAAACCATGTTTTGGAGGTGAATTTTCAACACACTGTAACCAAAACAATTCGCGCTCAAATGACAAAACGGTTTGAGTGAAGTTATGCTAAAAAATTGCATACTTTCCAATGGAAGTTCCAGTTTTCATCTGGCAACACCAGCATTGCCAGGACCGAAATATTAATAGCAACCCTCGTATTGTAGAGTGAAGACAAATTTTAAATATGGTACGGTGAGACAAAAAGGGTTAGATACGGTAGAGTGGGGCAAAAATGTATTAACTATGATGCAGTGGGGCAAAAAGGATTAAATATGGTACAGTGTGACAAAAAATTGTTAGCTATGGTACAGGGGCCAAAAGGGGGTTAAGTATTGTAGAGTGGTGATAATTTTTAAATATGGTACAGTGAGACAAAAAGTGTTAAATATTGTACAGTGAGACAAAAAGGGTTAAATATGGCGCAGTGGGGCAAAAAGGGTTATGTATGGTACAGTGGGGCAAAAATAGATAAATATGGTAAAGTAGGACAAAATGGATTAAATATGGTACAGTGGGGCAAAAGTTTATTAACTATGATATAGTGGGGAAAAAAGGATGAAATATGATACAGTGGGCTAAAAACGATTAAATATGGTACAGTGTGACAAAAACGGTTAACTATGGTACAGTGTGTCAAAAAGGGGCAAAAAGATGTTAAATATGATACAGTGGAGCAAATAGGATTAAATATGGTACAGTGGGCAAAAAGGCTTAAATATGTTAGGAGGAGACAAAGGGTTTAATATTGCACAATGGGACAAAAAAGGGTTAACCAAAGTACTGCGGGGAAAATACAGTTACAGATGATAAAGTGAGACAAAATGTGTTAAATATGGTACAGTGTGACAAAAAGTTGCTAAATATCGGCAAAATCATGGTTCTAGGGAGAGAGTGTAATATCTGGAAGATAAATGTGAGATAAGAAGTCCTTTTTCCAAATATTATGATTTTAGTTAAATGAGGTTGAGTATAGCAAAAAGGTTAAATGTGGTACAGTGAAGTGAGAAAGGTTAAATATGGTACAGTGGGGTAAAAAATTGTTAAATACGGTAAAGTGTGGCAAACTGGTAAATGAAGGAAGTGGGGAAAACGTGTTATATATAGTTCCAGATATGTATACAATTTCATACTTTAGAAGAACAGTGGCATAATAAAATATAGAATTAAGTTAAGTAGTGCAGTGATTCATAAAAAGAGTGCGATGCTTCTATGTACACCGTGGGAAAAAAGTTAAAGAATGTATATGGTATAAAGTTAAACGTGTCTATGACTCTTGTAAATATGGCTCTTGGAATATAAACTATGATTTCTCTAAATGCACACTTTTAGTGTCAGTGTTGGGGCAAAAACGATTAAATGTTGTACAGCGGTGCAAAAATGGTAAATTATGACACATTGGGTTGAATGAATGGAGCAAAAATGATTAAATATGATCCCAGTGGTAATTGTAAGTCTTGTAACTTAAACTAGGCATTAATTTTACCTTTTTATACCCTACACCACACTGTGGTACAGGGTATTATAAGTTTGTTTCACGGCAGATGTTTGCAACACCTGAAAATAACACAGCTAGACCCACCTTAAAGTATACCGATCGACTCAGAATCACTAGCTGAGTCGATTTAACGATGTCTGTCCGTCCGTCCGTCTGTCCATGTAAAGTTGTTCGTCGACTACAGGTCGCAATTTTACTCCGATCGTTCTGAAATTTTGCAGTTTAGAGTATTTCGCGGCTGTTAAGATCGCTATTGAATTTGGTTGAAATCGGTTCAGATTTAGATATAGCTCCCATATATATCTTTCGTCCGATTTGGCCCTTTAGTCCTATAGAAGCTGTATTTTACATCCAATCGTTTTGAAATTTAGAATAGTAGAGTTTCTTGATCCATGAACCAACATTGCCGAATTTGAAGAAAATCGGTTAAGATTTAGCTATAGCTCCCATATATATGTTTCGTCCGATTTGGCCCTTTAGTCCTATAGAAGCTGTATTTTACATCCGATCGTTTTGAAATTTAGAATGGTAGAGTTTCTTAATCCATGAACCAACATTGCCGAATTTGAAGAAAATCGGTTCAGATTTAGATATAGCTCCCATATATATCTTTCGTCCGATTTGGCCCTTTAGTCCTATAGAAGCTGTATTTTACATCCAATCGTTTTGAAATTTAGAATGGTAGAGTTTCTTGATCCATGAACCAACATTGCCGAATTTGAAGAAAATCGGTTAAGATTTAGCTATAGCTCCCATATATATGTTTCGTCCGATTTTGCTCTTTAGATGCTGTATTTTACATCCAATCATTTTTAAATTTAGAATGGTAGAGTTTCTTGATCCATGAACCAACACTACCGGATTTGAAGAAAATCGGTTAAGATTTAGCTATAGCTCCCATATATATGTTTCGTCCGATTTGGTCCTTTAGTTCTATAGAAGCTGTATTTTACATCCAATCGTTTTGAAATTTAGAATGGTAGAGTTTATTGATCCATGAACCAACACTACCGAATTTGAAGAAAATCGGTTAAGATTTAGCTATAGCTCCCATATATATGTTTCGTCCGATTTGGCCCTTTAGTTCTATAAAAGCTGTATTTTACATCCAATCGTTTTGAAATTTAGAATGGTAGAGTTTCTTGATCCATGTACCAACACTAACGAATTTGAAGAAAATCGGTTAAGATTTAGCTATAGCTCCCATATATATGTTTCGTCCGATTTGGTCCTTTAGTTCTATAGAAGCTGTATTTTACATCCAATCGTTTTGAAATTTAGAATGGTAGAGTTTATTGATCCATGAACCAACACTACCGAATTTGAAGAAAATCGGTTAAGATTTAGCTATAGCTCCCATATACATCTTTCGTCCGATTTGGCCCTTTAGTCCTGTAGAAGCTGTATTTGAAATCCAATCATTTTGAAATTTAGAATGGTAGAGTTTCTTGATCCATGAACCAACACTGCCGAATTTGAAGAAAATCGGTTAAGATTTAGCTATAGCTCCCATATATATGTTTCGTCCGATTTGGCCCTTTAGTTCTATAAAAGCTGTATTTTACATCCAATCGTTTTGAAATTTAGAATGGTAGAGTTTCTTGATCCATGAACCAACACTACCGGATTTGAAGAAAATCGGTTAAGATTTAGCTATAGCTCCCATATATATGTTTCGTCCGATTTGGTCCTTTAGTTCTATAGAAGCTGTATTTTACATCCAATCGTTTTGAAATTTAGAATGGTAGAGTTTATTGATCCATGAACCAACACTACCGAATTTGAAGAAAATCGGTTAAGATTTAGCTATAGCTCCCATATACATCTTTCGTCCGATTTGGCCCTTTAGTCCTGTAGAAGCTGTATTTGAAATCCAATCATTTTGAAATTTAGAATGGTAGAGTTTCTTGATCCATGAACCAACACTGCCGAATTTGAAGAAAATCGGTTAAGATTTAGCTATAGCTCCCATATATATGTTTCGTCCGATTTGGCCCTTTAGTTCTATAGAAGCTATATTTTACATCTAATCGTTTTGAAATGTAGAATGGTAGAGTTTCTTGATTCATGAACCAACATTGCGGAATTTGAAGAAAAACGGTAAAGATTTAGCTACACGCTGAAAAAAAATCGCTTCTGTAGTATATTGTGCCAAACATATTCGGCTTGAAACATATATATGTTTAGGGTACACTCTAAACATATAGTATTTGGTACATACAAAAATTATATATTTGGGAAGATGTCCTTCTAAACAAATCTTTGTTTGCATCCCAATAGGTTATTATTTGGGACTATTATTTCCGAAACAAATATTTATTTGCATTTAAGTATTTGAAAAATACATAAATTGTATTACATTTTTCAGTAATTCAAAGTAAATTTTTTAGAAATGATAAATGTTCGTAAAATAATAATAATTGAAATCGTATAATCTTGGATCAAGATAAATTACTGAAGCGTTGACAACTAATGATGGCTTGGAATACTCAGAAAATTTAAATGATTAATTTAAAACGGAAGTTAATATTGTATCATAACTGGGAGGTACAATTCGAAAACAAGGAAAAATTAAAACTGAAATTCGAAAAAGTCAGTAAATGTTTTGAACATTTTTTTAAATAAAATATATTTGGAGAAATTTCTAAACAATAATTTTATTGGTATTTAAACACATATTTTATTTGAGAAATTTAGTTTGCAAATAAATTTTGTTGTAATATATTAATATTTGCGTTCCAAATATATTTTATTGATTTTCAAATAAAATTTATTTGCTCAGAAATATATAATATTTCAAAATTTGTGTTCCAAATATATTTTCTTTCGATTCAAACATATCAAAAAAGGCGATTTTGCCCCGTGTATAGCTCATCCGATTTGTCTCTTTAGATCCAATCGTTTTTATACCCTACACCACACAGTGGTACAGGGTATTATTTAAGTATAAAATGTCCCAAAAGTAAATTTATGTAAACAATTTATACATGAATTACAAAATTTATATATCAGAGTTATTCAATATTACGAGAGTGGTGTAGGGTATTATATAGTCGGCACCGCCCGACTTTAGCCTTTCCTTACTGGTTTTAATTAAAACTTTTAAAGACAGGGTGTGGCAAACATTGTTTTATATTGTATCAGGGTGTGAACGTAGCTATTGGAACACAAACAAGGGAAAAAAGGTAAAATTTGGTCCAAAAATAGTTGTTGACGTTTAGAGGCACAGAAAGGAAAATGGATACATATTGTACCTTGATGCCAGGAACATAAAGAGGATAATTTTTCCTCATATGGAATAGTCATTTGTTTTTGAAAGAAAGAGGTATAACTATTCTACAGTACCCTAAAAGGAAAATAAATAAATGATGGGACTGAGAAGCGCACCGGGTTAAGCTAGTATTCTTTATATTGTACTTAATCGTCCATAGCAAAAATTGGGGCACATCGGTTCATGTTTTGCTATATATCCCCCATGTAAAAGTACTTCCGATAAGGCTTCTTTGCGCTCTAGGAAACACACGATGAATTTATACTTTATATTGCACCTAATCGTTCCTAATAAAAATGGGGGACATTGGTCCATGTTTTGATGTAGCCCCTATACAAAGGTGCCCACCGAGGTCACTTCTAGAAAACATATTTTTCAATTGGCCACGCTAAAATGTACGAATTTATATCTTATGTTTCTCTTAAGCGTCCCTGGCAAAAATGGGGCACATCGGTCCATGTTTTGATATAGTCCCTCTATAAGGGGTCCTCCCCTCTGATGTCACTTCATGACGATCCAGAGAGCACAGTTTTTAACTGATCTGGCTGAAATTGAAGCATTTATACTTTATATTATACTTAACCGTCCATAGTTAAAAAAAGGAACACTTTGGTCCATGTTTTGATATATCCGCTCTAGAGAACATATTTTTTGGTATGAGTGTAGTTTATGAATTTATATTTATATTGCACTTAATCGTCTGTAGTAAAAATTGGGGGCACATCGGTCTATGCTTTGATATATATCCGATTTCCTTAATCTTCCTTTTGATTAGACTTCTTGACGCTAGCCCTCAATTTATATATGAAATGTACTTCATTTAAAGATTATAACGACTTTGGCCCTAAATCTTTAAAATTATGAAAAGTTTTCTCAGTGCAAGTCCAACACAAGGTCAAGATGCTTATTTGTGTGTGTTTCTGCTATCCACACTTCTGCTCATCTTTCGTTCTCCTTAGGAGGTGGTCTTTTTTGGTTTCTTAGAATTAGGTATTTTCTAAATGTTATTGTGGTCCGCAGCTTAATAAATTTTCTTAGAATGGAAAAGGGGGAAAAAATTATAATTTTAATTGAAAATAAAATGACAGTGGTCATTGTTTTAAAATAAACATCAAATCAAAATTCGCAAGAGTTGTGGTGATTTGGCCCAAGAGGCACGAATGAGTGGAAGAATTTTATGGAAAACAGCTGATGACGAAGACGACGAAGACTGTGAGTGAGTGCGTGCTGCTGCTGGCCGAGAGTGGAACGAAAAGATTTTTGGCAAAATCATCATCATCATCATTATAGCCATAAAGATTTTGGGGAACTATAACGTCACTAATTTGGATATACTCGTGTATAAGCCATAATGATGATGAACACACAACGAGAACATCATCAGCAGAGCAAAGGCAGCATCGTTGTCGTCTTCATCGTGGACACCTTCGTCATCATTCCAATTCTCAATCCTCATAATCATCCTCATCCAACAGCATCGTGAGCAGAGCACCAAGCAGCCACCAACCATCGAAAACATCCACATTTTGGCGAGTGGCGACTTTGCTTCAGTTTGATTTTCATTTAAGAACGAAACGGACGAAACGCAGAAATAAGCGCCGAAAAAAACACAAAATACCAAAAAAAATAAACGCCGCCAGAAAATCCCCCAATACGAAAAATCTCAAATCTGACAGCTCTTAATGCGAACATTAACGGCTGAAGCGTGAAATATTGAAAAATTGTGATTAAATCTGTAAAATAAAAAAAAAATATTTTTTTCGTGCTTTTTTTTTCTCAATACAAATAAAAAAATGCTTAAAACAAAGTGCAAATAAATGCAAACGACAAAAAGTGCTAAAATTAAGTGATAAATCAGGAGTAAATCTCTGTGAGATGGCGTTTTAAAAAAAATCGCCCCATATAATTAAAATCCAAAACCAAAAGCCCCATAAAAGTGCAAATTAATTAAAATAATTTTTTATATTAAAAAAACAAGAAAAACCGCCAGCATTTATGCAAACACACCAAAAATTTTTTATACTTAAATATTTTTATAAATAAAAAATACTTAAGCTAAGCCAATTAATTAAAAAACAACCACTAAATTTAACAAAATGTCACAAAAATCATCAACACCTCCACCTCCGGCCCCACCCTCACGTTTCGCCAATCGTCCTCCCCGCATTATCATCCGGAATCCGCACAGCGCAAATGGTTCGGCCTTGGGCTCTATGCCGCCCACGGCCGCCACTATGGCTCCGCACACGGCACTAACAAACAACACATTGGGCGCCAGTTCGGCCGCTGGTGCCCCCTATTGGCCTCAATATGCAAATCCCTTTGCTGCCGGCAATTTCATGGCCAAAGGCTTTGAGGGATTTGTTGATTTCACCAAATCGGGTATGAGTTCTGGCGAAAAGTTCACCTTTAGCATGTACAGTAAATTGAGTAAATGGTCGAAAAAATGGTTCACACACATATTCCTGCTGACTGTGGCGGCCCTGTACACGGTTGGAGGGGCTTTGCTCTTTCAGGCTGTAGAAGGTAAGTGGACATTGATTGCACGCTAGTAAATTGATTTAAATAAGTAGCCAAAGCTGTCTCCACTCCAAAATTTACACCATCGGTAGAGTACATATGGATCATTTGTATAAAAAATTTAAGGATTCTGAGATATCGCATTTTATATTTTTATTTCCGCGAAAAGTGACCGAAATAAATTGTTTCAAGATAAAATTAATATTTTTTATGAAAAGTGCACGGAAAATCTTTTAGGAAACAATATTTTATATTTAAAATTTCTTATGCTTTGTAACATTAAAATTAATTTGAAAACAAATTAAAGAGGAAAAAAATAAATTTTTCTGAACTTTGACTCCAACATTCATTTAATTTTTTAATATTCCCACATACTAGGGTAACATTTTCTGAGAATTGGAGAAAGATCTAACTTTTGACCTGTGACACTTGAGAAAGAACTAGCCATATGTGCTTCTTTATACCCAGGTTGAAGAAGTGGGAGTGTTTTTCTGCTTTCCACTGTTCTGTTCATCTTTCGTTCTCCTTAGGTAGTGGTTTTTATACCCTACACCACACTGGGGTACAGGGTATTATGACTTTGTGCATTTGTTTTTAACGCCCAAAAAGAGAAGATATAGAACCATAGTTTATTATACCGATCGGCTTAGAATCACTTTTTGAGTCGATTTAGCCATGTCCGTCTGTCTGTCTGTCGACTTAGAATCACTTTTTGAGTCGATCTAGCCATGTCCGTCTGTCTGTCCATGTATTCTTGTGATCAAAGTGCAGGTCGTATATATGGTCCAATTGCGATCAAATTTAGCACAGTTATCTTTTTTGGCCCAAGGACGATCCCTATTGAAATTGGTCAACATTTGTTCAGATTTAGATATAGCCCCCATATATATGTTTCTTATATTAGAAATTTTCGAAATTTGCCAGAGAGAGTTCTCTTATTACATGAATGAATAGTGCCAAATTCGGATAAAATCGGTTTAGATTTGGATATATTCCCCATATATATGTTACACCCGATTTGATATGTAAGCGCTGTAGAAACCGTGTTTTATATATGATTTCATTTTGGCCTGACGCTTTGCTCATTTTTTCCACCCATACAAATTGACCCCCCTCTAAAATATATGTGGAATTCCATGGCAAATCAAAATTGTTGCCCGTTTTTTTAGATTTTTTAGTACACCTGAAGAAACACTTTGTGGACTTTTTTGAGATTTTTCCGATAAATCGTTCAGAAGTTATCGATATTTATAAAATCGTTAAGATATCACTCTGTGTATCGGGTCTTTGGTCATAACTTCTTACGTTATGGTCCGATTTGAAATGTTGGTATTTTTCGGAAAAAAATGTACAAAAAATTATAATTTTTTACATTTTGAAATTAAAATGTAATTTTTTAAATTTTTTGTACTCTCCGATTTTCAGGATTTTTTTATATTTTAAACTTCTATTAATTCTCTAACATATAAGCTTTGGATGGAAGTGGGCCTAAGATTATTTATATTTTTTTAAAAAATTTAAAAAAATTTTGCTGCAAACCACTGTGCTTGTGGCTTGAAGGCTTCGGTATAGATGATTCGTGTCAAAGAACAATATAAAGGAGACACTTCAGTTAGAATTTCTTCCAAAACACCCGCTACCCCCGGTGGTCCCCTTAACCCTAATAATCTCCCTACAAATATAACTATACGTATATCAAAAGTAGTAGAAATCGATGGATTTTTTTGGTTATATATTCGACGAAAAGATTCCTTGTAATAAATCACTGTAGGTGCCACAATACACTTTTATGGAAATTCAACGGTTTTTTTTAATATATCGTTTTTATTATTTTGAAAAAAAAAAACAATTCATGAAACTGTATTTTATATCAGAAATTTTCGAAATTTCCGGTAAAATCGGTTTAGATTTGGATATACTCCCCATATATATGTAAGCGCTGTATAAACCGTATTTTATATCCGATCAGTACGAAATTCAACAGAGAGGGTTCTTTATTACATGTGTGAACCCTGCCAAATTCGGGGAAAATCGATTTCTACTACTTTTGATATATACATACATAGTTATATTTGTAGGGAGACTATCAGTGGTAAGGGTGCCAGCAGGGGTGGCGGGTGTTTTGGAAGAAATACTAACTGAAGTGTCTCATTTATTTTGTTCTTTGATGCGTATCATCTATTCTGAAGCCTTCAAGACACAAGCACAGTGTCTTGCAGCTATTTTTTTTTAAATTTTTTAAAAAATTAAAAAAAAATATAAATAATTTTAGGCGCACTTCCAATTAAAGATTATATGTTAGAGAATTAATAGAATTAAAAAATATAAAAATTACGCGAAAATCGGAGAGTACAAACAATTTAAAAAAATACATTTAAATATCAAAACATAAAAATCGGACACAAAAAAAATGTTGATATTTTTTTAAACTTTTTTCTAAAAAGTACGGAAAAATACCAACACTTCAAAAAAAAAAAAAAATTTTCAAATCGGACCATAACTTATAGAACAAATCGAGCAAAAACTTGATACACAGAGTGATATCTTAACGATTTTTTAAATATCGATAACATCTGAAAGTGTTATCGGAAAAATCTCAAAAAAAAATCCACCAAGCGTTTCTTAAGGTTTATTAAAAAATATAAAAAAAAACGGGAAAAATCAAAACCGACATTTTTTTTGAAACTGTCGATTTGTCTCGGAATTCCCCATATATGAATCTATATATGGCATTTACGCGGTGTAGAAGCCATATTTTTCCTCAAATCTTTACGAAATTGTATACAGAAAAGGTGTTTACGCCGACAATAAATCTTGCCAAATTTGAAGAAAATCGGGTTGGTTTTAGATATGGTCGCCATACATATATACCCGATTTTGCATATAAGCGCTATAGAATTGGCATTATTGAACAGAACTTTATACAATTTTGCAGATAACAGTTTTCTGAACCAGGAATGTAACTTGGCAAATTTTAAGAATATCGGTTCATATTAGATATAGTCGATTTATATAACTATATCCCGATTTATCATCTAAGGCTGTACACAAAAGCTTATGGAGTATCTTTACTCCAAATGCGACAATTTTGCTTATTTATGTAAAATGAGATTCATCTCTGAAATTTAAATTTAGATGAACAAAATTATTATTTTTAAAGAAAATTGTTAACAATTTATAAGCATTGCTCTCGTATAAGTCTATCCATGATAAAATGATAAACCAAACTAAACAGAAAGCAACTATCGGTTGTAAACAGTGTTGGTAATACACTAATGAGTACAATAAAATACGAAAATCTCCGATTTATTTCTTGTTTATGTTCCCGGCATTAAGGTACGATTTTTATCTCTTTTCCCTTCTAAATGTCTTACGAAAAATAACATGACTGCATGACATGACTCACACGTGATCTGTCAAAAAAGGCTATTGAAAAAGTATCTCTACTTGGATCACCCGTTATATCCACAACCCACTGACAAGAGTTTTTGCATGACAAATTACGTTCTCAAATCGTGAATAACTTCGGTTCTATCAGCGCTAGAATCACAATATCGGTACTGTTTTAAGCAGAATAGCGATAGCTGCACATACAATACAATAACACATGTTTCGGTAAAATTTTAACCACCTAGTCAGACACCTGACCTGTTGCCTGCTTTCCACATACAGACGGACACGGCTATAACGTCTTAGAATTTGAAGTCGATTTTCGCGGGCTAGAAATTCATATTAGACTCATGGTTTCTTGGAGAAATATTCTTAAAATTTTCCATAGATTTATTTTTGTCTGACGCTGTGTTCATTTTTTTCCACCCATATAAATTGGGTGGTTATTTTATATATAGTATTGACACCTGTAGCCATATTTTGTCTCAAATCTTTACGAAATTGTTTACAAAAATAAATTCCACCACAATATTTCATTGAAAAATGAGAGCTGCTGATGACTAATATTTCTAAATCATATACTCAATTTGACCTACGGTAACCACTATTCCCCAATGTTTCCAGACATCAGTACGACAGAGACGTCTGAAAATAATGATTATTCCGAATGACAGTTCGGTTAATTCTGGTAGACGTTTTTTGATAAACCTATGATATAAAGTTGTTTTATCTGGAAATAATAAATTTTCTGCAGCTCAGTTTTGGTTCCTGTGGTTGACGTTAGTTGATAAACTAAGAATCCCCATTTAGTCCTACAATAATAATATTCCGCGATTATATAACTAGACCTCAATTACATTGTGTGTGCAAAATGCACTTTAAAAATGTATCCTCGATGAAAACAACTTACATCGCATAATTTTGACTACCCGCTAATCAAATGGCATTAACCGTTTTTTCCTGTGACATCGAGTTTTCAAGATATTGAGGCACAAAGTTTGCTGGATTAAATTCATACACAACTTTGGTACATAAGTCTTCGGAAAAGATGTTCCATGTCAAGGAAAAAATTAAAGGGGACACTTCAAGCAGCATTTTTTCCAAAACAACCGACTTATCCCTTTACCACTGAAAATTCCCCTTCAAAAATATTGATTTATCAATAATCGTAGAAACCGATGGATTTTTTCTTTTGATGTTTTCGGCAAAATTATTCCTATTGTATTTTTGTTTGTTTCATTTTGGTCTTTAAATCGTTACTGATATTCTAAGATACTCTCCTGGCTTTAGACCATCTTTGCCTCTGCCTGTAAGGCCTTTATAAATCGTTGAAGACACTTAGAGGACAGCCAAAGAGAATCATCGACGACATTTTCACACAAGTGGACAATGTCTTCAATCAAATATACAAGAAAATATTGAAAAAAATATTTTTTTCTTCAGGCTTCAGTCACAAATCGTATATTACGTATGATAATTTGATTTTTTTAATTTACTCTGTTAAAATGTTCGCTTGTTTTATTTTGGTCTGTATATCGTTATTGATTTTTAACTAGGATATTATCCTTGCTTTGGGCCATCTTTGCCTCTATTATGTATTATAGAATGCAAAGAAACCCGACTTAAGAATCTCCTCACCTTCAGTCCCAAACATATATTCGTATTTTTTTTTATTTTTTTTTTTGTTTTAACTAAATTATCAATTTTAAAAATCAAAATTTGAAGTATTTGTATTAAAGTTATAAGCTGTTAACTTTTGGTGCGAAATGCTCTATTTGTGTCGACAAAAAAGGTCTAGGTGTTATCGACTAATAAGCTAATACTATGAGATGATTCGAGTAAGTAGTATAGAAGTTATTAAAGAAAATAAATGTTAACCCTTTGTGAGGGAGGTACTAGAAGGTGTGGACCAATATGACTCATCTGCGAACTTAGCCGGGGGTAGAGAAAAATATTACCGCATACCAAATCTGAAGTCAATCGGTTAAGAATTTCGAGAGTTATCGTGCGCACTAGCCACCAGACAGACAGACGGACGGACGGACATTACATACATACTTGGGGTCTTAGGTCACACCTTCGATGTGTTACACTTTTGGCTCGTAGCAAATTATATATACCCTCCTCGCTAAGGTGAGGGGATAAATATTAATGCAATCGAAGCAGTATAGACTGAAATTCTGACAATAAAAAGATTGTGATTGTTAGAAGTAATAATTTCTGGTGTAATATGGTGTCCTAAATATGAAAAAACAAGTAAGAAAGTTTCAGTCGGGTAAACCGACTAAGGTATACCCTCACTTTGTGAGTAATGTAATATTGAATTTTACTCGAATTATTCTGTCAATTTGTGTGGGAGTTACCAGAAGGGGTTTATATAATACACCTTTTTTTCGCTGAACATTAGATACTTTAAATTCATTGCACTGTGCCGACTTATAATCATTTATGTGCACTGGTATAAACGTTATGAGATATTAAATTGTGGTATGATTTGGGAATTTTGTGTGGGAGGTACAAAGAGGGGCGTGGCAATAACGCCCATTTTTCACAGGGCTATAGACACTATAAAAACATTACACTGTAAAAAATTTCAAATATTTTTATACACTGGTTTTAATGTTATAAGCTGTTAACTTTTGGTGCAAAAAGGTACCTTTGTGTGGGAGGTACCAAAAGGGGCGTGGCAACAACACCCATTTTTCCCTGGACTGTAGGCAATATAAAAGCATAATACTGTACAAAATTTCAAGTATTTTTATACACTGTTATTAATGTTATAAGTTGTTAACTTTTGGTGCAAAATGGTGCATTTGTGTGGGAGGTACCAAAAGGGACGTGGCGACTTCGCCCATTTTTCTCGAGTTGATAGCGACTAATAAGCTAATATTATGTGTGAAATTTCAAAAGATTCGAATAAGTAGTATAGCAGTTATTAAAGAATCAATATTTCACAACATTTTAACCCTTTGTGGGGGAGGTACTAGAAGGAGTGGACCAATATGGCCCATCTTCGAACTTAGCCGGAGATAGAAAAAAATATTACCACATACCAAATTTGAGGTCAATCGGTTACTCCTTTCGAGAGTTATCGTGCGCACCAGCCAGCAGACACACAGACAGACAGACAGACGGACGGACATTGCTCATTCGACTTAAAATGACCCAAAACGGATTTCCTCCGAACATACTTGGGGTCTTAGGTCACTCCTTCGACGTGTTACACTTTTTTCCGTAGCAAATGATATATACCCTCGTCACACTAAAGTGAGGGTATAAATATTTAAAAAAATTTTATGTTAATTTTTTTTTAAACAATTTCTTTCAAATTCCCATAGTCCTGGAATGTGCCTATAATATTTGGATCATTATTTTTGAAATATAAGCTCGATGAAGCTGTGGATTTACTTTAAATTAAAGAAAATTATGAGGACTATAAATGATAATAATGACACTTTCTAGTGGAAGCTTAAATTTAGTAACTGTCGTTAAAACAATTAGAATAAATATGATTTTTTTCACAAAAATTGTTTTTTTGTTGGCACGAAAAAAGCCATAAAAAATAGAGGAAAAAACCAAAAAAAAATTGTTTGTTCCAATTTTTTAAACGAAGAAAACAATATCTATTTGAAGAAAATCTATGGATAAATGTAGAAATTATATCACTTTTGCTAGAAATAATAGAATGTCAACATCATCCGGTTTTTATACCCCGGCTATTGTGAACAAGGGTATATATCAGATGCTGCGGTCCAAAATTGTAACATATCGATTGAGTGACCTAAGAGACCCTAAGAATATTTGGCGGAAATCCGGTTTGGGCCGACAGGATTAACCTTAAAATTTGGTTTGTCTAAATTTTTTTTCTATCGCAGGCTAAGGCCAAAGATGGAGTATGTTGGTCCACTCCTTTGAGTACCTCCCTCACGAAGGGTCACAATTTAGTGAAATATTGATAATCGCATAACTTGTATACTACTATTTAGAATCTTCCACAATTCCACACATAGTATTAGTTTCTTGGTCTCTATGATTTTGAGTTACCACGCCCCTTTTGGTACCTCCCAAACAAATGGACCATTTTCCACAAAATGTTAAAGGTTTGTAACATCGATTCCTACGCGTACAAACACTTGGCATTTTGTACAGTGTAATGCTACCCATAGTGTATTAAAAAGCTAAGTCGACTTGTTTTTAGGGAGATTGCATTTTTAATTTCTAAATATTCCAAATTATATTCAGTCAAAATTTGGTATTTATCCGTCGACCCAATCAAAAGTTATTCATAAACCAGTACAGGTCATTCGATTTGAATTATAAAGGCATACCACATAAATTTAAAATATTCATTAAACTATGATCGCCTCTCATGGAAAACTACCTTTTTGTACTTAGCATAGTTTAGAATGGGGAGGTATTGATATGTCGAATATTAAAAAAAAATGTCGGTGCTAGAACATAGTAAATCATTTGGGCAGTGTCCGTCCGACAAAAAGTAAATGGATTATAACTTTGATTACAATGAATGCAAATACTTTAAATTTTGTGCAGTGTAATGCTTTAATAGTATCTACAGTTCAGTGGAAAATGGGAGCTATTGCCACGTTCGTTTTGGTATGGCACATACAAATGGATCATTTGCACAACAAGTAAACGGCTTAAACTTTAACAAATATTTGAACTGGTCTACAGTGTATTGCTTTTATAGTACCCACAGTTCATTGAAAAATGAGCGTAATTGCCACGCCCCTTTTGGTACCTCTCACAAAAAATTGCCAACATAAAAAAAATTAAACATTATATATAACGGATTTTCCAATAGGGATGATATGATTTTGAAGTGACGTTTTGGCCATTTGTAATATGTCATGATCTGTCATTTGTTTTTCATTGTATTCAGTAGTGTTTACAATTTTATCATGGAGAGATATACGCAAGAACAACGTTTTCAAATTATTCAGTTTTATTGTCAAAATAATCGTTCTCCAGTTGAAACTTTTCGTGCCCTAAGTTCATTTTAAAATCCAAAAAAAAAACACTTTCCAGTCGACCTACGACCTTGACGCCCATGAACAATATTTTAACCCTCATTAAGAGGGCCCCTCATTTTTGCTATTGACCGATTCCCGATCCGACTTACCGTTAAGGAGCTGGATCAAAAATAAACTTTCCGTTCACTTTTGAAAATTATCCATTTTTTCAAAAATCCAAAAAGACACTTTCCAGTCGACCTATGACCTTGACAAATATGAGAAATATTTTAGCTCTCGTTAAGAGCTATCTTTTTGCCATTGACTGATTCCCGATCCGACTTACCGTTAAGGAGCTAGAGCAAAAATAAACTTTCCGTTCACATTTGAAAGTGATGCTAAGTCCATTTTTTTTAAATCCAAAAAAAAAACACTTTCCAGTCCACCTATGACCTTGACACCCATGAGCAATATTTTAGCTCTCATTAAGAGCTATCTTTTTGCCATTGAGCGATTGTGGCCACGTGCCACACAGCAAATGAAACAATTGAATTGTTGCGAGAAAAGTTTGAAAATTCGATTATGTCAAGAAATTGTGATATTGAATGACCTCCAAGAAGTTGTGATTGAACACCATTAGACTATTTCTTGTGGGGTTATTTGAAGTCATTGGTCTTTCGAAATAACCCAGACTCTCTTCAAGCTTTAGAAGTCAATATTGAACATGCCATTCATGACATACGACTTGATTTAGTGGAAAAAGTGCTTGAAAATTGGGTTTATCGAATTCGATCCTGCAGAAGAAGTCGTGGAGGCTATGAAGTTTTATTTAGAACTTAATTGTATCGATTGTACTTCACATTAAATAAAAAACTTTTGAATTTCCTTAACAGTAAGTATGTTTTTATCAAAGAAATCATATTATTCTTATTGGAAAACCCTGTACATTCATACATTTATCCATAGATTTTTCAAAATAGGCATTGTTTTCTTCGTTAGGATTTTAGATTAGTCAACGCAATAGTGGATGTGTCGAACTGGTGCATTGTCTTGATTGTGAGCAAACGCGGCACCCATCTGGCGCACAGCATTCTCATTATCAAATTTTCCGTCAATATGCGATGCATAGCACTTTGTGAAAAGCCTATGACTTCAGATATCTCACGAACCTTCAACTGACGGTCATCCAATACCATTTGGGGATTTTTTGTAACCATTTCTGGCGTGGATACCTCAATTGGTCGACCCCTACGGTTTACGTCTTAGAAGATGGTACGGCCCCCGTTGAACTCTGCCACCCAATATTTTATAGTTGTTAACGAAGGAGCACACTACCCCAAAGAGAATATAGCTGGGTTTTAATATTGGTTGCAAAATTGTTGTAAACAAGAGTAATTAATTAACAAAGTAGAGTTAATCTATAGGAATTCCCCTAAAGTTTATCATATACTCGTATACAAATCCCTAACAGTATTCCTTCGGACGGACACACGGATATTGCTCATATTTAGGGTTTTTATGGTTTTTCATACAAAATCGTACACTTTTCATTTGCCAACATTTTTATTAGGTTTCTTAGGAAAATACTTACAGATGTCTATCTTAATGAAATATAGAATAGAAATATGCTTCAGTTTTATGAACTCATATTCTGAATTTGCCATTATTTTGTTTAAAAGCAAATGTGTGCATTCATGCTTAATGAATATATGAATGAAGACAATTTTATGGCTTTTTTGCCCACTTTCGAAGAGAAAATCGTACAATTCCCATTCAATAAATAAAATCTTGAATTTTATGAAATTCATAAAATATATGAGTTTTTATCTCATTTAAGAAATTTACCATTTCAAAGGATTGATGCGGCAGATAAACATCACAAAACACACCACATACATTATAGTTAGTTAGTTCACGAATGAAGCAAATAATGAAGAAAAATTAAAAAAAAACTTAAATTCAGTTTTTTTGCCAACAAAACATCATAAAATTCTTAAAATGTTGCCGAATTGTATTGAAGAGAAAAACGAACACAAATAATTAGCTTTTCGGAAATCATGGGAAACATTTCCAATTAATGATGATATTTAATTCGACAACAATTGGGTGGGAAAGCAAACAAAATCATTTTGTGAAAATATACAAATCAATCTAAATAAATATCTACAGACACGTTCGAAAGTATATACATACATACATACATACATACATACATACATACATACATACATACATAAGTAGATATTTGTTTATATATATCGAAATATGTATAAATCACAAATTATATACATTTCGTATCATACCTAGATCAAAAATAATGAATAATAAGATATGTCATCCCGGAGCGAGTAAGTTATCAGATACGAACGAATAAAAATTTCAACGAGTAGGACTTCAAAGAGTGAGATTTTCCGCGGATTTCGGACCGATTTTTCCGAATTTTTTGTAATTGTCACAATTATAAAATTAATATCAATCGATTAGTGCAAAAAAAGTTGAAATCACCTTCGCGGAAAAGTGTTTTTTCGCGTGTGACATTTCATTCCTATTCGTCCGTAACTGATAGATTTTGACAGTTCTCGGGATGACTTATCTTCATAATTTATAATTTTTGACCTAGATATTTGCCCATTCAAAATCGTTTAGTAACGACTGAAGTTCGCTAGAAATATTGAATCAATGAATTTGGAATAATTTGTATATTTATTTTAACACAACATAATCGCATAAAATTATCAAAATAATTACCTTAGTTCTTCTGCCTGGCTGTCCGTCCATTCCATGTGTCTGTCTGACTCCCATTCTGCCATTCATTCAAAGGGATTTTAAAAAATCCAAAAAAAATTTATTGATTTTTCAATTTTCCTTAATACGCATTTTTAATATTTCCCCCAACAATAATAATAATTATTGGGGAATTTTTATTTAATGCGAATGTAAATTGTTTAATCATTATCGTTGTTTTGTATAGAAATTCACATAATTTATTGCATTTCCTTGGCAACGCGATGTCTAGATTCATGCATGGCGATTGGAGCGGGCAACACAGGACGGAACATTTGCTTGTGCAGAGCAGTGCGGTCGGTGGCTACACCGAGGAAAATGAAATTAATTGCAAATTTAGATGATTTTGGAACTTTTCCTCTTTTGCATAGGAAGTAATATAATTTAATAATAATAAAAAATTTAATTAGATTCGATTATCTATTAGAAAACGGAAGGGAATTTGTATACTCGTACCCAATTAAATATATTAATTGGATATTAAGAAATGACATCAACGTTGAACGTTTCTAGAAGAAAAGTCATAAACGATGAACTTTTAACGTTTATAAACTTTTTTTTAAATTTTTTTTTAATAAAGAACCTTTTAAGAATATTGTGTGATAATTTGAGGTGAATCGGAGCAAAACTAACGAATTTTGTTATTTGGTGAAGATTTTCTATTATTATAATGTAACTTCTGAGCCAAAGTCGTCCCCACTCCGAAATTTACACCATCGGTAGAGTGCATATGGACCATTTTTTATAAAAAAAATTTAAGGAAAAGGATTTAGATCGATTCTGAGATATTGCAATTTATTTTTGTATATTCGCCAAAATAAAAATATTAGTTTTTTTATGAAAATTACGCGGAAAAGGCTTTAAGAAATGATATTTTCTATTTCAATGTCAATTTCAAATGCCAAATGATGATTTTTCTTTTAGAAAAGTTCATCGTTGATGATTTTTCTTCTAGAAAAGTTCATCGTTGATGACTTTTCTTCTAGAAAAGTTAATCGTTGATGACTTTCCTTCTAGAAAAGTTCATCGCTGATGACTTTTCTTCTAGAAAAGTTCAACGTAGATGTCTTTTCTTCTAAAAAAGGTCAACATAGATGACTTTTATTCTAGAAAAGTTCAACGTAGATGACTTTTCTTCTAGAAAAGTTCATCGTTGATGACTTTTTTTCTAGAAAACTTCATTGTTTGATGACTTTTCTTCTAGAAAAGTTCATCGCTGATGACTTTTCTTCTAGAAAAGTTCATCGTTGATGACTTTTCTTCTAGAAAAGTTCATTCAAAAGTCATCAGACTTTTCTTCTAATAAAGTTCATCGCTGATGACTTTTCGTATAGAAAAGTTCATCGTTGACGACTTTTCGTATAGAAAAGTTTATCGTTGATGACTTTTCGTAAAGAAAAGTTCATCGTTGATGACTTTTCGTAAAGAAAAGTTCATCGTTGATGACTTTTCGTATAGAAAAGTTCATCGTTGATGACTTTTCGTATAGAAAAGTTCATCGTTGATGACTTTTCGTATAGAAAAGTTCATCGTTGATGACTTTTCGTATAGAAAAGTTCATCGTTGATGACTTTTCGTATAGAAAAGTTCATCGTTGATGACTTTTCGTATAGAAAAGTTCATCGTTGATGACTTTTCGTATAGAAAAGTTCATCGTTGATGACTTTTCGTATAGAAAAGTTCATCGTTGATGACTTTTCGTATAGAAAAGTTCATCGTTGATGACTTTTCTTCTTGAAAAGTTAATCGTTGATGATTTTTCTTCTAGAAAAGTTAACCGTTGATGACTTTTCTTCTAGAAAAGTTCATCGTTGATGACTTTTCTCCTAGAAAAGTTCATCGTTGATGAATTTTCTTCTAGAAAAGTTCATCGTTGATGACTCTTCTTCTTGAAAAGTTCATCGTTGATGACTTTTCTTCTAGAAAAATACATAGTTGATGACTTTTCTTCTAGAAAAATTCATCGTTGATGACTTTTCTTCTAGAAAAGTTTATCGTTGATGACTTTTCTTCTAGAAAAGTTCATCGTTGATGACCTTTCTTCTAAAAAGGTTCATCTTTGATGACTTTTCATCTAGAAAAGTTCATCGCTGATGACTTTTCTTCTAGAAAAGTTCATCGCTGATGAATTCTTCTACTAGAAAAGTTCATCGCTGATGACTTTTCTTCTAGAAAAGTTCATCGCTGATGACTGTTCTTCTAGAAAAGTTCATCGCTGATGAATTTTCTTCTACAAAAGTTCATCGTTGATGACTTTTCTTCTAGAAAAGTTTATGCTTGATGACTTTTCTTCTAGAAATGTTCATCGTTGACGACTTTTCTTCTAGAAAAGTTCATCCTTGATGACTTTTCTTCTAGAAATGTTCATCGCTGATGACTTTTCTTCTAAAAAGGTTCATCTTTGATGACTTTTCATCTAGAAAAGTTCATCGCTGATGAAATTTCTTCTACAAAAGTTTATCATTGATGACTATTCTTATAGAAAATTTCATCGTTTAAGACTTTTCTTTTAGAAAAGTTCATCGTTGATGACTTTTCTTCTAGAAAAGTTCATCGTTGATGACTTTTCTTCTAGAAAAGTTCATCGTTGATGACTTTTCTTCTAGAAAAGTTCATCGTTGATGACTTTTCTTCTAGAAAAGTTCATCGTTGATGACTTTTCTTCTAGAAAGTTCATCGTTGAGGATTTTTCTTTTAGAATAGTTCAACGTTGATGACTTTTCTTCTAAAAAAAGTTCATCGTTGATGACTTTTCTTCTAGAAAATTTCATCGTTAACGACGTTTATTCTAGAAAAGTTCATCGTTGACGACTTTTCTTCTAGAAAAGTTCATCGTTGATGGCCTTTCTACTAGAAATGTTCAACGTTGATGACTTTTCTTCTAGGAAAATTCATCGTTGATGACTTTTCCTTCAAAAAAGTTCATCGTTGATGACTTTTCCTCCAGAAATTTTCATGTTTGATATCTTTTCTTCCAGAAAAGTTCATCTTTGATGACGTTTCTTCTATAAAAGTTCATCGATGCTGACTTTTCTTTCAAAAAAGTTCATAATTGACGATTTTTCGTATAGAAACGTTCATCGTTGATGACTTTTCTTCTAGAATTATTCATTGTTGATGACTTTTTTTCTAGAAAATTTTATAGTTAATAACTTTTCTTATAAAACAATTATTTTCCTCTAGATAAATACGGTCTTCTCGTCTATGGTATACATTTTTTCTCTGTGTAATAGTTACATATATACAAAAAATGTGTAATGTGTGTTTTGGTGGTGTTTTTTTGGTTTCCATTTGTTTGTTTCCCCCCAAAATTTCGTGCGTTTTGCCAAAAATGCATTTAATTCCATAACAGTTTTTATATCGGCAGAAAAAAAGTTCTATAAAACAATGATGTCAGAGGTTTTAAGTGAAAATGTTCTCTTTAGTATAAAAGTATTGCACTGATTTATGTGTTTATCACAACAAACTGTGTAAATTGTATAAAGGTCAAGGTTGAATACTTAAAAAAATAAAATTACTCAAATTGAAATTGAAGCTGTGATGTGATGTGTTAGTAATATTTAATTTGTATTCACACACAGTACTCCGAGTCTTTGACATTTTCAAGAATTTTTTAAATTAAGACAAGGGAAATTTAGAAGATGGTTCACTTGTATTGAATAGCATTACTTATGCATTTCTTTTTGTAATTATTTATTTTTATTTTTTTGTTGTTTTTTTTCTTCAATTTTAGGTAGACAAGAAGAAATGGTACAAATAAACACACACGAAGAGCAAAAAAGACTGTTCACCTCCCTCAGAATTTTATCGGAAGACCTTGAGCTTAGAAAGGTAATATACTCTCCCCTACTCCAGTGATGATATCCCTTTGACCTATTGATTAACTAAAATGTTAATCTCTTTTATATAAAAAAATTCTTATAGTTCAGTCCCGCGGAGTTTGATGGGAAAATGATTCGTACACTGCGAGAACATCAGTCGGGCGTTGAATCTTTGCTGAATAACAATAAAACACTGGAAGAAATGGCCACGCCTCATAAAACGTGGTCCTTTTGGAATGCCATGTTTTTCTGTAGCACAGTTTATACAACTATAGGTAAGTCGTAATCATAAACGAAAATAGACTGTCCTCTCTCTCCCAAAAGAAAACAACAGCTAAAAATATAAAAATTCAAAAATACGAGTATATAAAAAAATCATAAATATTTGATAAGCCACAAATTGTCATCGTCGTCCCCCTCTCTCATCCATTGGTAAAATAATGATGAACTTCGTGTTGACTAAAACTCACACGTCGCACGTTGCGGCTAAGAAAAAGTCAAGGGTAATATTGTTTTGGTGGTCTGAAAGACTAAAACAAATCATACGCCCACCTATCCACTCGATCTGAAATATTTTCATTTGAGAAATATGAATTTAAAATTTTAGTAATAGTTTGTTGTTGTTTTTTAGTTAAATTCTTTGTGATAAAGACACTACAAAAATGATAGTATTAAAAAATTATATATATATAAATATATATATATATTTCTTTATATATATCCATAGTGATGTTCACAACTATTTGATTAACGAGTAAAAGAAAAACTTTTCCTATAGAAAAAGTTCATCATTGTTAAGTTCATCGTTGATGACTTTTCGTATAGAAAAGTTCATCGTTGATGACTTTTCGTACAGAAAAGTTCATCGTTGATGATTTTTCGTATAGAAAAGTTCATCGTTGATGACTTTTCGTATAGAAAAGTTCATCATTGATGACTTTTCGTATAGAAAAGTTCATCGTTGATGACTTTTCGTATAGAAAAGTTCATCGTTGATGACTTTTCGTATAGAAAAGTTCATCGTTGATGACTTTTCGTATAGAAAAGTTCATCGTTGATGACTTTTCGTATAGAAAAGTTCATCGTTGATGACTTTTCGTATAGAAAAGTTCATCGTTGATGACTTTTCGTATAGAAAAGTTCATCGTTGAGGACTTTTCGTATAGAAAAGTTCATCGTTGAGGACTTTTCGTATAGAAAAGTTCATCGTTGAGGACTTTTCGTATAGAAAAGTTCATCGCTGAGGACTTTTCGTATAGAAAAGTTCATCGTTGAGGACTTTTCGTATAGAAAAGTTCATCGCTGAGGACTTTTCGTATAGAAAAGTTCATCGTTGATGACTTTTCGTATAGAAAAATTCATCATTGATGACTTTTCGTATAGAAAAATTCATCATTGATGACTTTTCGTATAGAAAAATTCATCATTGATGACTTTTCGTATAGAAAAATTCATCATTGATGACTTTTCGTATAGAAAAGTTCATCATTGATGACTTTTCGTATAGAAAAGTTCATCATTGATGACTTTTCGTATAGAAAAGTTCATCATTGATGACTTTTCGTATAGAAAAGTTCATCATTGATGACTTTTCGTATAGAAAAGTTCATCATTGATGACTTTTCGTATAGAAAAATTCATCATTGATGACTTTTGGTATAGAAATGTTCATCATTGATGACTTTTCGTATAGAAAAGTTCATCACTGATGACTTTTCGTATAGAAAAGTTCATCATTGATGACTTTTCGTATAGAAAAGTTCAGCATTGAAGACTTTTCGTATAGAAAAGTTCAGCATTGATGACTTTTCGTATAGAAAAGTTCAGCATTGATGACTTTTCGTATAGAAAAGTTCAGCATTGATGACTTTTCGTATAGAAAAGTTCAGCATTGATGACTTTTCGTATAGAAAAGTTCAGCATTGATGACTTTTCGTATAGAAAAGTTCAGCATTAATGACTTTTCGTATAGAAAAGTTCAGCATTAATGACTTTTCGTATAGAAAAGTTCAGCATTGATGACTTTTCGTATAGAAAAATTCATCATTGATGACTTTTCGTATAGAAAAGTTCATCATTGATGACTTTTCGTATAGAAAAGTTCAGCATTGATGACTTTTCGTATAGAAAAGTTCATCACTGATGACTTTTCGTATAGAAAAGTTCAGCATTGATGACTTTTCGTATAGAAAAGTTCAGCATTGATGACTTTTCGTATAGAAAAGTTCAGCATTGATGTCTTTTCGTATAGAAAAGTTCAGCATTGATGACTTTTCGTATAGAAAAGTTCAGCATTGATGACTTTTCGTATAGAAAAGTTCAGCATTGATGACTTTTCGTATAGAAAAAAAGTTCATCATTGATGACTTTTCGTATAGAAAAGTTCATCATTGATGACTTTTCATATAGAAAAGTTCATCATTGATGACTTTTCGTATAGAAAAGTTCATCATTGATGACTTTTCATATAGAAAAGTTCATCATTGATGACTTTTCGTATAGAAAAGTTCATCATTGATGACTTTTCGTATAGAAAAGTTCAGCATTGATGACTTTTCGTATAGAAAAGTTCAGCATTGATGTCTTTTCGTATAGAAAAGTTCAGCATTGATGACTTTTCGTATAGAAAAGTTCAGCATTGATGACTTTTCGTATAGAAAAGTTCAGCATTGATGACTTTTCGTATAGAAAAGTTCAGCATTGATGACTTTTCGTATAGAAAAAAAGTTCATCATTGATGACTTTTCGTATAGAAAAGTTCATCATTGATGACTTTTCATATAGAAAAGTTCATCATTGATGACTTTTCGTATAGAAAAGTTCATCATTGATGACTTTTCGTATAGAAAAGTTCATCATTGATGACTTTTCGTATAGAAAAGTTCATCATTGATGACTTTTCGTGTAGAAAAGTTCATCGTTGATGACTTTTCGTGTAGAAAAGTTCATCATTGATGACTTTTCGTATAGAAAAGTTCATAATTAATGACTTTTCGTATAGAAAAGTTCATCATTGATGATTTTTCGTATAGAAAAGTTCATCATTAATGACTTTTCGTATCGAAAAGTTCATCATTGATGACTTTTCGTATAGAAAATTTCATCGTCGATGACTTTTATTTTAGAAACCTTCATCGTTGATGTATTTTCGTTTAGAAAAGTTCAACGTTGATGACTTTTTAATTTTCATCTGATATATTTTTGTTGGTTAGTTTATTTTTCTTTTCCTAATTTAATTTACCACCCTCGTGTGCTTATTTAATGATGCGAGATTGTTGTGTCATTTTATTGAGGAATTAAGTTATTAATAAAAAAACTAAATGAAATAAAATTAAGTTTTTATAGGACAGATTTGTTTCATTATTTTGTCTTTATTGACACGAACCATCAAATAAGAAAATAATATTGTGACTGAAAATCGGTGGTTATTATTTTTGTCTTAGCGAAATTCTATGGCACTTTTCATACAATTAAAATGAACAGATTTTTTTAATTTTTGAATATGTCACAGTTATTTTTCTTTTTGATGTGCTTATTCATAATTACATGTTACGAATGTTATTTTGTGAAATAATTTTTCTTTGAAATTTCAGATTTTCTTTTAATTTTTTTTTTTTGTGAATATCAAAAATTCAAAACCATATGGTTTTTTGGCTTTCTTATAATTTGGTCGTATTTTTTTTATTCTGTGCCTTTTTTTGTTATTTATGTATTTTAAGTAGGCGAAGGTGAAATGTTAATGGTGACTTTTGCTCAATTTATATGAAAGAAAGCTTGTTGGCATTTTTTTTCTTCATCCTCAGTTTTTCAGTTTTTCACATGAACTGTGAGTGTTGGACAAGTTGTCCGTCCGTCTGTCCATTTTGGATAACATATAATGTATAATTTGGTCCATGAATTGAGTAGTCATTGGTTTATTTTTATTCAAATCGATTCATTTTGTTAACGATTGGAACTTAGATTGTCGCAGTCTGTCGCAGACAAATTATGATTTTTTGAAAATTTTTCATTTTCTTTCCTCCCACTTCATATTCATGTGTTCCACGTGACAAATTTTTGAAAATAACTTAATTATAATTTTCTGTTGAGAGGTAGGTAGGAACAAATTGTGTTTACAGCAAAGTCGTTGACCTTTACGACTTTCGTTGAAATCGTAAATATTTTTGGTTGATCTTGAAAATGATGTGTTCTTAGATATTAATTAGTTTTTTCATGTTTCTCGCAAATAATTGGATTCAAAGATAAAAAATTAAAATAAATAAAAATATTAAATTGTAACATGGCAAAATTCATGAAAATTGGTAAAGAAAATTTGCTGATTTTGAATTTTTATCAACTACGCTTCGTACAGATTTTCTTTTGTATTCCAGGTAATTTTTTTTAAGTTCACTCATTTATCAGACTTGTGGTTTCCAACACAAAAACCCACATGAGGAAACTGTTGACAATTTTCCAAAAAAAACTTATAAAAACAACTTCTATGAGTTCAAAAATAAACTAATAATTGCAGAGATTATTTTCAGAAAATGTATTAAGAAACGTATTAAAAGATTTCTCACACAATTGCTACAAACCACAAGCTTTAAGTAAGTATATTCCATTAGACCCTGGGACCCAGGTTGGCAGGGCGAGTATAAAAAACCGGACGCACTACATCTCATTTGACATTGGATAAGCATTTGTTTGTTTAGCAAAAAAGGCATGTTCCACAACTAAATATAAACAATAACAAGAAATAAATAAATAATAAAAAATAAAACATACATTAAATTAAGTAAACAATAGCAAAGCAGAAAAGTTTGTCGTTAATGACATTTTTAGAGAAAAGTACATTGTCGACAAAGTCATCAACAATGAAGGTTTCTATATAAAAAGTCATCAACGATGAAATTTTCAATAAGAAAAGTCATCAACGATGAAATTTTCAATAAGAAAAGTCATCAACGATGAACTTTTCTATACGAAAAGTCATCAACGATGTACTTTTCTATAACAAAAGTCATCAACGATGAACTTTTCTAAAAGAAAACTCATCAGTGATGGACTTTTCTTATAGAAAAGTTCATCGTTCTATACGACTTTCTTATAGAAAAGTTCATCGTTAATGACTTTTTTATAGAAAAGTTCATAGTTGATTAAGTTTCTTATAGAAAAGTTCATCGTTGATAAGGTTTCTTATAGAAAAGTTCATCGTTGATGACTTTTCTTCTAGAAAAGTTCATCGTTGATGACTTTTTTTATAGAAAATTCATCGTTGATGAAAAGTTCATCGTTGATGACTTTTCTTCTAGAAAAGTTCATCGTTGATGACATTTCGTATAGAAAAGTTCATCGTCGATGACTTTTCTTTTAGAAAATTTCATCTTTGACGACTTTTCTTTTAGAAAAGTTTATCGTTAATGACTTTTCTTCCAGAAAAGTTCATCGTTTATGAAAAGTTCATCGCTGATGACTTTTCGTATAGAAAAGTTCATCGTTGATAACTTTTTGTATAGAAAAGTTCATCGTTGATGACATTTCGTATAGAAAAGTTCAACGCCGATGACTTTTCTTTTAGAAAAGTTCATCTCTGGCGACTTTTCTTTTAGAAAAGTTCATCTCTGGCGACTTTTCTTTTGAAAAGTTTATCGTTGATGACTTTTCTTCCAGAAAAGTTTATGACTTTTCTTCCAGAAAAGTTCATCGTTTATGACTTTTCTTCCAGAAAAGATAATTGTTTATGACTTTTCTTACAGAAAAGTGCATCGTTGATGACTTTTCTTATAGAAAAGTTCATTTCTTATAGAAAAGTTCATCGTTGATGACTTTTCTTATAGAAAAGTTCATCGTTGATGACTTTTCTTATAGAAAAGTTCATCGTTGATGACTTTTCTCATAGAAAAGTTCATCGTTGATGACTTTTCTTATAGAAAAGTTCATCGTTGATGACTTTTCTTCTAGAAAAGTTCATCGTTGATGACTTTTTTTTTAGAAAAGATCATCGTTGACGACTTTTCTTTTAGAAAAGTTCATCGTTGATGACTTTTCGTATAGAAAAGTTCATCGCTGATGACTTTTCGTATAGAAAAGTTCATCGCTGATGACTTTTCGTATAGAAAAGTTCATCGTTGATAACTTTTTGTATAGAAAAGTTCATCGTTGATGACATTTCGTATAGAAAAGTTCATCGCCGATGACTTTTCTTTTAGAAAAGTTCATCTCTGGCGACTTTTCTTTTAGAAAAGTTTATCGTTGATGACTTTTCTTCCAGAAAAGTTGATGACTTTTCTTCCAGAAAAGTTTATGACTTTTCTTCCAGAAAAGTTCATCGTTTATGACTTTTCTTCCAGAAAAGTTAATTGTTTATGACTTTTCTTATAGAAAAGTGCATCGTTGATGACTTTTCTTATAGAAAAGTTCATCGTTGATGACTTTTCTTATAGAAAAGTTCATTTCTTATAGAAAAGTTCATCGTTGATGACTTTGCTTATAGAAAAGTTCATCGTTGATGACTTTTCTTATAGAAAAGTTCATCGTTGATGACTTTTCTTATAGAAAAGTTCATCGTTGATGACTTTTCTTATAGAAAAGTTCATCGCTGATGACTTTTCTTATAGAAAAGTTCATCGTTGATGACTTTTCTTATAGAAAAGTTCATCGTTGATGACTTTTCTTATAGAAAAGTTCATCGTTGATGACTTTTCTTATAGAAAAGTTCATCGTTGATGACTTTTCTTATAGAAAAGTTCGTCGTTGATGACTTTTCTTATAGAAAAGTTCATCGTTGATGACTTTTCTTATAGAAAAGTTCATTGTTGATGACTTTTCTTGTAGAAAAGTTCATCTTTGATGACTTTTCTTGTAGAAAAGTTCATCGTTGATGACTTTTCTTGTAGAAAAGTTCATCGTTGATGACTTTCCGTATAGAAAAGTTCATCGTTGATGAATTTCCGTATAGAAAAAGTGATCGTTGATGACTTTCTATATAGAAAAGTTCATCGTTGATGAATTTCCGTTTAGAAAAGTTAAAAGTTGTTGAACTTCCGTATAGAAAAGTTCAACGTTGATGAATTTCCGTATAGAAAAGTTCATCGTTGATGAATTTCCGTATAGAAAAGTTCATCGTTGATGACTTTTCTTATAGTAAAAATCATCGTTGCTGACTTTTCTTATAGAAAAGTTCATTGTTAAAAGGAAATTGACAACTCGTTCGTCGTAGAACGAGTTGTCAATTTTACATCGAAAATTCTTTATTATTTTTGTTAGATTTTAAAAACAAAAATCTCTTTAGTTCTATTTTAAGAACGAACACGTTTTTGTTCTACTTAAATCTTGAAAGTTTGGAAACCAGTCTCATGTAATATTTTCAACATTTCGAGATATTCTAAGTTTTTTGCTTTGTCATCCGAATGAATTTTCATGAACTAAGAAAGATCTTCTGGTAACTTAAGCTTCTCTTTGCCGCAATTGCATGTCTATTCCTTATAATTCTTGGCTGCTTTCATAAATTCCATTAAATGTTCATGATGCTTGTCGTATGTCGAGATCCTGCTTAACTGAGGTAAAACTTTATCTGTAATGGTTTCTCCTGGCTCAACCAATTCGTTAATTTTATGAAGAATAGCTGAATTGTGGGAACGTTCGGCATCGGTAGAGATGTCCTCTGGTTTTGTAGGAGCCGCCCAAAGCAACTAAATGTTTAAAATAATATCATTATTTTCTTTTACTAAATTTTCATTAAATTGTTATCTGCTTCTACCCGTAACGTCACTGCCAGAGTGATTGTAATTGCAAGTAAACATTTCATGTTGTAATTTTCTTAAAAAAAGATTTTACTGTTTTGTGCACTTTCCAAATGTCTACTAATAGATGCGATTCAGTTGCAGTCTATATACATAAAGCCATAGTATTCTAATCAAACACATCTGAGAAATGACTTATATTTAGTAAACTTGTAAACAAGCAGCTTCTGACCCACTTAACCCAGAGTCAGATAAGAAAAGAAAATATTTTTATATATTCTAAATGCGTTATTTTATTCAAAAACCTAAATTTTTTAAAGAATTAACCATATTCAGCCAAAAGGGTTCAGCGTTGATGATGTTTATTATAGAAAAGTTTTTATTTTACCATTTGGCTATAGATACGTTCATAGTTGCTAAATATAAGTACATACATATGTATGTATATACCTTGAATATATTATATTGAATTCATATAATCATTAGATCATTTTCTTCTAGAAAAAATTATAGTTGCTGACTTTTCTTATAGAAAAGTCCATCGTTGATGACTTTCTTACAGAAAAAATTCAAGAAAAGTTCAAAGTTGATGAATTTCCGTATAGAAAAGTTCATCGTTGATGTCTCTTCTTATAGAAAATTTCATCGTTGATGACTTTTCGTATAGAAAAGTTCATCGTTGATGACTTTTCTTACAGAAAAGTTCATCGCTGATGACTTCTCTTACAGAAAAGTTCATCGTTGAGGACTTTTCATATAGAAATAGTTCATCGTTGAGGACTTTTCGTATAGAAATATTTCATCGTTGATGACTTTTCTTATAGAAAAAGTTCAAGAAAAGTTCAAAGTTCATGAACTTCCGTATAGAAAAGTTCATCGTTGATGTCTCTTCTTATAGAAAAGTTCATCGTTGATGACTTTTCGTATAGAAAAGTTCATCGTTGATGACTTTTCTTACAGAAAAGTTCATCGTTGATGACTTCTCTTACAGAAAAGTTCATCGTTGAGGACTTTTCATATAGAAATAGTTCATCGTTGAGGACTTTTCGTATAGAAATAGTTCATCGTTGATGACTTTTCTTATAGAAAAAGTTCAAGAAAAGTTCAAAGTTCATGAACTTCCGTATAGAAAAGTTCATCGTTGATGTCTCTTCTTATAGAAAAGTTCATCGTTGATGACTTTTCGTACAGAAAAGTTCATCGTTGATGACTTTTCGTATAGAAAAGTTCATCGTTGATGACTTTTCGTATAGAAAAGTTCATCGTTGATGACTTTTCGTATAGTAAAGTTCATCGTTGATGACTTTTCGTATAGAAAAGTTCATCGTTGATGACTTTTCTTACAGAAAAGTACATCATTGATGACTTCTCTCACAGAAAAGTTCATCGTTGATCATCGATGAAGTTTTCTGTACGAAAAGTCATTATCGATGAAGTTTTCTATACGAAAAGTAATCAATGATGAACTTTTCTAGAAGAAAAGTCATCAATCATTGATGACTTTTCTTCTAGAAAAGTTCGTCGTTGATGACTTTTCTTCTAGAAAAGTTCATCTTTGATGACTTTTCTTCTAGAAAAGTTCATCGTTGATGACTTTTCTTCTAGAAAAGTTCATCGTTGATGACTTTTCTTATAGAAACGTTCATCCTTGATGACTTTTCTTATAGAAAAGTTCATCCTTGATGACTTTTCTTATAGAAAAGTTCATCGTTGATGACTTTTCTTCTAGAAAAGTTCATCGTTGATGACTTTTCTTCTAGAAAAGTTCATCGTTGATGACTTTTCTTCTAGAAAAGTTCATCGTTGATGACTTTTCTTCTAGAAAAGTTCATCGTTGATGACTTTTCTTCTAGAAAAGTTCATCGTAGATTAATTTTCTTACTGAAAATTGCAGTGCTTCTAATAGAAAATTTAATTTGCTTCTTATAGGAAATTGCATTGCTTCTTAAAGAAAATAGCATTGCTTTGTTTAACATTTTTTTTGTTATGATCTGAATTGCAATTGAAAATGGAACTTTGTTTATTCCTCTAAGATTTCGTTTTGAAAATAACTCATTCAAAATAAACATATTTTCCATTCTTATCTGACTCGGGGGGTTCAATAGTTCAGATGCTGTTTATTTACAGGTTTACTAACTTATTTCCCGGATGTGTTTCAAACCAATAGTCAGACTATATATAAAGACTGCAATTGAATCTCATCCACTAGTTGACATTTGATAACCGAGAACAACGTCAGATTTTTTTTAAAGGAAAATAATAAAATGAAATTATTACTTATAACTACATTTACCCTGACGGTGTTGATACAGGTATGAGAAGTTTTCAATAAAATGTAAACTGAAAAAAAATAAAAATAATCTTTTGTTATTCAAGTAGCCACTTTGGGCGGCTTCCAAAAAACCAGGGTACATTTTGACCAGTGCTGAACGTACCCACAATTTAGCTATTCTAGATGAAACTAAGTCATTGGCTGGTCAAAGTGAAACTATTATAGAAAAAGTTTTGCCGCAGATTCCCGAGGCCGCAACCTATGATGAACATCGTGAACATTTGGGTGCATTTCTGAAACTGGCCCACGATTATAAGGAGGTGCAGTGTCATTGCCGTAAAAAAGCCTCTAAATTCCTGGAAGATCTCACACAGTTCATGAAGACCTACTCGGCTAACGAAGCAAATACCGAAGAATATCAAGAAGTGGTAAAATTATTAAACGAGTCTGGATTCCAGGAAATCAGAGATAATTTGGAGAATAAACGTGCTCAAGGCGAATATGAATATTTAACGGAAGACTAATATAGAACTTAATTTTGAAGATCTAACGCAAATGAGGACTAATTACTAAAAGTCAACTTATAGTTTCTATAAATAAATAAAGTAAATATTATATTTTAACTATTCACAGGTATTATTTTCTTTGGCAGATTTTTCGTTAAGGTTCAGAACCTGTTGACATATTGTGGATCATAACAGATTTTTTTCTTTCGAAATTAGGATCAGGGAACTTCTGGAAATTGTTAAATCTTTCAAACAATGAGGCTGCTTTGACATATAAACGATGAACTTTTCCAGAAGATAAGTCACAAAAGATTAACCTTCCTAGAAGATATGTCACAAACGATTAACTTTTCTAGAAGATAAGTCATCACCGATGAACTTTTCTAGAAGATAAGTCATCACCGATGAATCAAAGTTGATGAATTTTCTTCTAGAAAAGTTCATCGTTGATGACTTTTCTTATAGAAAAGTTTATCATTGATGACTTTTCTTATAGAAAAGTTCATCGTTGATGACTTTTCTTATAGAAAAGTTCATCGTTGATGACTTTTCTTATAGAAAAGTTCATCGTTGATGACTTTTCTTACAGAAAAGTTCATCGTTGATGACTCTTCTTATAGAAAAGTTTATCGTTGATGACTTTTCTTATAGAAAAGTTTATCGTTGATGACTTTTCTTATAGAAAAGTTCATAGTTGATGACTTTTCTTATAGAAAACTTCATCGTTGATGACTTTTCTTATAGAAAAGTTCATCGTTGATGACTTTTCTTATAGAAAAGTTGATCGTTAATGGCTTTTCTTATAGAAAAGTTCATCGTTGATGACTTATCGTTGATAACTTTTCTTCAAGGAAAGTTCATCGTTCCTGACTTTTCTTCTAGAAAATTCATCGTTCCTGACTTTTCTTCTAGAAAAGTTCATCGTTCCTGAGTCATCAACTATGAACTTTTCTATAAGAAAAGCCATCAACGATGAACTTTTCTATAAGAAAAGCCATCAAAATATACGCTAGTCATTGCAATTGCCCTAACGGTGATACCAGAGGCACAGACCTTAGATTGTATAGATGTGCCGTCCCCGAGCGAGTAAGTTATCAGTTACGAACGAATAAAAATTTCAACGAGTAGGACTTCAAAGAGTGATGTTTTACGAGAATTTCGGACCGATTTCCCCGAATTTTTTGTAATTGTCACAATTAAAAAATTAATATCAATCGATTAGTGCAAAAAAAGTTCAAACTATGTTCGCGGAAACCTGTTTTTTCGCGTGTGACAATTCATTCCTATTCGTTCGTAACTGATAGTTTTTGACGTTTCTGGCTGACGGCACATCTATACAATCTAAGGTCTGTGACCAGAGGTGTGTATTTATTTATATTATTTTTTTTTCTATGAATTAATTTTAAACTTCAGCCATTTCTGGCTCAACCCATGTCATCCGATGAGTCATCAAGTCCCAGCACTGTTCCTTACTATGGATTTCTCTTTAACGAAGCAAAAAAATTAGCTGACCAAATTGAAGCTGTAGTCAAAAAAGCTTTACCTCAACTACCTGAAACGCCAGAGCATGAAATATTCCTCAAAGTCTTCAGGGAATATCTGGAAATAAGAAGTGCTTATAAGGAGGTCGAATCACAAGAGAATTGTGGCGATAAGGCTTTGCAATTTTTTGATGCTCTAGATGTAATTGTTAGTAAGAATATGTTCGGTCGCCGAATGGCTGTAGGGTCTGATTTGCTGCAAATATTGAAAGATCACGGAATGCAGAAAATAAAGGATGACATAGACGATAAACAAGAACGCGGTATATATGGTAAATTCGATAGAAACCCATTCGAGTTATATGTTATGGAACACTGTTAATTTCAAAAAGAAAATGTGCAAATTTTGATATTTACTTCTATACAAAATTTGCTATAGAAATACGAGTAATTAAAAAAATGTGTTTTACGAAAAAAAATGTTCAAGAAAAATCATCAAAAAATCATTCTTTTTAAGAAAAATCATCTTTGTCATTGGCCATTTCTCATTTCCAATAAACATTAAATGATAGCGTTTGAATTAGTCAATAACATTATATTTGTATACTTGATGACTTTTCGTATAGAAAATGATGAACTTTTCTATACGAAAAGTCATCAATGAAGTTCACCAAAGTCATCAGTGATGAACATTTCTATACGAAAAGTCATCAATAATGAACTTTTCTATACGAAAAGTCATCATTAATGAACTTTTCTATACGAAAAGTCGTCAATGATGAACTTTTCTAGAAGAAAAGTCATCAACGATGAACTTTTCTATAAGAAAAGTCATCAACGAAAAGTCATCATCTATAAGAAAAGTCATCAACGATGATCTTTTCTATAAGAAAAGTCATCAACGATGATCTTTTCTATAAGAAAAGTCATCAACGATGATCCTTTCTATAAGGAAAGTCATCAACGATGAACTTTTCTATAAGAAAAGTCATCCACGATGAAGTTTTCTATAAGAAAAGTCATCAAAGATGAAGTTTTCTATAAGAAAAGTCATCAAAGATGAACTTTTCTATAAGAAAAGTCATCTACGACGAACTTTTCTATAAGAAAAGTCATCAACGATGAACTTTTCTATAAGAAAATTCATCAACGATAAACTTTTCTATATGAAAAGTCATCAACGATGAACTTTTCTATAAGAAAAGTCTTCAACTATGAACATTTCTATAAGAAAAGTCATAAACGATGAACTTTTCTATAAGAAAGTCATCAACTATGAACTTTTCTATAAGAAAAGTCATCAACGATGAACTTTTCTATAAGAAAAGTCATCAACGATGATCTTTTCTATAAGAAAAGTCATCAACGATGATCTTTTCTATAAGAAAAGTCATCAACGATGATCTTTTCTATAAGAAAAGTCATCAACGATGATCTTTTCTATAAGAAAAGTCATCAACGATGATCTTTTCTATAAGAAAAGTCATCAACGATGATCTTTTCTATAAGAAAAGTCATCAACGATGATCTTTTCTATAAGAAAAGTCATCCACGATGATGTTTTCTATAAGAAAAGTCATCAAAGATGAACTTTTCTATAAGAAAAGTCATCTACGACGAACTTTTCTATAAGAAAAGTCATCAACGATGAACTTTTCTATAAGAAAAGTCATCAACGATGAACTTTTCTATAAGAAAAGTCATCAACGATGAACTTTTCTATAAGAAAAGTCATCAACGATGAACTTTTCTATAAGAAAAGTCATCAACTATGAACTTTTCTATAAGAAAAGTCATAAACGATGAACTTTTCTATAAGAAAAGTCATCAACTATGAACTTTTCTATAAGAAAAGTCATCAACGATGAACTTTTCTATAAGAAAAGTCATCAATGGCCCCATACCTTTTACCATTAAAAAATCAGCAGGAAATAACACAAATCTGTCTGAAGCAAAATAATTTTTTGAAATCACTCAATTATATATCGATTCGTAGACGGAAAAGAAACCAATTCGTCTGCCATATAAGAAGTTATCTCTGTAGGAACGCGAAGACCTAGGATATAAGGGTTCTGTGCTTCATTTAAGCGAGAATAATTGAGCAATTTTTTATGATTCATTTCTGAAAATAGTTACACTCAAATATCGAGTGCTTACTTGTTAGGTACAAATAAGTGTAGTAATTTCAAATCGCTCAATATATTTTGAGTTATGTTTTGCAAATTCAGCTTTAACATTTTTTTGTGACTAATCTTCGCCAAAGGTTCAAATGGTCATTGAAAATGCATTATAATATATTTCACAACATCAGTAAGACCAAGCGAATGGTATAAAATCCCCGAGAAGTGCATTTCAGTAATCTGTAGACCTTAGGAAGTCAAGTGAATCGAAAAGCCAAATCGCAAAAAATCAATATGAAATATACGCTAGTCATTGCAATTGCCCTAACGCTGATACCAGAGGTGTGTATTTATTTATATTATTTATTTTTCTATGAATTAATTTTAAACTTCAGCCATTTCTGGCTCAACCCATGTCATCCGATGAGTCATCAAGTCCCAGCAATGATCCTTACTATGGATTTCTCTTTAACGAAGCAAAAAAATTAGCTGACCAAATTGAAGCTGTAGTCAAAAAAGCTTTACCTCAACTACCTGAAACGCCAGAGCATGAAATATTCCGCAAAGTCTTCAGGGAATATCTGGAAATAAGAAGTGCTTATAAGGAGGTCGAATCACAAGAGAATTGTGGCGATAAGGCTTTGCAATTTTTTGATGCTCTAGATGTAATTGTTAGTAAGTATATTTTCGGTCGCCGAATGGCTGTAGGGTCTGATTTGCTGCAAATATTGAAAGATCACGGAATACAGAAAATAAAGGATGACATAGACGATAAACAAGAACGCGGTATATATGGTAAATTCGATAGAAAACCATTCGAGTTATATGTTATGGAACACTGTTAATTTCAAAAAGAAAATGTGCATATTTACTTCTATACAAAATTGAATAGAGAAATAATTAAAAAAATGTGTTTTACAAAAAAAAATTGTTCAAGAAAAATCATCAAAAAATCATTCTTTTTAAGAAAAATCATCATTGTCATTGACCATTTCTCATTTCCAATAAATGATAGCGTTTGAATTAGTCAATAACATTATTTTTGTATATTTACTCGTACATTCATGCGAGTATATGGGGGATTTCATGTCAAGTGAGTGAATTTTTAATTTAAAACTGAGTGCTTCTGATGAAGCTTGCCCCACATTGAATGGTAGTTATGACACAAAATTTCAACAGGATCGGGTAAGAACTTTCCAAGTTGGGGGGTTTTGCATTTTGACATTTTGGTACAACGGCTCTTTTTCCTAACAAAAAAAAAATTATTTAAAAATGTATTAATTATGACCCATATTGTAAAAGTAAGGGAAATTCAAAAACACAATTTATTAACTTTTTTTATTTTGCCAATTTTGTTTAGGAGGGCGTTTAAAAGGGCGTGGCAATAACGCCCATATTTTAATATACTGTGGGCACTTTAAAAGCATTACACTGTACAAAATTTCAAAGTGTATGTATGTGCAGGAATCGAATTTATCAGCCGTTAACTTTTTGTGCGAAATGGTCCATTTGTATGGGAGGTACCAAAGGGGGCGTGGTAATAATGGTCATTTTTCACGGCACAATAGGTACTGTAAAGGCATTAAACTCCACACAATATTTCAGTATTTGTATGAACTGGAATCAAAGTTATAAGCCGCTAATTTTTTACGCAAAATGGTCCAATTGTATGAGAGGTACCAAAAGGGGCGCAGCAATTTAGCCCATTTTTCTCGAGATAATAGCGACCAAGAAACTAATATTATGTGTGGAATTGTGAAAGAATCTGAGAAGTAGTATAGAAGTTGAGTTGACATAATTAATATTTCAAAAAATTTTGACCCTTCAAAAAAAAATCACGAACATAAATGCAATATATTTTTTCATTTTACTTCTTGACAGTGGTTTTCTTGCGTTGTTTTTTTTTCTGTACTTTCGTAAACCAATGTCATTAACACAATCTATCAGACGGACCACTACATAATTGCGAATTGCGTCGATCCACGTGGTCTTAAAGTATGCCAGATTATATGGAATTCCCACAAATGATTAGAGCACGGAATTCCCACATTTTAAATTTCCAGCTAAAGCCTCCACATAAATTTCATTCTTATCTCTTTGAAAAAATAATAATTTGCAATGTATATTTAAATCTCAACAGAATATATTCATATATCGCACCTGTTCAGCAAAATGGTAACAACTCAAAATTAAAAACCAGTAAGGAAAGGCAGAAAGTCGGGCGGGGCCGACTATATACCCTACACCTCCCTAACAATGCGATAAGGGTCATTGCGATAATAATTTGGATTAATTGGTAAGTGGGAAAGAACATATATATGTGGGTATATCTAATTCTGAACCGATAATCGCTAAATTAGGCAATATTCGTTACTAAATTGAGAAACATCTTTCTGGCGAATTTTGTAATGATCAGAAGTAAAGCACAACTTCTATAGCGCTTTGTATATATATATATATATATATATATATATATATATAAATCTTAATCGATTTTCCCTGAATACTCATTCATGTAAAATAGCAACCTCTTTCTGTCGAATTTCGTACTGATCGGATATAAAATACAGTCTCTACAGCGCTTAGATATCAAATCGGGGCTAACATATATATGGGGGCTATATCTAAACCTGAACCGATTTTCTCCGAATTTGGCAGTATACCTTCATGGAATAAGAAACTTCTTTCTGCCGAATTTCGCTGTGATCGGATATAAAACACAGTTTCTACAGCGCTTGAATTTCAAATCGGGGGTAACATATATATGGGAGCTATGTATAAATCTGAACCGATTTTCTCCGAATTCGGCAGTATTCCTTCACGTAATAGGAAACCTCTTTTTGCGAATTTCGCTGTGATCGGATATAAAATACAGTTTCTACAGCGCTTACATGTCAAATTGGGGGTAACATATGTATGTATATATGGGGGCTATATCTAAATCTGAACCGATTTCCCCAAATTTTGTATTGTCTCTAAGTGTATCATGAGACTACTCTCTGTAAATTTTTGTACAAATCTGTTCAAAAATGTTGCTTATACAGTGCATATATGCCAAATCGGAGGTACTAATATATGGGAGCTATATGTAAATCTCAACCGATTTTAACCAAATTAACCAATAGGGATCGTCCTTGGGCCTAAAGAAAGATATGTGCAAAGTTTCGTTGAGATCGGACCATAATTGCGACGTGTACTTTGATTACAAGAATACATCTACAAACAGACAGACAGACAGACGGACATAGCTAAATCGACTCAGAAAGTGATTACAAGTCGATCGGTATAATAAACAATGGGTCTATCTCATATCCTTTTGGCTGTTACAAACAAATGCACAAAGTCATAATAACCTGTACCACAGTGTGGTGTAGGGTATAAAAATGATGAACTTTTCTATACGAAAAGTCATCAATGATGAACTTTTCTATACGAAAAGTCATCAATGATGAACTTTTCTATACGAAAAGTCATCAATGATGAACTTTTCTATACGAAAAGTCATCAATGATGAACTTTTCTATACGAAAAGTCATCAATGATGAACTTTTCTATACGAAAAGTCATCAATGATGAACTTTTCTATACGAAAAGTCATCAATGATGAACTTTTCTATACGAAAAGTCATCAATGATGAACTTTTCTATACGAAAAGTCATCAATGATGAACTTTTCTATACGAAAAGTCATCAATGATGAAATTTTCTATACGAAAAGTCATCAATGATGAACTTTTCTATACGAAAAGTCATCAATGATGAACTTTTCTATACGAAAAGTCATCAATGATGAACTTTTCTATACGAAAAGTCATCAATGATGAACTTTTCTATACGAAAAGTCATCAATGATGAACTTTTCTATACGAAAAGTCATCAATGATGAACTTTTCTATACGAAAAGTCATCAATGATGAACTTTTCTATACGAAAAGTCATCAATGATGAACTTTTCTATACGAAAAGTCATCAATGATGAACTTTTCTATACGAAAAGTCATCAATGATGAACTTTTCTATACGAAAAGTCATCAATGATGAACTTTTCTATACGAAAAGTCATCAATGATGAACTTTTCTATACGAAATGTCATCAATGATGAACTTTTCTATACGAAAAGTCATCAATGATGAACTTTTCTATACGAAATGTCATCAATGATGAACTTTTCTATACGAAAAGTCATCAATGATGAACTTTTCTATACGAAATGTCATCAATGATGAACTTTTCTATACGAAAAGTCATCAATGATGAACTTTTCTATACGAAAAGTCATCAATGATGAACTTTTCTATATGAAAAGTCATCAATGATGAACTTTTCTATACGAAAAGTCATCAATGATGAACTTTTCTATATGAAAAGTCATCAATGATGAACTTTTCTATACGAAAAGTCATCAATGATGAACTTTTCTATACGAAATGTCATCAATGATGAACTTTTCTATACGAAATGTCATCAATGATGAACTTTTCTATACGAAAAGTCATCAATGATGAACTTTTCTATACGAAAAGTCATCAATGATGAACTTTTCTATACGAAATGTCATCAATGATGAACTTTTCTATACGAAATGTCATCAATGATGAACTTTTCTATACGAAATGTCATCAATGATGAACTTTTCTATACGAAAAGTCATCAATGATGAACTTTTCTATACGAAAAGTCATCAATGATGAACTTTTCTATACGAAAAGTCATCAATGATGAACTTTTCTATACGAAAAGTCATCAATGATGAACTTTTCTATACGAAAAGTCATCAATGATGAACTTTTCTATACGAAAAGTCATCAATGATGAACTTTTCTATACGAAAAGTCATCAATGATGAACTTTTCTATACGAAAAGTCATCAACGATGAACTTTTCTATACGAAAAGTCATCAATGATGAACTTTTCTATACGAAAAGTCATCAACGATGAACTTTTCTATACGAAAAGTCATCAATGATGAAATTTTCTATACGAAAAGTCATCAATGATGAACTTTTCTGTACGAAAAGTCATCAATGATGAACTTTTCTATATGAAAAGTCATCAATGATGAACTTTTCTATACGAAAAGTCATCAATGATGAACTTTTCTATACGAAAAGTCATCAATGATGAACTTTTCTATACGAAAAGTCATCAATGATGAACTTTTCTATACGAAAAGTCATCAATGATGAACTTTTCTATACGAAAAGTCATCAATGATGAACTTTTCTATACGAAAAGTCATCAATGATGAACTTTTCTATACGAAAAGTCATCAATGATGAACTTTTCTATACGAAAAGTCATCAATGATGAACTTTTCTATACGAAAAGTCATCAATGATGAACTTTTCTATACGAAAAGTCATCAATGATGAACTTTTCTATACGAAAACTTTCATTTGCAATTGGTTTCATCCCATTCCCATTTTGGTTGTTGCACTGTGTAATTAATAAACCCTTAAGAATTTAAATATATGTTTATATATATATATAAACACAATATTGCTTAACAATGTCCAGTTTTTAACTTTATTGTATGTTCGTAATAACTTTTTAAAAAGAAATATAATCCCTTATTAATTTGTATATGAGTCATTCCATGCCAAACGGGACGATTTTTGACATTACTATTTTTGATTGCTTCGAAATTTTGTGTATGCATGATTTACCTAAAAATATCTTATACGTAGTTCAAGAAAAAATTTTAAATAAATTTCTTTAAGAGTTATGAGCAATTTAAAGTTGACGAAATTAAGTTTTTTCTAAAAGGTGTGTTCGTTCTTTTGCTTGTATCTCCTGAAATACGTGACCGATTTTAATGTGCTATACCTTGTTTTGAAGGTAATTTCAACTACTACAACTAACTGGATTAAACACTGCAACAAAATATACTAATTTTTAATGTGTTTGCCCTTTTATACTTTCTATTGCGATTTTCAAAATGATTACACCCTTCGATTTTTTTTGAAATTTTAATGTCGTGTTCTTAGATGTCTTTGTTAGCAACTGTATGACTTTGGAAGTGGTGAATTGGTGGGAACTATTTTTTACGATTTTTTATAAAAAAACCATTTGCATAATTTCTGAGAATGTGCTTTAAATAATTAACGGAATGATCATTTTTAGCCGTTAGTTTATTAAAACAGTAAGAACAATAACACATTTAGGAAAATAATGATAATTATTAATAATCAGTATACTAATGTAAAAATAAGAACAATAAAAAATGTATTGGAAAGATTCGAATCAAGTATACTATTAACAGTAAAAAAGAGTTTTGAGTTCAATAAATCACTTTTGCTTTATTATTGCTTTCTTTTTTCTTTGAATTGTCGAATTGAATGTGAAAAACCAACTAACTAAGTTATTGTATTTTTTCTACATCAAAAATTCGTAAAATATAGTTCCCATCAATTCACCACTTCCAAATTCATACAGTAGCTAACAAAGACATCTCAGAACACGACATTAAAATTTCAGAAAAATCGAAGTGTGTCATCATTTGAAAATCGCAATAGAAAATATAAAAGAGCAAGAACATTAAAAATTAGTATTTTTGTTGCAGTGCTTACACCAGTTAGTTGTAGTAGTTGAAATTACCTTCAAAACAAGGTAACGCACATTAAAATCGGTCACGTATTTTAGGAGATACCAACTAAAGGATAAACACACCTTTTAGAAAAAACGTAATTTTGTCAACTTTAAATTGCTCATAACTCATATAGAATTTTTTTTAAATTTTTTCTTGAACTACGATAGATAAGATATTTTTAGGTAAATAATGCATACACAAAATTTCGAAGCAATCAAAAAGAGTGATGTCAAAAATCGTCCCGTTTGGCGTGGAATGACTCATATGTATCAAATTCTGCATTAAAAATTGCAACGTTTTTCTCTTCAAAACTAACAGTGTTCCATAATATATTCCTCAAATTGTTTTCGTTCGATTTTACTATATACACCTCGTGCACGCTTCTCTTCTATGACATCCTTGAATTGCTGCATTCCCTGTTGGTTCAATATTCTCACCACTTCTTGATATCCTTCGGCCTTAGTATGACCATACATATACATACTAAGAATTGCATTTTGAGCATCAAAAAATTTTAAAGCTTTTTCGCCACAATTATCCGTGGATTCGACGGCCTTGTAGTCACTTCTTAATTGCAGATATTCGTTGAATTTCTTACGGAAAATTTCATACTCTGGAGTTTGTGGTAATTGTGGTAAGGCTTTTTTAATCAGAGCTTCCATTTGTTCAGTTACGATTTTTACTTCTTTAAAGAGAGGGCCATAGTCGAAATTATCCTTGGGGCTTGAGGAATCATCTGAGGGTATAGGTTGAGCCAAAGGTGACTAAAGTTAAGAAATAATAAAAGCAAAATTCTGAGAATCCTTAAGACTTAAGACTAATGCTTTGAATACAAACCTGGGACATCAAAGTGAGGGCAATTCCAATGACTAGGGAATATTTCATTTTGATTTTTTGCAATTTGGCTTTTCGATTCACTTGACTTTCAAATGTCTACAGATGTTTGAAATGCGCTCAGGGTTTTTATACCAGTCACTTGGTCTTATCGATGTCGTATAATATATTATACGAGTATTGCAATGACCATTTGAACCTTTGGCAAAGATAAGCTGGTAAATAGCTTTGCAGCTAAATTTGCTGAACTTAACTCAAAATGTATTGAGCGTTTCAGAACTACTAGGTTTATTACATTTCAGTGAATTTACTCTGTCTCTCCCTCAGTAATGTTTTCAAATTCACTCAACTATATCTCGCTTTTAATGAAGTACAGAAATCTGTTCTACTATGCGCCTGTGTTTCTTCGGAGATTACTTGTCATATGACCAGGCAAAGTGTTTTCAGAGTCGTCTGTCAATCGAGATATAATTGAGTGGTTTCAGAAGAATTCTTTGGCTCAGGCGGATTCGTTATTTTCTTGGATATTTTTTCCCAACCAAGAGATTATTTTGATTTGCCCTGAAGCATTTACATATATATATTTTTTTCCTTAGTTCCTATTTGGAGCATAGAGCCTCTATAAATAACTTCCAATTGTTTCTGTTTGATGGCAAGATCTTTATTTTGCTCCAGGTTTGGAAGCCTCGGCATCCTGTGGTCTCCGCCAGGTATGGGCTGGTCGTCCTATTCTTCTGCTTCCTCGTGGCTTCCGTTTAAAAGCCTTGCGAGTGACGTCATCATATGGCCGTCTTAGTATGTAAGCAATCCAGTCCCATTTTCTCCTTCGCAATTTCACTGGCGACTTGGGATTGCTGCGTTCGTGACTAGAGCTCTGTGTTCGTTATTATAAAGGGTGGTCCAACCAAAACGACCGATGTTAATTGTAAATAAAACAAAATTATCTTAATATTTTTTATTATGATAGATGGATCTATGATAATTATGTGTGAAACAAAATATCTGCCAAAAGCTCTGCTGCCACGACTTCGGTGGCATACCTCTATCCAATGCTCCATATTTTCAATGACTCTGGGACTTATTTGAGGTTCAATGTCGTTATGTGCCGAATTATCTCATCCTTTAGCTCTTGAATTGTTCTTTGGTATTGACGTATACGATTTCTTTTAAATATTCCCAAAGAAAGAAGTCCAACGGTGTCAAATCACATGATCGTGGCGGCCAATTAACAACGCCACGACGTGAGATAACACGTCCATTGAACTTCTCGCGCAATAGAGTCATTGTTTCGTTGGCAGTATGGCAAGTGGCACCATCCTGTTGGAACCACATATCGTCCAGGTCCATATCTTCAAATTCTGGCTACAAGAAGAAGTTGGAACCACATATCGTCCAAGTCCATATCCTCAATTTCTAGCTACAATAAGTCGGTTAGCATTTCGCTATAGCGAAAACCATTCACGGTCGACTTTCATTTTTGAAGAAGTATGGCCCGATGATGCAGCCAGCCCATAAACCGCAACAAACAGTCACTCCTTGTGGATGCAACGGCTTTTCAACAATCACTCGGAGATTCTCATTTGGCCAAATGCGGCAATTCTGCTTGTTAACGAATCCACTAGGTGAACATTTAGTCGATTACGCTGACCAAAAAAATCACGAAGTTCACGAAATGTATTTTGATCATCAGCGTAATGTCACTTAGCCGATTTAAGCCCCCGGGAAATCCCTTTATTATTGGGGATCGCATTTCACATGATGATGTCCAGGATCATGTTCAGAAGCAGCGATTATAGTATGCAGCCTTGTTCGCTGCCTTTACTTTGGCTCATTTTTTGGGGTCTTCAGGCCTCGTCGTACAAATTTTGAAGAAGACATCTATGAACACATAGAACGTCATACGCTTCGTCTTAGCCAGGCTGACTATGGAGAGTGGATCCAAGCCCACCATAAGAAGAGTACCATCACGGTCATGCTCATTTTTTGGGGTCTTCAGCCCTCGTCGTACCAATTTTGAAGAAGACATCTATGGACACATATAACGTCATACGCTTCGTCTTAGCCAGGCAAGCCATGTATAGTTGATCCAAGCCCACACAAGAAGAGTACCATCACGGTCATGCTCTGCGTGAAACACATCCCGCCTCTTCACGTCCAGTCCAGTTTTTGCTGGCAGGAGAGTTTGAACATACCCTCTGTTGCGAAATTGCTGTCCCATACTACTCGCTGCTCATTACCTGAATTGGGGGCTCATCATCGGTATTGAGAGCGGGCTCTACAAGTTTGTTATTAATTATTTATTTACTCGCATTTATTTGAATTACAATACAAAGTAAATTTATATTGTAATTTTACGTTCCAGGGAAAGCCGGGATGCTTGTTATATTTTTGTAGCGACAGACCAGATCCTAAGGTGGGAATCGAACCTACGTACCCAAAATTCATAGGCGAGTACGCTACCAACTCACCTATAATTTTGCCGGATGCACTATTGAACACTGCGTAGCAGAGCTCGTCTCTACTTTGGCATAAGATGTTGGCTTCTTACCTTTTTCATCAACCATCATCGTCTTGCGGGTCGATACCTTTTGGAAGCCCTAATCTTCTCGGAGGATTCAGTGATGGCGCTTGCCTTTTTTTAGTTGGTTCAAGTTTGTTTTCGCCCTCTCTACAAGGATACAGCCTAGTGTCTCTTTTGTGAGGGGCTTGACTCGGTCTCTCCAAATTACATGAAAGCGGGGAGCTTTTTATCTTCTTCTGCTCTTCGGGAGATCTGACTCCCTTTCCTGCTTACGAGAAGGTGGAGGGAGCTTCGGATAACTTCTTTGGGTGCATCCAGCACCTTGGCCTTGAACCTATGCTGATTCATCTTCTTCTACTTTGGTCGTTGTGCTCCTGACAGTATTTTCTTTTTTGTCGTGAGCCTTGATAGTATATAGCCTTGTAGGTCTTTGTCCACTGACGAACTGAGTCTATCTACTATTTACCACGTTTTCTGTGACTTTATTAACCACGCTTAGAAGGGTGATGGTCCTTAAATTGTTACACTCTCTTAGATCCCCTTTTTTGGGTTATTTATAATTAGACCTGCTTTTAGGTCATTCCAAAGTTCTCTATTCTTTCACAATTTTTCAATTATTTTCCTTAATAGCTTAGCACGTATTTCAGAATTGACTTTAAGAAGTTCTGCTCTGATGTGGTTAGGAAGGGTGATGCACTTCAGTTTGTGCGCTCTGTTAGATCCCCTTTCTTTGGGATATTTATAATTAGACCTGCTTTTAGGCCAGAGTGCTGTGTTGTTTCAAAATGGGATGGCTAAGGATGGCTATTGTCTATCTAAGATCTCTGTTGTGCTCGGGATGGTGTGTGTATTACAATGCACAGTATATTGGCGTAGTGTTGAACCCAAATATTTAATTGATCATCTGTTGATGTGACCAGGTTTCCGTTCAATTTAGCTCTTAAGGGTTTTGACGCTGCGAAATTCTTGTTGAGAAGCTTTTTGGTGATTTTGTATAGATCTCGGCTTCGCTTCGTATCAGCTGCAATCTGATCATCTCTTGCAAGATCTTTTGTCTACTTTCCTTTGTCCTTTCGGGCCCCGCGCTTAACTTTTTTGTCAGTAGCCATTAACTTTTTTTGGAGATTGCATTTCTCTTGGCGGTTGCATTTGTTTCCTCTCGCATATAAGCTTCCACATGTCATTTGAAATCCATTGCTTTATTTCAGATGTTTTGTAGCCGGTAGGGTATGCAGCGAAAATCTAGGTTATAGATTCTTGTTTTACGGCAATCCTGCGCATGTTTTGAATTATCTAAATGCGTACGAACCAAATCCAAGTTCCAAATCGTGTCCGGTGTTTGAATCCAAAGGTCATCATGTAGGGGTTAAAATTAATATCCTTACTGTTGTTTGGGTATTCAGTAATCAGATTGGTTTAAGGTGAGTATCCGATTGGGCTCCTGCAGCCGATGCCGGAGCTGGGGCTGGGGCTCTATTGCCCTATTGCTATGTACTATTGCTCTATGTACATGTTTATATAGCGGGCCGCTTGTTTCAAGAATCTTATGCCCAGACCTATCTAACATGAGTTCAGAGGCTGACGAACGATGGCCACCGGCTAATGGTCTCCATGTCACTGCGAGAATCGTTAGCTCTAGGGATTTCTTCGGAGCCAGCCCAGGGCAGGGTATGAAGCCGACGCGGCGCAAATCGGCGGCGTGCCACAGCCGGCCATTTATTTCCAGCCGGCGCCGCCGCCGTTTTCAGCGGCTCACATCGGCTGAAACTCAGCCGCCGAACATTATTTAGTGAGTTAAATCGATTTATTTTATGCAACCATGAAAATTAAGAAAGTGACTACTAAGTAATACAATAGGGTCAGAAATTTTAATAAAGTTCATTTTTGCATAAAAATTTATAAAAAGTTTCTAAATTAATCTCGCTATCATTTATTTAAAGAAATTCGTGTTTTGGTTTTTACGGAAAATACAATAGCTCTTGAGCGGCCGAACCAATTTTTACAAAGTCTACGTCGTTCCAGAGAGAAAACAACAGGCGGTATGTCATTCACAATAAATTCTCTTTCACAACAAAGAATAATAAGTAGACATTTATTGAACTTATTTTCGACATTAAATCAAAACTTCCTTAACTTTTCTTAAATTTTTGTGTTAATTTTAGGTTTTGTCATCTAATTGTAAAAATCTTAAAGCGCCATTTTTGCCTGACATTGACATTCGTGCGCCATCGTTTGGTGGAACTTTATCGGCTCAGCCGATTGTTGAAATTTGATTGGCTAAGCTGATCAGCCGCCGCCGCCGATCGGTATTTTTCAATGCGCCGCCGCCGCCGATAATTTTGGTCGGCTTCATTGTCTGGCCCAGGGCCACTCGTTGATCCTCTGAGACTCTCCATTGGAAGACGCTGACTGCCCCTGATTTTTTCCATACATATCTACTAAGCTTTCCACTATCCGCAACCTGTGAACACACCCGAAGCACTTAGCTGTGCTTCGAAAAGAGTGAACAATATTAACAATTCATATGCAAATGGCAATTTCCTCTTTTTTTTGTCCCTACTAACACTGTGGACCAAAATTAAAATTTTTCGAAAATAAAACGTTGTGACAACGGATTCCAATAGAAGTGAAAAAAGAATATACGTGTATCGTTGTTTTGAAGGTTTATGTATGCAGGTCATTTTAGAGGCGAATCAATATTTCCCCCATTTGCACATTCTTTTGATGAGTCGGCATAGGAAACCATGTGATACTTACATTTTAGGTTTAGGATGTCTTCGGCAACATTACTTAGAACTCTATGAGGAACATTTTTGTTGAAATTTATTAACCCTCTAGCTCTTAAATGTTTTGGTCTTTTTGGTCCCTTTTTTGGGAAAGTGTAAAAATCACCCTTAAGTCGAAATGTTTTACAAAAATATTTGCCATAAAATTCTACTATACACCAAAACACAAAACTCCGCCTAAATTCCAGAAATGAGTTAAAACTTAAAACCCAAGGTTTTGCACCAATTCGAAAAAGTACGAAATTAACTAAAAATGGATCTTAAGTATTGACTTATTTCTGGCATTTTGGTGTATGCAAAGACTTATAGTATAATTTTATGGCAAACATTTTTGTAAAACATTTCATCTCGCTAAACACCTGTTTTAGTGGTGATTTTTACCCTTCTCCATAAAGGAGACCATAAAGACCCCTAGATTGTAGAGCTAGAGGGTTAAAATGTTGAACAAAAATATTTGCCATAAAATTCTACAATAAGTCTCTGAATACACCAAATCACAAAACTCAATCTAAATGCCAAAAATAATTCAAAACCTAAAATCCATTTTTAGGTTTAGCTCCAATTCTAAAAAGTACGAATTTAACCTAAAAAGGGATCTTAAGTTTTGGCTTATTTCTGGCATTTAAGTTGTGTTTTGTGTTTTGGTGTATTCAGAGACTTATAATAGAATTTTATGGCCAATATTTTTGTTGAACATTTTAACCCTCTAGCTCTTCAATCTAGTGGTCTTCACGGTCTCCTTTTTGGAGAAGGGTAAAAATCACCCCTAAAACAAATGTTTAGCGAGTCAAACTGTTTTACAAAAATATTTTCCATAAAATTCTACTATAAGTCTCTGAATACACCAAAACACAAAACTCAACTTATATGCCAGATATAAGACAAAAATTAAGATACATTTTTAGGTTAATTTTGTACTTTTACGAATTAATGCTAAACTTAATAATGGATTTAAAGTTTTAACTCATTTCTGGCAATTAGGTTGAGTTTTGTGTTTTGGTGTATTCAGAGACGTATAGTAGAATTTAATGGCAAATATTTTTGTTGGACATTTTAACCCTCTAGGTCATCAAACTAGGGGTCTTTATGGTCTCTTTTTTGAAGAAGGGTAAAAATCACCTCTAAAACGGACGTTTAACGGGTCAAAATGTTCAACAAAAATATTTGCCATAAAATTCTACAATAAGTCTTTAAATACACCAAAACACAAAACTCAACCTAAATGCCAAAAATAATTCAAAACTTAAAATCCATTTTTAGGTTTAGCATAAATTTGAAAAGTACGAAATAAACCTAAAAAGGGGTCATAAGTTTTGATTTATTTCTGTCATTAAAGTTGAGTTTTGTGTTTTGGAGTATTCAGAGACTTATAGTAGAATTTTATGGCAAATATTTTTGTTGAACATTTTAACCCTCTAGCTCGTCAATCTAGGGGTCTTTATGGTCTCCTTTTTGGAGAAGGGTAAAAATCATCACTAAAGCAGGTGTTCAACGAGTCAAAAAAATTGCCATAAAATTCTACTATTAGTCTCTGAATACACCAAAACCCAAAACTCAACTTAATTGTCTAATTGGTGGTAAACCTAAAAAAGGATTTTATGTTTCGACTTATTTCTGGCATTAATGTTGAGTTTTGGTGTATTCAGAGAATTATAGGTTTAGCACCAATTCGAAAAAGTATGTAAGAAATTGACTAAAAATGGATCCTACGTTTTGACTTTTTTCTACCATTTAAGTAGAGTTTTGTGTTTTGGTGTATTCAGAGACTTGTAGTAGAATTTTATGACAAATATTTTTGTTGAACATGTTAGCCCTCTAGCTCTTCAATATGGGGGTCTTTATGATCTCCTTTATGGAGAAGGGTAAAAATCACCCCTAAAACAGCCATAAAATTCTACTATAAGTCTCTGAATATAACAAAACACTTTTGTGTTTATTAATTGTCAGAAATAAAATTGTTATAATATTTGGCATATTACATTGTTTATGTACATCTTAAATGACACAAATTTATGACTACCTATTTTTATTTTTCATTTCAGGTATGTACACTTGATTAGCACTGGTTAAAGTTATATGTTCTTAAAATCGTAAGTTTTTCTTGTTATAAATAAAAATTCTTTCCCCAGCCATAAATCCCAAAACCCAGCAGTGTGTTTTGGAGGATGTAACGGTGCCTCGCTAAAATCTTGTGGAATCTTTTCATCAAAAATGAGGCAGTATAGCTTATTGATATGTGCTTTGAGTCAAACATTTGACTCAGTGGATTTATTTCCAGTTGATCAACAAACCCAAGGTCCTGTGAATTGTTCTCTTCACCCGCCTTTGTATAGACCACAGAGAATCTATTGTGATTCCCAATTGTTAATCTTCATCAGGCTGGAGATTTTCACAGACATCCGTACAGACTATGCTCGACCAATTTTCCTAGGATGCCCTTATACTTACAATATATTTCCTCACTATTTGTCACCTGAAGCTGATGTAGCTCCTAGTCCAACGAATTTGCTGCACATTGGCATCACAAATCTCTGCAATTATCCTTAAAGCATTAAATTTGTTTTCTTACTCTCGTAGTAATTAAAATCAAAATCCGGATGCTTGGACGGTTACTAAGTCGCTCAATATACTTATGTTGAGTTAAGTTGAGCTAATTCAGCTTCAATGCTATTTACCAGCTCATCTTTGCCAAAGGTTTAAATAGTTTTAAAAAATGCAAAACAATATACATATTACGCGAAATCGTTAAGACCATGTGAACGGTATAAAAACACTGAGCGCGCTTCAATAATCTTTCGACATTTGAAAGTCAAGTGAATTGTGAAGCCAAATCGCGGAAAATCAAAATGAAATATTTACTAGTCTCTGCCATTGGCATCACGGTGATCTCACAGGTGTGAATGTAAAATATTTAAAAGTCTTAAGGATTCTAAGAACATTTTTCAATTATCTTCTAACTTTAGTGCCCTTTAGGTTAGATTTTTGAACGATGAACTTTTCTATAAGAAAACTTTTCTAAAGAAGAACATTTTTCAATTATCTTCTAACTTTAGTGCCCTTTAGGCTAGATTTTTGAACGAAGAACTTTTCTATAATAAAAGTCATCAACGATGAACTTTTCTATAAGAAAAGTCAACAACGAAGAAATGCAATTTTCTATACGAAAAGTCATCAACAAAGAACTTCTTTTTCTAAGAAAAGTCAATAACTCTCAACTTTTTTATAAGAAACGTCAGCGACTCTAAGTTTTCATCAAGATGAACTTTTCTATAAGAAAAGTCATCCACGATGAAATTTTCTATAAGAAAAGTCATCAACGATGAAATTTTCTATAAGAAAAGTCATCAACGATGATATTTTCTATAAAAAAAGTCATAAGAAAATTCATTAACGATGAACTTTTCTATAAGTAAAGTCATCATCGATGAACTTTTCTATAAGAAACGTCATCAACGATGAACTTTTCTATAAGAAAAGCCATCAACGATGAACTTTTCTATAAGAAAAGTCATCAACGATGAACTTTTCTATAAGAAAAGTCATCAACGAAGAACTTTTCTATAAGAAAATTCATCAACGATGATCTTTTCTATAAGAAAAGACATCAACGATGAACTTTTCTATAAGAAAAGTCATCAACGATGAACTTTTCTATAAGAAAAGTCATCAACGATGAACTTTTCTATAAGAAAAGTCATCAACGATGAACTTTTCTATAAGAAAAGTCATCAACGATGAACTTTTCTATAAGAAAAGTCATCAAGGATGACCTCGAGCTTGTTTTAATTATCCAGAAATATTAAATTTCATAAAGGTCGATTATTAATAATTACTAAAGAAAAGTCATCAACGATGAACTTTTTTATAAGAAAAGTCATCAACGATGAACTTTTCTATAAGAAAAGTCATCAACGATGAACTTTTCTATAAGAAAAGTCATCAACGATGAACTTTTCTATAAGAAAAGTCATCAACGATGAACTTTTCTATAAGAAAAGTCATCAACGATGAACTTTTCTATAAGAAAAGTCATCAACGATGAACTTTTCTATAAGAAAAGTCATCAACGATGAACTTTTCTATAAGAAAAGTCATCAACGATGAACTTTTCTATAAGAAAAGTCATCAACGATGAACTTTTCTATAAGAAAAGTCATCAACGATGAACTTTTCTATAAGAAAAGTCATCAACGATGAACTTTTCTATAAGAAAAGTCATCTACGAGTCATCTACGATGAACTTTTCTATAAGAAAAGTCATCTACGATGAACTTTTCTATAAGAAAAGTCATCTACGATGAACTTTTCTATAAGAAAACTCATCTACGATGAACTTTTCTATAAGAAAAGTCATCTACGATGAACTTTTCTATAAGAAAAGTCATCTACGATGAACTTTTCTATAAGAAAACTCATCTACGATGAACTTTTCTATAAGAAAAGTCATCTACGATGAACTTTTCTATAACAAAAGTCATCTACGATGAACTTTTCTATAAGAAAAGTCATCTACGATGCACTTTTCTATAAGAAAAGTCATCTATGATGAACTTTTCTATAAGAAAAGTCATCTACGATGAACTTTTCTATAAGAAAAGTCATCAACGATGAACTTTTCTATGAGAAAAGTCATCAACGATGAACTTTTCTATAAGAAAAGTCATCTACGATGAACTTTTCTATAAGAAAAGTCATCAACGATGAACTTTTCTATGAGAAAAGTCATCAACGATGAACTTTTCTATAAGAAAAGTCATCAACGATGAAGGTATTATACTGATTCATCCTCCACAGCTTCTGCAAAAGTCGTTACACGAGACCTTCAATCTGTCTGCGTGCCATCCAATAAGGCAGTGGACCATCACGACGTGTCTGTGAGACGTCCGGTCTCGATAATGATAGCTTTTGTGTTTGGAGTTTAGGCAGGGCCACATCCACATCGAATATGTGCAGTACCTAACTAGCGACCAAGAAGAGCTTGTAGGTTGGTAGAACCAATCCCACATATTCCAGTTCCCCTGGAACTTGTACTGTAAGTAATACCTGCTTCTGTAAGTTCGTCTGCTCTGCATTTTCTTTGTATGTCCCTGTGGTTCTGCACCCATATCAGATAAATACTGCTAATGTGGTGTAGCGCCTCAAATAGCCGACTCCGCACAACGTTGGTCTCTTTTATATTATTTTTCACATATTGATTTTTAAAATGTCTAGAAGAGTACTCGTGGATCAGATAACATAAAAATCCCTTCCTTGTGTTTATATATAAGAACAATGAACGCCCCAGTACGTGAGTGCGTAGCGTGCTCGTCTATGAGTTTTGGGGTCGTGGATTCGATTCCCACCAGAGGCTCCGGTGTGTTGCTGTAAGTCTAGCCACATGGTCTTTGTATCCCCCAACTTTTCCTTGGACCGTAAAATTTGAATATAAATTTACTTTGTATTGTACTTCATATAAAGAAATAAATAAAAACAAGTAAGAAAGTTTCAGTCGGGTAAACCGACTAAGGTATACCCTCACTTTGTGAGTAATGTAATATATAACATTACACCAATAAATCTGTCAATTTGTGTGGGAGGTACCAGAAGGGGTTTTCCAAATACACATATTTTTCGGTATACAGTACATTCTTAAATACATTGCATTGTGCTGAACTATAAGCGTTTGTGTGCACTGGTATGTTAAAGTTACGAGCTATGTAATTTTGGTATGATTTGGTCATTTTGTGTGGGAGGTACAAAAAGGGGCGGGGTGATAACGCCCACTTTTTACAGGACTATAGGCACTATAACAGCATTACACTGTACAAAATTTCAAGTATTTGTATGCACTGGTATTAAAGTTACAAGCCGTTTACTTTTGGTACGAAACGGTCCATTTGTGTGGGATGTACCAAAAGGGGCTGTACAATAATGCCCATTTTTTACCGGACTATAGGCGCTACAAAAACATTATACTGTAGAAAATTTCAAGCATTTTTATGCACTTGTATTAACGTTATAAGCAGTTAAATTTTGATGCAAAATGGTCCATTTGTGTGGGAGGTACCAAAAGGGGCATGCCAACTTCACTCATTTTTCTCGAGTTAATAGCGACTAATATACTAATATTATGTGCAGAATTTCAAATGATTCGAATAAGTAGTATAGAAGTTATTAAAGAATCAATATTTCACTAAATTTTAACCCTTTGTGTGGGAGGTACCAGAAGGAGTAGACCAATATGGCCCATCTTCGAACTCATCCGGAGATAGATCAAAATATTACCACATACCAAATTTGAAGTCAATCGGTTAATCCTTTCGAGAGTTATCGTGCGCACCAGCCAGCAGACACACAGACAGACAGACAGACAGGCAGACAGACAGACAGACAGACAGACAGACAGACAGACAGACAGACAGACGGACGGACATTGCTCATTCGACTTAAAATGACCCAAAACGGATTTCCTCCGAACATACTTAGGGTCTTAGATCACTCCTTCGATGTGTTACACTTTTTTCCGTAGCAAATGATATATACCCTCGTCACACTAAAGTGTGGGTATAAATATAAAAATAATACTCGTATTGTTTATCATTGCCCAGTGCACAATTTTTAATTTTATTGTTTATTCGACATAGCAAAATTCGTCTAATGTTTTTTTTTTATAAAACCATCTGCTTTTTTCAAACCATTTAATATAATCTCTCAATAATGTTTATACGTATTAAACTCTGAGTCAAAAATTTTAAACGTTCTCTTCAAAACTAACAGTGTTCCGTAATATATTCCTCAAATGGTTTTCTCTGGATTTTACCAAATACACCTCGTGCACGTATATCATCTAGGACGTCCCTGATTTTCTGCATTCCCTGTGCATTCAATATTCTCATCACTTCTTGAGATCCTTCAGCTACAGTGTGGCCATCCATATACGAATGAATGATTGCATGTTGAGCATTAAACAATTTCAAAGCCTTTTCGCCACAATTCTCCTTAGATTCGCCGGCCTTGTAGTCACTTCTTAATTGCAGATATTCGTTGAATTGTTTACGGAATATTTCATACTCTGGAGTTTGGGGTATTTGAGGTAAAGCTTGTTTGATCAGAGCTTCAATTTTTTCCGTTAATAGTTGTAATTCTTTAAGAAGAGGGGCATAGTCGACATAATCGTTGGGGCTTGGCGAATCACCTAAGGGTATAGGTTGAGCCAACGGGGACTAAAATAAAAATAATAAAAACAAATTAAGAATTCTTAAGGCTTTCGATTGCTTCGAATACACACCTGAGACATCAACGTGAGGGCAATTGCAATAACTTGTATTAGTATATATTTCATTTTTATTTCTCCCGATTCGGCTATTCGATTCAATTGACTTTCAAATGTCGACAGATTATTAAAACAGGCTGAGTGTTTTTGGACCGTTCACTTGATCTTATCAATGTCGTGTAATATATATAAATTAGATTGCTTTTACTAAGGCCATTTAAAACTTTGGCAACGATAAGGTTGTAAATACGAGTAGCTTTCAAGGTTGTAAATACGAGTAGCTTTTCTTATTGAAAAGTTCATCGATCAAAATAGGATGCTTGATCGGTTGCTGAATCGCGCAGTATACGCATTTTGAGTTAAGTTTAGCTACATCAATGACTTTTCAATAAGAAAAGTTCATCGTAGATAACTTTTCTTAAAGAAAAGTTTATTATTGATGTCTTTTCCTATAGAAAAGTTCATCGTTGATGTCTTTTCCTATAGAAAAGTTCATCGTTGATGACTTTTCTTCTAGAAAAGTTCAACGTTGATGACTTTTCTTATAGAAAAGTTCATCATTGATGACTTTTCTTATAGAAAAGTTCATCATTGATGACTTTTCTTATAGAAAAGTTCATCATTGATGACTTTTCTTATAGAAAAGTTCATCATTGATGACTTTTCTTATAGAAAAGTTCATCATTGATGACTTTTCTTATAGAAAAGTTCATCATTGATGACTTTTCTTATAGAAAAGTTCATCATTGATGACTTTTCTTATAGAAAAGTTCATCATAGAAAAGTCATCGTTGATGACTTTTCTTATAGAAAAGTTCATCGTTGATGACTTTTCTTATAGAAAAGTTCATCGTTGATGACTTTTCTTATAGAAAAGTTCATCGTTGATGACTTTTCTTATAGAAAAGTTCATCGTTGATGACTTTTCTTATAGAAAAGTTCATCGTTGATGACTTTTCTTATAGAAAAGTTCATCGTTGATGACTTTTCTTATAGAAAAGTTCATCGTTGATGACTTTTCTTATAGAAAAGTTCATCGTTGATGACTTTTCTTATAGAAAAGTTCATCGTTGATGACTTTTCTTATAGAAAAGTTCATCGTTGATGACTTTTCTTATAGAAAAGTTCATCGTTGATGACTTTTCTTATAGAAAAGTTCATCGTTGATGACTTTTCTTATAGAAAAGTTCATCGTTGATGACTTTTCTTATAGAAAAGTTCATCGTTGATGACTTTTCTTATAGAAAAGTTCATCGTTGATGACTTTTCTTATAGAAAAGTTCATCGTTGATGACTTTTCTTATAGAAAAGTTCATCGTTGATGACTTTTCTTATAGAAAAGTTCATCGTTGATGACTTTTCTTATAGAAAAGTTCATCGTTGATGACTTTTCTTATAGAAAAGTTCATCGTTGATGACTTTTCTTATAGAAAAGTTCATCGTTGATGACTTTTCTTATAGAAAAGTTCATCGTTGATGACTTTTCTTATAGAAAAGTTCATCGTTGATGACTTTTCTTATAGAAAAGTTCATCGTTGATGGCTTTTCGCATATGAAAAGTTCATCGTTGATGACTTTTCGCATATGAAAAGTTCATCGTTAATGACTTTTCTTATAGAAAAGTTCATCGTTGATGACTTTTCTTATAGAAAAGTTCATCGTTGATGACTTTTCGTATAGAAAAGTTCATCGTTGATGACTTTTCGTATAGAAAAGTTCATCGTTGATGACTTTTCTTATAGAAAAGTTCATCGTTGATGACTTTTCTTATAGAAAAGTTCATCGTTGATGACTTTTCTTATAGAAAAGTTCATCGTTGATGACTTTTCTTATAGAAAAGTTCATCGTTGATGACTTTTCTTATAGAAAAGTTCATCGTTGATGACTTTTCTTATAGAAAAGTTCATCGTTGATGACTTTTCTTATAGAAAAGTTCATCGTTGATGACTTTTCTTATAGAAAAGTTCATCGTTGATGACTTTTCTTATAGAAAAGTTCATCGTTGATGACTTTTCTTATAGAAAAGTTCATCGTTGATGACTTTTCGTATAGAAAAGTTCATCGTTGATGACTTTTCGTATAGAAAAGTTCATCGTTGATGACCTTTCGTATAGAAAAGTTCATCGTTGATGACTTTTCTTCTAGAAAATTTCATCGTTGATGACTTTTCTTCTAGAAAAGTTCATCGTTGATGACTTTTCTTATAGAAAAGTTCATCGTTGATGACTTTTCTTATAGAAAAGTTCATCGTTGATGACTTTTCTTCTAGGAAAGTTCATCGTTGATGACGTTTCTTATAGAAAAGTTCATCGTTGATGACTTTTCTTATAGAAAAGTTCATCGTTGATGACTTTTCTTATAGAAAAGTTCATCGTTGATGACTTTTCTTATAGAAAAGTTCATCGTTGATGACTTTTCTTATGGAAAAGTTCATCGTTGATGACGTTTCTTATAGAAAAGTTCATCGTTGATGACTTTTCTTATAGAAAAGTTCATCGTTGATGACTTTTCTTATAGAAAAGTTCATCGTTGTTGACTTTTCTTATAGAAAAGTTCATCGTTGTTGACTTTTCTTATAGAAAAGTTCATCGTTGATGACTTTTCTTATAGAAAAGTTCATCGTTGATGACTTTTCTTATAGAAAAGTTCATCGTTGATGACCTTTCTTATAGAAATCTTAGAGTCGTTGACGTTTCTTATAAAAAAGTTGAGTTCTTTGTTGATGACTTTTCTTATAGAAAATTGCATTTCTGAAAATTTTCTTTATTAGTATCTCAATTACAATTGGAAAATTGAACTTTGATTATTCCTCTAAGATTTCGTTTCGAAAATAACTCATTAAAAATAAACATATTTTTCATTCTTATCTGACTCAGGGGCATTCAGTGAGTCAGATGCTGTTTATTTACAAGTTTACTAAATAATTTCCCAGATTTGTTTTTGATACGAATAGTCGGAGTGTGTATATAGACTGTGTTGATTTGTATGGGTGAAAAAAAAATTAAAAATCGTATAGCAAAAACGTAATCTACATTAAATTCTAAGAAAATTCTCCGAAGAAACCCTGGGTCTAAAATCAAAACTTAATCCGCGCTTCTCGACTTGAACATTTTTTCCTCTTCTTTCGCTTAAATTATTTTCTTTTTATACCCTACACCACACTGTGGTACAGGGTATTATAACTTTGTGCATTTGTTTGTAACACCCAAAAGGAGAAGAAATAGATCCATCGTTTATTATACCGATCGACTTAGAATTACTTTCTGAGTTGATTTAGCTATGTCCGTCTGTCTGTCTGTGCATGTATTCTTGTAATCAAAGTACAGGTCGCAATTATGGTCCGATCTCGACGAGGGTTTACACATATATTTTATTTGGCCCAAGGACGATCCCTATTGAATTTGGTTAAAATCGGTTCAGATTTAGATATATCCCCCATATATATGTTACCCCAGATTTGACATGTAAGCGCTTTAAAAACTTTATTTTATATCCGATCAGTCTGAAATTCGGCAGAAAGAGGTTTCTTATCATATGAATGAACACTGTTAAATTTGGAATAAATCGGTTCAGATTTAGATATAGCCCCCATATATACGTTACCCCCGATTTGAAGTGTAAGCGCTGCAAAAATGTTATTTTATATCCGATCAGTGCGAATTTCGGCAAAAAGAGGTTTCCTTCTACATGAAGAAATATTGCCAAATTCGGAGAAAATCGGTTCAGATTTAGATATAGCCCCATATATATGTTACCACCGATTCGACATGTAAGCGCTGTAGAGATTGTATTTTATATCCGATCAGTACGAAATTCGAGAGAAAGATGTCTTTTTACATGAATGAGTATTCAGGGGAAATTGGTTCAGATTTATATATAACATCCGTACATATGTTCCTCCTGATTTGGTATCAAAGCGCTATAGAAGTTGTACTTTACTGCCGATCATTAAAATTTTCCAGAAATATGTTTCTCAATTTAGGAACGAATATTACTTAATTTAGCGATTATCGGTTCAGAATTAGATAATATGTTCCTACCCATTTACCAATTATTCCAAATTATTATCGCAATGACCCTTATCGCATTATTAGGGAGGTGTAGGGTATTATATAGTCGGCCCCGCCCGACTTTCTGCCTTTCCTTACTGGTTTTGAAATATATTATATTTTATTATACACTCACTTTACTGATGCGAGGGTATATATCATTTGCTACGGGCCAAAAGTGTAACACACCGAAGGAGTGACATAAGATTTTAAGTATGTTTGGCGGATATCCGGTTTAGGTCGTTTTAAGTCGAATGAGCAATGTCCGTCCGTCTGTCTGTCTGCCTGATAGCTGATGCGCACGATAACTCTCGCAAGAAGTAACCAATTGACTTCAAATATGGTATGTGGTAATATTTTTTTCTATCTCCGGCTAAGTTCGAAGATGGGCCATATTGGCCCACCCCTTCTAGTACCTCCCCCACAAAGTGTTAATATTAAGTGAATTATTGATTATTTAATATCTTCTATACTACTCATTTGAATTCTCTGAAATTCTACACATAATATTATATTAGTAGTCACTATCACCTCAAGAAAAATGGGCGAAGTTACCTCGCCCCTTTTGGTACCTTCCACACAAATGGACCATTTTGCTCCAAAAGTTAACAGCTTATAACTTGAATACCTATGCACAAAAAGGCTTAGAATTTTGTACGGTGTAATGGTTTCAATTTCTTTGTTTATCACCCCCTAGCTACACATTGTACCCACATCAAACAAGTAGAAGGCCCTCAACCGTTGTATTGTATTGTATTAAGTAATATAACTCTTCCAATGCATTTGGACACTCTCGAATATGAAATTCCTTCGGATCATCGCCCTATAATATGTTCCATAATCTGTTCATTAGGGCGGGTCGATTTAAAAGTCGCCCATTGCTCAGTGAAAATCGTATTCTAGGGATCAAAATAAGAAACTTTGCCGAAGGAACCATACCTCTAAAAAGAATTCTGATGTCCCAAAAAACGATTTTTAGTGAAAAAAAAAATCAATTTTGCCATTATTACTGTAGTCCTCATAATTTCCTTTAATTTAAAGTGTATCCCGGCTTTATCTAGAATATACTTAAAATAATATGGTCCAAATACTGAAGGCACCTTCCACGAAAATGGAAACATTAATGAAAAATTAAGACAATTTAATTAATCTTAATGTTTATTTCGTGTTTCGGACACAATATTACACCAGAAAATGTTATGCACAAGAAATATAAATGTTAAAAGAATTTAAAAATTATCATCTTTATATTATAAAGATGAGCTCTTCTAGCTTTGTCCCTGGAAAGAATATAGACCCCAAAATACGTCTGATAAGACCTTTTTTGTAGGCATTTGGAATTTCATTGACATCGTTTTATCAATTAAATGAAATGAGCGCACAACAGGCCGAACCAACAGGCTTAAGTGTATGTCCATGGACATTTAAACGTTTAAACGTCTCCCCTATTCAACCTAACCTAACCTAACCTAACCAAAATGAAATGAAATGCATGTATTGAACTCGACTTTATAAGACTTAGTACGAATACTCTAAGGTACATACATATGTAGATTAACTTCAGTGTTGCTGTGCTTTGTCCTTGGACTTCGTAAAAAATACTGAAATGCAGACAATGGTACAGCAAAATATGTCTAAGTCAACGAAGAGAGAAAAATATTTGGTAGAGGTGATCATAGTTGATGAGCATCATGAAATGATTGTTATATACAGTATCGGACAATACATATTGGATTAGGTTAGGTTTAGGTTAGGATGGCAGCCGTTTTTTTGTCAGCTCATATAACCCAGTTTAGGTCCCAAGTGTTACAAAGCACTGAAATGCCCTCATCGAAACCAACCAAATTTATCGATAGTACGAATATCGCTACCGGAAATATCTGTTAGACTGTCTAGAAACGCCGACGCCAGTATGTCCAGTCGTTGTTTACTCAAAGCGGAACAGTCGCATAGCAAGTGCTTAATGCTCTCTCCACTTCTTCCTCATCTCTACAGCTTCTGCATAAGTCATGGGAGTCTATACCCAATCTTTTGGCATGTTCGACGATCTGATAGTGTCCCTTTAGGAACTGATACTAATGCAGATTATCTTTTTCTCTCTAGTGCGAAGAGATATTTTGACCTTATCAGGTCATACCTTGGCCAAATTTGTCTAGCTACCCTGCAGGTGCTAATTTCTGTCCATCTTTCGTGGGATAGCCAGATTGCCTCTTGCCTAAGACAGAGCTTACACGTGTATAGTGGCGCACCAATATAGGCAAATTCTTCTAGAATTTGTAATGTCGTCCTTTTCCCAGCAAGTTCATGGGCTTTGCAGTTCCCCGGGATATCCCTATGCCCTGGCACCATATTAAACTGCTCTGCCATCTCGTTAAGAGATCTGCGGCATTCGAGGGCTGTTTGTGAATTTAGGGATGTGGCCTCCAGAGAATTGATGGCAGCCCGGTTGTCCGGGTAAATGACAACGTCAGTGTTGGTTACTATGTTGCGACTCAGCCACTTGGCGACTTCCCATATTGCCATTAATTCTGCTTGACACATTTTTATCCACACGAGATTATTTTTGATTACTTATACCATTCTTAAACAAAATGTTGAAGATTTTTTATGTCGAGTAATTTTAGTTTTTGTTTGTCATGTATCAGCAAAAGAACAGCAACCAATCTTTCGGTTGTATTTCCCAAACTACATTTACTAATTATTCTAAATGTGGGAAATTATTGGGATAACCAATAAACGATTATTTATTAATCTTTTATCTGTTGTAGTAACCAATTATTCGTTGCAATAATAATCTTTGTTCTATTGATACAATTTCTGTTGTCAAGAATAAAACATTGGTTGTCACAACCAAAAATCTATCATACGGTACAATAATGAAAATTTAAAATTGGTTACCACAACTAACCGAGTGTCAATGAAAAAAACAATCTTAATTCGATTGTTGCAACCATCGATTTAGTTGCAAGAATTTTCATTTGATCATATCCATGTTATTATTGTTGTTTCAACTAATTATATATAAATACAACCGACAGACGGTGTGGGCAATATACTTTTTGTTGCTTGTACTATTTTTTTATTGTTACAATCGAATTCCAAGCAATTATTTTCCTGGGTGTACAAATATATAGTTGCAGTAAACTTGTTATGAGTAAAAATATACACTTATCTGATTACACAATCAAACTATAGACCTGATTCGAATAATATGGTTGCCGTGACCATGTTAAAGCACACACCCAGAGAAAATATTTGCCAACTGAATGCTTGCATTTGTCAATACCATTAATTTCGCTGTAGTGATTTGTATAACTGTAAAGTGATTCCTACAACAAATTTGCTATTCTGCCTATCAATTGTTAATCACATCATTTAAAATTATGGTTCTGTCAAAAACAAAAATTCTGTTGCCACAAACAAATCATTCTCTCTGTGCATCTTTCCTCGCTGTGTTTTATTTTGTTTGAAATGAATTTCGTTCTATCCTCTGTCATCTATTTCTTTTCAAGTGCAAACAGACTACACGAGTCAAATGTATTTTTCACAATAAAGATAAGACTAGATGGACTGTATATATAGTCCAAGAGTCAGGCAGATTAATCAGTAGACATTTGAAATTCAAGTGGATTGAAGATAAATATTTTGAACAATCGAAATGAAAATTTTATTAGGATTTGCAATCATCCTAACGGTGTTTTTACAGGTATGTACAAGTAGTGTATAAATGTCTTTGAGATTCTAAAAAAGGAATTGCTTTATTATATAGTTCCTTCTGGCTCAACCTGCACCCGTTTCGGATGAATCTGCAAACTCCAAAGAAAATGCCGCCTATGCATATATCTTCAAGGAAGCCAAACGATTGTCTGATATGATTGAATCTGTTATCAAAAAGGCTCTACCTCATATACCCAAGAGTACAGATAATGAGGTTTTTCTCGATCAACTGAACGAATATCTACAATTGAAGCGTGATTACAAAGAGGCCGAATTAAAGGATGATTGTGGTGAAAAGGCTATCAAGCTATTTGAATATCAAACCGATGTTATTCGTTACTATGTAATGGGCGTTTCAAGCGCTCCAGCAGTTCAGGAAATTAATCAAGTACTGAACGAATACGGAATGCAAAAAGTCAAAGATTACTTAGATGAATCAACTAAAGGTGCTCCTACAAAGGAACAAATAGATCAGCAAGGCATTGACAAATATGTTATCGAACACTGCAAACCATGAGAATCGAACTAACAATATCCATAGACCACATAGGCCACGACTAGATCCAGATCATAGATACTCGTACTAATCAGATGTTAGTCAAATATGTATGTATATCTGAATAACATATAATAAAGGTGAAAAAAAAGAAAAAATAGCAATTTACTTCAATAGCTAAAAAAACAATTAACATTACCAAAAGTCAAGCAAATAGACAGAATTATGTTCTTAGCTTGAGAAAAGTATGCTACGGAATTCAAATTACCAAAAAGTGTTACCAAAAATTTGCTCACTATGGGTAACTGACTGAATGGTTTAGCTGCCAGCCACAGAAAAGCAGAACTAGACAAGGTCTGTTCACTCAAAAACCTGGACAGAGAGATGCGAAATACCTGCATGTATTTCTTCACTCCAAAACTATGTACCTGGGAAAGGAAACCATCCTGGCAAAAGAAGCCACGTTGCGACTTCTATACCCTGCATAGAGATGTGTTCGGAAAATAATGGCGGAGATAACGATATACTGGATGTATTTACCAATATCACTACGCAACAAAAAAATTTTTTTTTGTGTCCTAGACCTAAAAATTATTTTTTGTAGAGATTGTGGCATACTGTTATATAAAATCAAAACCAAATTTATCGTCGAAGGTACCCTTAGTATTTGCACTATAATTTTTGAAGTATATGCCCGATCAGGTCGACTTATACGTTAAATTGAAGCTATTAATGTGGGCTACCAATGTTGGAAATATCTCTATCACTTAGAAACAGTGGTTTAGTAACAGTCAGTAAACAAATCGGAAAAAGTAGATTATTTTAAAAACCAGTAAGGAAAGGCTAAAGTCGGGCGGGGCCGACTATATAATACCCTACACCACTCTCGTAATATTGAATAACTCTGATATATAAATTTTGTACTTCATGTATAAATTGTTTACATAAATTTACTCTTGGGACATTTTATACTTAAATAATACCCTGTACCACAGTGTGGTGTAGGGTGTAAAAACGATTGGATCTAAAGAGCCAAATCGGATGTTACATATATATGGGAGCTATAGCTAAATCTTTACCGATTTTCTTCAAATTCGGCAATGTTGGTTCATGGATCAAGAAACTCTACCATTCTAAATTTCAAAACGATTGGATGCAAAATATAGCTTCTATAGAACTAAAGGGCCCAATCGGACGAAACATATATATGGGAGCTATAGCTAAATCTTAACCGATTTTCTTCAAATTCGGTAGCGTTGGTTCATGGATCAAGAAACTCTACCATTCTAAATTTAAAAATGATTGGATGTAAAATACAGCTTCTTCAGGACTAAAGGGCCAAATCGGACGAAACATATATATGGGAGCTATAGCTAAATCTTTACCGATTTTCTTCAAATTCGGTAGTGTTGGTTCATGGATCAAGAAACTCTACCATTCTAAATGTCAAAATGATTGGATGTAAAATACAGCTTCTATAGGACTAAAAGCCCAAATCGGACGAAACATATATACGGGAGCTATAGCTAAATCTTAACCGATTTTCTTCAAATTCGGCAATGTTGGTTCATGGATCAAGAAACTCTACCATTCTAAATTTCAAAACGATTGGATGCAAAATACAGCTTCTATAGGACTAAAGGGTCAAATCGTATGAAAGATATATATGGGAGCTATATCTAAATCTGCGCCGCTTTCAACCAAATTCAATAGCGATCTTAACAGCTGCGAAATACTCTAAACTGCAAAATTTCAGAACGACCGGAGTGAAATTGCGACATGTAGTCGACGAACAACTTTACATGGACAGACGGACGGACGGACAGACATGCTTAAATCGACTCAGCTAGTGATTCTGAGTCGATCGGTATACTTTAAGGTGGGTCTAGCTGTGTTATTTTCAGGTGTTACAAACATCTGCCGTGAAACAAACTTATAATACCCTGTACCACAGTCTGGTGTAGGGTATAAAAAAACCTGGGACAAAAAAAAAACATAAAAAATAGAAAAAAATCGAAAAAAATATTTTATTTTTTAAAAGTTTGCATCCTAGCGAAGAAAATAATGCCTATTTGAAAATCTATGGATTAATGTAGAAATTATAGCCCTTTTGGTAGAGGTAAGAGAATTTCAAAAAATCTTTTTTTTTAATATCTGTTTAAATAGCGATTTTTATTTTTCTTACTTTTATTTATATTGTGTATATTTGAGTTTATTTACATGAACAAGTTTCATTAGAAGTAATTGTGAGTTCTTTGTTGGCGTTTGTAGGTTTCGGAATCGGTCTCTCCGAATGAGGAACCAAATATAATCTCCCATCATTTTTTCATCTCAGAGCTCTTGGTAACGCAGCTCGATGGACCTCAATTCTTGGTGAAACCTTTCGCCATGTTCGTCACTTACGTCGCTAAGATTCTCGGGGGAAAAGTTTAAATGAGATTGCAAGAAATGAATTTTGAGTGACATATTTACAACTGTTGGAATACATAAAGCGAAAAATAAGTTGAAAGAATACATACATATGTGTTATATACATAAATATAAAAAATAATATTTCTAACCAATTTTTTCATAATTTTTTAACAAATCATTAATCAGTGTTTCATATTGCGGGCTTTTATTCGATCTAAGTAAATTTAAAACTACAAGCTTAAACGACCTCCATGCTGCAATTTCATCCGACGTTAAATATGATTCGAAATTCACATTTTGCATCAGTTTTCTTCTTTTAGGCCCATCAAAAACTCCTTCTTCGATTTTTTTGAAAAGAAAGTCTTTTAAATAAACTTTTTTAAATATGAGAGTGAATTGCCATCTTTCCTTAAGGCTTTTACAACATTTTTAAAGAGCCCCAGCTTAATAATGTTTTCTTTTTGGACGAGAGGTGGGTATTTTATGTTGTTTTCACCCAATGTAATGTGTTTTCTTGTTGGCCATTTCTTTCTTCTGCAATGATCTTCGCGACCAAGGCTATTCCAGAGCCATAAAAGCAGCTATATTTCGTATATCCGCCTTGCATTCCACATAACATCCCAACTAATTTTAAATCGCAACAAATTTTCCAGTCATGTTGTTCATATTTTATGTATTTTATCAATTTAGCCATTGTTTCGTATGATTCCTTAGTGTTGACGGCATGAGCAATGGAAATCGACGGTTTCTGATTTCGGTTTTGTAAAAGTACTTGCTTTCAAACTTTCTTTACTGCTGTCAACAAGTTACCGCCATATCTTTTAATTGTACAGGGTGGGCCTAAAGAAACCAAGGGGTGTAAAAGTTTAATAACTTTTTCGTTTATTAATTTTTTTTTATTTTTTCTTTCAGATTATATAGACAACACTTGGCGAATTTATAATGGAGAGGTTCACAATTGAACAGAGAACCAGAACAATAGAATTTTATTATTTAAACCAGAGATCAATTATTTTAACGCAAAGAGCATATCGTCGACATTTTAACGTCAGAATTTCGCCCTCTGAAGCAATGATTCGTTCTTTAGGCCCACCCTGAATGTTTGATTAAGTTCCTCGAACAATCCGGGAATGTCCTTGCAAAAGCATCTGTTATCCACAGTTGTATAAAATTGTTTGTAAGGTATATCACGGACTCTATAATATGATATGTTAACATCTGTACTGTTTCATCCCAGATGCAAGTAGTTCTGCCATATATATTTGGTCAGTTCCAAATCTCTCACTAGATCAATGAGTTGAAACTGAGTTAAAAGCGATGACCTCTGACTCAAATTTGAATCGCTCAGAGTTGAGTACTCGATGAACTTGATGTTTCCGTTATTAGGCTGTTAGCTATACTTGGACACTTCCTACTCCAATCTATTAACTTAGACAAAAATAGCAGTCCGTATCGTGAATGAATGGTTGTCTCCAAATCACTGGCATTCCAAATTCCACGTGAAGTCTAAAATTAAAACGTTTTATTCCACAAAACTTTGTAATACATTAATTGTAAAGTACTTACCGCATGTTTCCGCTAATTCATCGAGTAAGATTTACATGGACACCTAGTATTACACAAAATACTAGGTGCACACGGTTCGTTCATATTTTTAACTTGTATATCAAAATATTCAACATATATTTCTTCTATTATTTTACTAAACGCACGTCGATTTTTATACCCTACACCACACTGTGGTACAGGGTATTATAAGTTTGTTTCACGGCAGATGTTTGTAACACCTGAAAATAACACAGCTAGACCCACCTTAAAGTATACCGATCGACTCAGAATCACTAGCTGAGTCGATTTAACGATGTCCGTCCGTCCGTCCGTCTGTCCATGTAAAGTTGTTCGTCGACTACAGGTCGCAATTTCACTCCGATCGTTCTCAAATTTTGCAGTTAAGAGTATATAGCGGCTGTTAAGATCGCTATTGAATTTGAAGAAAATCGGTTAAGATTTAGCTATAGCTCCCATATATATGTTTCGTCCGATTTTGCTCTTTAGTCCTGTAGAAGCTGTATTTTACATCCAATCATTTTGAAATTTAGAATAGTAGAGTTTCTTGATCCATGAACCAACACTACCGAATTTGAAGAATATCGGTTAAGATTTAGCTATAGCTCCCATATATATGTTTCGTCCAATTTGGCCCTTTAGTTCTATAGAAGCTGTACTTTACATCCAATCGTTTTGAAATTTAGAATGGTAGAGTTTCTTGATCCATGAACAAACATTGCCGAATTTGAAGAAAATCGGTTAAGATTTAACTATAGCTCCCATATATATGTTTCGTCCGATTTTGCTCTTTAGTCCTGTAGAAGCTGTATTTTACATCCAATCATTTTGAAATTTAGAATGGTAGAGTTTCTTGATCCATGAACCAACACTACCGAATTTGAAGAAAATCGGTTAAGATTTAGCTCTAGCTCCCATATATATGTTTCGTCCGATTTGGCCCTTTAGTTCTATAGAAGCTATATTTTACATTCAATCGTTTTGAAATTTTGAATGGTAGAGTTTCTTGATCTATGAACCAACATTGCCGAATTTGAAAATCGGTAAAGATTTAGCTATAGCTCCCATATATATGTTTCATCCTAGTTGGCTCTTTAGATCCAATCGTTTTTATACCCTACACCACACAATTTATACATGAATTACAAAATTTATATATCAGAGTTATTCAATATTACGAGAGTGGTGTAGGGTATTATATAGTCGGCTCCGCCCGACTTTAGCCTTTCCTTACTGGTTTTTAGTTTTATGTCTTTGAGAAAAATATTCCTCGCGAAAAATTACTATAACATATTTATGAAAAATTAGCAGGTTTCATAATTCAGCAGGTTTTGTTGGTTACCTTTGAAATTTCCATTGACACTAACCGAAAAGTAATTTACAAAACTGTAAGTCAAAAAATGTTGATACAAATATTTTCTGGTATGAGCAGGAAAATACACAATAATAATCCGAAATCTTCTTAATTCTCATAAAAAAGTTTAGAAAGAACTTATAGTATTTTTTTAGCGAGGAATATTTTTCTTAACTTATGATAAGATTTCATCTTCAGGGGAAGGGGGTGAGATAAGAGGACGACTGTTTTAAGATAAATAATTTTCCAAATGCTCCCTTTATTTCGCTCTTTGGCCTGATGCGTATATTCCGAAGTCTTCCACTTCAAAATCACCAAAGAGATAATAACCTCTCTTATTTTGCAACAAACTTTGTGGTCGAATATCGCGAAAACAAGAGCTACCATAGAAAAACGGCTAATGCCACTGGATTCGGCATGTTCGAAATATGTCTATCCATAGGGTCTCCCTTCTATTACATTTTTGGACTAGCACAGTGTTATTATCTATATATATAAAATTGTTGCGTGACTGGCTGACTGACTGACTGATTGACTGACTGATCATCGCCCAGGCCAAACGCCTGAAGCTAAAATCATGAAATTTGGTGGGAGGGTAGCCATTGGTATGTAGACGAGCAATAAGACGGGATTTTTCGAAATTCGTACTATTACCCGTACAATGGGGCAAAAAGGGATAAATATGGTACCACCGCCAAATCTAAACGAAATGAGCTAGAATCTTGAAATTTGATATGAGGGTAGCCCTTAGGAGGTTGACTCAGAAATTGGCAGGATTTTTCGAAATTCGAACATTTACGCACACAGTGGGGTAAAAAGTGATAAATGTGGTACATCAGCCAAATCCAAAAGGCAAGAGCTAGAATCATGAAATTTGGTGGGAGGGTAGACCTTGGGACGTAGACGAGCAATAAGGCGGGATTTTTCGAAATTCGTACTATTAGCCGCACAATAGGGCAAAAAGGGATAAATATGGTACCACCGCCAAATCTAAACGAAATGAGCTAGAATCTTGAAATTTGGTATGATGGTAGACCTTAGGACGTAGACTCATAAATTGGCAGGATTTTTTGAAATTCGAACATTTACGCACACAGTGGGGTAAAAAGGGAAAAATGGGATAAATGTAGTACATCAGCCAAATCCAAATGGCAAGAGCTAGAATCGTGAAATATTGTGTGATGGTAGCCCTTATGAGGTAGACTCTGAAATTGACAGGATTTTTCGAAATTCGAACATTTACGTACACAGTGGGGTAAAAAGGGAAAAATGTGGTACAACAGCCAAATCACAATGGCAAGACCCAGAATCGTGAAATTTGGTGTGAGAGTAGCTCTTGGGACGTAAACAAGAACAAGGAGTGATTTTTTTAAAAATCTAGAGGCACAGTGGGACAGAAAGGTATAAATATGGTACCACCACCAAATTTAAAGACTAATATTAGAATGGTGAAAATTGAAGCGAGGGGTGTCTTTATGACAACTGATCGGGGTATTAAGTTTTTTTTTTTTGTATTCGTAGTTTTCGGGGCACAGTGGGGCAAAAAGTGTAAAATATAGTACAGTGGCTTAAAAATGTCAAACATGGATCAATGGTTCCAGGGTAACTTTTGGAACATAAACTAGAGATTGGAAGTGATTTTTAGTAATTCTAACTTTAAGAGGCACAGTGGGACACGACGGGTTAATTATGGAGCATAGGGAAAAAAAGAACAATCTGCCAAAATTGGAACTTAAACATGAGATATGAAGAGTTTATATGGTTTAGGAGCACTGTGGTCAAAAACGGTTAAATAGTGGAGTGGAGAAAATATCATTAAATATATTACAGTCGGGGAAAAAGGTTTAAGTACGCTAGCGTGGAGACACATTTTAAATACGAGTACGGTACAGTGAGACAAAAATTTTTTAAATATGGTACAGTGGGTAAACATTTTGTACAGTGAGATAAAGAGTTGAATGGGGCACAGTTGTGCAAAAAGGGTTAACTATGGTACAGTGGGGTAAAAATAGTTATATGTATATGGTAAAGTGGGACAAATGGGTTAAAAATGGTACAGTGGGGCAAAAAGCGTTAACTATTGAACAGTGGGGCAAAAATGTATTTACTATGATACAGTGGGGCAAAAAGGGTTAAATATGGTACAGTGTGACAAAAATGGGTACCTATACAGTACAGTGGGGCATAACTGTGTTAAATATTGTACAGTGGAGCACAGAGGGTTAAATATGGCACAGTGGGGCAAAAACTGTTAAATATGGTACAGTGAGACAAAGCGTTTTTTATGACTCAGTGGGGCAAAAAAGGTTAACCCGTGGTACATGGTAACGCGGGACAAAATGGGTTAAATATGGTACAGTGGGGCAAAAAGCTTTAACAATGAAATAGTGGGAAAAAATGTGTTAGCTATGGTACAGTGGGACACAAATGGTTAAATATGGTACAGTATGACAAAAATGGTCACAGTGGGCACAAAAAGTAAAATGTGGTAATGTGTAACAAAATGGGTTGAAAAATGGTACAGTGGGGCAAAAAGCGTTAACTATGGAACAGTGGGCAAAAATTTATTTACTATGATACAGTGGGGCAAAAAGGGTTAAATATGGTACAGTGTGAAAAAAATGGTTAACTATACAGTACAGTGGGGCATAACTGTGTTAAATATTTTACAGTGGAGCAAAGAGGGTTAAATATGGTACTGTGGGGCAAAAACTGTTAAACATGGTACAGTGAAACAAAGGGTTTAATATGACACAGTGGGGCAAAAAGGGTTAACTATAGTACAGTGGGGCACAATTAGTTGAATATGACAACGTGGAACAAAATTGGTTAAATATGGTACAGTGGGGCAAAAAGCTTTAACTATGGAACAGTGGGGAATGGTACAGTGGTGCAAAAGTTGTTAAATATAGTGGACAAAATATAGTAGGACAAAAAGGTGTTGAATTTGATTCAGTGGAGCGTACATTTAGTACAGTGGGAAAAAATATGGATGCAGGGAGAGAGGGTAAGTTAAATATGAAATAAGAATGTTTTTTTTTCTAAATGTATGCTTTTAGTAGCACTGTGGTGCAAAAAGGTTAAAATTGGTGCAAGCAAAAATTGTTCAACATGTTACAGAGGGGAAAAAATGTGTTAAATATGGTTTAATGGAGCAAAAAGGGTTAAATATGGTACGGTGAAGCAAAAATGTTAACTACGGTGAAATGGTTAAATGTGGTAAGTGGGGGAAAAAAAGGGAACAAAATAGTCCCAGATATGTATAAAAATTCGTACTTTAGAAGTACAGTGTAATAAAAAGTGTTTAATATGAAACAGTGGTGCAAAAGGTGTTGAATGTGGTCCCTGAGTGCAAAGCTAGCTCTTACAGCATAAACCAAAGCTAAGAAATTGTTTTTTCCAAATAGGTTCTTCTACATAAACCGTGGGGAAACAGTTAAATAAATGGCACAGATAGGGGTTGAAATATGTTGAAATACGGCCTAAGCTTGCGAATTTGGGTCTTGAAATATCAATTATCATTTTCAAATATTGTACAATCGTGCAAAGTGGTTAATTATGACACACTAAAGGTTAAATGTGGTACAATGGAGCGATTTACTTTAGATTTTTAAATTCGTAACTTTATAGACACAGTGGGACAAACATGGTTTTATATTATACCAGGGTGTGAATGTAGGTATTGGAACATAAACAAGGGGAAAGTTGCTAACGTATGAACCAAAAAAATAGTTTTTCAACGTCCAGAGGTACTGTGGGAAAAGGGATAAGTATTGTACCATGATGTCAGGGTAACTCTTGGAACATAAACTAGAAATGAAACGAGGGTTCATATTTTATATATAAAAGTAATCAAATCTTCTTTATTTTGCACCATATGTAATAATCATGTCATTTTGAAAGAAAGAGGTATATCTATTTTACAGTACCCTAAACAGAATATAGATAAAAGATGGGGGCTGCGAAGCGCACCGGGTAAGCTAGTTCATAAATAAATAGATTAGGGCAATCATTTAGTTGCGGAATTCAACCATTAAATGGCTACAGAAAACACATTATTTTTCTTTGACCAGCTGGTAATCAATGTTTTGGCACTTGAGGTAAAAGTTTATGAGACCCACACATACTATGATAAAATGTTTATAAATATATAGTTGCTTGTAAACTTGTTATGAAGAAAAAAGACAATATATTTGATTACTACAATCAAAACATAGAGCTGAATCGAATAATATGGTTGCCGTGACCACGTTCAAGTACACACCCAGAGAAAATATTTGCCAACTGAATGCTTCCAGTTGCCAATACCATTATTTTTGCTGTTGATACCATTAAGCGATTTGTATAACTGTAAAGTGATTCCAATAACAATTTTGCTATTCTGCCGATCAATTGTTAGTCACATGAATTAAAACGAGGGTTTTGTCAAAACAAAAATTCATTTGATGAAATGTCCGATGTCACGACCAAATCGTTCTCTCTGTGCATCTCTCCTTGGTGTGTTTTATTTTGATTTGAAATGAATTTCGTTCTAACCTCTGCTGACATCTATTACTTTTCAAGTGCAACCAGATTACACGAGTAAAATGTATTTTTCACAATAAAGATAAGACCAAATGTTGGCTATATATATTGCCCCATGAGCCAGACTCATTAATCAGTAGGCATTTTAAAGTCAAGTGAATCAAACAAAGATATTTTGAAAAATCGAAATGAAAATTTTACTGGGATTTGCAATCACCCTAACGGTGTTTTTACAGGTATGTAGTGTATAAATTTGATTTTGAGACTCTAAAAAGTATTTGCTTCAATTTGCAGTTCCTTCTGGCTCAACCCGCACCCGTTTCGAATGAATCTGCAAACTCCAAAGAAAATGCCGCCTATGCATATATGTTCAAGGAAGCCAAGCGATTGTCTGATAGGATCGAATCTGTTATCAAACAGGCTTTACCTCATATACCCAAAAGCTCAGATAATCAGGTTTACCGCGATCAACTGAACGAATATCTACAATTAAAAAGTGATTACAAAGAGGCAGAATTAAAGCACGATTGTGGTGAAAAGGCTATTAAGCTATTTGAGTATCAAACTGATGTTGTTCGTTATTATGTAATGGGCGTTTCAGGCGCTCCGGCAATTCAGGAAATGATTCAAGTACTGAACGAATACGGAATGCAAAAAGTCAAGGATTATTTAGACGAAGCACTTAAACGTGCTGCTGAACGATCACTTGAGCGAACAGATGAGCAAACCCTTAACAAATATGTTATCGAACACTGCAAACCATCAGAATCGAACTAATGATACCAATAGACCATAAAGGCCACGACTAGTTCCAGGTTATAGGTAATAATCTGATGTTATTTCAAATAAAATTTTTAATGATTATATCTGAATAATATATAATAAAAGTGAATTTAAAAAATAGTAATATACTTAAATTGATAACAAAAAAAAGTATGAAAATCTCAGTCAAATAAACCTACAGAATTATGTATATCCTCAGAAAATAATAATATGAATTTCCGTAAAACTGGCCAACAAACAGTTACTCGCGATGTTCAACTGAGAATAACAATAGGTCTGACAGCTAGTCAGGCGGGTATACGAGTCTACATACCATTTGCTACGGGCTAAAAGTGTAACACATCGAAGGAGTGACTTAAGACTCTAAGTATGTTCGGCGGAAATCCGCTTTCAGCTGGTGCGCACGATACACGTAGGTTTAGGTTTAGGTTAGGGTAGCAGCCGTATTATTTTTTACAAGCTCACATAGACCAGTTTAGGTCCCTAGTTCCCCCACATCGAAACCATCCTGTTTCCATCCACTTCTTCCTCATCTCCACTTCTTCCTCATCTCCACAGCTTCTGCAGAAGTCATTGGAGTCAATACCCAATCTGTTGGCGTGTTCACCGATCAAGCAGGGTCCCGTTAGAACTGATACTAACTCAGACAATCTTTGCCTCTCTAGTGCGAGTAGATATTTAGATCTTCTCAGGTCATACCTTGGCCAGATTTGTCTAGCTACCCTGCAGGTGTCGATTTCTGTCCATTTTTGGTTGGACTGCCTGATTGTCTCTTGCCTAAGCCAAAGCTTGCAAGTGGATAGTGGCGCACCAATACATGCAAATTCTTCGAGAATTTTTTAAAGTCGTCCCTTTCCTAACAAGTTCATCGGCATTGCAGCTACCCGGGATATCCCTATGCCCAGGCACCCATATGAGGTGTACATTAAACTGCTCTCGTTAAGAGATCTGCGGCAGTCGAGGGCTGTTTGTGAATTTAGGGATGTTGCCTCCAGAGAATTGATGGCAGCCTGGCTGTCCGAGTAAATTACAACGCCAGTGTTGGTCACTATTTTGCGACTCAGCAACTTGGCTACTTCCCATATTGCCATTATTTTGGCTTGATAGACACGGTAGGTATCTGGTAGGCTGTGAGCTTTATCCAATCTAAACTCTGCACAGTGTACTCCGAAGCCAACCTTTTCATCAAGCTTCGAACCATCCGTATAGAAGGGGATATGGTTTCTATTACCTGGTATTCTGCCAACCCATTCATCTCTGGCGGGAATCATAGTTATTTAATTTCTCTCGAAGGTGTACACCGTTGGTATATAGTCCACTCGACCGGTTACCATAGCACTACACTTTGATATCCTCATGTGACCATAGTTCTTGTACCTCCACATTGATAGGCAGTTTAATCTTATTGCCGCTTTGGTTGCAACTTCTCTCGCCACAATATTAATCAGCAGTATATGGAGTAGGGCTTGTAGAGACTCGTTCGCTGTAGTCCTTAAGGCTCCGCTTATGCTCAGTCAGGCTGTTCTCTGAGCCTTTGTTAGTAGGTTGGTGATGGTTAGTTTGTCAGTTGCCATCCACCATACCACAATGCCGTATAACAGTTTTGGACGAACTACTGCTATATATATCCAGTGGACGATTTTTGGAGAGAGGCCCCACCGCGACCCTACAGCCTTTTTGCAGGAATATAAGGCGACGTTGGCCTTCCTTACACGTTCCAATACGTTAAGTCTAAATAACAGTTTTCTATCTGGAATTATTCCTAAGAATTTTGCACTTTCAGAAAAGAGTAGATCTGTTACATTTATCCGAGGTGGAGGGTCCACATGTGGGACATTATTCATCCTAGTAAAGAGAACCAATTCTGTCTTGTTTGGGTTTACGCCCAAACCGCTGCTTCTGGCCCATCTAGCCAATTTGTTCAGAGCCATCGGTAGAATGTCTCGGAGGACGTTTTCGAATTTGCCACTCACTGCGATTGCCACGTCGTCCGCATATGCCAAGAACTTGCAGCCACAACGTTCTATATCTAGCAGTATTTCATTCACCGCTAGGTTCCAAATTAGTGGAGACAGTACTCCTCCCTGTGGGGTCCCTCTGTTTACAAACCTTGTTAGAGTTGTGGACCCAAGACATGCTGTTATGCGTTTTCTTTTGAGCAGACTTTGAATTAGTCTAATCAAACTAGAGTTAACTTTTAGATGTGACAGTACTGCAATTATTGCATCTGAGTGAATGTTATTAAAAGCCCCTTCTATGTCAAGAAATGCCACCATGGTGAATTCCTTGAAATGCAGGGACGATTCGATAGTGCTGGCAAGTTCGTGCAGGGCTGATTCTGTAGACTTCCCCTTATTGTAAATGAAGAAACGATAAATAATTACTCAGTCCATGGTCAACTGCGTATTTTCTGGGTACCGGGACACAACGGAGTGATTGGAAATGAACGGGCAAACAGTTTGGCTTCAAAGGGCAGAGAACCTCGAGTAATAAACTTGGAAAATTGGAAACCTTTCGAAGCCACGAAGGATGAGTTGAAGCACTGGGCAGTGATGGCTCACAAAACTGTGTGGAATAGAGCAACTGCAAAGATACTGTGGGGTGACCCAAATGAGAAGAAAACCAGTAGTATTCTAAAACTAAACAAAATCGAGATTAGTAAGATGATAAGTGTTCTAACGGAACACTCAAGCTTACAGGCACATCTTCATCGCATAGGACTAGCAGAAAACTACGAGTGCAGGGCATGCAGGGAAAACATCGAAACGATGGAACATTTTCTGTGTCACTGCCCAGCTTTCACACATGCAAGATCCCGATATTTCGGTTTCGACATATTGCCAGTCTTGACTCATCTCAGAGGATATGACTGGAAGTTACTGAAAAAATACGTGTCTAGTACCGATTTTCTGTAATCCGTGGGGTATGAAAATCATAAATAAGGAGCGCACAACAGGCCGAACCACTGGCTTAATGTATGTCCATGGACATGAGACGTTTTAAACGTCTCCTCTATTCAACCTAACCTAAACTAACCTACTTTTTCGAAAATGAGGTTGGATCGAGAACATAGGGCAGCCACTTTGCGATTTGGTTATGGAAAATTTCATAAAAAGGATATGGTCCTGTAAGCGTGGTCGAGGTGGCCAATTGGCTGATGTTGTTTTTCATTATTAACGGCATACCTTCCTCTTTATTATGAAATAAACATCCGATCATTTATCTCAAAAAATTACATTTTTCTTTGAATACCAAAATAACACCTCTTGTTGAAAACCCCTATATTTAAAAAGTGCATATTCTTTTCTGATATACACGTAACAAACGTGTGTTTACATAATTTTCTTCTCTGTTACAGGTAGTGTTCATTATACCCTACACCACACTGTGGTATAGGGTATTATAAGTTTGTTTCACGGCAGATGTTTGTAACACCTGAAAATAACACAGCTAGACCCACCTTAAAGTATACCGATCGGCTCAGAATCACTAGCTGAGTCGATTTAACGATTCTGTCCGTCCGTCCGTCTGTCCATGTAAAGTTGTTCGTCGACTACAGGTCGCAATTTCACTCCGATCGTCCTGAAATTTTGCAGTTTAGAGTATTTCGCAGCTGTTAAGATCGCTATTGAATTTGGTTGAAATCGGTTCAGATTTATATATAGCTCCCATATATATGTTTCGTCCGATTTTGCTCTTTAGTCCTGTAGAAGCTGTATTTTACATCCAATCGTTTTGAAATTTAGAATGGTAGAGTTTCTTGATCCATGAACCAACATTGAAGAATTTGAAGAAAATCGGTTAAGATTTAGCTATAGCTCCCATATATATGTTTCGTCCGATTTTGCTCTTTAGTCCTGAAGAAGCTGTATTTTACATCCAATCGTTTTGAAATTTAGAATGGTAGAGTTTCTTGATCCATGAACCAACACTACCGAATTTGAAGAAAATCGGTTAAGATTTAGCTATAGCTCCCATATATATCTTTCGTCCGATTTGGCCCTTTAGTCCTATAGAAGCTGTATTTTACATCCAATCGTTTTAAAATTTAGAATGGTAGAGTTTCTTGATCCATGAACCAACATTGAAGAATTTGAAGAAAATCGATTAAGATTTAGCTATAGCTCCCATATATATGTTTCGTCCGATTTTGCTCTTTAGTCCTGAAGAAGCTGTATTTTACATCCAATCGTTTTGAAATTTAGAATGGTAGAGTTTCTTGATCCATGAACCAACACTACCGAATTTGAAGAAAATCGGTTAAGATTTAGCTATAGCTTCCATATAGATGTTTCGTCCGATTTTGCTCTTTAGATCCAATCGTTTTTATACCCTACACCACACTGTGGTACAGTGTGGTGTAGGGTATTGTTGCCAAATAACGGTCAAAAACAGTTTGGAACCTTCAGGAAGTGTTTCAGCCAAATGCAAAACAAAGCCTGGCCCTACACCTAAATTTGAGCTTGGAAGTGGAGTAGTCTTGCCTTTATTTGGGAGGCTTTGTCTAACAGGGCACCGACTAGCATCATTTGTTCGTCTATTGAGTAATTAGCGTGGCAGTTTCTTGGAATATTTCTGCAAGCAGAACAACGGCTACAACGGGTAATTTCCATGTTGCATCCAAACACTTATCATCACTACTAAAATCTGGCAAATCCTAATTTAAAAGTTCAGCGAAGACATCGTCGTCAGTTAGTCCACCTGAGAAGAAGAACAAAAAGTGTTAACATATTTTTATAATCCAGTCCTAACACGCACAATTGTAGCACTTCAAACAAATTTGATGTAAAAACAGAAAAATCACAAAATAATCACGAAGTTACAATTTACATACAATATTTAATATTTGTTTCTTATTGAACACACTTGTTTGATAAGAGATTCCACAATTTAAATAATTTGTATTTATATGCAAACTTACTCATTTTGACAAATGTGCAAAGTACACAACTGAAACTAAGAAATTTATATGTATGAAATAACAAAAACACAACAAAGACAGGTCATACACAATTAAGTTTTTCCGGTCTTATCGTATAACGTCATATATTAAAGAAATTATAGAGATTTAAACTTACCCGCACAATTGTGCGTACACGGTCGGAAAGGGGTAAGTAATTAAGAGCTAATTTAATTTTGTAAATTATCCCGAGCAATTTTGTTGTATATGTGGTGAATACACGACAAAAAATACAAACAAAAAATGTTTTACTTTCTTCTTTTCACAATTTTTTTTTTTGGGTATTTCTAAGTGGTGTCAGGTTTGCAACACCCTGCCCCATAACATGAAAACGGGAGCTGCTAGGCAAAAACCGACTGCAGATTCGTATTCAGGAGGTCGAATTTGTTAAAGAACAGTTCAAAAAGTATCGGCACCAAAATGGGTGTAATACTTGTGCAATGAAAACTTTCAATCATGTAACCATGATTGACGACTTAAAATTTATATTTGTAGGTTTACATAAAGGGTTTTCCAACAAGAGGTGTTATTTTGGTATTCAAAGAAAAATAAAATTTTTTGAAATAAATGATCGGATGTTTATTTCATAATAAAGAGAAAAGTATGCAGTTAATAATGAAAAACAACATCAGCCAAATGGCCACCACGACCACGCTTGCAGAACCATATCCTTTTCATGAAATTTTCCATAACCAAATCGCAAAGTGGCTGCCCTATGTCCTCTAAGACCTTATCTTTAACGTGGCCCCAAAGGAAGAAGTCGCAAGGTATTAAATCACAAGATCTCGGTGACCAAGTGTGATCACCTCTTCGAGAGATAACACGGTCCGGAAACTTTTCCCGCAACAGAACAATGGTTTCGTTTTTTGTGTGGCACGTAGAGCCGTCTTGTTGAAATTAAACGTTGTCCAGATCAATACCATCCAACTCCGACCATAAAATATCATTAATCATCTCTCGATAGCGGTGAATCCATTCACCGTGACTGTTGATCCAACCTCATTTTCGAAAAAGTAAGGTCCAATGACCCCGCAGGACCATAAACCGCACCAAACAGTCACATGTTGAGGGTGGAGAGGCTTCTCAACAATAACTCTTGGGTTTTCCGAGCCCCAGATGCGACAATTTTGCTTGTTGACGTAGCCACCGAGGTGGAAATGAGCCTCATCAGTCATGATGATTTTGTATCGTTCGTATGGTTTTTTTGTTCAATCGTTTTTCGTTCCATTTTTATACCCTACACCACACTGTGGTACAGGGTATTATAAGTTTGTTTCACGGCAGATGTTTGAAACACAGCTAGACCCACCTTAAAGTATACCGATCGACTCAGAATCACTAGCTGAGTCGATTTAACCATGTCTGTCCGTCCGTCTGTCTGTGCATATAAAGTTGTTCGTCGACTACAGGTCGCAATTTCACTCCGATCGTTCTGAAATTTTGCAGTCTAGAGTATTTTGCAGCTGTAAAGATCCCTATTGAATTTGGTTGAAATCGGATCAGATTTAGATATAGCTCCAATATATATCTTTCATCCGATTTGACCCTTTAGTCCTATAGAAGCTGTATTTTGCACCCAATCGTTTTGAAATTTAGAATGGTAGAGTTTCTTGATCCATGAACCAACATTGCCGAATTTGAAGAAAATCTGTTAAGATTTAGCTATAGCTCTCATATATATGTTTCGTCCGATTTGGCCCTTTAGTTCTATAGAAGCTGTTTTTTACATCCAATCGTTTTGAAATTTAGAATGGTAGAGTTTCTTGATCCATGAACCAACATTGCCGAATTTGGCTGCGGAAAACCTATTATTTTTCTTTGACTAAAGTGGTACTGTTCTGGCAATCATTGTTTTGACACTTGAGGTAAACGTTTAGTGTGATATTTGTGAGACCCAAACATACTATGCTAAAATATTTATAAATATATAGTTGCTTGTAAACTTTTTATGAGGAAAAAATACAATATATTTGATTACTACAATCAAACCATATACCTGATTCGAATAATATGATTGCCGTGACCGTGTTCAAGTACACACCCGGAGAACATTTTTGCCAACTGAATGCTTGCAGTTGTCAATAGCATTATTTTTGCTGTTGTGACCATTATTTGATTTGTATTACTGTAGAGTGATTCCTACAACAATTTTGCTATTCTACCGATCATTTGTTAGTCACATCAATTAAAATGTTTGTTCTGTCAAAAACAAAAATTTGTTTGGTGAAACTGTTCGATGTCACGACCAAATCGTTCTCTCTGTGCATCTTTCCACGGTGTGTTTTATTTTGATTTGAACTGAATTTTGTTCCCACCTCTGCTGACATCTTTTACTTTTCAAGTGCCAACAGACTACACTAGTATAGAGTATTTTTCACAATAAACATAAGAATAGATGGACTGCATATATATAGTCCAAGAGACAGGCTGATTAATCAGTGGACAGTTGAAATTCAAGTGGATCGGATAAAAATATTCGCACACAATCGAAATGAAAATTTTACTAGGATTTGCAATTATCCTAACGGCGTTTTTACAGGTATGTACTATTGTATAAATGTCTTTGGGATTCTAAAAAAGGAATTGCTTTAATTTATAGCTCCTTCTGGCTCAACCCACCCCCGTTTCGGATGAATCTGCAAACTCCAAACAAAATGCCGGCTATGCATATATCTTGCAGCAATCAAAAACGTTGTCTGATATGATTGAATATGTTTTCAAAAGGGCTTTACCTCACATACCCAAGAAAACAGAAAATGAGGTTTACCGCGATCAACTGAGCGAATTTCTACAATTAAAAAGTGATTACAAAGAGGCCGAATTAAAGGAGGATTGTGGTGAAAAGGCTAACAAGCTTTTTGATTATCAAATTATAATTTTTCTTTATTATCTTTTGGGGCTTTCACGCGAACCACCAGTTCAGGAAATTAATAAAATACTGGACGAATATGGAATGCAAAAAGTCAGGGATTATTTAGATGAATCTCGTACAGTTTCTGCCACATATCAACCTAAAGATCATGAAAAATTTAACGAATATGTTATCGAACACTGCAAACCATCAGAATCGAACTAACTATATCAATAGACCCCTAAGACCAAGCCAAGACTAGTTGCAGGTCATAGGTAATAATTTGATGTTATTTCAAATAAACTTCATATACATATATATATATATCTGTAATAAAATATAATAAAAACTATTTTTAAATAAATATAAAAAAATACAAATTTTCTTAATTACTAACAAAAAACAGGTACGAAAATCTCAGTCAGATAAACCTAAAGAATTATATCCTCAGCTTCAGAAAATTCGGTAAAACTGTCCAACAAAAAGTTGTTCGCTATAGTCAAGTGAGAATACTCGTAACATTAGGTCTGACAGCTAGTCAGGAGGGTATACGAGTATACATATCATTTGCTACGAGCTAATCTTGTAACACATCGAAGGAGTGACTTAAGACTCTAAGTATGTTCGGCGGAAATCCGCGTCCGTCTATCTATCCGGCTGATGCGCACGATGCTCGTAACTCTCGAAAAGAGTAATCGATTGTCTTCCGATTTTTTTATGTGGTAATATTTATACCCTCACTTTAGTGATACGAAGGTATATATCATTTGCTACAGGCCAAAAGTGTAACACATCGAAGGAGTGATCTAAGAGCCTAAGTATGTTCGGCAGATATTCGTTTTGGGTCATTTTAAGTCGAATGAGAAATGTCCGTCCGCCTGTCTGCTGGCTGGTGAATTATTGATTCTTTAATAACATCTACACTACTTATTGGAATCTTCTAAATTTCTACACATTGCATTATTTTATTAGTCACTATCACCTCGAGAAAAATGGGCGAAGTTACCACGCCTCTTTTGGTACCTCACACACAAATGGACCGTTTTATACCTAAAGTTAACGGCTTATTACTTTAATACCTATGCATACATATACCTGGAATTTTGTACACTGTAATGCTGTTATAGTGCATACAGTCCTGTGAAAAGTGGGCGTTATCGCCACGCCCCTTTTTGTACCTCCCGCACAAAATTATCAAATCATTCCAAAATTTAATAGCTCGTAACGTTAATATACCAGTGCACATAATCGCTTATAGTTCGGCACAGTGCAATGTAAAGGGGTTTACCACATATTTGGTAAACCCCTTCTGGTACCTCTCACACAAACTGACAGATTAATTAATGTAATGTTATACAGGGTGTTATTTTGAATCACCCGGTATTTCGGTAGCTGTCACTTTTGAACCTTTTATTCTTTGACATTTGACAAGTAGAAACTACGCCATTAGTAAAAATGGAACGATATACGATTATCGAACGATACAAAACGATCGAACAAAAAAACGATACGAACGATACAAAAATTGACTGATGAGGCCCATTTCCACCTCGGTGGCTACGTCAACAAGCAAAATTGTCGCATCTGGGGCTCGGAAAACCCAAGAGTTATTGTTGAGAAGCCTCTCCATCCTCAACGTGTGACTGTTTGGTGCGGTTTATGGTCCGGGGGGTCATTGGGCCTTACTTTTTCGAAAATGAGATTGGATCAACAGTTACGGTGAATGGATTGCGCTATCGAGAGATGCTTAATAATTTTTTTATGGTCGGAGTTGGATGGAATTGATCTGGACAACGTTTACTTTCAACAAGCCGGCTCTAAAAAGCTGTTAAATTTTGGAACAAAAAGGTCCATTTGTCTGGGAGGTACCAAAAGGGGCGTTCCAATAACGCTCATTTTTCTCTGAACTCTAGGTACTATAAAAGCATTACACTGTACAAAATTTCAAGTATATTTTATGCACTAATATTAAAGTTATAAGCTGGTAACTTTTGGTACAAAATGGTCCATTTGTGTGGGAGGTACCAAAAGGAGCGTGGCAATAAAGCCCATTGTATTGTAGGTACTGTTAAACCATTACACTGTACAAAATTTCAGGTCTTTGTATGCACTGGTAATAAAGTTATAAGCTATTAACTTTTGGTTCAAAATTTTCCATTTTTGTGGGAGGTACCAAAAAGAGCGTGGCAACTTCGACCATTTTTCTTGAGGTTATAGTGACTAATAAACTAATACTATGTGTAGAATTTCAGAGGATTCAAATAAGTAGCATAGAAGTTATTAAATAATCAATATTTCACTAAATGTTAACCCTAAATGTTAACCCTTCGAACTTAGCCGGAGATAGAAGAAAATATTTCCACATACCAAATATGAAGTCAATCGGTTAGTCCTTTCGAGAGTTATCGTGCGCACCAGCCAGCAGACAGACGGACGGACGGACATTGCTCATTCGACTTAAAATGAGCCAAAACGGATATCCGCCGAACATACTTAGGGTCTTAGGTCACTCCTTCGATGTGTTACACTTTTGGCTCGTAGCAAATGATATATACCCTCTTCTCTAAGGTGAGGGGATAAACAGCGAGCAGTCACTAAAACCGCTGTTCGACACACATTTCACGGGGAATTCACTGACGGAACTCGCAGGAACAGCAGGACCAACAATAGAGCGAGAGGACTACAAGATCGCAATGTTGTTGACTGAGCAATCCAGAATAAGCTGGGCGATTAACAACTTTGACCCCCAAAAATCTCCTGGACCAGACGGCATTACTCCTGCAGAAAATGTTGACGTACGAAGGTGGAAGGATGACATACAGATGGTGGTAGTAGTTTGAAAAAATGTTCGTGAAAAATGGCAATCTTCTAAAACATATGTTTTAAACCACTATAAAAACCGAGCTACATACCTTCGTTTACAAGTATAAAATATTGGGTGGCAAAGTTTAAAGGGGGCCGTACGAGTTGCCAGGACGAACACCGCAGAAACACATAGTTAAAAAAATCCACACAAAAGTATTGTATAACCTTCGGTTGAAGTTTCGTGAGCTAGTTGAAGACATATCCATTTCAAAAAGTGTTTTACATCGCATATTGACAGAAAATTTGATGATGAGAAAGCTGTGCGCAAGATGGGTGCCGCGTTTGCTCACAATTAAGACAATGCACACACCAGTTCCACAAAAATGAATTGGATGACAGTCGGTTGAAGGTTCGTGAGTTAGCTGAAGTCATAGCCACTTCAAAAAGTGCTATATATCGCATATTTACGGAAAATTTGATGATTAAATAGCAGTGCGCCAGATGGGTGCCGCGTTTGCTCACAATCAAGACAATGCTCCAGTTCACACATCCACTATTGCGATGGCCGCAATAAATTATTTGATGTTCGAATTGCTTCAGCACCGACCTTATTCACCAGATTTAGGTCCTTCGGATTATTTTTTGTTTCCGAATTTTAAAAAATGGCTCGGCGGAAAAAGATTTGCCAGCAGTGAAGAGGTGGAGATTGCGGTTGGCATCAGGTTCTCATATATCCCCAATCGATGGAGGGATACAAAGCGAGAAAGATATCACACACTAGACCAAAGGACTTCAGAGAAATTAGCCTTTCCTTCTTCCTATTGAAAGGTCTGGAAAAGCTTTTAGATTCCTTCTTTGGAGAAAACCTGGATACAAAACTCCCGTGTCGAGTTTTGTGCCTACAACAAATGAAAGTCATCTGCCCTGCACGAACTTGCGGGGCACTATCAAATCGCCCCTACATTTCAAGGAATAAACTTTGGTGGCATTTCTTGACATAGGACTTTCACTCAGAAGCAGTAATTGCGCTGAATTCTAGCTTGATTAGACTTACTCAAAGCCTGCTCAACCGAAGACGCATAACAACAGCTAGTCTTGGGTCCACAACTGTAATGAGGTTTTTAAACAGAGTGACCTCACAAGGCGGCGTATTATCTCCACTAATTTAGAACCCAGCGGTGAATAGAATGTTGTTAGGACTAGAACGTTGTAGCTGCAAGGTCGTAGCATACGCAGAGGACGTAGCAATCGCAGTAACTGGCATATTCCACTGCATTATCAGAGACCTCCTACAGATGGCTCTGAACTAATTGACTAGATGGGCCCAAATAAGACAGAATTGGTTCTTTTTACTAGGAAGTATAAGGTCCCACATGTGAACCCTTCTCGGATAAATGTAACAGAGCTAGTCAGAGCTGAAAGTGCAAAATGTCTAGGAATAATTCTGGATAGGAAATTGTCATTCCGCCTTAATGTACTGAAACGTATAAGGAAAGACAATGTCGCCATATATTCCTGCAGAAAATCTGTAGAGTTGCGTTGGGGCCTCTCTCCTATAATCGTTCCTTAGATATACGAGTATATAGCAGTAGTTCGCCCAATACTGTTGTACGGCATTGTGGTAATGAACTATCCATTACAAAGAAATTACCAAAGGTTCAGACAACCAATGCATAAGCGGGGAGTCAAGGACTACAGCAACAGGTTGGTTGCAATGAGGGGGCATCTGTACCCGCGGTAACACTAGGGACCTACCTTGGTCTATGTTAGCTGGCAAAGCTGGGTGCCACCTTAACCTACGAGGGCGGTATCAAAATTAGCCGGCCTAGCAAAGAAAACACAACTTTTGGGAAATTTTTTCTTTATTTCTCAAGATAATCTTCTTTTAGCTCGATATACTTTTTCCAGCGGTTTTCAATAGCTTCGATACCCTGTTCATAGTACTTAAGAACTGTCTAGCTCCTGAAAATAGCCATCAACCGCAACCTCCATCTCTTATTTGCTGGCAAATCTTTTTCCGCCGAGGCATTTTTTAATGTTTGGAAACAAAAACTAATCCGAAGGAACTTAATCTGGCGAATAAGGTGCGCGCTGAAGCAATTCCAACTTGAATTCTTTGAGTTTGGCCATCGCAATAGTGAATGTGTGATCTGGTGCATTGTCTTGATTGTGAGCAAACGTGGCACCCATATTGCGTAAAGCTTTCTCATCATAACATTTTCGGTCAATATGCGAAGTAAAGCACTTTTTGAAAAGCCTATGACTTCAGCTAGCTCACAAACCTTTAACCGACAGGCATCCAATAAGATTTTGGATGGATTTTTTAAACATTTCTGGTGTGAAGACCTTAATTGGTCGACCACTACGGTGTTCGTCTTGACAGCTAGTACGGCCCCGTTCAAACTCTGCCACCCAATATTTTATTGTTGTAAACGAAGGAGCAGACCCCCCCAAAATAGAATCTAGCTCGGATTTAATATTGTTTGGACTGAAGCCATTTAAATGACAGTATTGTATTACATATCGGTGACCAATTTTTTCCATGTTTAGAGGTTTTAGCATTTCAGTGAACATCTTCAAGCACAGTTTTTCTCTCCTTGTGATTTATTATGATTTCAGCTGAATTTCGTTCTAACCTCTGCCGACGTCTATTACTTTTCAAGTGCAAACAGATTACATGAATGAAATGCATTTTTCATAATAATGATAAGACTAAATAGTCACTATCTATAGCCCAAGAGCCAGACTCATTAATCAGTAGACACTTGAAAGTCAAGTGGATCGGGAAACATATTTTGAAAAATCGAAATGAAAATTTTACTAGGATTTGCAATCACCCTAACGGTGCTCCTACAGGTAGGTGGTGTACAAAATGACTTCGGGATTGGAAAAACAGAAATTGCTTTAATTTACAGTTCCTTTTGGCGCAACCCGTACCCGTTTCGGATGAATCTGCAAACTCTAAAGAAAATGCCGCCTATGCATATATTTTCAAGGAAGCCAAACGATTGTCGGATATGATTGAATCTGTTATCAAAAACGCTTTACCTCATATACCCAAGAGACCAGATAACGAGGCTTTTCGCGATGAACTGAACGAATATCTGCAATTAAAACGTGACTACAAAGAGACCGAATTAAAGGAGGATTGTGGAAAAAGGGCTATAAAGTTATTTGACTACCAAATTGATGTTATTCGTTATTATGTCATGGGCGTTTCAAGCGCCCCAGCAATTCAGGAAATGATTCACATCCTGAACGAATACGGAATGCAAAAGGTCAGGGATTATTTAGATGAAGCACGCAAAGGTGCTCCTCCACTTGAACGAACAGATGAGCAAACACTTAACAAATATGTTATCGAACATTGCAAACCGTCAGAATCGTACTAAAGATAACAATAGACCCCATGGGGTAAGACTAGTTCCAGTTCATAGGGATAATCTGATATTATTTCGAATAAACTTCAAATATGTATATGTGTAATAATATATAATAAAAGGTTTTTTGAAATAAATCTTAAAAATAGTAATTTACATAAATTGCTTACAAAAGAAACAAGTACGAAAATCTCAGTCAAAGAAAGAGTTATATCTGTAGCTTCAGAAAAATATTATATGGAATTCAGTAATTTTTTTTGGGAGATATTAGAAAAAAGGTTCTTGCGATGGGCAACTGATAACACTGTGTAACAAGTGAACACTTTACTGAAAAATACACGGACTTTACAGCATAGGTTCGATTCTACTATCAAAGGGTAGTATAGTCCTATACTTGGCTTGGCTTATGGGCCTCAAAAGATTCTGAAAAGATGTCATCAGTTTTTGTCCAACAGCTAGTTCAGACTTGGTGATGCCGCTTAACTATATTTGGCAATAATGTAACTAAGTACCTCCCCCACAACTGTCAAAATTTAGTGAAATATTGATTCTTTAATAAATTCTTGGACGCTATCAACTTGAGAAAAATGGGCGAAGTTGTCACGCCCCTTTTGATACCTCCCGTTCAAATGAACCGTTTTACTCTCTAGTGCGAAGCTTAGATCGTATTTTGGCCAGATTTGTCTGGCTACCCTACAGGTGTCGAGTTCTGCCCATCTCTCATTGGACTACTGCCTGACTGCTGTATTGCAGTGGCGCGCCAATGTATGCAAATTCTTCGAGAATTTGTATTGTCGTCTCAGCAAGATCATTGGCTTTGCAGTTCCCTGAAATATCACTAACCTACGGGACTTTGGAGCGGTACATTACTAAACAATTGATATCTATATTAAGGACAGGGATCTGTACGTAGATTTACCACCTTTATATGAAAACATGCGGTAACATTAACATGTTTTTCTCGTTGGAGATGGTGATTTGCCAACTTGTGACATATCCAAGTACTGATCTAAACGAATACAACAGAGTCATTGATCCTTTAATGTCAGACAATCACAATCACATTTGAAACCGAATACAATGGACTATATAACCAAACTCGTCCTCTGCGAAGGAGTAGACAACACAATTGACCGCCTACTAAGGAGTAGATAACCCATCTGACCACATACGAAGAAGTATATAATCCAACTAACCGCTTACAAAAGTGTATATAACTCAACTGGACTTCTGCTAAGCAGTAGATGAACCAACACGCATTTTACTGAGTAGAAGATAACCCAACAGGTCATCTACTAAGAAGTAGTAGATAACTCAACGGGTCGTCTACTAAGGAGTAAATAACCCAATAGGGCGTCCACTAAGGAGTAGATAACCCAAAAGATATTCTACTAAGGAGTAAATAACCCAAAAAAGTAGATAACCCAACAGATCTTCTACTAAGGATTAGATAATCCAGCTGGTCGTCAACAACGGAGTAGAATACCCAAGCTATCGTCAGCTATGACATAGATAACCCAACTGGCACTAAACTAAGGACTATATAACTAAATTCGTCCTCTGCGAAGGAGTAGATAACCCAACTGACCGCCTACCAACGCGTAGGTAACCGAAATGACCGCCAACTAAGGAGTAGATAACCCAACTAACCGCTTACAAAGGTGTAGATAACTCAACTGGACTTCTACTAAGCAGTAAATGAAGCAACTCCAATTTGACTGAGCAGTATATAACCCAACTGGTTCTCTACTGGGGTGTAGATAACTCAACATGTCGCATGCTAGGGTGTAGGTAGCCTAATAGATCGTCTACTAAGGATTAAATAATCCAACAGGTCGCCTACTAAGGAGCAGATAACTCAACAGGTCGTTTACTAAGGGGTAGATAACCCAACAGGTCGTCTACTAAGGTGTAGATAACCCAACAGGTCGTCTACTAAGGAATAGATAACCCAACAAGTCGTCTACTAAGGAGTAGATAACCCAACAGGTATTCTACTAATGAGTAGATAACTCAACCGGTCGTCTACTAAGGAGTAGATAACCCAACAGGTCGTCTACTAAAGAGTAGATAACCCAACAGGTCGTCTGCTAAGGAGTAGATTTCTTTAATGCAGTCGTATGATGACACACCTCATCCAGCAATATTTTTGGGTGCATTAACAGCTAATTAACTGATATCAATCATTTCATACGCGATCAGATCTGTGAGGTAGTTGAAAATTTAACCAGTACTGGGTTCAGTAGACACAAGTAAATTAACACTTCATTTTCCGCAGGGTATCTCCAGGTATGCTGTTTATGTTACGTTATCTGCGGTAGTCGAGAACTCTTTATGAATTTAGACAAATAGCTTCCAGAGACCGAGTAAATGACGCCAGTTTCGGTTACTATGTTCTGACTTTGTCGACTTCCCTTATTGTCATTATGTCAACTTGAAAGATACTGGAAGTATCTAGTAGTCTGTGAACTATATATATCAAGACTAAGTTATTTACAGTGCAATCGAAAGCTCATCTCTCCCATCAAGCTTTGAGTCATCCACCAGCGCGTGGCAGCTGTATGAACCATGTAATTAACCTACGATGCACCGCAGGTAACTCGATCGGTTCGGGCGATTTGACCCGTTTAACACCTTGTAATGCCCATAATACATATACTGAACTTGGACTCGATGAGTTCTTTGTTCACTATGTCCCCCAACACCATCTGCGGTGTTAATCTTTTTATTCCTGCGAAGGCCACGTAGACCATTCTTTAAAACATTTATGAGGTTTAGGAGATCTGCCGCTGCCATTGCTCTGAATGTATGTTTTTGGCTCTTGGTATATATATGAGTATTAAGAACAATGTTCAGTCTTATCTTCTATTCTATAGTGGCATACGGAGCAGAGGTTATAGCGAAATTAATCTCAACTTATAACGAATCACGAAAATAAACCATCACTTAAATAACAAACAGAAGAGCTCAACTCTGTGTGCTACATTATCAGTGGAAACGAATTTCTGGTTAACCTCTGCTCTATCTATCACTTTCCAAGTAAAAGCGGAAGACTAAATGCTTGTTAAAGATTAGACAAAATGGTATTTTTATATGGTTGCAGAGCCAAGCTCGTCAATCAATAGAAATTTTAAAGTCAAGTGGAACGGAGACTGATATTTTGAAAGAGAAGAAATGAAAATTTTGCTAGGATTTGCAATTAGCCTAACGGTGTTTATACAGGTATGTAGTGTATATGGCGTACGAGTATGTATATATGACTTTAGAAATCTAAAATAAGGTATCAATTGCATTTTAGTTCCTTTGGGCGCAACCCGTACCCCTATCCATATCCGATGAATCTGCAAACTCCACAGAATCATCCATGAATGTCATCCATGCATATATCTTCAAAGCAGCAAAACTATTGTCGGATAAGATTGAACCTGTTGTACTAGAAGCTCTACCGCATATACCCAAGGGTCCAGACTATGAGCTTTACCGCGATCAACTGAAAGCATTTCTGAAATTAAAACGTGATTACACAGAGGATGAATTAAAAGTGGATTGTGGCGAAAAAGCTATCAAGCTTTTTGATCATCAAACAGTTATTGTTAGCTATTATGTAGATGGAAATTCGAAGGCTCCAGCAATTCAGGAAATTACTCAAATATTGAACGAATATGGAATGCAAAAAGTCAAGGATTTTGTAGATGAAGTTGATAAAGTTCTTGAACCACATGGTGATGTAGATGACATTGAAAATGGCATTGAAAAATATGTTATCGAACACTGCAAACCATCAGAATCCAACTAACGATGTCAATAGACCCCAAGGGTCAAGACTAGTTCGAGGTCATAGGTGATAATCGGATGTTATTACAAATAAACTTTAAATATGTATATTTGAATGTTATGTAATAAAGGTGAATTTAAAATAAATTAAAAAAATAGTAAGTTACTTAAATTGCAGAAAAAAAGTAAGAAAGAGCGACCCCAAAAACCCCAGTTTGGGGGTCGTGGGATCGATTCCCACCATATACTCTGGTCTGTCGCTGCAAAATCTAGCCACATGGTCATTGTAAGCCGGCTTTTCGGCTATAAATAAACAATAAAAGTAAGAAAATCTTAGGTCAAGTAAACCTACAAAATTATATCTTCAGCAATAGACAAAATGTAATAAGGAATAGAGCAGTTTGTATGGAGGAGACTAGAAAATCTTACCAACAAAGGTTCTGGCAATGGGTCATTGAAAATGGTTTAACTGTCGGGCATAGAAAAATAGAAAATGTCATATTTACAAAGACTTTCCAATTACAAAACTACACAGAGCCGCTGTAGTTCTCCAAACAATCGAAATGCTTCCTGGCTGTAATCCTCCATTCCAAACTCACCTGGAAAAGGATGACTGAGCAATGAAGGCACAGAGCTTTATCTGAACCTACTGAAATATGTTCGCAAAGAAAAGAGAAATATAATCAAGTCTAATATACCAGATATACTCGGCAATGTTCAGAACATGGGGTAGCGCCATATCTCCTAAGCCTTACAAAAATTCCAAACAATGATCTTCAGGACCATGGGCAGGATACCTCACTGAACGTTGGAACCGTCTAGACTTCTATGTCAGAAAAATTAAATTAGAATCCTGAATATTATGAACATTAAAAGTTATGCTATATACCCACGAAATAAAAAAATCAACACCTGCGTAAAATCTACGCTTCTGTACGGATGCGAGTCTTGGAATGCAGCAATTAAAGTTGTAAACGAAATCCAGACATTCATCAATCGCTGTCTGCGACGCATCCTGAAAATATTCTGGCTAGCCACAATCTCCAAACAATCCCTATGGCAGAGAACAAAACAAACCCTAATCAAAACGGAAATTCTCCAAAAGAAAGCCTGAGGGCGACATCACAAAAGCAGCCATTGAGTGGAACCCACAGGGAAGCCGAAGAGTCAAGACCAGTTCAGACCAGTGTAGAAGACAAATAGAGAAGGAATCTGCAGAACACAATATGACTTGGAGTCAGCTGATGTGATTAGCAACTGATAGATGTAAATGGAAATCCTCGATGGATCGAAAAGGAACTAATAGTAATAATAATATATACCCACGAAGTAGTGCATGGTAAGGTTTCATAAACACAAAAGGAAAGCCTTACCATATCACTACGACTGATCGTTGCTGATCAGTCGTAGTGAACAGCCGTGTTTAGCACAGAGCGGATAGTTAAAATCTATTACGCAGTACCTATTCCGCAATCGCAAAAAAAATCTGTACAAAGTCTGGAAGGCCAACATCGTAGGACCTATTACGGGATAATACAGACAAAAAAATTAATAAATTCGTTGAGGAGATGCCTTCGTGTTCCGATGGAGCGGGATTCCCCAATCGTCCTACTGTCCGTCCGTTGGTCTTGGTCAAAGCCGACCACACCAAAAATGGTGAAAATTTCCCCCCAGTACTCACAACAGGTGGTACGGTGAAGGGAAAACGTCATATCCGACCGTCAAAACGGAAGCACAATGAGCACCGGATAGGGCTTAGAGTTTTGACGAAGTTGGAGGCTGTTGAGGTTTCGGCTCTTACCGAAAAACATAAGGATTCATTTACCTGGGCTAAAGGCGTCATAGATGCTTCTAAGACCTATGAGCCGGCTGAAAGAGCCACAAATTCAGCTGCGTTAACGGCTAATAAAGTCAAAAGAATCAAATCACCTGATGAACCCCTGCCTTCGAAAAAGGCAAGAGGCCCTAATGTCACCATCAACAGGACACTCACCAAGCCCTTCAATGAAGTGGCGAAGGAGAGTCTAGTGATGGCTGTTATAGACAGAAGTAGTGAGGATGGATCCATCCTCAAGGACAAATGGAGTCATGTACAATCAGCCATTATGGCTCATTACCTCGATGTCCGTAGAGAAATGCCGGACAAACCACCAATCTGCAAAGATGCAGGATGGCATCAGGGGAGTGTAAATCTCTTACATTTCGGAGATGCCAGATCAGTAGACCTGTATAAGGCTGCTCTGAGTCGAGCGGGTGAGGCGTGGCCGGGTGCCCAGTTGGATGTTGTCGAAAAAACAAAATCTCTAGTCACCCTAGAGCCATCGCCTGTATTACGGAAGAGCCCTTCAACCCGGCTGACATATTAGAAATAATAAAAGAATAATAAAATTATGTCGGCCCATAATTGGAGAATCAGCAATGTGGGAGAGGCGGATGGTAAAAACGGTAGGTCAATTTGATCCTTAACGCTGAATCCACCTCCATTATACAACGTGCAAGTGCAACCCTACAATATGTCTTCGAGACTATAGTCTTGGCAGGATATAGCTCCCACTGCGGAAGGTGAGTCGTCCACTGTGGTTGATACACGGCTTTAAGGAAGTGCAGAGGTACACACGCCCATTATTTCTGGTGACTCCAACTCTAACAGAAGATCTGTAACGTCCTTCTCTGAGGACGAAAGCTCTACTTCAGACACAGAGGGGCTGAATCCCGCCAGAGATGAATGGGGGGGGAAGATTACCAGGTAACAGAAACCATCTCCACTTTTACACGGATGGTTCGAAGCTTCATGAAAAGGTTGGCTCCGGAGTACACTGTGCAGTGCTTAGTCTGGATATAGCTCACAGACTACCAGATACCTGCAGTGTCTATCAAGCCGAAATAATGGCAATATGGGAAGTGGCGGAGTCGCAACATCCCTAAATTCACAAACAGTCCTCAACTGCCGCAGATCTCTTAACGAGATGGCTGAGCAGTTTAATATACACCTCATATGGGTGCATGGGCATAGGGATATCCCGGGGAACTGCAAATCCGATGAACTTGCTAGAAAAGGGACGACATTACAAATTCTCGAAGAATATGCATATATTGGTGCGCGACTCTAATGACTTCTGCAGAAGCTGTGGTGATAAGGAAGAAGTGGAGAGCATTGAGCACTTGCTATGCGACTGCTGCCCCGCTCTGAGTAAACGACGACTGGACATACTGGGGTCGGCCTTTCTAGGCAGCCTAACAGATCTTTCCAGTACCGATATTCGTACTATCGATAAATTAGTATATCAAACAGGTTGGTTTCAATGAGGCGCATTTCAGCCCGTGGTAACACTAGGGACCTAAACTGGTCTATGTGAATGTGTGAACTAGTGCATTGTCTTGATTGTGAGCAAACGCGGCACCCATCTTGCGCACAGCTTCCTCATCATTAAATTTTCCTTCAATATACGATGTATAGTACTTCTTGAAATGTCTGTGACTTCAGCTGGCTCACGAAGCTTCCAGCGACGGTCATCCAATACCATTTTGTGGATCCAATACCTGAATTGCTCGACCACTGCGGTGTTCGTCTTGGCAGCTTATACGGCCCCGTTTAAACTCTGCCATCCAATATTTTGCAGTTGTAAACGAAGAAGCAGACTCCTCCCAAGTAGAATCTAGCTTGGTTTTAATAGAGGTTGGACTGAGACTTTTCAAATGAAATAATTGTATTACATAACGGTACAAAAATTCAGAAATATTAGCTTGTGCGCCAAAGGATGTGTTAAAGTCCACGTGATGGAATTAATATGTGATTAATGGTAAATTAGACAAATTAATATGCATTCTTCAGCTTAAACTGTGACAAGTGAAAGAGGTGCTCCAAAAAAATCTAAAAATATGTTGCAATAGAATGATTCAATTACACAGTACAACATTTTTCAGCTCAGACTCAATTCTGAGAATTGGACGTGACGTGAAAGTAGCCTCAAAAATAAGAACATCTGCATTCTTCTTTTATTCAAGTTGTCTCAATTAATAATTTAATGGCCATACGATTTTTTTTTTGCTCAATGTGGATTTTAAGCACTTTTTCTATATTTAAACACGGTTATATCTCGGTATACCGTACGGAATATCTCTTTTGTGTCTGGGGCAAAGTTGAAGATATTGAATAGTAGAAAAAAACGCAGAACAAATCTAACCAAAAAAAGGTCATCCAAGGCCTTTAAAATCGCAAAATGACCATTTTTCATTTTTTTTGCTCAATAAATGGATTACAAATCCACAAATATGCAGTTTTTTATAAAATTTTTTATGCATGAAAATAAAAATTCCTTTTCATATACACAGAAAACATTAGCATAGCTTCTGGATTCATTCAGCATATCACTGGTATTATAACAACTTTTCCACACTGTATTCGGCGTAAAATGTGCACCTCTTAAATCTGTTTCATCAAAATAATGAGAATACGCTGTTTTGAATTCCTCAGCAAGCAAGTTTTTCAATATTGATTGCCTATTTTTGGTACGATATGATCACAAACGTTGTAAAAATCATCCAATATTCGGCACTTGTTACGTTTCATATTGTAATTTTTAATGCTTTTCTGCTTTTTAAAATGTTTTTCAATCTGAATAATAATTCAAAATTTAAAAATTGTACTTTTCGCATTTCTCGGCACTTGTTGAATGACAATAATCGATCAATGAACACCTATAAATACTACTTATTTCTCAATATTTTACTAACAAGCACTTATTAACATTTATGAATTTTTTAAAAAAAATTTCAAAAATTAGGTCTCATATATTTGGGTAGAACTTCTGTAGAAAATTCATTCATTACAGGTACCCAATGGAAAAACACACCTCAATAAAAAAGTCCACTTCCATTTTCTCCCTATGACTGTGAACGGAGTAGATATCATGAAGGAACAATGTTGATATATTTATTGTCGATAAAAGGGATGATTCTGAACAAAACCTCATTAGCCGTTTTTTGGTATGAATCTAAGCCAAACTTCTATACCTTGGACACTCTGCAGCGTGTTCCTGGTATTCTGCCAACCCATTCATCTCTTGCAGGTACCTGCAAAGTGACAATGTTCCTCTGGAAACTGTGCACCATTGTTATATAGTCCAGCAGGTCGGTTAACATTGCGCTAAAATGATATCGCCGTGTGACCATAGTTCTGCTAACTCCACATTGTTGGATAGTTTAATATTGAAGACGCTCCGATTGCAGCTTCTCTAGCCACAATATCAATCGGCAGTAGAGGGAGTAGGAGTTTATAGACGCTGTAGTTGTTAAAGCTCCGCTTATGCTTAGGCAGGTAGTTCTCTGAACCTACATTAATTGGGTGGTGATGGATGGCTTAGCAGTCGCCTCCCACCACTCCAAAATTCCTGACTGTAGAACTTTTGCTAACGATTTTAGGAAAGAAAGGATCCAACGTCTCCCTATAGCTTTGCTAATGGGATATAAGGCGACATTGACCTTCCTTACACATTCCAATACATTAAGTCTGCAGAACAATTTCCTGTCTAGGATTGTACCTAGATCTCAGTACCATTTAGCCGAGGGAGATCGAAATGTAGAACTTCACACTCATAGTAAAGAAGATCAATTTTATCTGGTTAGGCCAATTTGTTCAGGGACACCTGTAGGATGTCTCAGTGGACGTTGGAAAGTTTGCTAGTTGAGGCGATTGCAACGTCGTCCGCATATGCCACGACTTTGCAGTCATAAAGTTCCAGATCATGGAGTCCCTCGGATTATAAACCGCGCTAGAGTTGTGGCTCCGAGACTTGCTTCTGGTGAGCAAATGCGGAGTTAGATTAACCGTAGTGGTCGAACAACTGAGGAGTCCACGCCAGAAATGGTTAAAAAATCCCCAAAAAAAATGGTTGGATGACCTTGGTTGAAGGTTCGTGAACTAGCGCTGAAGTCATGGGATGTCAAAATGTGCTATACATCGCATAATGAGGGAAAATTTCATGATGAGAAAACTATGCACAAGATGAGTGCCGCGTTTACTCACAATCAAGTCAATGCACCAGTTCACACATCCACTAATGTAATGGGCAAACTCAATGAATTAAAGTTCAAATTGCTTCAGCACGCCCCGGATTCAACAGATTTAGTTCTCTAGGCTTTTTTTTTGTATTGTATCCAAGTGTATCACGAGACTACTCTCTGTCAATTTTTGTACAAATCGGTTCAAAAATGTTGCTTATACAGTGCATATATGGCAAATCGGAGGTACATATATATGGGAGCTATATGTAAATATGAACCGATTTTAACCAAATTTAATATATTTTAACCAAACCAATAGGGATCGTCCTTGGGTCTAAAAAACGATATGTGCAAAGTTTCGTTGAGATCGGACCATAATTGCGACCTGTACTTTGATTACAAGAATACATCTACAGACGGACATAGCTAAATGGACTCAGAAAGTGATTACAAGTCGATCGGTATAATAAACATTGGGTCTATCTCTTCTCCTTTTGGGTGTTACAAACAAATGCACAAAGTCATAATACCCTGTACCACAGTGTGGTGTAGTGACCCCATCATTAGTGACCCCAGTATATTTAATCTTGTTGAATTACATGTTGCAGGTTTTTTTTCCTAGCCTATAGCTCATTTGTATCTATTTTTTGTTAGGAACCATGTTTTTGGTACCTCCCCACACAATTGCCATGATTTCATATTGTATGTATAGAAATGTACATATGTATATATTATAAATATATACATATGTACATATTTGAAATTTTATTTGAAACAACATTACGTTATTACCCATGACCTGGAACTAGTCTTGGCCTTTGGGATCTATTGGTATGGTTAGTTCGATTGGGATGGTTTGCAGTGTTCGATTATATACTTATTAAGGTTTTTCTCATCTTGGTAATACATCCCGTAGGTCGCTGCATTTTTACGTACTTCCTCCAAATAATCCTTGACTTTTTGCATACCATACTCGTTCAATATTTTATTCACTTCCTGAGCTATTGGATTAGTTGGAAGAACCGTTACATAAACTGGAATAAAACCAGCTTTAAAAAGTTTGATAGCTTTTTCGCCACAATCCTCCTTAAATTCGGAATCTTTGTAATCGCGTTTTAATTTTAGAATATTATTTAAATCATGGCGGTATAACTCATATTTTGGACCCTTGGGTATATGAGGCAAAGCCCTTTTGATAACAGGTTCAATCATATCAGCCACTAGTTTTGCTTCTCTGAAGATATATGCATAGGCGGCATTTTCTTTGGCGTTGTCAGGTTGGTTGGATACAGGTTGCGCCAGAAGGACCTATCAATTTAATTAATTTAGGTTTTAGAATTCTGAAGGCATATCTACAACACATACCTGTAAAAACACCGTTAGGGTGATTGCAAATCCTAGTAAAAATTTCATTTCGATTTTTCAAAATATGAGTATCCAATCCACTTGACTTTCAAATATCTACTGCTTAATTAGCTTGGCTCGTGGACTATATATACACGTAGCCTTTCGTGTTTTACTTGACAGGTGAATCAGAGATTAGTCAGAAATTAGTTTAAATGTATAATGACTCAAGCTGAGTTTGGCAATTCCCTGGTTTAGTTTACCACCACATCATGTTTGTTCTGTGAATCATTATACCCGATACCACATTGTATGTATCACAGGGTATTATGACTTTGTGCCTTTTTTGAATTATGTTTCGTTGAGTGAATCTCATCATAAGTTAAATTTAGTCGCTTTTAAATATAATCAGATAATTAGTCAGTTTGACTATAACAAGGGAGATTATAGTCTAGTTTAGTACTAAACTGAGGTCATACAAACAGTGCACAATAATCCAAAAATAAAAACTTTTTTTTTTTGTGAAATAAGAACTTGTTTTGCCATTTTTGCAAAAAAACATTTTTTTTTTGATCAAACGAAAGCAGCTTCGCAAAAAGACGTTTGCATTTTTCCTTCCTATTTTTTACAAAAGCTGAAGTCAACAAATATCTATTGCGTCCTTTGAAAGCCACAAGTCTCAAGTCTTTTTTGATAATTCGACTTATGGACTTTTGCGTAAAATTCATCTCACGGACCACGATTTTCTGTTTTCGGAGCGGAATTCGCAGAATTCTTGATTTGATGACCTGCGGCGTTCGAACAGTTCGAGGGCGTCCCGACCGGGGTCGGACTTTGACATCACCAGTCTCCTCAAACAGTTTTATGCAGCGGTAGATAACCATGAGACTAATCCCAAGCGGTCAGAGCGTTTTAAAAATGTTGTTTTTTTTCATTCCATATTTAAAAAGCGCTATAACAGCGATACGGTTCTATTTATCTGACCACTCCATGGTGAAAACTGAAGCAATTTTGAATTCCCGTTACAAACTAACGCCACAGAGGTTAGGTTTCATAATCCACGTGGGATGAGTAGGTTATGTTCAATTCCACTATTGTAATTAGTGTGTTCAATTTTGTAACAGTATTTATGTCCCTACTAAGTATATTCGCACCTTCAGAGAAACACAATATGGAAATAAGTAATTTGTGTGGGAGATTGCAGAAAATATTGCCTAAAAGGTTCTTACGGTGGTTTAGATGTCAGCCATAACACAACAGAACTAGCCATAATAATTTGTAAGGAATTTCCACATCCAAAACTAGATAGTGAGACGCTGTATACCTTAGTAATACCTTAGCCTTCACTCCAAAATTATCTGCTACAAGAATACGGGTGCTCTTCCTAAACCTGCAGAAATGTTTTTACAAAGGCAAACAAAAGAGAATGCTGTACAGGATGTACTCAGTGATATTCAGACCAGATGCAGCGACATATCTCCTAAACCTTTAAAAATACCAAAGATGATCTGCGTGACCATCGCGGGAACAAAAAGATCAACCACTCTGGTAGGGCTGGATACAATCCATACAGAAATCTTCAGGAAAAGAAAAAATTCGTTTCTGCGAAACGCATTGTTAGACAACTACAATTCTCGTTTGCCGGAACTGAAATTTCGTTTGTTGTGAAAAAAACTCTTTTCGCGAAAGCAATTGTTTGTTCTGACCAAAAGAATTTCAGTCGTCGTGAACGGGAAGTGTAGTTGTTTAATATTTCGTTTTGCAGAAACGATTATTTTCTTTGCGTGTATGTTAGCTATTGTCGAGGAAAATTATAATAAAATCCAGAATATTATAGTCACTACAGCTTTAGATTAGAATGACAGCTGGAGTTACCACACTTACCAATTGAGGTCTCTAGTACTACCATGGGTTCAGTTTCTCCTCATCGGAATCAGCCTGTTTGATACCCGCAGTCATCAATAATACGAACATCGGTACTGCCAAGATCAGTCAAACGTAGTTTTCTTAATGCGGAACCGTAACAAAACAGGTGATCAATACTCTTCATTTCATCCTCTTTTCCATAGAACAGATGTCAATGAACTGAATTCCCAACCTTATGGCATGTTCACCGATCAGACAATGTCTCGTCAGAACTGACACTAATGTAGACAGTATTCTCCTTGCACTAGAAGGGAAGTGCGGGTAGATATTTTGACCTTCCTAGGTAGTATTTTGGCCAGATTTGTCTAGCTATCCTACAGGTGTCGATGTCAGTCCATCTGCCTCCTGCCTAAGCCAAAGCTTACATGTGGACCGTGACGCACCAATATCTGCAAATTCTTAGCCTCTTCTCCATAGAACAGAAGTCATTGGACTCAACTCGCAACCTTCTGGCATGTTCACCGATCAGGCAATGTCTCGTCAGAACTGACACTAATGTAGACAGCATTCTCATCACACTAGAGAGGAAGTGCGAAAAAATATTTTGACCTTCTTAGGTAGTATTTTGGCCAGATTTGTCTAGCTATCCTACAGGTGTCGATTTCAGTCCATCTGCCTCTTGCCTAAGCCAAAGCTTACATGTGTACCGTGACGCACCAATATATGCAAATTCTTAGAGAATTGGTAATATCGTCCCTTTCCTAGCAAGTTCATCGACTTTGCAATTACCCGGTATATCCCGATGCCTACACGTAAAGAAAAAATTTGTTTCTGCGAAACGAAATATTAGACAACTACAATCCTCGTTTGCCGGAAGTGAAATTTCGTTTGTTGTGACATAAACTTATTTCGCGTAAGCAGATGTTTGTTCTAACCAAAATAATTTCAGTCGTCGTAAACTAAAATTGTAGCTGTATAATATTCTGTTTCGCAGAAACGAATTTTTATATATATGAGGTGTATGTTAAACTGATTAAACCATTTAATTGAAAGATCTGCGGCACCCGAGGGCTGTTTGGAATTAAGGGATATAGCCTCTAAAGATTTGATGGCAGCCTGGCTGTCGGAGTAACTAACGACGCCAGTGTTAGTCACTATGTTACGACTTGCCTTATTGCCATTATTTCGGCCTGATAGACACTGCGAGTATCTATGAGCTATATCAAGATTAAATTCTTTGCAGTGTAATTCGAAGCTAACCTTCTCAGCGAGCTGCCAACCATCTGTATAGCAGTGGAGATAGTTATATTTCTTGGTATTCTGCCAACCCATTCATCTTTAGCAGGTTCCCGAAAAGTGACAATGTTCCTCTGGAAACTGTGCACCATTGTTATATAGTCCACCAGGTCGGTTAACATTGCGCTAAAATGATATCGCCGTGTGACCATAGTTCTGCTAACTCCACATTGTTGCATAGTTTAATCTTAATGACGCTCTGATTACAACTTCTCTAGCCACAATATCAATCGGCAGTAGAGGGAGTAGGAGTTTATAGACTCTGTCGCTGTAGTTCCTAAAGCTCCGCTTATGCTTAGGCAGGCAGTTCTCTGAACCTACATTAATTGGGTGGTGATGGATGGCTTAGCAGTTTCCTCCCACCACTCCAAAATTCCTTACTGTAGAACTTTTGCTATGTGTATCCAATGGACGATTTTAGGAAAGAAAGGTTCCAACGTCTCCCTATAGCTTTGCTAATGGGATATAAGGCGACATTGACCTTCCTTACACATTCCAATAAATTAAGTATGCAGAACAATTTCCTGTCTAGGATTGTACCTAGAAATTTGCACATTTGCACAAAGACTACCTCAGTACCATTTGGCCGAGGAGGATCTAAATGTGGATCCTCATACTTCATAGTAAAGAGGACCAATCTATTCTTGTTAGGCAAATTTGTTCAGAGACACCGGTTGGATGTCTCAGTAAACGTTGGGAATTTTGCCAGTTGAGGCGATTGCAACGTCATCCGCATATGCCACGACTTTGCAGTCATAACGTTACAGATCTAACAGGATTCCATTCAGCGCTAGATATCTAATTAGTGGAGACAGTACTACACTCTGTGAAGTTCCTCGGATAATAAACTTCGCTAGAGAAGTTTATAATTCGATTGACTCCACAGAGTGGATTATAAACTTCGCTAGAGTTGTGGCTCCGAGAATTGCTTCTGGCGAGCAAATGCGGAGTTAGATTAACCAAAATATAGTTCACCCTTAGATGCGACAGTGCCGCTATTACCGAATCCGACTGAATGCTGTTTAAAGCGTCTTCAATATCAAAAAAGGACACCATACTAAATTACTTGAAATGTAGGGACGATTTGTAAGGGTTCAACAATTAAAATCCTTCAGACCGTCCAAATCGCCTAGAGCGAGCGATGCGAGGCAAGTTTGATCACTCAAAAGTATAACACTCTCGGATAATTTGTAAACATAGAAAAAAAATTTTCACCGATATGTAATACAATACTTTTATTTGAAAGGTCTCGGCCTAAGCAATATTAAAAATGAGTTAGATTCTACTTTGGAGGAGTCTGCTCCTTCGTTTATAACTATATTGGTTGGCAGAGTTTAAACGGGGCCGTACGAGCTGACAAGACGAACACCGTTGTGGTCGACCAGTTCAGGTGTCCACGCCAGATGACCGTCGGATGAAGGTTCGTGAGCTAGCGCTGAAGTCATAGGCATTTCAAAAGGTGGTATGCATCGCATATTGACGGACAATTTGATGATTAAAAAGCTGTGCGCAAGGTGGGTGCCACGTTTGCTTACAACCACGACAATCAAGACCAGTTCGACATCCACTAATGCAATGGGCAAAATCAATGAACTAAAGTTCGAATTGCTTCAGCACGCTACTTATTCAACAGATTTAGCTCTCTAGGTTTATTTTTTGTTTCTCAACTAGAAAAAATAGCTCGGAGGAAAAACATTTGCCAGCAATGAAGAGGTGGAGGTTGCAGTTGATAGCTATTTTTAGAAGCTAGACAGTTATTACTATAAACAAGGTATAGAAGCTATTGAAAATCGCTGGAAAAAGTGTATCGAGCAAAAAGGAGATAATGTTGAGAAATAAAGAAAAATTTTCCCAAATTTGTTATGTTACACAGTAGAACACATGATCTTGGGACTCAATTCTGAGAATTGGACGTGAAAGTAGCTCCAAAAATAAGAACTTCTGCATCATTTGTTTAGTCATGTTGGCTCAATTAATAATAATTTAATGGCCATACGATTTTTTTTTTCCTCAACGTGGATTTTTAGCGCTTTGTCTACATTTGTACACGGTTATATCTCGGTATACCGTACGGAATATCTCTTTTGTGTCCGAAGCAAAGTTGTAGATATTGAATAGGACAAACAAATTTGGAACAAACCTACCCGAAAAAAGTGCATCCAGTGCCTTTCAAAATCGAAAAAATTTCAAAATGTGAACTGCAGAGCCATCTCGTTAAGAGATCTGTGAGGACAGTTCTTGAATTCAAGAAGATAGTTGTCCGGCAATTTATGTCTTTATGTGATATGATTTCTTATACACCACGCTCCATCATAACAATGCTTAATAAGTAGTATTGGTGTGGCTATCCAGTATATCATACTTAGTTGTATTCCCGATTTTTTACCGAACATATTTCTGCAGGTTAGGGCAGGGCAAAAAAAATCTTCTCAGTTTTCCTTTTCTAGGTAAGTTTGGAGGCGAGTATTACTCTAAGATATTTCAGTTGCTGCAGTGTCCTTCTATTTAGTTGTGGAAGTAGTAAGTCTAGAATAGGTTCTGTTTATCTAGGGCTGACAGACCATTGTCAGACAACCAACCGTTTTTGGCAACATTTGCAGGTATATCGTCCACAATTAATTGAATTATTTGGTTATGGCAAACAAACTATACTCCTGATACAAATTAAATGGTCACCGTGACCAAATTCAAGCACATCTTTTCTCAGCGTGATTCATTATAAATTGGGATGAATTTCGCAGTAACCTCTGCTTTCGTCTATCACTTTTCTAGTGTAAACAGATTACCCAACTGTAATACATATATATTTCACAACAAAGATAAGACTAATCGGTTCGTTATATATAGTCCAAGAGGAAAGCAAATTAATCAATAGACATTTGAAAGTCAAGTGGATTGTAGACTCATATTTTGAAAAATCAAAATGAAACTTTTACTAGGACTGGCAATTACTCTAACGGTGTTTTTACAGGTACGAGTATGTCTAGTATATATGACTTCGGAATTCTAAAAACTAAATTAATTAAATTGGTAGATCCTTTTGGCGCAACCCGTACCTGCATCCGAAGAATCTGCAAACTCCAAAGAAAATGCCGCCTCGGCATATATCTTCAAAGAAGCAAAACTAGTAGCAGATAAAATTGAAGCTGTTATCAAAAAATCGTTACCTCATATACCTCAGAGTCCAGAAACTGAGGTTTATCGCGATTATCTAAATGAAATGCTGAAATTAAAACGTGAATACAAAGAGGCCGAACTAGAAGAGGATTGTGGCGAAAAAGCCATTAAGGTTTTTGAACATCAATCGGATTTTATTCGTTACTACGTAATGGACGTTTCAAGTGCTCCACCACTTCAGGAACTGCGTGAAATAATGAACGAATACGGACTTCAAGAACTCAGGGATTATTTCAATGAAGTGCGCAAAGTTGATCCAGTACATGAGACAATCCTTAACAAATATGTAATCGAACACTGTAAACCATCGGAAACGAACTAACGTCAGCAATAGATCCCATAGGTTAAAATTGGTTCTAGCTTATAGGCAATAACCTAATGTTATATCGAATAAATATCAAAAATGTATGTATATCTGAATAATATATAATAAAGGTGAACTTACATTAAATATTAAACAAATAATTATTATATTTGAGGGCGAATAAAACCAAATATTTTAATCAAGAAATAATTATTAAAACTATTGCGAAAATCTCAGTCAAGTAAACCGACAGCCCTCGACTGCCGCAGATCTCTTAGCGAGATAAAGGAGAATTTAAATTAAATATTAAAAAATAATTTTTATTAAAACAATTGAGAAAATGGCAGTCAAGTAAACCGACAGCCCTCGACTGCCGCAGATCACTTATCGAGATGACTGAGCAGGTTAACATATAGGTAACATATAGGCTACGTGGGCATATGGACATCCCGGGGAACTGCCAAGCCGATTTAATTGCTAAGAAAGGGACGATATTAAAAATTCTGGAAGTCCTTGGGTGCTCTAGTGTGCCACTGTCCACATGCAAGCTTTGGCTTAAGTAAGAGACAATCAGGCCGTCCAATGAAATATAGACAAAAATCGGCATCTGTAGGGTAGCTAGACAAATCTAGCTTAGATATGACCTGAGAAGGTCAATATATCTCCTCGCACTTGAGACCCAAAGACTGCCTACGTTAAAGACAGTTCTGACGGAACACTACCTTATCTGCGAACATGTCAGTAGGTGGGTATTGAACCAATGACTTCTGCAGAACCTGTAGAGATGTGAATGAGGTGAAGAGCATTGAGTATCTACTTTGCTACTGTCCCGCATTGAGTAGACAACGTCTGGTAATACTGAGGTCGGCCTTTTTACGAACCGAGTAGGGCAGCTAGACAAATCTGGCCTAGATATGACCTGAGGAGGTCAATATATCTCCTCGCACTAGAGAAAATCTCAGTCAAGTAAACCGACAGCCCTCGACTGCCGCAGATCTCTTAGCGAGATAAAGGAGAATTTAAATTAAATATTAAAAAATAATTTTTATTAAAACAATTGAGAAAATGGCAGTCAAGTAAACCGACAGCCCTCGACTGCCGCAGATCACTTATCGAGATGACTGAGCAGGTTAACATATAGGTAACATATAGGCTACGTGGGCATATGGACATCCCGGGGAACTGCCAAGCCGATTTAATTGCTAAGAAAGGGACGATATTAAAAATTCTGGAAGTCCTTGGGTGCTCTAGTGTGCCACTGTCCACATGCAAGCTTTGGCTTAAGTAAGAGACAATCAGGCCGTCCAATGAAATATAGACAAAAATCGGCATCTGTAGGGTAGCTAGACAAATCTAGCTTAGATATGACCTGAGAAGGTCAATATATCTCCTCGCACTTGAGACCCAAAGACTGCCTACGTTAAAGACAGTTCTGACGGAACACTACCTTATCTGCGAACATGTCAGTAGGTGGGTATTGAACCAATGACTTCTGCAGAACCTGTAGAGATGTGAATGAGGTGAAGAGCATTGAGTATCTACTTTGCTACTGTCCCGCATTGAGTAGACAACGTCTGGTAATACTGAGGTCGGCCTTTTTACGAACCGAGTAGGGCAGCTAGACAAATCTGACCTAGATATGACCTGAGGAGGTCAATATATCTCCTCGCACTAGAGAGGCTAAGACTGCCTACGTTGTAGTCAGTTCGGACGGAACAGTGCCGGATCTGCGAACAAGTCAGTAGGTTGGGTATTGACTCCAATGACTTCTGCAGAAGCTGGGTAGATGAGGAAGCGGTGGAGAGCATTAAGCACCTGCTTTGCTACTGTTCCGTATAGAGTAAACGAAGTCTGGAAATACTGAGGTCGGCCTTTCTAGGAACTCAGTAGGGTAGCTAGACAAATCTCACCTAGATATAACCCAAGAAGGTCCAATATCTCCTCGCACTAGAGAGGCAAAGACTGCCTACGTTAGAGTCAGTTCTGATGGGACACTACTTGATCTGCGAACATGTCAGTAGGTTGGGTATTGACTCCAATGACTTCTGCAGAACCTGTAGAGATGTGAATGAGGTGAAGAGCATTGAGTATCTACTTTGCTACTGTCCCGCATTGAGTAGACAACGTCTGGTAATACTGAGGTCGGCCTTTTTACGAACCGAGTAGGGCAGCTAGACAAATCTGACCTAGATATAACCTAAGAAGGTCCAAATATCTCCTCGTACATGAGATGTAAAGACTATCTACGTTAGAGTCTGTTCTGACGGGACACTGTCGGATCTGCGAGCATGTCAGTAGGTTGGTTATTGACTTCAATGACTTCTGCAGAAGCTGGGTAGTTGAGGAAGAGGTGGAGAGCATTAAGGACCTGCTTTGCTACAGTTCCGCTTTGAGTAAACGAAGTCTGGAAATACTGAGTTCGGCCTTTCTTCTCGCACTTGAGAGACAAAGACTGCCTACGTTAGAGTCAGTTCTGACGGGACACTGCCGGATCTGCGAACATGTCAGTAGGTTGGGTATTGACTCCAATGACTTCTGCAAAAGCTGGGTAGATGAGGAAGAGCAATAAGCTCCTGCTTTGCTACTGTTCCGCATTGAGTAAACGAAGTCTGGATATACTGAGGTCGGCCTTTCTTGAAAGTTTAACAGATCTTCCCGGTACCAAACAAACAGGTTGTTTTCGATGAGGGGCATCTGAGCCCGTGGTAATACGAGGAATCTATATGATCTGGCAAAATCGGCTGTCACCCTAACCTTAACCGACAGAATTATATACTCACTTCAGAGAAATATAGTATAGAAATCAGTAGTTCATGAGGGATATACCAGAAAATTTTCCCAAATAGGTTCGCACAATGGGCAAACAAGAACGGTTTAGCTGTCAGCCAACCAAAAACAGCACCGATTCCCGTCTTACCCTGCCCAAAACTTGACGGAGGAACGCTGCAGCTACAAGAAAAAGCTAAATAACTGGAAGTAAACCTCGTCTCCAAACATACGCCTGGAATAAGAATACTGAGGAAAGAAGGCTCTTTAAGCCTTCTGTACCTGCGGAAATTGGTTCGGGAAGAATTCGGAATTTTCACCAAGGACGATATACTGGATAGTCAGAGTGATACTCACTTATGGAGCACGTTTATTATGAAGGGTGGTGAATAAAAATTAATATCTCTTGAATCTCGCCAAGCTATAAGGAGCCTAAAAATGTCAAGACTTCAATAACTGTCTTCAATTGTCGCAGATCTCCTAACGAGATGGTTGAGCATTTCAATATTCTCCTGATTTGGGTTCTACAGACCTCTAGCAGGTTAGGATAGGTTGGCTATGGGTGACGCCTGGCGAATGAAACCAAGACCATGCCTGATCCATTGTGATTCCTCATGTTTCTTCTTCTCCAGTGAGTCAGTTTAGTCTAGCCTCCGATTTTACCACGGCCGAGTAAAGCCCTAGAACTGCTGACATGAGTACATGACAGCGAAAGCATTGTTAATAAGGACTTATTTATTTAACTTACGATCTATAATGACACCACAAAATTTTGCATTGTTTGACTACTGAATTGTAGTTCCTTGAGGCTCCAGTAATTAAAAATCAGTTATTTAACACTTAAACCGCAGTCAGTTGCCCAGGTGTATATTTACAATAGGGAATCTTCCAAAATTACGGAGACCGACGATAAGAATTTACCTTAATTTACCAAATGCGCGAACCCTAATTTCCAATAAATCCAAGCCTCTAGCAACATACAAGCACTTCCTGAGATACAATGCCCTAACACAGTATAGCACATTATTTTGGGACTCAATTCTGAGAATTGGACGTGAAAGTAGCCCCAAAAATAAGAACTTCTACATCATTCGTTTAGTCAAGTTGGCTCAATTAATAATTTAATGGCCATACGATTTTTTTCCTCAAGGTGAATTTTTTGCACTTTTTCTATATTTTTTTCCCGGTATAAAGTACGGAATAACTCTTTTGTGTCTGAAGCAAAGTTGTAGATAATGAATAGGGGAAAAGAGTATCTACTCATATGTCGCCCACTCTCGCCACAGCTTACCATAGTGTAAATTTTTGGGGCTTTTGACTTTTGTAGATGCTGTGGAGGAGAGAATGAAGTGGAGAGCATTTAGCATTGTTCCTGTTCCCTATTGTGCAAGCGAAGTCTAGATACAATGAGATCGGGCTGTCTAGGGATTCTGACAGATTTGGTCGGTAGCGATATTGGTATTATTGATAAGTGTGTATGATAGAGGTTGGTTCCGATGAAGGACAACAGGGCCCTTGGCATAACCAGGAAGCCTGATTTATGTGAGCTGGTAACTCCGACTGCCACTCTAACCTAACCTCCTGCATCTGCACAAATGCCGAAAAAATGAATCCTCGCTGCCTTTAATGTGTGAAGCTTTTGGATATTTTGATAAGAAGCAGCTGGGCCATTGGTACCTAATAGGTCTTTGTGAGCAGGAGACTCCTAATAGGTCTTTGTGAGCAAGAGACTCCGGCTGTCACATTAACCTAACCTAACCTAACCTCCATCTGTACAAGTTCCGGAAAAATCTACCTGATTCCGCGCTTACTGGCAGAAGTGCTTCCAGGAGCTTCGTTTCGTTCTGTTCGTTCGTTTTGTTGTATACTGAAGATCTTAGACCGGGCACTCTGTTATATATTCCTCGGATTTCCTTCACAGTGAAGCGAATTTCACATGTCATTCAGTGTTTCTCTTGAACTGAGTTCCATTTTCGAAGACTATCTTTGAATGACTTAAGCTATGCTTGTCTACATGATACTTTTTGAGTTAGATTTAGCTTTTAGATATTTTTGAGACTTATCATACAATTTATGACAGATTTCCAGGCGAACTGTTTTTAACTATAATATGCTTCTATAGTTCTTCCATAAATCATTATGAATTAGGCCTTATTTACCATTTCTATTTTTATTATAGAAACAAAGTATTGGTCTAATATCGCCATTTATTACCTACTACTCTCAGCTAAACGAATGTAAAAAGGTGAGCAGCTTTTTATAGAGTCCCTAACTATAGAAACAGTAACGACCGGTATCTGCATCATTCCACTGTCTTTCTTTTGCTTCTATGGGTTTCACCGTCCTAGTCGCAAAGTATTAAAGTAAAAGTTAATTTTTATGATCTCTTCAGATGCTCGCTTTCTTTTGCACGCCTCATACACTATTGATTTTGGTTAGATATGCGTCTTTGATAGGATTTCCGGACACACATTTTCCACTATAAACCAGCTGACTGAAGAGTTTCCATGAGACTGGATTGGCTCTTTGTATGTCTTTGATTGATTGATTCGTTGAAGCTCATAACGATAGTCATCCCAGTATCCTGAAGATCTTTGACCGAGCAATCTGTTATAAAATCTGCGGATTTCCTTCCCAGTGGATTAAATTTCCTCTGTCATTCAGGTCTGATTTCCTTCTAAAAATTGGCCAACATTCTTCGAATGACTTAACAACAAATGTTTTTTGGACTAGTTACAGATTTGACCAATTTAGAACATTTATGGACTTGATTACTATATATTTTGAGAGGTTTACATGGTATAGTATGGGTTTACAATAAAAGCTTTTATAGTCTTTCAATAAATCATTATGAATTAGACCCTATCTACTATTTCCTTTATTATTCTACTCTATTGTTCTCAAATCCCTATTTATCACCTACTAATTTTATGTTATCCCTCGCAATCCAACTCAAAGACACACTCGAGCAAACAAAACTAATTTTTAATATTATTCTGCACATCTATGAAATAAATAGTTTTCTATTGACATATATTTTATTAGTCTTGGATTTCTTAAAGTGTACTAAAAATGTACCACAAAATTAGTGTATACTTCGGTAATTTTTTCTATCTATCGGATGGATTATTGTACCTTGCTGACGCCTAATCAGCTGTCATTCACAATAGAATTTGAAAGACAGGGTTGTTTTCAATACGACAATAGAAATAATTCACAATCGAATTTGAAGGACAGGGTTGTTTTCTATTCGACAGCGGCTAATGAGGGCGAAATCAAATAAGATTTTTATACCCTATACCACTGGGTACAGGGTATTATAAGTTTGTTTAACGGCAGATGTTTGTCCGTCCGTCTGTCCATGTAAAGTTGTTCGTCGACTACAGGTCGCAATTTCACTCTGATCGTTCTGAAATTTTGCAGTTTAGAGTATTTCGCAGCTGTTAAGATCCCTATTGAATTTGGTTGAAATCGGTTCAGATTTAGATATAGCTCCCATATATATGTTTCGTCCGATTTGGCCCTTTAGTCCTATAGAAGCTGTATTTTACATCCAATCGTTTTGAAATTTAGAATGGTAGAGTTTCTTGATCCATGAACCAACACTACCGAATTTGAAGAAAATCGGTTAAGATTTTGCTATAGCTCCCATATATATGTTTCGTCCGATTTGGCCCTTTAGTTCTATAGAAGCTGTATTTTACATCCAATCGTTTTGAAATTTAGAATTTGCTTAAATAAATGTAATGACACTAATGAAAAATATTGACAATGCTGTGCAAATGGAAATATATTACCATTTTAGCGGAGCATACGAAGTAAAGACGTCTAAATTTTGATGTCTACTTTAAAAAACATTTCCTTTATATATACGAGTATATATAGAGACAAAAATCACTGTCGTTTGTGGTTAAATGAGATTTTAATGATATTTTTCAAAACTATAAATAGTTTTCTTTTTTATTTTCCAGACTTTGGTTTTGCTCAATAAACATACTTAAGATTCTTCAAAAGAAAAACAAAATAATTGTTCGTCTACTATTTTATTAGACAAATTCTTTGGTTAAATTTTTACGATCGCCTCACTTTCAGACTAAATGTCAAAATACTAAAAACAACTATAAATTAAATTTTATGCACAAAATGTTTCGTTTTCTTAAATTAAACATTCCCAAAAAAGAATGTTTGCTCAAAAAAAAATAATTTCTCTCCCACTACCTCCAGTCAAAAGAATTTCCATTCAAATATTTTTCACAAAGAATTTCTATGCCAAAATGTTTGCCAATGAAAAAAGAATAAATGCACAAATAAATATTGATTTAGATTTAAAATGCGAAATGCAATTGCAATAAATATTTATACAAAATCTCAAAGAAAAGATCCCAGAATGGAGGGGCGAAACATGGGCTGGGAGGGGTTGGTGGCTGTACCGAGCAGGCTGGGGTCCGTTATATTTTATGCCGATTTTAATGAACACTTTTTAATTTACTGCCAATTAACACGTTTTGATTGGGCCACGACGTTGGCGTTCTCTCTCAAGCATTTCATTGCAAAATGTTTATTTTGTAAACAGTTTGTGGTTTTTATAGCAAATGTTGTTTTTTTTTTGGTGTAAGGAAAACAATTAAAAATGTTTATATGTGTAATTTTGGAATATTTTGGATAGAACAAAAAAACAATAGGAAGAATTGAATAGAGATGTCAGAGAAAACAATTAAAATTTTAATAATTTTTGCAAAAAAAAAAAAAAAATTGACAATTGAAGCATAATCGCTAATAAGGTTGTAAGCGCCATTAACGCCGTGTGAACAAAAATAATTTGTAATTAATTAAATACATAAAATTTTTTTATAATTATATATATTTTTATGCAGCTATGTCTATAATGCGTGAAGAAAAGAAAATGTTCAAAGTGTCTGCCACTTTTAAAACATTTGTTACGAATTTTTGACCATTTTAATTTAGTCGTTTACAACGTTAATCGCGATTATGCTTCAAATTGGATTCAATTGGTTTTGTTTTTAAACATTTTTTCCAGTTTTTAATTTTTATACCCTACACCACACTGTGGTACAGGGTATTATAACTTTGTGCATTTGTTTGTTATACCCTACACCACACTGTGGTACAGGGTATTATAACTTTGTGCATTTGTTTGTAACACCCAAAAGGAGAAGAAATAGACCCATCGTTTATTATACCGATCGACTTAGAATCACTTTCTGAGTTGATTTAGCTATGTCCGTCTGTCCGTCTGTCTGTCTGTCTGTCTGTCCGTCTGTCTGTCCGTCTGTCTGTCTGTGCATGTATTCTTGTAATCAAAGTACAGGTCGCAATTATGGCCCGATCTCGACGAAACTTTACACACATCTTTTTTTTGGCCCAAGGACGATCCCTATTGAATTTGGTTAAAATCGGTTCAGATTTAGATATAGCCCCCATATATATGTTAGCCCCGATTTGACATGTAAGCGCTGTAAAAACTTTATTTTATATCCGATCAGTATGAAATTCCGCAGAAAGAGGTTTCTTATTATATGAATGAACACTATTAAATTTGGAAGAAATCGGTTCAGATTTAGATATAGCACCCATACATACGTTACCCCCGATTTGACATGTAAGCGCCGTAAAAACTTTATTTTATATCCGATCAGTATGAAATTCGGCAGAAAGAGGTTTCTTATTATATGGATGAACACTATTAAATTTGGAAGAAATCGGTTCAGATTTAGATATAGCCCCCATATATATGTTACCCCCGATTTGACCTATAAGCGCTGTAAAAACTGTATTTTATATCCGATCAGTGCGAAATTCGGCAGAAAGAGGTTTCTTATTACATGAAGGAATACTGCTAAATTTGGAGAAAATCGGTTCAGATTTAGATATAGCTCCCATATATATGTTACCCCCGATTTGACATGTAAGCGCCGTAAAAACTTTATTTTATATCCGATCAGTACGAAATTCGACAGAAGGAGGTCTTTTTACATGAATAAGTATTCAGGGAAGATCGGATCAGATTTACATTAAAGCTCCATATATATGTTCCTCCTGATTTGGTATCAAACCGCTATAGAAGTTGTATTTTACTTCCGATCATTAAAATTTTCCCGAAAGATGTTTCTCACTTTAGGAACGAATATTGCTTAATTTAGCGATTATCGTTTCAGAATTAGAATACGTTTCTACCCATTTACCAATTATTCCAAATTATGACAATGACCCTTATCGCATTGTTAGGGAGGTGTAGGGTATTATATAGTCGGCCCCGCCCGACTTTCTGCCTTTCCTTACTGGTTTTACTTTATACTTAACACTTGAATTTAGACTTTAGACCTTAGACTTTAGACTTTACAATTTACACTTTAGATTTTAGACGTTAGACTTCAGACTTTAACCTTTGGACTTTAGTCATTAGTCATTAGACTCATTAGAGGTTTAGGTTTAGATAGAGCATAGAGCAGTTTAGGTCCCTAGTGTTAACACGGGCTGAAACGACCCTTATCGAAACCAACCTGTTTGATATACAAATTTATCGATAGTACGAATGTCGGTACTGGAAAGATCTGTTAGGCTGCCTATAAAGGCCGACCCCAGTGTGTCCAGTCGTCGTTTACTCAGAGCGGGGCTGTCGCATAGCAAGTGCTCAATGCTCTCCACTTCTTCCTCATCTCCACAGCTTCTGCAGAAGTCATTAGAATGAATACACAATATTTTGGCGTGTTCGCCGATCAAGCAGTGTCCCGTGATACTAACGTGGACAATCTTTGCTTCTCTAGTGCGAGGAGATATTTTGATCTTCTCAGGTCATACCTTGGCCTGATTTATCTAGCTACCCTGCAGGTGCCGATTCCTGTCCATCTTTCGTTGGACTGCCTGATTGCCTCTTGCCTAAGCCAAAGCTTGCACGTGGATAGTGGCGCACCAATATATGCAAATTCTTCGAGAATTTGTAATGTCGTCCCTTTCCTAGCAAGTTAATCGGCTTTGCAGTTCCCCGGGATATCCCTATGCCCAGGCACCCATATGAGGTGTATATTAAACTGCTCAGCCATCTCGTTAAGAGATCTGCGGCAGTCGAGGGCTGTTTTTGTGAATTTAGGGATGCTTGTATAACTTAAAGACTATAGTCTCGAAGCCACATGGAGGGAGGTGGATTCAGCGTTAAGGATCAAATTGACCTGCCGCTTTTTACCATCCGCCTCACCCACCTTGCTGATTCTCCAATTTTGGGCGGGCAGACCAGGATTGGAATTTTTTATTATTTCTATGTGTCAGCCGGGTTGGAGGGCTCTTCTGTAACCCAGGTGATGGCTCTAGGGTGACTAGGGATGTTGTTTTTTCGACAACATCCAACTGGGCACCCGGCCACACCTCACCCGCTCGACTCAGAGCTGAATTTGTGGCTCTTGCAGCCGGCTCATAGGCCTTAAAAGCATCTATGACGCCTTTAGCCCAGGTAAGTGACTCCTTTTGTTTTCGGTAATACAGACTCCAACTTCGTCAAAACTCTGAGCGCTATCCGGTGCTCATTGTGCTTCAGTTTTGACGGTCGGACATGACGTTTTCCCCTCACCGTAGCACCTGTTGTGAGTACTGGGGGGAAATTTTCACAATTTTTGTTGTGGTCGGCTTTGGCCAAGACCAACGGACGGACAGTAGGACGATTGGGGAACCCCCCCCATCGGAACACGAAGGCATCCCCTCAACGAATTTTTTTTTCTGTATCAGCCCGTAATAGATTTTAGACTCTAGACTTTAGACTTTATACTTTGCCCTTTATCATTTATACTTTGTACTTTGTTTTTTATACTTTACACTTTATACATTGAATTCGAATATTTTGTTGCATATTTTATTATACCCTACACCACACTGTGGTACAGGGTATTATAAGTTTGTTTCACGGCAGATGTTTGTAACACCTGAAAATAACACAGCTAGACCCACCTTAAAGTGTACCGATCGACTCAGAATCACTAGCTAAGTCGATTTAACCATGTCTGTCCGTCCATCCGTCTGTCTGTCCATGTAAATTTGTTCGTCGACTACAGGTCGCAATTTCACTCCGATAGTTCTGAAATTCTGCAGTTTATAGTATTTCGCAGCTGTAAAGATCCCTATTGAATTTGGTTGAAATCGGTTCAGATTTAGATATAGCTCCCATATATATCTTTCGTCCGATTTGGCCCTTTAGTCCTATAGAAGCTGTATTTTACACTCAATCATTTTGAAATTTAGAATGGTAGAGTTTCTTGATCCATGAACCAACATTACCGAATTTGAAGAAAATCGGTTAAGATTTAGCTATAGCTCCCATATATATGTTTCGTCCGATTTGGCCATTTAGTCCTATAAAAGCTGTATTTTACATCCAATTGTTTTGAAATTTAGAATGGTAGAGTTTCTTGATCCATGAACCAACATTGCCGAATTTGAAGAAAATCGGTTAAGATTTAGCTATAGCTCCCATATATATGTTTCGTCCGATTTTGCTCTTTAGTCCTGAAGAAGCTGTATTTTACATCCAATCATTTTGAAATTTAGAATGGTAGAGTTTCTTGATCCATCAACCAACACTACCGAATTTGAAGAAAATCGGTTAAGATTTAACTATAGCTCCCATATACATGTTTCGTCCGATTTGGCCCTTTAGTCCTGTAGAAGCTGTATTTTACATCCAATCATTGTGAAATTTAGAATGGTAGAGTTTCTTGATCTATGAACAACCACTGCCGAATTTGAAGAAAATCGGTTAAGATTTAGCTATAGCTCCCATATATATGTTTCGTCCGATTTGGCCCTTTAGTCCTATAAAAGCTGTATTTTACATCCAATCGTTTTGAAATTTAGAATGGTAGAGTTTCTTGATCCATGAACCAACATTGCCGAATTTGAAGAAAATCGGTTAAGATTTAGCTATAGCTCCCATATATATGTTTCGTCCGATTTGGCCCTTTAGTCCTATAAAAGCTGTATTTTACATCCAATCGTATTGAAATTTAGAATGGTAGAGTTTCTTGATCCATGAACCAACACTACCGAATTTGAAGAAAATCGATTAAGAATTAAGTATTGCTCCCATATATATGTTTCGTCCGATTTGGCCCTTTTGTTCTATAGAAGCTGTATTTTACATCCAATCGTTTTGAAATTTAGAATGGTAGAGTTTCTTGATCCATGAACCAACATTGCCGAATTTGAAGAAAATCGGTTAATATTTAGATATAGCTCCCATACATATCTTTCGTCCGATTTGACCCTTTAGTCCTATAGATGCTGTAGTTTACATCCAATCGTTTTGATATTTAGAATGTTAGAGTTTCTTGATACATGGACTAACATTGCCGAATTTGAAGAAAATCGGTTAAGATTTAGCTATAGCTCCCATATATATGTTTCATCCGAATTGGCTCTTTAGACCTGTAGAAACTGTATTTTACATCCAATCGTTTTTATACCCTACACCACACTGTGATACAGGGTATTATTTAAGTATAAAATGTCCCAAAAGTAAAACAATTTATACACGAACTACAAAATTTATATTTCAGAGTTATTCAATATTACGAGAGTGGTGTAGGGTATTATATAGTCGGCCCCGCCCGACTTTAGCCTTTCCTTAGTGGTTTTTATTGCGTTTAATTTTTTTGAGTCATAATCATAAATTTTCAAAATTATAAACAAATAACTTGCATCACACGTTTTCAAATCGATCGTATCAAAATCTCAAGATAAAAATATGCGTGTGCGGTGTGTGAATTTTTAAAAATAATTTCACAAATTACATAAAAATCCAAAAATACAATAAAGGCCACAAGTATTGGAACCACACACACACAAACGCTCATGGGCACTGGCCAAAAATAAAGCAAATAAGTATTTCCAAAATTAAAACAAAAAATAATGAAAAATATTTATTTGAAAACTTATTGAAAATCTGCTAAAAATCGTATTTCATACTTGTCGACATCCACTATATATATGACTAAGTATGTGCGTACTTCTTCACTTAACACTTTCAAAAATTTAAAGAGAAAAAAAAACAATTTTCTCCACACACTGACGTTTAACATAACAACGTTTGCAGCAACTGAATATTGACTGTGTGACGTCACTAATTTTTTCGAGAAGTCCCATTTGCCATTGTGGGAACTGCTCTGTGTGGTATATACGAGTACATATGTACATATGTATAGCCAGGAAAGAAAAATAAACATTTTTTCGAAACAAGTTTTTGTTTCTCTTGTTTTTCTCCTAATATTTTGGCCAAAAGAAAAACATGAATATGGTTGAGTTTTGAATGCAGTATTGAACACAAGACATGTTAAGCAAATAAACTTGGACAGGAAAGGAAAACAAATAGCTAAGTTCATTCAAATTCGTTGTTTAGATTCATTTAAGATTTGCACGAAATTTTGAAATAAACGTACAAAAAAATGATGCATGAATATTTCCGTAAAATAAACTTAAAAAAAAGAAAATAACTTTAAACAAAAAAAATGAACTTACTCATCCTAATCTAAATAAACAAATAGCCGGCAACACTGGCCGTTTAAGCGGGTCGGGCCATTCATTCCCAGCATACCCTTTCATGAAGCTTTCCAAGGAAATCCAGAGGAAAGTTGAATATTTTGTTTTGATTTATATATCCATCCGAAAAGCAATTATCGCAGTGATTTGTCGATTTTCAATGTTAACACTTTGCTTTTTATGGTCCCAGACTTTTAGCCCCTCCCTCGCCTTCCACCCTATCTTAGACCACGGCCAATCCACCTAGGGGGTTGGCATTTATAGTGCAGTTAGCCTGTGTTGTTATTGGCTGATTTTTTATGAAGTGCTCATTGAGATGTTAGATAACGTGTGAATTTTTTGTACTCAGCAGAGAGCACAGTGGTTTGAGTGGAGAAAATTGCTAGTAGGAATTATGAAAAAAAAAACCTGGAAAAAACCATCAGGGAATATATATCCCAGCAGTATGGATGAACCAGACCATGTAATTGAGGACTAACTTACTTACTGAGATACCTAATGCAAGACGTTAGTCACTTTAGTCGAACGTAAAATAGATTTCCGATGTTCTGCGCTTCTTCTCCAATTTATGAGACCAAGCTTCGTCGTTCCATTGAAGTACTGGTCGTCCCCTTCCGCGTGAACCGCCACCGGGTTCGTATTCGAAAGATTGTTTAGCTAAAGCACCTTAATCCAGTTTCACAACATAACCTAGCCAATATAATCGTTTTATTTTAATACCCCTAACTATGTCTGCATATAGCTCATACAGCTCATGGTTCATGTGACGCCAATATTCCCCGACAACGCAGATTGGTTCATAGATTTTACGAAGAATTGTTCTCTCGAACACTCCTCAGTACTGCCTCAGCTGCTTTCGCAACTACCCATGCTTCATCAGGAGACACTGATACTTCAAGTACCAGTACCTTGAAGAAGGTTTTTTGTTCCGGCGAGAGGTGGCCTTAATTTTAAATTGTTTACTTAGTCCAAAGTAGCATCTATTAGCCAATAATGTTCTCTTATTTATATCTAAACTATATTGTTTGTTTTGTTCCTGGCGGTACCGAGGGTTTTTCAACAAGGACGCTACAAAAGTAGACCGACAGGGACAGCAAACGACGCCATATTTTTTTGCCGCTCTTTTGACATTTCTCTTCAGTAAGGTTTGCCATTTCATGATGGAAAGATATACGAGCCAACAACGAGTCGAAATTATTAAAATTTACTACCGAAATTCGGAGTCAGTGGCCTCAACGTCAAGAGCGCGAAAAATCGAAAAATCATCTTCAGCGATGAGGCTCATTTCTGACTGAATGGCTTCGTCAATAAACAAAATATGCGTTATTGGTCAGACAGCAATCCACACGTACTCCATGAGTCATCATTGCATCCCGAAAAAATTACGGTTTGGTGCGGTTTATGGGCCGGCGGCGTCATTGGGCCGTACTTCTTCCGTGATGATCAAGACGGGCACGTTACTGCGAATGGGAATCGCTACCGTTCAATGATAACCGAATATTTTTGGCCCCACTTGGATGATATGGACTTGGAGGACATGTGGTTCCAACAGGACGGCGCCACAAGCCACACAGCGAATGCCACAATCAATTTATTGAAACCAAGTTTGGAGAACGTGTTATCTCACGAAATGGTCCAGTCGATTGGCCGCCTCGGTCGTGCGATTTGACGCCGTTAGACTATTTCCTGCGGGGCTACGTTAAGTCTATGGTCTATGCCAACAAGCCAGCGACGATTGATGAACTTCGTACGAATATCGAACGTGAAATTGCAGCAGTATCGGCCGATTTATGCTTGAAAACCGTCGAAAAGTGGGTTCAGCGTCTGGACTTCTGCAATCGTGCCCGTGGTGGCCATGCAAAAGAAATCGAGTTCCATACATAATGGCATCGTACGTACTTTCACAGGAATAAAGAATTTCATTGATATCCGTTTTTTGTTTTATTTAAACAGAAAATTCAAATTGAATGGGGGCATTTATTTTTTGAAGATTATGTCTATCAAATGTTGGCCGCGGCTACGTCTCAGATGGTCCATCCGTTGAGTCCAATTTTCAATGACTCGTTCGGGCTTTTCGACTGCTTATCTTTTCTTATCTGCTCACCGAAGTGTTCTCTCAATAAATCCATTGATTGATGCGATGTGTGGGAATTGACGCCGTCTTGTTGAAACCAAATGTCGCCGAGATCACGAGCTTCAATTTCAGGCATCCAATAGTCGGTTATCATGGCACGATAACGGTCGCCAATGACGGTTACGTTCTCACCGGCATCAGTTTTGGGGAAATATGGACCAATGATTCCACCGGCCCACAAACCACACCAAACCGTTGTTTTTTCTGGATGAAGCGGCAGCTCTTGAATCTCTTCAGGTTACTCTTCGTCCCAAATGCGGAAATTTTGCTTGTTTACATACCCCGAAATGTGCCTCATTGCTGAACCAAATTTGGCTCGAAAACGTCGGATCTTCTTGGAACTTTTCAAGAGCCCATATAGAGCGAAGAGATGTCGCTTGGGAAGGTCGGGCGGCTTCAGTTCTTGCACAAGCTGTATTTTGTATGCTTTCAATTTAAGATCTCGACGTAGAATGCGCCAAGTCGTTCCATACATCAGTCCGAGTTGCTGCGAACGGCGCCGAATCGACTCTCCACAGTCTTCGGGTACACTCTCAGCTACGGCCGCTACATTTGCTTCACTTCATGCTGGACGTGGTCTATTCGGTCAAATATTATCCAATAATGAATGCTGGGCCTCAAGATGGGTGATGGTGTTGCGAATAGTACGCTCAGTTGGCCGATTATGTTGACCATAAGTTGAGCGAAGTGCACGAAGCACATTCCTCACAGAACGTGAATTTTCGTAATAAAGTTGAACGATTTGTAACCGTTGTTCAGGCGTAAGTCTCTCCATGATGAAATGCCAAACAATACTTAACAAAAATAACATGACAGCGTGACACGACTCACAGGTGATCTGTCAAAAAAAAAGCTATTGAAAAAAAAAGGATATCTACTTTGATCACCCGTTAGATACTGCTAGCAGTGTCCAACCCATGATGCCAGTTCTATTTGCTCCTACGTCTCGTATGACTTTTTCTAGTAGATTGTTAAAAAGATCGCCCGATAAACTGTCCCATTGTCTGAAACCTCTTGTGGCGCTGTATGTCTCGGAGAGGTTCTTTCCTATTTTAACTGAGGAGTATGTATCAGCTAAGGCCATCCTGCAAAGTCGTATTAGTTGTGCAGGGATATCAGAAATGCCTAGAAACACCTTCGAACGTATGATGCTATCGAAAGCGGACTTGTAATCGACGAATAGGTAGATAGGTGTCATTATGCTTTTCTTTGGTATTTGCCAGGATTTGGAATAATGTGAATATGGATTTACTAACAGGCTTAAAGATGCACTGAAAAGGCCCAATTATCTCGTAGACTTTAGATTTTAATCGCTCACTCAATACGATCGATATAATTCTGTAAGCGATGAGGAGATTACTTATTCTCCTGTAGTTGGTATATACGGCTTTGTCTCCTTTTTTGTGCACGGGACATAGTACGCTGAGGTTGCAACCATTGGGCATCGGGCATGCGTTTGTGCCGACAAGCTGATACATAAACCTCATCAGTGTGTCGCCTCGGTTCTTAAATAGCTCCACTGGCAGGCAGTCCATCGGCTCCTGCTGCCTTATTATTCTTCAGCAGGACCGGCTACTGCTATTTAAACATTATTCTGGCTAGGCGGTATTCACTAAATACCGTCGTCATGGATTGTGTCTGGGGTATCTTCATCGACCCAAAAGATACCCCCGATGAAGATTCCAACACCCACCAAATTGCCTTTTTCTTATTTACAGGAGAATGTGGCTCTACCAAATCACTCAGTGTGCTGCTTTAGTATTTGGTAACTGAATTCATTGTGAGAGTACATCTCAATACTCGCACACTCGCGTCTTTCCATTTCTATCTTTTTCCTTTCTCTCGACAACTCCCCTTTGCACCGCGCGTTGCTACTGCCTGTAGGGTAGCCCTGTATGCCGCATTCTTCGCTTCAGTAACATAACGACACTCTTGGCGTAGCAGGGGTTTTTGGGTGGAAGATTTTGCTACCCAAGTACTGCTCTTGCTGCGTTCTCTACAGAGCGGGCAATACTTTTCTATTTTGCGATAATATCTTCGGGAGAAGGATAGCTTTCATCAAGCAATAGGGTCAGGCGAATGGAATATGGCATTGCAGTCTATTGTATGCGCAGCTTTTCTACTTCCAGCTTCCGTGCTGTGTCAGTACGTAAGATTCTCGCTACATTTACACGTGTGTGAACCCTTCGTCGATATTAGCTTCTCCGATCGAACGTAGTCCCTTCCTATTTTTTGCATTAAAATCACTTAGGACAACTTTAATGTCGTGGTCGTGTAGTAATATACCAGGGAAAAATAAATCGAACTAGTGTGCCCGGACAAACGCAGACGCAGTGAAGACGCCAGAACCCCAAGGCAGAACATAACTTTTCCCTAGCCTCCCTCGTTGAACCAATTTGATTGCTTTGAAAAGCTAAAAGTTGGCGGATTCTAACATTAGCCTGGTTATCCAAATCCCCCAAAGAAATGAGAGCCTAGGGTGGCATGTCACCATCTAAGGAGAGCGGAGCACAAGCTCAGAAGGCAATGTCTCTTAAGAAGAGCTTGCAGGTCGCTAGAGGCATGCTCAGATATTTCAGTTTCCGTGCAAGGAAGTTTCTAGTCATGCAAGTTCATATACTTTGAAGTTCTCTGGTATGTCCATGTGGACCGACACCCACATCAGGCGAATATTGAACTGTTCAGCCATCTTGTTAAGCGATCTGCGACCGGCAAGGATAGTTTTTGAATTCAGGAATATAGTTTCCAGGGACTTGATAGCAGCCTGAATATCTGAGAAAATATTGATACCGTCTTTGTTCAAAAAAATAAATATTCAACCAGCTGGGTAAACACTACTGTGATCAGGCAGTATTTTTGCAATGAATATCTCAAGTTTCTCAGAAAAGACATCAAAGCCCAGTTGGTTATTGAGTCTGTATAAAATTTAACGAATCTCCTATATCATGGGATTCGAATATTACATTCTGATCTATCAGGTATAATATTAAGATACTTCTTGTCAAAGATTGGTTCACACATAGTGTAATCAACAATGCCTGGGAGGTCAGGCATTGAGTCTACAATGACACCATTTCCGTAGACATTTCCTGACCAGAGTGACACTTCTCTAAGGTAGAATGTCTAGCGGCATTAAATGTAGTATAACATTTGATGTCTCAGTTGGTTTAGTTCTGAACGCACCAGTGATACATACAGCAGCCACTTCGCCAAACTTTGTTTAGTATTTTGCAGAAGGTGGATTTCTGTAGAGCTGACGACAATGCCGTAGAGCATTATCGGTCTGACTACTGCCGTATACAAGCAATAAACTATACGTGGGTTCTCATTCCAGCGTTTTCCTATTATCCTTTTACAGGACACAGCGGATCTTTGGTTTGAAGTTTCACTTCCAATCTAGAAAAATACCTAAATAGTTTGCGCTTTCATAGAAGGAAATTTCAAACCCCCTAATATGACAGATGCAACAGTTGACACCTTTTATCTGCTGCTGATAATAACTAGTGCTGTCTTGTTGGGGCCATTACCGGAATTCCATCTTGTGGTGGTAAGAAGGGCCTGCTGCAGGACGCCTCTAAGAGTACTCGGAAACTTTACTCTAACAGCTATTGTCACGTCATTTGCATAAGTAGGCAATAACCTTAGCACTCCATTTTCTCCAGAGAAAGCTAAATATTGTTCATGGAGATATTCCACAGTAGAGAAGTCAGAACACCCTTTGGTCGGTTCCCTGCTGACAAATCTATGGAGGTCAGTTCAGCCTAAGCTAGCTGAAAAGTGTCTCTAAATCAGAGGTTTAAGAATGAACCTTCGTATACTGCTATCAACCCCCAGGGTTGCTAGAACCGGATCCTATAGGTCCGGTTCTAGCAACCCTGGATTTATGTTGTAGAAGGAGGGGCCTTATATCTAAGAAAGCTGTCATAGCATATTCCTTAAGAGAGATCCTTCAGTAAATCTGACTAGATCGAACAGAGCGGTTTCGATGGATTTTACCTTGCTGTAGGCATACTGTTTGTTGGACAGTATCTTTTAATTAATTTTAGTACTAAGTTAATTATTATTATAATCCTGATAATTAATTAATAGATAATGAAGGTGTTTGGAGTAGAAACGACGATAGACTAATTTTCCTGGAAGCTTTAGCTCCTTTATTGGACGGCTTTCCGCTTTTAGGAAGACAACAACCTTGTTTTCTCTCCATGTTGATGGTATATGTATATTAAGGCGGGTCGATTTGTGGGGAGGCAAAAAATGTCGCCATTGCTCAGTGAAAATCGTATTCGAGGGATCAAAATAAGAAACTTTGCCGAAGGAACCATACCTCTAAAACGAATTCTGATGTCCCGGAATTTGGGCCGAACTTTTGGGTAGGGGCAAATTTTGAAAAATCCCACTTTGACCCATTTAGAGTGCTCCAATCGAGTCCAAATGTATGACCGACACCCACTTGCCAGTGGCACACCCCCTGGGGGTTCCATACATTTGGACTCGATTGGAGCACTCTAAATGGGTCAAAGAGGGATTTTTTCCGGGACATCAGAATTCGTTTTAGAGGTATGGTTCCTTCGGCAAAGTTTCTTATTTTGATCCCTAGAATACGATTTTCATTGAGCAATGGGCGATTTTTAAATCGACCCGCCCTAATGTATATCCTTGATTGATACAACAAGTTCAGATCTCTCTCAGGCAGGGAGCAATTACATCGCACACTGATTGTAGCTCCGCCATCGAGACCTTGTCTGGACCTGGCGTCTTAAAAGGTTTAATGCTTTTGATAGCCCAAATAATTCTAGATTCAGTTACAATCTCACCATCGATCTCTGACTGCACTTAAACGAAATCCCCAGTTGGTGTATTTAATTCCTTTTCAGAGTTGCCCGGGAAATGTGTATCCTGTTATCCTCACTGTACGTAGTCCAACAACTACCATCTATCTTGCTGTACTCAATAGTACAAAGTGTTGAGGCTAAAATTTTCCGTAACCTTGAGGCTTTGGATGAGCTGTCTACGCCATTGTAGAAATTTATCCAGGATTTATTATGATCCTGTCTAAGCTCATTTTTGCACTGCTTCAGTTCTTGCTTGTAGGTGTCCCAGTACTATGTGTGCCCTTTGCCTTGTTAAACAGCTCCCTGCAGCACATCCTCAGCATAACTAATTGAGACGACCACCACGGCATTCTTACATGAGTTCTGTAATAACCGTATAGTGAGCATATTGTGGTATCACTTTTAATTCGTGCGTACTTGAAGATGCAGGGCTTAAAGGTATTCTAAAAGGTCAATCAAACTTATAAGCACATCTGCTCCATATAGGACAAGCTCCGCTGCCACTCTAATGGCGGTTTCTTTTCTAAAAAATGATGTTTACCTGTGAGAGAGCAACATTTTAAAAATGTCGCCTACACCCTCTTGTACTGCTGCATTTTTCAAGGTCAGAATCGAAAACAAAAATGCAAAAAAACTTGTCTTTTAACTCACTATTAGCTCGACGCCGAAAAAACATCTGTTTTGTGGGGCAGCGTCCACCCCTTTGATTAAATACAGGGCTGAAATATTGCATTTTTGCACCGCACAAGTGCGACATTACTTACAAAAGAATACGAAACCCTTTCACAGAGCAGGATTTTTTTTACAAACGAAAAAAAATGAATTTTTGATGCGAAAGGCAGAACAAATGTAGCATTTTTTGGCACAAAAGAAAACACTATAACCTAACCAATGTTATAGTTTTTGGGCTATTATACTAAAATTGGTAGGGTTCATATATAAGTTTAACATTAACATTACTTTTTAAACTTTTAAGCAGCATTTAAATTATTCTTTTTTAGTTGTGCTATTATTGATCAAGTTTTTCTTTATTTTCAGGTAAGTGTACAAAAAAATCTGCTATTTTATTCTACGGCCTATGGTAAGTAATACCGTCAGAACTGGACAGTTTTTCCTCTATAATGTGAAGAGATATTTTGACCTTCTCAGGTCGTAACCTGACCATCTTACGTAGGCTCCCAAACACACTGACAATCTACGGGAGTTTTCAGTGTAAATGCAATGATATCCGGTTAATATAGTGTTAAATTTAAATACGCATCATAATGAATATGGCAACTTCTGTTTTGAACTTGCAACTGGCAATACTTTAGTGAGAAACCCGTATTTAGCAAATACAACAACCATGCCACGCCAATGAGTGGCGCCATCTGATTACAAATTTAAACTATTATTTCTTTTCAATACCTTTGATTTTCTCTCAATACATACGAGTTTTGTTTTGTTGTTTATGTTGATTTTACCATTTTTGTAACAAAAAAGAAAAATCAATGAGATTTCAATGAATTTCGATTTGTTTGGAATGTATAGAAAAAGCGAATTGTTTGCTTCACATTAGAACTGTATAAACAAACTGCACAGTGTTTCAAAACAGTAAAGATTATTAGCAGAACTATTAAATAAAATGCAAGAGATAATTTAAAATATTTAACAATTAAAGTAAGCAACAAAACGTGTGGGCGATAAGACTGTGCTAAATAAAATAAAAAATTTCCATGTGATACCCTATGAAATCCAAAAAATGCAATTGTTTTATTTCTGATCAAAATTAGCACAATATAAAGTGACGGAGGAAAACGAACATGGAGTAAATCCTACAAAAACCAAGCTGGTTCTCTTCTACAGTAATACAAATTACCAGCTGTAGAACTCATAACTTATTTTTCATTCGTTATTTTGTCACAGCATACCCAAAATGTATCTATAATCTTTAGGCATGATGTGAAAACAATTTTATTTTATTGGTCACTAGCCAGGAACAGTGTATGTATATTCCAAGCTGATATGGCCCTGCCTCACTTATCGCGTCTATCCTGCCAAGTCACTGTCTTATTGGATGACACGCATAGAAACCGAAAGTCTTGACAAATGACTTCTGCAGAAGCTGTGGCTTCGAAGAGGAGGAGGAATTGATAGAACACATGCTGTGTCTTTGTATTATTCTGAATGAGGTCCCGCGATCTGAAAAATTTTGATACAACACCTCAAAATAAGAAGACAAATTAAGGGGAGTGTTATCGATACCTCACTTAGTTATCGGAAGCTAATGTTGAAAAATTCGAAAAAATTGTGTTTTTTTGTGTAATGAGCTCAATTTAAATTAAAAATTTTTCGATAACGATAATCGAAAATGAATATTGAAAAATATAGATTTTTACTATATTAAAAAATATGTAATGAATTGTTCTATAAAATGAGCTCAATATGAAAAAAACTGAAATATGTAATTGAATAAAAATTGTCGATAACGATAATGCAAATATGGAAAATGTATTTATTATTCTGAATGAAGTCCCACGATCTGAAACATTTTGATACATCACCTCAAAATAAGAAGACAAATTAAGGGGTGTGTATCGATAGCTCACTTATGGCGATTTATTTTCAGCAAAAAAGTGCAAGATTTCCGTTACCCTTTTCCCGAAATCTGGAGTTTGATATCATATTTTTAAGTAGGAGCTAAGTTTATTTCGAGGGACTGCATATGTTCCATCCAAAAAGGGAAAATTTTTTTCAGAATTTCGAGTCTTTTTTCAGAATCGACACTTTTTTCAGAACCTAAATCACCATTAGTTATCGATTTATGGGAAACTAATGTTTGAAAAATTCGAAAAAAATTTTATTTTTTTGTAAAATGAGCTCAATATGAAAAAAATTTAAATAAAAATTTTCGATAACGATAATCGAAAATGAAAATTGAAAAATATAGATTTTTACTAAATAAAGGGCTTTCCAACAAGAGGTGTTATTTTTGTATTCAAAGCAAAATGCCATTTTTTGAGATAAATAAAGAGGAAATTTGCCGTTAATAATGAAAAACAACATCAGCCAAATGGCCACCAGGACCACGCTTACAGGACCATATCCTTTTAATGAAATTTTGCATAACCAAATCGCAAAGTGGCTGACCTATGTCCTCGATAGCCTCACGAATTCTGTCTTTGAGGTCTTGAATCGACGCTGGGCTGTTGGCATAGACCTTACCTTTCACGTGGCCCCAAAGGAAGAAGTCGCAAGGTGTTAAATCACAAGATCTCGGTGGCCAATTGTGATCACCTCTTCGAGAGATAACACGGTCCGGAAACTTTTCCCGTAACAGAGCAATGGTTTCGTTGCTTGTGTGGGACGTAGCGCCGTCTTGTTCAAAGTAAACGTTGTCCAGATCAATACCATCCAATTCCGACCATAAAAAATCATTAATCATCTCTCGATAGCGCAATCCATTCACCGTAACTGTTGATCCAACCTCATTTTCGAAAAAGTAAGGTCCAACGACCCCGCCGGACCATAAACCGCACCAAACCGTCACACGTTGAGGATGGAGAGGCTTCTCAACAATAACTCTTGGGTTTTCCGAGCCCCAGATGCGACAATTTTGCTTGTTGACGTAGCCACCGAGGTGGAAATGGGCCTCATCAGTCAAGATGATTTTCGAATTTTGATAATTTCAATTTTCAATGCGTTGTTGAATCGTGTATCGTTCCATTTTTAGTAATGGCGTAGTTTCTACTTGTCAAATGTCAAAGAATAAAAGCTTCAAAAGTGACAGCTATCGAAATACCGGGTGATTCAAAATAACACCTCTTGCTGGAAAACCCTGTATTTTGGTCAGAATAATAAAGGCATATCCGAGGAAAATTGATATTAAAAAAAAAATCTTACAGATTTCAGGAAATAATATGATTTGGTTCGTGGAAACATAAGTTTCTATGTAGAAATTAGCAATTGAAAGTCCCGAATCACACGAGGCAACATTAGTTGCGGCTAAATCGTAGTTCGTAGGGGAGAGAGGCAGAAGGAATAAAATAGGCAATTCCTCCCATTCCTTCTCTCTCCCCTACGAATACGCGTCTAGCTGCAACTAATGTTGCCTTGTGTGCTTATGTTGCCTCGTGTGATCCGACATAAATAACATAATATACATACACGACATATTACCAGACTTGACTCATCTCAGAGAATATGACTGGAAGATACTGCGAAAATTCGTGTCTAGTACCGATTTTCTGTAACTCGTGAGGTATAAAGAGATCATAAATAAGGAGCGCACAACAGGCCGAACCACTGGCTTAAGTGTATGTCCATGGACATGAGACGTTTAAACGTCTCCTCTCTTCAACCTAACCTAACCTACACATAAGTATACCCATTGTCCCCTAAACAATATACTTAAGTCAATCGAGATTTTTTTTCTGCATAGTGTAATTATCGGGCATATCACAGAGTGCAAAATCGTACAAGAATTTATGTTTTTGAAATCGAAAACGTTTTTAGCTTCTACAGAAAACGTAAACCGAAAAATAAATTTCGGTTTAAAACGTTCACAAAATCTGAAGTGAAATTTATGTTTTTAGTAATTAAACTCCAGAAAAGTCAAAAAATCTACTAAAGAGTAAATATGAATAATATTTGAATTAATTTCAAGCAAAAAAAAACTACAAATACTTTTCGTACGAAAATGTTAATACTTTTGGTCTTCGAAGTGCTATATCCCCTAAAGCAACCATAAAACAGAAAAAAATAAGTGAAAATGCAACCCTGAACCTAAAAAAAAGAAAAAAGAAGATTCGATCAATGAAATATAAGTTTTTATTTTAATGTTAAATTTAATAAAAATAATTGTTATATATTTAAAGGGGCGGGGCACACACTGAAACTTTAATCAAGCCAAGATTTTGGCATACTTTATTTTTTGGCTTTAATATGTTTTATTTATTTTCACTACCGTCGAACAGAATCTGGAGTCGAACCGATATTGTTGACGGCGGTGATTTAAACACCTGTTTCTGATTTCTCTGCTGCCATATTTTTGATAGTGTTTTTCGGTTTTCATTTTCTTTCGGTTTCATGATAACGTACAAGAGCTGTAGAAGCAAAAGTAAAAGGATACGATTTTGAAAAACGAAAAGGAACCAATTTCGTACAAAACCTGTGACATGCCTGTATAAGAGTTTATTAAAAATGACATAAATTTTTTTTAATAATATTATCAAAGGTAATATAAACAAATTCGTGTTTTCCTCGAGGCATTTTTTATGTTTCAAAACACTGTGCCTTGTGCCTCTTTTCGCACTGAATTTCAAGTTACTATGAACGAAATTCTAACACGATTTTTTTTGTTCACTTGCCATTGTAAATCTCTGACATTACACTTAACATAGCAAATAATATAGGACAACTGAAGCAGATATATGGAGTGCCGAACGGACAGACAGATTACTGATCATTCCCAAGGGTTATTTTTACAGTTTTTATAGTTTACTACTTCCCACTTGCCCAATATGTACGATGACATACACCACAAACCTTGACCGTGTCCTTGAGAGGGTTAATGATCCTCAGACTAAACGAAACAGGTATTGAATATCATGAGTATAGGTAGTTGTCTGTGCTTTGTGAGGGCTGTCTCCTTAATCTGTTGTAACAACAACAGACAGATAATATCTTTTGTTTACCTCTGATCGCTGCCAACAACAAACAAAGAGCTGCTGTAAAAAAGAAAAATGTGTCAAACACGAACAGTAAAATTCTCCCTACTCAGTTTTGTGTAACTCTCCCTACGGCAAACAGATCGTTCCTCTCTCTCCCTTTCTCCTCGTCCCACTCACAACATAATGAACACCACAGACAACAACCAACCAAAAAGGAACCAACCAACCACTCACATAGCCAGATTTTTGGTTGGTATCATTGCAAAATATGAGAACAACTCAAAACAGTTCATTTTTAGACATCGACGCGAGCGCGTAACATTTTGAAGGCGAACACAAAATGTGTGCGAAAAATATTGAAAATATTTTGAATATAGAAAATATTCTAAAATTGTATATATAAAACAGTCAAAAGAAATTTCGAAACGAATACGGTATAAAACAAATGAAAAAATAAATGTGGTTTATTTTTAGTAACAAGTGAAAACACACATAAATGTGAAACAAGCAACGACCAACTGTAATAAATATTGAAAACTAATTAAATTTTGATTATACAAAAATACCCATATTGAAGAAAAAAATCGAATCGAATATATGTATACTATACACTTCAAAAAAAATGTATGATATAATTAAAAATCAGAAAAACAATGAAAGAATTATTAAGGCTGACACTCATCATTTTTATGAAACCTCAAAATCACCAACAGAGGTGTAAAAAGCATCAGCTGTAGCAGTGGAGGCCACAACCAACCAAAATCCCCCGGTTTATGTATCTAACAAGACACACACAAAAAAATTAGGCTATTTAAAAATAGCTTTCGGAAGTGTGATCAAATATTTGCCTGAAAAGTGAAAAGTGCAAGAAAACATAACCGAAAACATTACGGATGAATTGAAAAAAGATTACTAAGCAAGGAAGGGAAGAAGAAGAAAAGAGACTAACAAGTACTATTATACATCACAATAAAAGAGAAAAGAAACAACCGCTATTAACAAAAGAGACAAACACTATTAAGAGCCAAACGAATGTGAAAAAGAGAGTGTATTTATTAAACGAATTTACAACACATATTATTAGAAAGTAGAAAATGAAAAATAAAATAACATAAAATATCTGGTTAATGTAATTTTTAATAAAAATTTAAAATAATTGATACCTTTTTGTAAATGACGTCGGAAACATTGAGGGAGTGATAACATGTAAAAGTGATCTCAGAGCAAACAAGTTGTAATCGTAATAAAATCTCAACAACAATTTCAAAAATTTTGAGTTAATTTAATATCAGTGAGAGAGATGGCGAAGGGGAGATAGATTGCTGTGAATGAAAACTAGTAATGACTAAAGGCGCGGTTAGGCAAACTTAACCGTAATTTAAATTTAGCGCCGCCGTAACGTTGCCCGCTGGAGCAATTACCCAAAATTTTAAAAACGTGGTGTATCACTTAGACATTCACAACAATATTAGCAACAAATTAACTTTATTTTATATTAATTTGCTACTAATTTTTCATTTTTTTACTTATTTATCATTACTTTTCAAAAGTTTCGCATAAATTCAATCTTTTTTCATTATTTTACTAAATTTGTTTGTAAATGCACGTAAACGTAGCAAAGCAAATTTCAGCCGTCCGTTTATGTTTCGTTTCCGTTTGCTAATCGTTTACACTGATTTGTGCGGATTTACACTGATTGAACGTTCAGCAGATTATCGGCGTTTTGTAGGAGAGAGAGGCATTCGGCAAGAGGGGTGGGAAATCTCTCACTGAACGTTTTGAGTTCTTCGTGCAAGTTCAAAAGAGAATTTGATGATAAGCTGCTGAAAAAACTTGCCTAGTGTAAATCTAGACTTTCCACATGTCAGATTGATTCAGCTGATTCGTTATGCTACGGGGCCGTTACGGTTACGTTTGCCTAACCCAAAAAAGATTATCTATTGAAAGAGACCTAACATGGTTCAATAAATAGCAACAATTGGAGAAAGAGGATAGGAATTTCTAAATTCTGCTTCTAGTCCGGAAAAAGACGATAGAAATAAGAGAGAGTTCCGGTCTCTCCAGTTCATTACAACACATTTGCAAAAGATTATCTTCAGGCCAGGGCCTTTTAGATCATAAACACTCAAACTAATAGATGGTCCGTCGTACTCTTTAAAAAGTGACAGTTACGAACGATTAAATTTTTGACAGTTGTTTTGCTCTCTTCGAGATATTTTGGCACTCTCTTGTTAGCTCTCGAGATTTAATTTGCCGATTTAAAGATGTGTTTTTTGCTATTTTATTTTAAAAATCAATTGTGTTTGCTCCAATTGTGATTGTAAAGTGAAATGTTTGAGGAAAAATGCCAAAAATATGTATAAAAAATAAAAACAAATTTGTGCTCTTTCTTCTCTTAACTACTAATGTCAAAAATTTAATCGTTCGTAACTCGAGAAATTTGCTTAAGAGAGCGAAGGACCATCTAGTAGTTGAGTATTTATGTTTTAGATGGAGTTTGGCCATTTTCCATTAGTTTTCTGTTAGGAAGGTTAGCTTTATAGTGGCAGGCACTTGACTACGGTTAGGTTAGTTTGACAGAGGATGACGCCTGGCGGATGAGACCAACCGTCCACTGAGATCATATTTGATCCATTACGTTTCCTCATAGAATTCTATCAAATCAGTTAATTCTCTAGTTTCAATCAGTTGCCTTGATGATTTATAGAAGTCTGAGTGGGTCCACCCCTTACGTTGGTGCAGCTTCTGAAAAAACGGAGCCCAGTATCTTCTTTCTTCTGTAGGATAAAATTGGACATTTGCAAAGGAAATGAAAAATATTTTCCACTGTGTCAGGATCTTGAGACCAGGGGCATAGGTCGTCAATTCTATGCATATGCTTATCCTGTAATAAGGCCCACAATATGTCGCAGATGCGCATTATCTAAGCCTAGCAGTATCTCAGTATTCCGTGAAGACATTTCGTCCCAAAGAGCTATATTTTGCTCACATCCTGCCGCTTAATTCCATCACTGATGATAACGCTTTTAATATTTCTGTTTTATATCAAAGTAGATTAAGGAAATGGGTGTGGCTACCCACCCTTTTCAGCCTCGACATTGCTTCATTTCCAAATTTGTCTTTGTGGCATGGTACCCAATACAGCGTAGTATTATGCGGTTCTTCGAGAACCTTGAGCTCTCTGCGACTTCGGCTGACTACCTTCGACCTTTTATTCATGCTCTGTAAAGCCTTTAAAGCGGCCTGGTTGTCGATGAAAAAGCCAATCTCCTTGATATATAAATATTTGCATCAGCGAGATAAGTTCAGATGCTTTGGCAATCGCATACACATATTCATTACGTAAGCGAAGAGACCAAAATCAGTACCCTCCTCCATTTTGGAACCATCTGTAAAGACATTTAGACTATGTAGTCCATTGTGACACCACGAGGACGGAATAGTCAAAATGAATTATCTTGGTACCTTCCGGTGAATATTTTTTTTTTTGCTTTAAAAGGCTCAAAAGTAAGTTACAGAGTCACGAATAAGATTTTAGCATAGGGTCGAGCACAGATGCAAAAGGTGTTCTATATATTTCTCCTCCTCTTCGTCGCCGCAACATCTGCAAAGGTCACATCTAAAGACTTTCGGTCTCCCTGTGTGTCTTCTAAAAAGACGCCGATCCGTCATTGTAGAGACGATAAAGCAGACGCCCTGTCTCGGTAACGACGGCAGGATGTTGGTGTTTTTCGAGTCCAGGCAGGGCCAGTCCTACATGTATATAAGAAGGTTCCTCTCTTGGTATCAACATGACACGTACACAGTGAATAGGGACCATCTGAGCACTCTCTCTTAAGAAGAGATTTCCTGCTGCTAGTAATTTAAATGTATCGAAGATAGTTCCTAGCCTTATAAGATCATCGACACTGCAGTTCCCTGCAATTCCATGCAATTCCCAGAGAGAGGTCGTCATAGAAATCAGGTGGATTTTCGACTCCTCAACCATTTCATTAAGTGATCTGCTGCAGCTGATGGCAGTTCATGAATTTACGAACACATAATCCATGGATTTATTCCAAACTTTGTCAGTCATTTTACTGCTTCCGCGTCAAGGTATCCATCAATAAAGCTTAAATTTTCAAATTTATTAATAGTACGAATATCGGTACCGGTAAGATCTGTCCCTCTGATCCGACCCCAGTATGTCCAGTCGTCGTTTACTCAAAGCGGGACAGTGGCATAGCAAGTGTTTAATGCTCTCCACTTCTTCCTCATCTCCACAGCTTCTGCAGAAGTCGTTGGAGTCAATATCCAATCTTCTGGCGTGTGCGCCGATCAGGCAGTGTCCCGTCAGAACTAATACTAACGTAGACAATCTTTTCCTCTCTAGTGCGGGAAGATATTTTGATATTCTCAGGTCATACCTTGGCCAGATTTGTCTAGCTACGCTACAGGTGCCGATTTCTGTCCATATTTCTGATTGCCCCTTGCCTAAGCCAAAGCTTGCATGTGCATAGTGGCGCACCAATATATGCAAATTCTTCGAGAATTTTTAATGTCGTCCCTTTCCTAGCAAGTTCATCGGCTTTGCAGTTCCCCGGGATATCCCTATGCCCAGGCACCCATATGAGGTGTACATTAAATTGCTCAGCCATCTCGTTAAGAGATCCGCGGCAGTTGAGTGCTGTTTGTAAATTTGGGAAATCCAGAGAATTGATGGCAGCCTGGCTGTCCGAGTAATTGACTTTGCATACTTACCCTTGCAATATGATTACATGATTTCGGCCAAACATTATCCTTTCTTCTCCTTAGTATACTACAAGTTGGGGACCAGTTGGGTTATCTACTACTTAGTATAGAAGTATAGTTGGATTATATACTCCTTAGTAGAGGACCTGTTAAGTTATCTACTGCTTCGTAGACGTGCAGTTGGGTCATATAATCTACTACTTAATATAGATATAGTAAAGGACAAGTTGGATTATCTACTACTTAGTATAAAACCAGATGAGTTATATACTCCTGAGTAGAGAACCTGTTGGGCTACCAGAGAACCTGGGTTATCTTCTACTTAGTTGATGACCAGTTGGGTTATCTACACATTAGTAGATCCACTCCTTAGTAAACGAACATTTTCTATTCCTTAAGGCGTCCATATGAGTTATCTACTCCTTAGTAGAGGATCAGTTAGGTTATCTACTCCTTAATAAACGAACAGTTGGGTTATCCGTTGCTTAGCAGCCGCGCATTAGGGTTATCTATTCCATAGAAGTTGAGCAGTTTCAAAGTTCAACAAATGAATAGTAAACATTTAAATGATTTAAAATAAAACTTATGCTGTGTATGACAAAGGCATTTTAATGTTACCGGGTTTTTTCATATTGAAGGGACAATCGGTGAACTGATTTATATTCTCTGTAGACCTATCACGTGTTTGATTCTCTACTACTTCAATCTCACGTAGGGTAGCTCTTGGAACCATTGAATTAAACCATTAACCACCTTATGTTATTCTGCCGGTGATATACATCTACTTCAACAGCAAATCCTTTTGATGAACCAGTCATAGAATTACACAGGCAAAAATTCAAGAGCGACGACAGTGATTCCTTGATGGAGGTAGTACATGTCACTATATACGTAGATTTGTTCTTGAAGTCTCTATCAAATGTTTCTTTTACATTACTACAGAAGTTAAGTTTTTTTAGTTCTGCTTTATAGTTGTCTCAATCCTGTGACGCTCTTGTAGACTTTGTTCAGCTAATGAACCTCCTCCAGCATTTCGAGAGATTAACTTTCACCAAGAACGACCAAAATTATGGCTTTAAAGAGATCTAGTTTTTTAGGACATGAAGCTTTAGTGAGTCAATTATGAATGAAGCAAGTGTTCATCACAGAGATTGTTGATCACTGAGAATCTTCCTCTAAACCACAGTCGACCTAATATGTCTACATCTTCCTCTATATAAGAGTCGATCACTGAGCTCTTTCCTATAGTCGATCACTGATATCTTTCCCTTTACTAGATTCGATCACTGAGATCGTCCTCTATACTATAGAGTCGACCTCTGAGGAGTTCCTCTATAATAGAGTCGATCACTGAGATTTTCCTTTATACTAGAGTCGATCACTGAAATCTTCCTCTATACTAGAGTCGATTACTGAGGGCTTTCTGTACACTAGAGTCGATCACTGAGATCTTCCTTTATACTAGAAGGTATCACTAAGATCTCCCTTTATACTAGAGTCGATTACTGAGGTCTTCCTTTATACTTGAGTCGATCACTGAGATCTTCCTCTATACTAGAGTCGATTACTGAGGGCTTTCTGTACACTAGAGTCGATCACTGAGATCTTCCTTTATACTAGAAGGTATCACTGAGATCTTCCTCTACACTAGAGTCGATCACTGAGATATTCCTTTATACTAGAATCGATCACTGAGATCTTTCTCTATACTAGAGCCGATCACTGAGGTCTTCCTCTACACTAGAGTCGATCAGTAAAATCGTCCTTTATACTAGGGTCGATCATTGAGATCTTCCTCTACACTAGAGTCGAACACTGAGATCTTCCTCTATACTAGAGTCGATCACTGAGATTTTCCTTTATACTAGAGTCGATCACTGAAATCTTCCTCTATAATAACGTCGATCACTGAGATCTTCCTCTACACTAGAGTCGATCAGTGAGATATTCCGTTATACTAGAGTTAATTTCTGAGATATGCCTCTACACTAGAGTCGATCACTGAGATCTTTCTTTATACTAGAGTCGATCACTGAGGTCTTATTCTGTACTGTAGTCGATCACTAAGATATTCATTTATACTAGAGTCGATCACTGAGATATTCTTCTATACTCGAGTCGATCACTGAGATCTTCTTCTAAACTAGAGTCAATCACTGAGATATTCATTTATACTAGAGTTGATTTCTGAGATATTCCTGTACAATAGATTCGATCACTGAGATCTTCCTTTATAATAGAGTCGATCACTGAGATCTTCCTTTATAATAGAGTCGATCACTGAGATCTTCCTTTATACTAGATTCGATCACTGAGATCTTCCTTTATAATAGAGTCGATCACTGAGATCTTCCTTTATACTAGAGACGATCACTGAGATCTTCCTTTATACTAGAGTCGATCACTGATGTCTTCCTTTGTACTAGAGCCGACCACTGAGATCTTCCTCTACACTAGGGTCGATCACTGAGATTTTCAGTGAGATCTGCCTTTATACTAGAGTAGATCTCTGAGATATTCCTCTCACTAGAGTCGATCACTGAGATCTTCCTTTATTCTAAAGTCGATCACTGATATCTTCCTCTATACAAGAGTCGATCACTGAGGTCTTATGCTGTACTGTAGTCGATCACTGAGATATTCATTCATAGTAGAGTCGATCTCTGAGATATTCCTCTACACTAGAGTCGATCTCTGAGATATTCCTTTATACTAGAGTCGATCACTGAGATATTCCTTCATACTAGAGTCAATCACCGAGATCTTCCTCAGTAACAGAGTTGATCACTGAGATCTTCCTCTACACTAGAGTCGATCACTGAGATCTTCCTTTACACTGGATTCGATCACTGAGATCTTCCTCTAAACTAGAGTCTAATACTAAGATATTCCTTTATACTACAGTCGATCACTGTGATCTTCCTCTATACTAGAGTCGATCACTGAGATATTCCTCTATACTAGAGTCGATCACTGAGGTCTTATTCTGTACTGTAGTCGATCAACCAAATCTACCTTTATACTAGAGTCGATCACTGATTCTTCCTATACACTAGATTCGATCAATGATATCTTCTTCTATACTGGCGTCATCACTGAGATCTTTCTTTATATTAGAGTCGATCACTGGCATATTCCTTTATATTACAGTCGAATCTTCGTCTATACTAGAGTCGATCTCTGAAGAACTTCTCTATACTTGATTCGAACACTAAGATCTTCCTCTATACTATAGTCGATCACTGATATATTCCTCTATACTAGAGTTGATCACTGAGATCTACCTGTATGTATACTAGAGTCAATCATTGAGTTCTTATTCTGTACTGTAGTCGATTACTGAGAAATTCCTTTGTACTAGAGTCGATCATTGAGATCTTCCTTTATACTAGAGTCGATCACTGGGCCTTATTCTATACAAGAGTCGATCACTGAGTTCTTATTCTGTACTGTTGTCGATCACTGAGATATTCATTTATACTAGAGTCGATCACTGAGATCTTCCTCTATACTAGAGTCGATTTCTGAGGTCTTCCTCTATACTAAAGAGGTATTCCTTTATACTACAGTCGATCACTGAGATCTTCCTCTATACTAGATTTCTTTACATTAGTGTGAATCCCCCAAGATCTTCAATGACCGACTTTCAAAATGAAAAAAAATCGTAAAAAATCTATATAATGTGTACAAACACATTTGATTTAATACATAAAACTTGTTTGCTCTGGAACTAACATTATCGTATACTGAAAGTGTATTTACAAAAGAGAAAAATTATAACCTGAGAGAGAGACGACTGTGAGAGAAAGTTTAATGACAACTTAGTAAAGAGACACATATTCACTCAAAAACCAAAAGAGAAAATACGTTGATCGAATTTAAAAACAAAACAATAACATAATAAAATTGGATTATAATTGGATCGTCGCTATGCAACGAAAAGAATTTACAAATTTATTTACAGGCTTTTAGCGTTTTTGATGACCTAGAACTGTAATTAATAAACTACGATAATTATAAATAAGTAAACCGAAATTTGAGATAAAAGAGAAATAACATAACACGACAACTGAACTACAAAAATATATAAAATAACCGACAACCTAAAAACAAGAAATAATGTGCAATTTAACTTTAATTAAAAATAAAAAACGTTAAAAACCGACAACTCAAACCAAGAAATAATGTGCAATTTAATAATCCTGTAAAAATAAAAATATTCAAAACCCTAAAATCGAGGAAAGGAATTTGCAGCTAAAGAAATAAACTAATTCAAACATTTTCTTAAGACTGAAGAAAACATAACATTGAATTGATGACACAAAGCATTTAAACAATCCGACAGTCTGATGCTGATATTCTTGCAAAAAAAAAGTTAAACATAACGACAATTTTAAAACACCTAAGCAGTATTAAAGAGAATTTCTCCTTAGAAAAGGGCAGAGATAGAAGAAGGAAGAGAGTTACAACCTTATCGCTTTCGCATGGAGTAATTCATTAAAACCAAATTGAAGTAGTTATAAAAAATACCTTAGGAAACGAAACCCAACGAAGACCTCAACATGGAACGTGAATATCGCGAGGATCCCTCTTCCTCATCATCTCAAATACGTCGACGCCGTCGAACAGGCCGTTCCATGCGTGAGAAAACTCCAGATCCCTCAAAACGACGCCGTTCCTCCGAAGATGAGAGCAGTATGATTGATGGCTCAGAGGGAGCTGCAGCTCAAGTTGTAAGCATGCAGATACGCCCTCCGCAACGCACGCTATCAGCACATGAAAGTAAAATTCTACGACGACGCGATAAAACTTTCGCTTCGGCCGCTTCACGTTCCCACTCTCAACCCCGGGAAGCTGAGAAACTCTCAGAACCCGAGGCCAGTGAGTTGATACGCACGGTCAAAAGAAGTCTCTCTATGCCGCGCAATAAAGAGACCGAGTCAAGTGAAGCCGAAATGATGACACGAGATAGAACTTTATCGCCCGAGGCGAGAGAAACGGTGAGACCAACAGTTAGACAAGCGCAGCCTCAACTTCAACCCGTACAGTCAACAGCCGATGAAAATCTCTCTCGCCTAGAGCAAAATCTTCGTCGCTTCGAAGAAGAACGTAAACGTTTCGAATCGGAAAAACGTCTGTTCGAACGCGAGAAGAGAGATCACAAAATGAGATTTAAACAAATGATTGATAATGACGAGAGAAAACGTATAATGCAATCCTATCGCAAGCTAAGCGATCGCATTAAGCTACCGCAAGATGCCGAAGAGAGACGACGTTTGATTCACAGTTTAAGATTGGATAGAAATGAAGTGACTCTACCCGCTACTCGGGCGGCTCATCAACGTAATCGCCTTAGTGGAGGTTACGAGGAGTCGTCAACACAATTTTCCTCATCCGAAGCTGAAATGAACGATGAGAGGAGTATTAAACAAATGTCACCGGTGAGAAGACACAACAGCGCTCTCGCCACAGTCAGTGTGAGAGGACCACCTCCTCAACCACCAACACGCAAATCGGTAAGCCGTAATAACTCTATCTCGCCGGTGAGACCAGACACTCGCAACGAATCTCTCTCGCCAGCTAGAACCACAGTCAGTCGCAACAATTCTCTCTCGCCGGTGAGAACAGTGGTTAGTCGTAATAATTCCCTATCGCCGGTACGGCCCGAAAGGCGTTCAAAAACTCCAGAGCAAAGGGCTCAAATTGTCCGCAAACACAGTCACAGAGAACATAGAGAAAGAGAAGAGCCTACAAAACAAGATACCACTGCTACGGAAATGGATACTGATAAAGAGCAAAGATTGCGGCATAGAAAAACGAAGAGAGAGAGAAGTGAGTCTTTGCGTCACGAAGAAATGCCTAGAAAACATAGCCTAGACTCGGAAGAGATGGTGAAATCGAAACGCAAGCAAAGTATAGAGTCGCTAGATAGTGTAGATAGCAGTAGTAAACAAGCCAGGAAGATCAGCAACGAACATGAAGTCGTTACAATTAAGTCATCACCTCAAAAGTCGCGGCAGGGTGAGGAAAAAGAAAATGAAGCAGTTTCTTCGAAAGAAGTAGAAGAGAAGCCATCATTTCTTCGCAGATTCTTTGGAAGATTCCGAAAAGCTAAGTCTCTTACACCCACAGCACCAGAACCAGAAAAAGAAATACCCAAAGAGCAAGAAGAACTCTTGCCGGAACCTCAAAAGGAACCCGAACTGCCCGATAAACTATTATCCTTTGCCTTTCTGCGGCTCTTCTTCTCAGATGCTCGTCAACAGTGGCGTATAATGAAATCCCGACATCCTCGGGAATGTGATGAGATACGCAAATTGCGCAATAAATGTTTTGCCCATACAATCGTCTTAATATTACTGGTCGGCTTTGGTGGTCTAATGTTCCGCTACACTGAGGGAACCTCCGAGGACATCTATAAGTGTGAAGTGCGCAAGGTCAAGAGAGATTTTGTTGATCACTTGTGGACTAATAGTCATAATATGAGGTGGGCTTTGATTTAGAGGATTTACACGAAGAGATATTTTTAATAGTTTCTTGTTTCAGAGAGGAAGATTGGAAGACTCTGGCTCGCCAGAAGCTGCGTAAATTCGAAGAGGAATTACATGCCATGGGTGCCATGGGTATACGCTATTTCCCCGGTCAACGCTCGTGGAACTTTGTCAATTGTATTTTATACTGTTGGACTGTGATAACAACTATTGGTAATGATATTTTGGGAATGCCATATAACATATACAATGTTGTGTTAAATCGGGAAGGAAAGATTTAGTCTCATTTGGAATGATGCAGATACTCTGTTAGATTCACCGGAGGGAATGAGATATGGATTTGGGAATTTGATCCCAAAAAAATGAGAATTATTTTTTGGCGATGTCGATTCTGAAAAAAGTGCAGCATTTTCTTTGCTCTTTTCCCGAAAACTGCACTTTTCTAACACATTTTCAAAATTTAAAAAAATTGAGTTCAGCTAAATTCGAGGGACTACATCATTTCGATTTAAAAAGTGCAACTATTTTCTAGTATTTCACGTCGACGGGGTAACATTTTTTCCAGAATCGAAATTGCCATAAGTTACTTCTCTTGCAGAAATTGGTATTAGTTGGTCATTCCAATGACATATTTCGAATATTTCTTAGCCATCGGTTACTAAGAGCATTTCCATCGGTCGCTAAGGTCCAACAGTTTAAGACTATCTATGTGTATTATGCTACACATAGATAGCTGTAAGGTCCATATTCTACATCTTCGTTGTGCCTTCTTCCGGATAGGACCTGCGTGGGAACTGCTCTGCTCCCTTGCCAACGAAATGGCAGAAGCTGCGTTAGTAACTGATTGGAATTTCATTTGGGTTTTTTTCGTTATTCCTTTCCTTGGAGAAGTAAAGCGCATTGTATATCCCTTAGAAACTGCGTTTTTACCTGGATGGAATTCAGTTTCATATGGGCTTTATTCCTTTCCTTGGAAAAGCTAACCGCAGGATATGTTTCTTTGAGTTTAATCACAGAGATTAAACTCGAAGAAAGTTATTACTCGTAGTAGTAAGAATATCTGTCAACGTTCTATAAAGGCCGACGCCAGCATATCCAGACATCGGTGCTCAATGCTCTCAACTTCCTCCTCATTTCCACATTCTGCTTAAGACATTGAGTTCAATTCCCAACTTAATAGTTCTGCACATTGATTAGAAGCTGTTGAATTTACGAGTATTTCCATTGACTTAAGTAACGTCATCCTGAGAAAAACTTCCCACTAACTTGATGGAATACTGTACAACATCTGATCTACATTTTCTTATTAAAGGTGTCTTTGAGAGTTGTGTCATGGACAATACTCTTCAAGCCATTATTTCATGGAGAAGCCTTCATCTCTCAGTGTTCTGTCCTATTTAATGTAATCGATGCGGAGATCTCGAAAAAAGAAGTAACGTAGTCTGATTAATCCTTGTAGTCTTTATGCGATCCTATTTATTTCCTGGAGAAGACAATGTCTGTTGTGTACTTTTCAAGGCATTCGTTCAATAATCTAATTTTTCTGGTTCCTCTAACCGATTTAAAGTTCATAGCCTCCATCCTCCTTCCTTATTTCTATCCGACACTGACCTCCGATCCGATCTATATTTTTTCTTAACTCTTCAAGCCTTTATTTTCTGGATAAGCCTTACAAAGCACATTATCCCATTTTTCTGACTCATCTAACAGATCCAAGGCCCATATCGCTTGACTTCCATAACGATCTTCCCCTTAGTCTCAATATATTTGAGAATTCTGCGAAGAATAATACTGTTCAAGTCCTAAAAAATAGTCAGTTTGACTATCTACTATATCATTTGCAACGAACCTCTGGTCATTTTGCTGATTTGTCTCACAGATCCGAAGTCTATAGCCGTAGGTTCACATACTATTAACCTCAATCAGACATTGGTCAACCTGATTGCTATCTATAGAAGTCAACTGACGCGTTTGGATGCATAGAATCTCCACAATATAGACTTTAGATCATATGATGCAGATATAAATGACTTATGTATCATGATGAATTTGAATCTCTAGAGAATTCCGACAGTTTTCGTCATCTTGACCAACCTATTTCTTATTTCACTCCGACTTTGTTATATTTGTTCTGAAGGGTCCATCGAATAACTTATCTTAGATACGTCAACTGATGAAGTCGACTGGTAAGTTGTTATAGCCATTTTGCTGATTCATCTAACAGATCCAAGGTCCATAGCTTTTGGTTGTCGTACTCATCTTTCCGTAATCTTCATCCGACATTGATCTCGTCATTCTGACGGACCTTTTTTCCATCTCTAGAAATCAAGTGATGTATTATGATGCGTATAATTTTCCGATGTTGACTTCAGAATTCATAATGAAGATATAAACGGCTTATGTGTCATGATGTATTTGAATCTCTAGAGAATTCCGACCGTTTTCGGTCTCCTGACCAGAGAATGAAGCCGAGCCAAAATTGGCGGCGGCGGCTGCCATTGAAAATTATAGATCGGCGGCGGCGGCTAGGCGGCTAAGCCGACCTAAAATTGACATACGGCGGCTCTATAATAGACATTTTAACATTTAAAATAATAGTTGAAAAGTTAAGCTCTGGTATTTATTCTTAAATAATAGATGTTTTCAAGTTAATTGTAAGATATTGTGAGGTGAAAAAATCATCGATCTATAATATACTCTATTTTCAAAGTATGCTAAAGCTATGTATAAACGATTGTCAGATCGGATAACTTTATCGACCCAGTGAAAGGGCCGCAAATGTACGGACAATGACATATTGTTTTGTCCGTACATTTGCGATTCAAGAAACCCTTATAATTTCATATATTTAAAATATATTTTGTAAATATTTATATGCAGGATTGCCAATAAAAATGTTTTATAAACTGTGGCCAATAAAATGTTTTTCTGACAATGACGCCATTTTTCCGCCATTCGTCTATACATAGCTTAAGTCGAAACAGGTTGTTTCCAGGAGAGGCGAATCGACGTTTTACTGAAATTTTAAATTTGTGTGGAATTACCTTGTGGTTTAAATAGAATGACCTCTACTGTTTTGAACTTAACTTGATTGATTCATTAGAATGGAGGTATTAAACGAATCAAAACGAAAATCACTCACTTCCATATCGTCCACCCAATAAATGAATAGTGTATAATTTATTTGTCGTTTCGAGCAAATCATATTTGAAGTTTTAGTGAAATTGAAACTCGATATTATTATTTATTACCGAACAATTTCAAACACCCAATAACCCAATTTGTGGAAGTAGAATTTCACCAGATATAAAACCAATTGCGTAGATTCTTAGAATGCAATAAAAGATAATAGCGTATATGCGTACACATTATGCTTCTATTAAGGGGACGATATATCTGCTATATAGCTATTTGCTTATCAAAAATGTAAATTGTATCCCTTTATATTTTAAAGATTTTTTTGGAACGGCGGCTGTGTTTCAGCCGATTTTAGCCGCAACGATCGGCGGCGGCTTCGGCTGGTGAAAAAAGGTCGGCGGCGGCTAAAATCGGCGGCTCGGGTCGGCGGCTTCATACTTTGCTCCTGACTGACCTTTTTGCCATTTCACTACAAAAAATAATCCGATGGAGCTAAATCTAGCGAAGAAGGTGCGAGCTGAAGCAATTAGAACTTCAATTCATTGATTTTAACCCTCGCAATTGTGGATGTGAGAACTGGTGCATTGTCTTGATTGTGTGCAAACGCGGCACCCATCTTCCGCAAAGGTTTCTCATCATCAGTCAATATGCGACTTTTTGAAATGCCTATGACTTCAGCTAGCTCACGAACCTTCAACCAATACCATTTTGTGGATTCTTTTAACCATTTCTGGCGTGGTCACCTCATTTTGTCGACCACTACGGTGTACTACAGATCGCGCTCCTCCTAGAGTAGTGCGGGGATGAAGTCAACTAATGGGCTATGCTATTTCTGACCGATTTCTATCTCGTTGCCCTGAAGATTCTACGTTCCCTTAGAAAGATTCATAGAAGAAGTCGACTGGTAGGTTGTTTCAAATCCAGAAAGAGTGGGTAAGGAGTAGTGCAAGTATGGATTGGATGTATATGCCCTTAGGAAGCCCAGTGAGGTATGTGTTATGATAAATGCGAGGTTAATATGTAGTCGTAATCGATTGACATCCGAAGAGATCCATGAAAATTTGTTTCTTCAGTCTTGAATGTCCAAAACAAATTCATTGCTCTTTCAAATAAATATTCGGCAATTAACTAATCATTCACCCAGCCACTGCAGAAAATGGCAAAATGGATCAGTATTGGATGTAGTCACCCCAGATATCTAGGGAGTTATTACCTCTACTGATAAACACACTTGGTGGACTATGATGGCTGCGACCCTGACAAGTAGTCGTAGTCGATATCTACCTTTGTTATCTGAAAAGGTCGATGCATTTTCTTGCTTCTGACTCGGTTATCCTGAAAACCCCGATTTTATATTAGGGTAAACCTTCGGCAACTCACTAATCATATGTAGATATCTGGATAGCTTCTCTAATGGGGAATTATCTTTCGAGAAAACCTTCGGTAAATACCAAAGATGTATTCACTGTCTTCATTGTAACTCGTCGGTCATTCAACATACGAAATGCAAGGTGGAAATATCCTACAATTTGTTCACATCTTCATGTCTCAAGTTCCTTGAACAAATCCACTTAATGGATTTTTACTTGTAGTGAATTATTTTTCGATCCGATCATTTTTACTGAGGCGATATAAAGAAGTGCCGTTCTTACGATTGTACAAATTTTTTTGGTTTTGAATTTCGTAGAGAAGTAAACAGTCTCTTGGATCTTTTTGTCTCACATATACGCCACATTTACGCTTTGTTATTCCCTGTGGATTATTACAATGAACTGTTAGGCACATTTGTCTCTGCTCTCGATTAACTTGGTTGATAGGATTCTCTTGTCTCCTTTTTGACCATTCTTCACTCTCCAGACCTTGGGACACTGATTTCGCTGTCCTGATGATTCCAAAAAACGGTATTGTTATCACATCGTCTTGTCCCAAATTCCTTGAACAAATCCACTGCATTAACTTCCAAAAAACGGTATTGTTATCACATCGTCTTGTCCCAAATTCCTTGAACAAATCCACTGCATTAACTCTGATATCAGAATGACCCATTTTCTGTCTGTTTCTTCAAGAAGTTCCATCATTACCGTTCATTCTCTTCTTAGGTATAAAATTCCCCTAGTGAAGTCAACGTTCTCTTGAACTTTTCGGTCGCACTGGAAGCTTATTTGAAAATGGCCATCATCTCGACGATTCTTAGAAGCTCATTAAAATCACATTAAAATCTTCACCACATGTTCCTGTCTAGAGATCTTTAAACAAATCCGCAGCATAAGTTCTGATCTCAGGATTTCTCTTTTCTTGTCTAGATTCCCTGGAATGTGCATTTTGGCTCATAGTGGAATTGTCTACGGTCAGATGGATGGGACTTAGATAAACTACTGCAAGAACCGTCATTCTCTTCTTGGGTATCAAATTCCCTAGAACGTTTTGGTAGCACAGAAGATCTTCCTAAGTATAAGCTAATTATATAATCTCTTCATAATTTCGTCGTCCATCCAAAAGTCTTTATCACCTTTTATTTCCTGGGAATGTTTAACCCACAGTAACATTCTTCTTCGGTAGTATCCATTGATTCTGCATTGGCCTACGACGGTTGACTTTCATCTTATTGCCCCGGTTTTGGTGGTTTTTCGACCGATATACCCTTCCGACTCTCGTTCCCAGCGAATGTGAACATCGTTTCCATCGGTTGTAAACAGTATTATTTATCTAGTTTCCATAGGATGTGCACCTCGATCCTAATGAAATTGAAACACGTTCCCATTGGATGTGAACTTTGTCTCCATAATATGTGATCCTAGATCAAATCGGATGTGATACTCGTTCCCATCGGTTATGAACCTCGTTCCCATCGGATATGATCCTCGTTCCCATCGTTTATGAACCTCGTTGTGCACCTCGATCCTATTAAATTTGAAACTCATTGCCATTGGATGTGAACTTTGTCTCCATAATATGTGATCCTTGATCAAATCGGATGTGAAACTCGTTCCTATCGGTCATGAACCTCATTCCCATCGGATGTGATCCTCGTCCCCATCGTTTATGAACCTCGTTTCCATCGGATGTGATCCTCATTCCCATCGGTTGTGAACCTCGTTCCCATCGGATGTGAACCACGTTACCATCGGCTGTACACAGTGTTAAGTATTAACCAAGTTACCATCAGATCGGCACCTCAATTCCATTAGATTTGAACCTCGCTCCCATCGGATGTTAACCCTATCCCATTAGATGTGATCCAAGTTCAAATCGGATGTGTAACTCGTTCCCATCGGTTATGAACCTTATTCCAATCATATGTGATCCCAGTTCAAATGAGATGCGATACTCGTTCTCATCGGATGTGAACCTTGTTCCAATCATATGTGATCCTAGTTCCATCGGATATGACCCTCGTTCCCATCGGACATAAACCACGTTCCCATCGGATGTGAAACAGGTTCTATTCGGTTTTGAACCTCGTTGCCATCGAATGTGATCCTCGTTGTCATCGGTTGTATACAGAGTCCATTGAATGGGACGATTGTCAGTCTTCCATTGAAAATCCACCTACATTATTATATTACAATCCAATATTTAGTGATAGATATCGATGGTCAACATTCCTGGGACGGTATTGCTTCAGGGTTTTAATCTATTGTCAATGTTTTTCTCTCTTTCGATTCTCTTTCTTCTTTTCAAAGCTTTTGCCTATATTTTTTCCTTTCTATATAACCGTGAAGACAATTGGATTTTGTTCACAACCCGCAATTTTACTCAAACGTGCAGTCCACATACCTGCGACTGCAGGTGCACAGATAGGTCAAACTACTCGACTCTTAGAAACATCTTCTTCACTGTTTTGGTCTAGATCCTTTCCTTTCTAGAATCCTTTCCTTTAAGATTTTCACCTCATCTGTAAGGACAGATCTTTTTCAGTTTGGATTCTTCAACAGAAGTAGTACTGACGCGTACTTTATTTAATAGGGGCGCTAGTAAATCGTCTGATCTTAAAGTAGCTGCAATTACACTCAAAACTGCGTTCCATATGTCTGCGACTGCAGGGCCATTCTAGATTCCCTTGAAGATCATAAGGTTGAGTTCAGAATACTTATCTGTAAAGACCAATGTTTTTTAACGACGATTCTTCGACAGGAGTAGTACTGTAACGTACTTTAGTCAATAGGGGGCACTAGTAACTCGACTGATGTAAAAGTATGTCTGCGACTGCAGGGCCTTTCTAGATTTCCTTGAAGATCATTAGGATTTTGACCTCATCTGTAATTACAGATCTTTTCTAATGACGATTCTTCAACAGAAGAAGTACAGTTTCTTACGGTAGTCACCAGGGTGCGCTAGTAACTCGAATGAACTGAAAGTTCCTTTTATTTCCCCCAGACCCACGTGACTGAGATAGCTCGACTTTCCTGCTTATCTGAGAAACTGTCCTCATCTGTAAGAAATGATTTATCTACATTGTCAATAACATTCTAATAAAGTAACTTGCCAATTAATCAGCACTTCGTTGATCCATTTTTCTCTATAATTAAGTATTTTCCCTAGACATTTATTGAATAATGACTATCTGACCCTTTCTCTGTATAATTAGGTATATTTCCCTCCAGAAGTTCATTAAATTATGAACCCTGGATTATTTTCTTGTAATGATTTAAATTTAATTCCTTTCCCCTTTTTTTCTTTTTCTTCCAGGTTATGGCCACATAACACCAAAAACCACACTGGGTCAATCGTTGACAATTGTCTATGCCATCATTGGTATACCCATATTCTTGATACTCTTGGCTGATTTTGGTAAACTCTTCACACGGATCATCAAATTTATGTGGGGCTATGTTCGACGCCTTTACTATACGGGCACTTGTCGCAAGATACGCAAACAGCAGCAGTATCGTGATGCCATGAATGGAGTGTCTATGATGTATGATGTGGCCTTCCGAAGGCCCAGTCAATTCTTTGGCATTACCGCTGAGAGTGATGTGGAGTCACAGGTCTCTGATGTCAACAGATCTTCTCATCCTGAGACACCCACGTCACCTTACCCGGAGACCATTGTGGTGGATGATGAATTTAATCTGCCCATTTCCTTGGCTTCGCTTTTGCTGATTTCCTATATTTTAGTGGGAGCCTTTGTCTATACGATTTGGGAGGATTGGTCTTACATGGAATCATTCTACTTTGTCTTCATCTCTATGTCCACCATTGGCTTTGGCGATTTGGTGCCAAATCATCCTATATTCATGATGTGCAGTATCATTTATTTGGTCTTCGGTTTGGCCCTGACTTCTATGTTCATTAATGTGGTGCAAATTAAATTGAGTGATACCTTCAAAGATGCCAGTGCCAAGATTGGCGCCACCATTGGCCTGGGTTTGCCTAGTGAAGTGGGCGAGGATGAGTCACATGGGGCTAAGACACCTTCGGATTTGGCTTCGGTGCATGGTTCACGTTTGGGTAAAATCGATGAAGATGAGAGTGAACTGCCTCCACCTCCGAGACCATTGACTTCGATTTTAAGAAATAATAGACCCACTTCCCCTGAGAGTCAAGATGAATTAGGCAGTGATTTGGAAGTGGCACCACCACCACTATTGCCCAGACGTCAAGTGTCCGTGGAATCTCCCCCAGCAACGGATAAGAAGAAAAAGAGACGCTTTTTCAAATAAGTGAAATTTTAGGATTAAGTTTAACGAGAGATAGTTACACGTGAATACTCAGAGAAATTAGTTTTTAAATAGCCTACAACTATTGTTAATTTATTAAGTCATACCATTGTTGAGAAATCATGTGGAAGAGAAAATTGATTCGTTGTGGCTATTGCATATGAAGATTAAAGAGAATGTTGTGATTTTTGGCTCCAAGAGCAAAGACAATTGAGAGTATAGAGACATTAAGTCATTTGCCCAAGGCTTTCACCAGATGGCAGAGTACACTCAACAGAGAATGTTTGACGGTGTTGTATTTTCCTAAGCCCGCAATGGGAAACTTTGGTGTCACTTAAATAACAGACAGTAATATTTTATTTATTATCAAAGACACGACAAAGCTTAGACACCTTAGGAAGCCTTGTTGTCGATATAACAAAAAAGCTCTCCGTAGATGACGTTCGAAAATACGATTAATGGTGAATTCTTTTCTGCAAAAAAGTGCAACACTTGCATTGCCCTTTTTCCGAAAACAGCACTATTATATCGCTTTTATTAAATTTTGAAATTTTAGTTGTGCTAAATTCGAGTAACTTAATTACCAAATTTCAAAAAAGTATCACAAAAGTGCCGTTTTCGGAAAAAGTGCAATGAACATGTTGCACTTTTTTGCAGAAAACAATTCGTCATAAGAATTGATGTTTTCTGTCATCTAGATAAAAGCCAGATGGCATACAAAAATTCTACTCAGTCGTAGACAAAAGCTATCTGTTATATGATTGACTGACATCTAATGAAAAGCTTCTGCAACTGACTATGCCTTTAATTGCTTTTGTGCATAATTGTTATCTATTAACTCAAGCTTTTGACATCCAAAGCTTTTTTTCATTTTCTTGATGTAGAATACAATACATATACATAATAAATCAGAGTGGGAATATAGCTGAAATCTGCAAAGATATTCTTTTGTGTTTACATTATCAAAAATTACTATAGATAATCCAATAAGCTTTAGTCTGCATGAGTGAGAAAAAATGATAACCGTTCATATGTTCAATACAAATTGAGAGATTTTAACTTCAAAAGCGGCAAAATGAATTTTCTTACAAAAATTTCTTAGAAAAGCTTTGGTCATAAAGAAGAGCTTTTAAATTATAGATTCTGAAGCAGATGTGACCAAATATGAATCAAAATGTGAAAGCTTTATTTACATGAGATGAAAGCTTTAAGAAATCGGTTAATGCCATTTTTCTTAGAATAGTGTAAACGTAGAGCTTTTGGCTTTCCAGAGAGATAAGGATATGCAGATAAATTTTTTGAAATGTATATTGGCAATGGAGAAAGCTCTGAGATATCAGCTACTGCAATTTTTATAAACAATTTCAGAAAAATGTATTTGTCATCTCAGAGGAAGACACTCGTCAATAAAACTTTCTACGGCAAAACCTTCATAAGAACAAAGGCAAAGCTTCTGACATTCAAAGAATTTTGATTAATGAGAGATTAAAATTAATAGAAAATTTTGTAGAAAGTTTAAGTAGAACAATTTATCTAAAAAATTTCGTAAAAAATCTTATATTTAACGTAGCTTAAAATTCATTGCGTAAAAAATATGTACATACAGTTTTATAGGACAAAAGCTTCATAAGAATAAAGGCAAAGCTTCTGACTTCCAAAGAGTTTTAAGTAACTAATATGAATACATATATCTAATTGCAGAGAGAATAAAATATGTTGAGAATTTCAAAGTAAGATTCATTAGAAAAAGTGAAAGCTTTGAGATATCAATAAGTCAAACCAAAGCTCCCTTATGTCAAAGCTCTCTCTTCACTAAAAGAAATATTATATAAATAGATGTCGTTGGATTAAAAGTCAACAGAAAAAGCAAAGCTTTCTGAAATTTATGTTTTTAAAGCCCCAAATTAAAGCTTTTGAAGTATAGGTGAGGTGAAAAGGGCGAGATATTTTTTCCTATATATAAAAGCTCTTGATGACTGTAAGCTCTCAGTATAAACCTCAAGATCTAACATTGATGCAGAAAGATAATAATAAAATGTTTTATATATTAAGCTTTGGTCAACCAACTGGACTAAGTGACAGATTTCGAAGGCCAAAGCTCCCTAAAAATGGAAATTATCTCTAATAAAAGAAATAACTTATGAATTAAAGTCAATTTCAGGTATAGATAATTGAAAAAAGCAAAGCTTTTTAAACATATATTTTTAACTTAATTAAATGAAAGCTTTTGAATTTAGTAAATCCAAGATTATAAAACCGAAAATATAATTTTGATGCAAAAAGGTAAACATAAAATGTTTTAAAGAAACATAATTTCGGAAGTTTTTGTCAAACAACTGGACTAAGTGAAAGCTTATAAAGACCAAAGCTCCCTCAAATAAAAATTCTCTCTAATAAAAGAAATAAATTATAAATCGAAGTCAATTCCATTTATATATAACTGCCAAAAGCAGAGCTTTTGCAAACTATACGTTTTACCTGGCCCAAATTAAAGCTTTGAAGATTAGGTTAGGCTCTCACCTCGAAATTTAATTTTGATTCAAGAATATATTAAGTTTTTGTCGATCAACTGAACTCAGTTAAAGCTTTTGAAGACCAAAGCTTCCTCAAATGAAAATTCTCTCTAATGCAATAAATCAATTAGACATAGAAGTAAATTCCATTTATAGATAACAGCAAAAAGCAAATCATTTAAATAGATAATGTTAATTCACCGAAAGAAAGCTCTTGAAGTCTGGATTAGGTAAATTCTAGATCGTAACGCTCAAAATATAATTTTGATGCAAAAAGATAAACGTAAAATGTTTTAAAGAAATATAATTTCCGAAGCTTTTATCAACCCACTGGACTAAGCGAAAGCTTTTGAAGGCCAAAGCTCCCTCAAATAAAAATTATCTCTAATAAAAGTTATAAATTATAAAAAGAAGTCAATTCCATTTATAGATAACTGTCAAAAGCAGAGGTTTTGCTAAATATATATTTTTACAGGCCCAAATTAAAGCTTTGAAGACTAGGTCAGGCTCTTGGTGACTACCAACTCTCAATACAAAGCTCAAAACCTAATTTTGATGCGAAAAGATAAGCATAACATGTTTTAAAGACTCATAATATAATAAGCTTTGACAATCACTTGAGTTAAGGGATAGCTTTTGAAGGTCAATGATCCTCGGCAAGAAAATTCTCCCTAGTAAAAGAAAAAAATTATAAATAGAAGTTATTAATTTATACGTACATACAAAAAGCACAGATTTTTTATATATGTACATGTTTTTTTAAGTCCCAAATGAAAGCTTGAAGTCTAGTTTAGGTTAGGTTGAAAAGGGCGAGACGTTTTTTTCTTATAAATAAGAGCTCTTGATGACTATAATCTCTCATTATAAAGCCCAAAATTCAATTTTGATGCCAAAAGTAAAACATAAAATGTTTTAAATAAACATAATATACTAAGCTTTTGGCAATCAACTGGACTTAGTGAAAGCTTTTAAAGGCCAACGGTTGCTTACATGAAATTCTCTCAAATAACATAAAATATATTATTTCATTTCATTTAAATTTTTTACATAACTGCAAAAATCAAAGCTTTTTAAATACATAATGTTAATCCTCAAATGAAAGCTCTTGAAGTCTAGGTTAGGTTAGGATGAAAATTGGAGATTTTTTCTTCTAAAATTCCCTTAATAACCCTTAAAAGCTCTCTCTCACTCTTTACAGACTAATGAAATGAAAGCTCTTGGTGTCTAGCTTAGTTTAGGCTGAAGTTTGCCTTTTTAACTCTCTTAATAAGCCTTAAGACCCATGAATCTCATTCATCAAAGACTAAAGAATTACTAAATAAATGATAAAAGCCTTTGGCATCCGAAGCTTTCTACATTTTTAAAAAGTAGAATTTATGAAAAAATATCTCTTATTTATTTGAACACCGTTCAATAATAACAAATAACAACAAATCCGATTTTCGACTTTTTAAAAGCTATAATTCTCTTGCAAAACAACCATAACCTGAATTTAAACATCTCTCAAATTGATCACTCATTTTCTTGTCATTCTCTCACATATACTCTCATTCACTCTTAGTGTCTTATTAGCTTTAATCGAACCAAAAGAGAGCAACAATTCATAACATATTTGTTCATTGTTCTAGTTTTTAAGTCTATAAGAGAATAAAGAGAAATTTACTTAAAGGTTTCTAATGCTCTCTCTGTTTTCTGTCTATCCCTAACATGTTTTTTTTTGTAGTTCTACTCTTATGATAAAGACTTTTAAAAGAATTTATAAATCAATTCATATAATTAGTTTAAATTTTAACCTGTAGTTATTTTTGCCCTCTCCTTGAATTAAAATCAGGGCTTTGTTATTTATGCCAATTTGTTATATTTTTAATTATGCCTATATTTTAAGAAAAGCTGATTCGCTTAATACCAAAAATTTGTAAATAAATTTGATTTTTTTCTAAATAAATTTTAGTGGAATTTGAGTTTTAATTTTTAAAAAAACGCAGGTGTAAAAATCTGCAGTAAGTATGAAAATATATACGAGTATTATTAAAATTGTCGCAGCTCATTAACAGTGGTGGCTGGTTGTGATTTTTCAGCCAAATATAAAGTAATAACACTGGGGCTGGTGGCGATTTTACCGCCAAATACAAGGAAATAACACTGTTGCCTTCATTTCGATAAATTTATTTAACTGCTACATAAACCGATATGCTGCTGTAGGATTGTAAACATTATAACAGACAGACGCTTATAAAAAAATGAGCCCGTTGCCACTAAGCTCTGGGGGTTGAATTGGTAACACTTTGAGCGGCAACCCCGAAGAAGCATTTAAGGCCGGGTTAGGCAAACTTAACCGTAATTTAACTTTAGCGCCGCCGTAACATTATCCGCTGGAGCAATTACCCAAAACTTGGAAAACGTGCTGTCTCACTCAAGCATTCACAACAAAAGTAGCAACAAATTAATTTAATTTTATATTTAATTGCTGCTAATTTATCATTATATTACTTATTTATAATTACTTTTCAGAAGTTGCGCATAAATTTATTCTTTTTTCATTATTTTACTAATTTTGTTTGCAAACGTACCGTCCAAATCAAATTTCAGCAGATTCAGCCGCCCGTTTACGTGTGGTTTCCGTTGGCTAATCGTTTACATTGATTTCCAAATGTCAAATTGAATCAGCTGATTCGTTACGCTACGGGGGCGTAACGGTTAAGTTTGCCTAACCCGGCCTTTAAGGTTGAGTCGAGCAGAGCGCGAACGAACACTATACGATGAGTAGGCGTGAGAGGAAGAATAATAAAAGCGTTCTCCCTAATTTTGATTGTTTGATTCGGTTTCTCTTGATAAAATTAGACTATGTCTATTTTTGTGGTACACTTTTGGGGTTTTGAATTAATTCAATTCAAAGTAAAATGTATACCTGCAGAAAGACCAATTCCCAAAGTTTTGCAGAATCCTAAATTTTAAGTTATTCTCCCAAATAAATATGTAAATACACTGGAATTTTTGGTGCTTTGATGGTCTCGGATTCGGATTTTCACATTTGCAGTTTACCATTTAGAACTAGGTTTTATTTTCCAAATCATCTTTTTGTTCAAATTTCCTCTTAGCCAATATTGCAATTCCCCATAAATATTTTTTAAAGCTCTACTCTTCTAAATCACCTTCAAAGGTAGTCATTTTTTTCTCAGTTACAGTATTTAAAATTCAGCCGGAAAATATTGCTACTCCACGGCAGTGTACTAAACATGCCCCCCAGCATAAACCTAATTGCATATTCACCGCACAGCAAAAATGTTGAGTGCATCACCGCCACAGGACAATAGGAGCAATAGGAGCAGCCATGAAAAAAATGTCGTTTGGCGAACGTGGTATGGTGTACGAGACATGAATCACTTGGAAAAACCTCCAAAAAAATATAGCGTATAGTACTACTCTTCATAGTTTTAGTATGAATGTTTAGGGATAGAGAAACACTCACATACGTACATTATTTATAGTGGAAGGACTCATTGAAGGGGAAGGGGAAAAAATAGTCACCAAATAAAATTTTATGAGCTTCAATTAGTTTTATTTGAAAAGTTCTAATGGTGAGTACAAACAATAAAATAATTGAGCAATGCTCATTGTGAGAGAAAATTGAAAACACAGCAATTAAATTTTTTTTCGCAGATAAATGATTTCTCATAAAACTACCTATTAGGTTAGGTTATGAGTGGCAGCATGTATAACAGACTCACTTAGACTATGTAGTCCATTATGCTATCATAAGGACGTAAGGGAAAACACAAGTTTCCCCAGCCCCATGGTGAAACTATTTGATGGCTTTAAAAAGTTAAAAATCGGATGCTGAGATCATCCAACTTTGCTAACTCCCACAGAAATGTGAGCCTACATACTACTGGGAAGAGCTGGGCACAGACACATAATGCGTTCTATTGATTTAATTTCTTCTTCGTCTCCTCTGCTTCTGCAAAATTCATTTCGCAAATCCTTTAATCACTCTTCCTGCCGGCTAATAAGGCAGTGAACCGCAATGACATACTTAATAGGTGAGACATCCGGTCTCGATAACTACAGTAGAGTATTAATGCTTTTGGTATTAAGGCAGGACCACATGAGCCTGGAATGTATGCAGTCCCCGCCTAGTGAACACCAGCCATTTATTAACATAAGGGCACTATCTTTCCAGAGTTTGTAATATATTCCAGATCCCCTGCAGCATGTAAGGTAGTTCCTAGTCCTGCAAGTTCATCTGCTATAAAATTTTCTGATATCTTCCTGTGGCCTCGAACCCAAATCAAGTGGATGTTGAACTGTTTAGTCATCTCTTTAAGAGATCTGCGACAGTCGAGAGCAGTTTTTGTATTCAGGGATACAATTTCCAGGGATTTTATAGTCCACCTGACTACAGAGAAAATATTGATTTTGATAACTTTAGTCAACACATTAATTTTCAGCCATTCTGATACCTCTTTAATAGCTAAGATTTCTCCCTGATAAACACTGCAGTGATCAGGCAGTCAGTTTACAACGTATAGCTCAAGTTCTTTACAAAATATCCCAAAGCCCATATGCTTGTAGAGTTTGGAACCATATATATAGAAGGTCAGGGATCTCATCTATCCTAGGATACGACCATTCCATTCAGATCCATTAAGTATAGGTTTAGTCGGTTTAGGTGACAGTCGGTTTTTCCCTCACCTAAACAAATTTAGGTCCCTAGTGGTACCACGGGGTCTTAGCAGACAACGAATACGAGGCGACGCGGCTTGGCTTAGAGCTGCCGCCTTCTCGATGATACGAACGAAGAGTTCGATAACACCCTTGTCGGGGTGGATGTTCATCTGTCAATTACCAATGATGGTAAGAATTCTACAGATTAACCTCCATCACGCTAAAGCAGCCTTAGCGGCTGATACAGGAGCCCTACGTAGTGGGAGGAAGGGTGTGCGGTATTAGGACACCCAACTTTATACTGCTTGTGGGCAACTGTGAAGGCACTCCAAGAACCTGCATTTTGGACAGGAAAGATCTAAGTATCTTTCTCCTGACTAATTTAAGTGGTAAAGACCAAACAGCTGCTAGCCTGGAGATCGGTAATCGCATATATTGGGTGGTCTCCAGTTACTTGCCTTATGAAGCTGTAGTACCGACTGCTCTATTCAGGAAAGTAGTAGAAGAAGCAACGTCTGACGTGGTCGATCTGATTATTGGCGCAGACACCAACGCTCATCATACTATCTGGGGTAGTACGGATATAAACAATAGGGATGATTCGCTTCTTGACTTTATTCTAACTACCAAACTACATAAGTATTTGTAACATAGGTAATAAACCGACCTTTACAATTAAAGACAGACAAGAAGTACTCGACGTAACGTTTGCTACTGACCGGCTGTCAGACAAAATTATTGGGTGGAATATACTGGACGACCACTCATTCTCAGATCACCATTTTATTGAATTCAAACTCGCTGAAAAAGCGCCTAAAACTGCCGTCCACAGAAATGTGAGAAAGACAAAGTGGCACCTGTATGAAAAGAATTTCAAGAAAGTCCTCAACTCCAAACTTCTGTTCGAACCGAATGACAAAGCCGGTCTGGATAATCTGGTCGAGCATAGTTATCACCACATCATTCAATAGTTCCCTTGAAGAAGCCTGTCCAAAAACAAGGTACAAGGGTAAAACTAAACCCCAATGGTGGACTTCTGAGCTAACGGCTATGAAAAAGACCTGCAACAAGCTATTCAACAAGGCTAAATCTACAGGGGTCGCTAATGTTTGGGATGCCTATAAAGAGCAACTCAAGATCTATAAGAAGGAGCTTAGAAAGGCGCAAAGACGCTCTTGGTATACCTTCTGTGGCGAAAGGTTTGTTTGTCTCCACTTATTTGGAACCTAGCGGTGAATGAAATCATGATAGATCTAGAACGATGTGGCTGCAAGGTCGTGGCATATGCGGACGACTTGGCAATCGCAGTGAGCGGAAAATACGAAAACGTCCTCCGCGACATTCTACAGGTGGCTCTGAACAAATTGGCTAGATGGGCCAGATGCAGCGGTTTGGGCGTAAACCCAAACGAGACAGAATTGGTTCTCTTTACTAGGATGAATAAAGTCCCATATGTGGACCCTGTACCTCGGATAAATGGAACAGATCTAGTATTTTCTGAAAGTGCAACATTTTTAGGAATAATTCTAGATAGAAAACAGTTATTTAGACTTAACCTATTGGAACGCATAAGGAAGGCCAACGTCGCCTAATATTCCTGCAAAAAGGCTGTAGGGTCGCGGTGGGGCATCTCTCCTAAAATCGTCCACTGGATATATATAGCAGTAGTTCGTACTATACTGCTATACGGCATTGTGGACGGCAACTGACAAACCTACTAACAAAGGTTCAGAGAACAGTCTGCCTGAACATAAGCGGAGCCTTAAGGACTACCACGACGAGTCTCTACAAGCCCTACTCCATATACTGCCGATTAATATTGTGGAGAGAGAAGTTGCAACCAAAGCGGCAATAAGATTAAACTGCCTATCAATGTGGAGGTACAAAAACTACGGTCACATTAGGACGTCAAAGTGCAGTGCAATGGTAACCGACCGAGTGGACTATATACCAACTGTGTACACCTTCGAGAGAAATTACATCACTATGATTCCCGCCAGAGATGAATGGGTTTGGAAGTATACCAGGTCATATAAACCATCTCCACTTTTACACGGATGGTTCGAAGCTTGATGAAAAGGTTGGCTTCGGAGTACACTGTGCAGAGCTTAGTTTGGATATAGCTCACAGACTACCAGATACCTGCAGTATATAATAGTGTATAAAAAAGTGTATAGTGGTAAAATGGGAAGTAGCCAAGTGGCTGAGTCGCAACGTAGTAACCAACACTGGCCTTGTCATTTACTCGGACAGCCAGGCTGCCATCAATCGCTAGCTTGTTGATTGATGAATCCACAATTAGCTGGACGAATCACAGCTTTGAGCCCTTTAAATATTCTGGATCAGACGGCATTTCCCCAGCAGAAATGTAGAAAATGTTGAAGTAAAGGGTTGTTACATTGTAAGGGCCGATGCTGAATGTGAACCTCACCTAAACGTCAAGTTTTTTTCTGCATTTAATTTGACATTTCTCAATTTCAGACTAACTCAATTTGAATCATGGAAAGATACACAATCTTACAACGCGTTAAAGTTTTTTAAGCCTTTTACGAAAAAGGGCGTTCTAATCAAAATGCATTTCGTGCACTTCCTGATGTTTTTTGATCAGCATAATCAACCAAATGTGTCCACAATCGGGAGAATTGTGTGCAAATTTCAGCAAACCGGGTCTGTAGGAGATGTGAAAACACCTGTGCATGCTCGCCCAGTTCGTTTGGTGCGGCTTATGGGCTGGCGACGTCATCTGTGAATGGTGTTCGCTATCGTGAGATGATAACGAACTTTTTATGGCCCGAATTGGAAGATATGGATGTGGATAATATGTGGTTTCAACAGGACTCTTCAACAGGACTTCACTTGCCACACTGCTAACGAAACAATGGCTCTTTTGCGCAACAAATTCAATGGCCGTGTTATCTCACGTCGCGGCGATGTCAATTGGCCGCCAAGATCATGTGATTTGACGCCGTTGGACTTCTTTCTTTGAGGTTATTTGAAAGAAAAGGTGTACGTCGATAAGCCAGCAACAATTCAAGAGCTAAAGAATGAGATAATTCGGCACATTAACGGCATAGAACCTCAATTATGCCTCAGCGTCATCGAAAATTTGGATAATCGGATGGAGGGGTGCCGCCGAGGTCCCGGCGGCCATTTGGACGATATTTTCTTCCATACATACTTGAACCATACCAATATTATCATAATAAAAAGAAATTACAATAATTTCCTAAATTATTCAAAATCAACATCGGCCCTTAAACTTTAACCACCCTTTAGGATTCGGACATGAGACCGCCGTTGATCGGACGCAACTGAAGGGCTTCTGTGAGTACTGACGAAAGCAGTATCGTCCGCAAAGGTAGACGTGTGCGTAATGTTGGTTATGGGCATATCTGCCGTAAAAATAACGTACAGTATAGGGCCAAGAATGATCCCCTGTGTGTCACCGGCATTTATTTTCTTAGGGCTAGAAAAAATGACATTTAATTTAACTTGGAATAACCGGTTAGTCAAATAACTCTTGAACAGTTTATTGATTGGCAGAAGGTCGCATAATTTGTACAAAAGTCCTTCGTACCAGATTTTGCCAAATGCTTGGGAAATATCTATGTATAGCGCCGAGCAGTATTCTTTATTCTCAAAAGCTCTTCTGATGCAGGTTACGATACGGTGTACCTGTTCTATAGTATTATGACTTTTTCGAAAACCAAATTGATGGTCAGGTATAAAATTGTTAGAAATTTTATGAGGTGTGATTTTCTTTGTGAGAATGGACACAAACGTTTTTGAAAATATCGAACGTAGGCTTATAGGGCGATAGGATTTGACTTGAGTTGCATCTTTGCCAGGTTTCGGTATAATCGCGATTTCAGACCTCTTCCAAGATAGGGGGAAGTAATCTAAACGCAGAATAGCATTGAATAAAAATAACACAAGGCTGAAAAGGGAAGCTCTTTTTATCATTTTCGATGTTATACCATCTCCTACGGGCGATTTCTTTAATTTTAGATCTTTGACAGATTTTTCAACATCCTTTATTCTATGCTTGATTGGATCAGGAATTATATAATCTATCACGGGCGGATAGATTGGGCGTGGAATTATGTCATCTATTACAGGCGGATAGATTGGGTGTGGAATTAAGTCGTCTATCACGAGCGGATAGCTTGGACGAGGAATCATATCATTAAACCCGGGTGGATAAATTGGGGGAGGAATTTTATCATCTATCACGGGCGGATAGATTGGAGGAGAAATTATGTCGTTTATCACGGGCGGATAGTTTGGGCGAGGAATTATATCATCACGGGCGGATAAATTTCGGACTCGAAGAAGTTTGGGAATGCATTTACTTTCTCTTCTGTACTTTTTGCTCAGTGGCCTTCCAGAGATTATAATCTGTTTTCGGAGTTGGATCCAAAGATTGCAAATATATTTTTAGAAAAAATTGTAGCAGAATTTTTTCTATAAAAAATTGTAGCAGAATTTTTTCTATAAAAAATTGTAGCAGAATTTTTTCTATAAAAAATTGTAGCAGAATTTTTTCTATAAAAAATTGTAGCAGAATTTTTTCTATAAAAAATTGTAGCAGAATTTGTTCTATAAAAAATTGTAGCAGAATTTTTTATAGATACAATTTTCTATAAAAAATTGTATCAGAATTGTTTCTATAAAAAATTGTAGGAGAATTTTTTCTATAAAAAATTGTAGGAGAATTTTTTCTATAAAAAATTGTAGGAGAATTTTTTCTATAAAAAATTGTAGGAGAATTTTTTCTATAAAAAATTGTAGGAGAATTTTTTCTATAAAAAATTGTAGGAGAATTTTTTCTATAAATAGTTGTAGGAGAATTTTTTCTATAAAAAGTTGTAGGAGAATTTTTTCTATAAAAAATTGCAGGAGAATTTTTTCTATTAAAAGTTGTAGGAGAATTTTTTCTATAAAAAATTGTAGGAGAATTTTTTCGATAAAAAATTGTAGGATAATTTTTTCTATAAAAAATTGTAGGATAATTTTTTCTATAAAAAATTGTAGGATAATTTTTTCTATAAAAAATTGTTGGAGAATTTTTTCTATAAAAAGTTGTAGGAAAATTTTTTCTATAAAAAATTGTAGGAAAATTTTTTCTATAAAAAATTGTAGGAGAATTTTTTCTATAAAAAATTGTAGAAGAATTTTTTCTATAAAAAATTGTAGGAGAATTTTTTCTATAAAAAGTTGTAGAAGAATTTTTTCTATAAAGAATTGTAGGAGAATTTTTTCTATAAAAAATTTTAGGAGAATTTTTTCTATAAAAAATTGCAGGAGAATTTTTTCTATTAAAAGTTGTAGGAGAATTTTTTCTATAAAAAATTGTAGGAGAATTTTTTCTATAAAAAGTTTCAGGAGAATTTTTTCTATTAAAAGTTGTAGGAGAATTTTTTCTATAAAAAATTGTAGGAGAATTTTTTCGATAAAAAATTGTAAGAGAATTTTTTCTATAAAAAATTGTAGGATAATTTTTTCTATAAAAAGTTGTAGGAAAATTTTTTCTATAAAAAATTGTAGGAGAATTTTTTCTATAAAAAATTGTAGGAGAATTTTTTCTATAAAAAATTGTAGGAGAATTTTTTCTATAAAAAATTGTAGGAGAATTTTTTCTATAAAAAATTGTAGGAGAATTTTTTCTATAAAAAATTGTAGGAGAATTTTTTCCATAAAAAATTTTAGCAGAATTTTTTCCATAAAAAATTTTAGCAGAATTTTTTCTATAAAAAATTGTGAGAAATTTTTTCTATAAAAACTTGTGAGAAATTTTTTCTATAAAAAATTATGAGAGAAATTTTTTCTATAAAAACATGAGAAATTTTTTCTATAAAAAATTATGAGAGAAATTTTTTCTGTTGTTGTTATTTATTGTTGGTCTGTGCTTTTGTTATTCAGTCAGAATTTATCTTTTGGTTTGAGACCATATGTTCCATTTACTTTCTGTCTATTCCAAGAAAGTAATAGAAACAAATACAAAAATTGGTAGAGAGTTTTAATTGCTTGGTAGAATTGACTGCAGTTTCGATAGACACCACTCTATCATCTTCAGAATTCAGTAGCAATAGTGTATGTCTTTAACTTAAATCAGCTGAAATACTTGTGGAAGCAGTAAATTGCATTTAACAAGAACTGCTAACCAAACCCGTATTTTGCCGAACTAAGTCAACATACTAAAATATATAAAAAACAATTAAGAAAGTTTCAGTCGGGTAGACCGACTAAGGTATACCCTCACTTTGTGAGTAATGTAATATTGAATATTAATCGAATTATTCTGTCAATTTGTGTGGGAGGTACCAGAAGGGGTTTATCAAATACACCTTTTTTTCTGCTGAACATTAGATACTTTAAATTCATTGCACTGTGCCGACTTATAAGCATTTATGTGCACTGGTATAAATGTTATGAGACATTAAATTGTGGTATGATTTGGGCATTTTGTGTGGGAGGTACAAAGAGGGGCGTGGCAATAACGCCCATTTTTCACAGGGCTATAGACACTATAAAAACATTACACTGTACAAAATTTCAAGTATTTTTATACACTGGTTTTAATGTTATAAGCTGTTAACTTTTGGTGCAAAAAGGTACCTTTGTGTGGGAGGTACCAAAAGGGGCGTGACAACAACACCCATTTTTCCCTGGACTGTAGGCAATATAAAAGCATAATACTGTACAAAATTTCAAGTATTTTTATACACTGTTATTAATGTTATAAGCTGTTAACTTTTTGTGCAAAATGGTGCATTTGTGTGGGAGGTACCAAAAGGGACGTGGCGACTTCGCCCATTTTTCTCGATAACGACTAATAAGCTAATACTATGTGTGGAATTTCATAAGATTCGAATAAGTAGTATATCAGTTATTAAAGAATCAATATTTCACAACATTTTAACCCTTTGTGGGGGAGGTACTAGAAGGAGTGGACCAATATGGCCCATCTTCGAACTTAGCCGGAGATAGAAAAAAATATTACCACATACCAAATTTGAGGTCAATCGGTTACTCCGTTCGAGAGTTATCGTGCGCACCAGCCAGCAGACAGACAGACAGACAGACGGACGGACATTGCTCATTCGACTTAAAATGACCCAAAACGGATTTCCTCCGAACATACTTGGGGTCTTAGGTCACTCCTTCGACGTGTTACACTTTTTTCCGTAGCAAATGATATATACCCTCGTCACACTAAAGTGAGGGTATAATTATGAGAGAAATGTTTTCTCTAAATATCTAATATATTTCCATCTCTTCTGGCAATTTTTTAGTCTTTTTCTCAGAACTGGGGAGCGATATTGTTGCCACTCTCTTCTAACGCTTCTTTTTTCATTGATTAACGCTTGGATGCCTGATGGGTTATTTGAGTTATCTGTTTTTAATGCGCTTTTTCGAGTAGCCACATTAACAGTGCTGTTTACAACGTCAGTGAATAGGTTTAGCGCGGCTTCCATTTCATCCGTTGTTCGTAACGATACACCATCGGATAGATGTGAACTAAAGTATTTTTTATATTTCAACCAGTTGCTATACTTATTGGGAAAAATAGATCAAGTGATGGACATAGAAATATTTGTTCACGTCTTATATTTTTTATTATAGCAAAATCAATAAGGTCTGGCGTTTTATTCAGATCTGAGGGCCAATATGGCACGAAGCTACATCTAGTTTGGCAGAAGTTGTGGCTTTTAGTAGTTGTCTACCTTTTGGTGTAGTTAGGCGAGAGCACCAAAATGTGTGCTTGGCATTTTAGTCACCTGCTACCAAAAACATTGTGCCAAGAGTGGAGAACTCCATGAATTGATCTTTGTTAATATTGTGCCTAGGGGGACAATACATCGACGATATCAACAGATTTGTGCCTGTGACAGCGATTAAAGTTGCTTGTGTATGCTCAGTCCTATATTCGGGCATAGGATAATGTTTGATTTTATTTTGGACTATAAGAGCTGTACCACGACAGGCTCTCCCGCTAGGGTGTTTAGTATCGTATGTGGAATAACCACATATCCTAAAACAATTTCTTGATGAAAATATTTCTCAGAGACTAATACAATATCTATAAAGTGGTTTCGGAGAAAATTTTCTACCTCATTTCTGTATTGGTTCAGGCCGCTTGCATTTCAGTAACAAATTCTCACTTGATTTATTTTTGATTTAACACGAGTTGCATAAGCATACTTTTATTTCTCTGATTTTTGATTGCTCTTCTTAAGATATAATGCCCTTACGGCAAAAAATGACAGGCGGTTACTAGTCGGGAACTGCAAACATTCCAGACTAATAAACTCAAAAGCACTGCTGTCGTTGTTAAAACCGGACATCTCACTTCTCGTGTTTGTCATGACGGGTCACTGCCTTATTAGACGGTTCATAGAGAGATTGATGGCCTTGCTTAATAGTGGAGGAGGAGGAATCAATATAACATCTTCTGTGCTTGAGCCCGCCCTTTATCGCAGTAGGCATGCAACCTTAGATTTTTATTTCTTTGTGGAGTTAGTCAACTTTGCTGATGTTGGAATCCGCCATCTTGAGCTTTTTTAAGCAATCAAATAGGTTCAACGGGAGGGGCTAGGGGTTACTTATGATTTCCCTTACGCACCTGTGTAAGGACAATGGACTATATATTCTAAGTGAGTCTGTTATACAGGCTGCCACTCTTAACCTAACATTAATTTATGGACTGGGTGTTTTTTAGAAATTTTCTGGAGTCCATTTTAAAAAACAAATCAATGTGGCATCTCTGTAGAGGCAGCTGCAAAATCCAATATATGTACGTATGTCAGTACATACAAGTGTAAAATGAATATCATATGTTTGTATAGTCCGTTCACATTGAATAAACGTTGCTATAGTTGCACACTTGCCGACTGAGTCCCGAGTCCTGCAGAAAACTAAAAAACACACTGAAACAGACAGACGGGCAGAGGGACTGGCAGCATGCAGGCTGAAGTTTACAATGTGAATATAAAAACACAAAACAGAAGTCACTCACACCAAACACAGAGTAAGGAAGAAGTAATATGCAGCGAAACAGAGAGAGTCACAGTTTAAAACAGCGGCAAAGCAGAGGGAGAGAGAGCGAGCAAGAGCTGTTTTAGTAATGTACTAGGAGTGTGGGGCAGTTATGTTAGTTAACTTTGAACAGAAAAGAATACTGTAGAAAATGGATAACAGTTACGAGCTTTAGTGTGAGCAGAGAGAGTGAATTTATTTATGCAGGAATCCTAGTGAGAATCAGTACTGTTTTTGGTAATTTTCCAGAAGCACTATGCAGTTATGCTAGCTAACATAAATTAGCAGAAACTGTAGAATAAAAATAACAGTAATGGGAATGAGTGAGGGAAAGTTGATTTCTTTATGCAGTAGCCCAAGAGAGAGAGTCGGAGCTGTTTTAGTAATGTGCAGCAATGTACGAGTATACTCGTATGTTGGGTTAACATTAAACAGAAATTTTAATAGACTAACAGTAATGTTAAAACCGACTAACAGTAATGTTGTTTGCGAGAGGAGAGTGGCCACCTTGAGAGTCTGTTATCGCCGAGATTGCGTATGTTTATAACAGTTTTATTTCAATTCAGCACAGTTTAGAGAGTCCAGTTTCGAACTTGCCACTGTTAAAGGACATTTCCCGTTCGTGTTTCGTATCCTGAGAATACGCTCGCTCGGCTAACGTTTTAGTTTCCTTTGGCGGCGTTAAAATCTGCTCCTTTAGTCTATGTTTAGCTCCGCAAAGGATTACATGAAATAAAAAAAGCGGTCGTGTATGAAGTTCGTTTTTTTTTTTAAAAAATACGCGAAACGAAAGGAATACCAAGAAATACGCGTATTGTGAGTCGTCGTAGACAACCGTGTCCGTCCATGGTTGTTTTTGTTTTAGTTTTTTGCTCCTTTTGTAGCAGCCGTTGTCAGGATAACAACATTTTGTTGCCCAACAACAACAACATGACGTCATGCTTTGCATGCCAAACAAAATGATTCATATTTGTAATAAAGTCTAGAAAATGAATATTCCACGACAAAGAATAAATAAAACGAATAAAGAAAAATAAATTTCTATGAAATTTTCAAAATAAATAAATATTTGTTGCCGAGTGAGTGCACTTCGCATTTTGCCTTGTGAACTTTTAATAGCCGGCAAAAGTTAATCAAATTGGGGATTATGTTTATTTATTTATTTGGCAAAAAATTGTGTTTGTCCTTATTTCACTTCTTGTGACGCGTTGTTGTCGATTTAGCACGTCGCGCCGTTTTGTTTGCCACTCGACACTTGGCCCCCAATCACAAGAAAAGCAAGAAGAGCTGCCACATGTTTAAGTTTCTTAAATAAATAAAGAAAATGAGAAAAAATAAAAAATAACAAAAGAAGCAAACAACAATCATTTGGACAAGCAAGTACTTGCCAAAAACGTTTTCAAATACAAATAAAATATTTAAACGTCGCGGAACGGAAGAACGAACCGTACGGCAAATGCATTTGAAATCTGACAACTCTTCAAGTAACAGCTGTCATGGACAAGGCACTAAAATACAAGTATTCGGAATAAAGTGAAAAAGGCAAAAAGAGCTACTTCAAAAAGAAAGAGAAAAAAATAAAACCGAGCACACAATCTCAAGTGCTTTCTAAGTGTCCTCGTTTAAGTATAATTTTACTAACCCAACGGTCATACTTAATTTTGAAAATGTGTAGGTCTAGTCTTTAACAAGTGTTTTTAAATATTCTCAAAAGAAAAAAGATTTTCTTTCAAAAAAAAATCTCTAAAAATTAATTTGAAAAAAAAAATCCTAAATATCCTTGTCGTTTTATTCTAACGCCAAGTGTCCACCTGCCGTCGTCTCATCTCCATCAACATCACTACAGCAGCAGCAGGCAGCACCAGCCCCACCAGCCCACCACCATGTCGGCAATTAGCAATCGCAGTCAAAAAATGGAACAACAGGTTTGTACACAAAACAATCAGCAAAAACCAAAAAAAAAGAGAATACCAAATATTCGTCGAAAATTCGCAATATTTCTTCATCATCGTTAACATCAATATCTCAGCTCTTCCCACTCTCGCTAGGTGGATTAGAGTGTAACGAAAAATATTCTGCATAATATTCGCTGTCAATTGGAGTTGTTCGCCTGGATACAAATGCGTTTATTTTTCAAAAAAGAAATGTTCACAGAAATTTATTGTAATTATATAGACATAGTAAAGGGTCTTCTAATAAGAGGTTTTATTTTGATGTATTAAAAACGAGTATTTTTAAGGGAAATCAGCGGAAGGTTATTTCATTGTAAAGAGGATGGTATGCCATTAATAATGGGAAAACAAAATTCAAAATGATCATGAACATAAAATTTTTATAGAAAAATTATAGAGACAATTTTTATAGCAAATAATTCTGCATACAATTTGCAAAGCAAAAAATTGAAAGAAAAATTTTTATAGAAACAATTCCAGGAACAATTTTTATAGAATAAAATTCTACAAACAATTTTTATAGCAAAAATTCTATAGTGATTTTTTTTAGAAAAAATTCTAAACAATTGTTTATAGAAAATATTCTACAGATAATTTTTTGTAGTAAAAATTCTACAGATTATTTTTTGTAGAAAAAATTCTAAAGATTATTTTGTATAGAAAAAATTCTACAGAAAATTTTTTATAGAAAAAGTTTTACAGGCAATTTTGTATAGAAAAAATTCCAGAGATTTTTTTATAAAAAAATACTGCCGACAAATTTTTATAGAAGAATTACTACAGACAATTTTTTATAGAAAAAATTCTACAGACTATTTTTTATAGAAAAAATTGTACAGAAAATTTGTTATAGAAAAAAATCTATAGACAAGTTTTGATAGCAAAAATTCATTTTCTTATAGACACAAATCTAGACAATTTTTTATAGAAAAAATTCTATAGACAAGTTTTGATAGCAAAAATTCTACGGACAATTTTTTATAGAAAAATTCTATAGGCATTTTTTATAGACACAAATCTAGACAACTTTTTATTAAAAAATTTCTATAGACAATTTTTGATAGCAAAAGTTCTACAGACAATTTTTTAGAGAAAAAATTCTACAGACAATTTCTTATAGAAAAAATTCTAGAGACAATTTTTATAGAAAAAAATTCTACAGACAATTTTTATAGAAAAAAATTCTACAGACAATTTGTATAGCAAAACATTCTATAGACAACTTTTTATAGATACAATTCAATAGAAAAAATCTATAGACAATTTTTAATAGACAAAAACCTACGGATAATTCCTGATAAAAAAAAATTGTATAGAGAAAAATCTAACAAACAACTTTTTATAGAAAAAAATGTACAGACTATATTTTTATAAAAAAATTGAAGACCAATTTTACCAAACCGAGTGGACAAATGTGAATTGTCCAATTATTATTACTGAATTCTCTAATCATTTTGTATTTTATATTATTAATAATTAAGAATTAAATAAATTAATTTCTAGTTTTTTAAGTGTATAGATACCATAGCTAAATATTGTATTAGATTAAGATCTTGAATTATTGTAATAGATTAAGGAATTGGATTCTATTTACTTTCGTTAAGCAAGTTACTTGTCAAGTAACAATTGGTTTGCTCGTCCACTTCACTCTGGACCGGGCAAAGGTGAGCATCTTCTCTTCTCTTCTCTAATCTTAAATAAAATGCATTTATAACGTTTGAAATCTAAACCTCTTTTATTAATCACTTTGTGCATTCTTCTCTTCTCGTTCTGGGTTGATATTGTTGTCGAGTTAATTTTGTACGAAGAAATAACTCATCAACAATATTAACGTCAATCATCCTATACAGTCCACTCCTCTACCAAGAGACATTATCTACACTTGTGCTTGCGAGGAATAAACATACTCCCCTCCACCCGCACTTGTTCACCGAGTATAGGGTTATACTACCCTTTTGTAGTAGAATCGAACCTATACTGTAATGTCCTTTATTTTTTTACTGTTGCACAGAGTTATTTCCTATAAAAACTTGTTTGTAAAATTTTTTCTATAAAAATGGTCTGTAGAATTTTTTCTATAAAAAATTGTTTGTACAAATTTTCTATAAAAAATTGTCTATAGAATGTTTTCTATAAAAAATTGGCTGTAGAATTTTGTCTATAAAAAATTATATGTAGAATTATTTCTATAAAAAATTATCTATAGAATTTTGTGCTATACAAATTGTCTATAGAATTTTTTGCTAAAAAATTGTCTGTAGAATTTTTTTTCTATAAAAATTGTCACTAGAATTTTTTCTATAAAAAATTGTCTTTAGAATTTTTTCTATAAAAAATTGTCTTTAGAATTTTTTCTATAAAAAATTGTTTGTAGAATTTTTTTTATAAACAATTGTCCGTACAATTTTTTCGATAAAAAATTGTCTGTAAAATTTTCTCTATAAAAAATAGTCTGTAGAATTTTTTCTATAAAAAATAGTTTGTAGAATTTTTTCTATAAAAAATAGTTTGTAGAATTTTTTCTATAAAGAATAGTCTGTAGAATTTTTTCTATAAAAAATAGTTTGTAGATTTTTCTATTAAAAAATGTTCTATAGAATTGTTTCTATAAAAAATTGTCTATAGATTTTTTTTGCTATACAAAACTGTCTGTAGATTTTTTTCTATAAAAAATTGTCTGTACATTTTTTCTATAAAAAGTTGTCTAGAATTTTTTTCTATAAAATATTGTTTGTAGAATTTTTTCTATAAAAAGTTGTGTGTAGAATTTTTTCTATAAAAAGTTGTGTGTAGAATTTTTTCTGTAAAAAATTGTCGGAAGAAAGTTGTGTGTAGAATTTTTTCTATAAAAAATTGTCGGAAGAATTTTTTCTATAAAAAATTTTCTGTAGAATTTTTTTTATAAAAAATTTTCGGTAGAATTTTTTCTATAATATTGTGTAAAAAACAATTAAATAGAAAATTTTTGATAGAAAAATTATACAAAAAATTTGTAGAGAGCAAAATCTAACAAACAATTTTTTATTGAAAAAGCTCTACAGACTATTTTTTATAGAAACAAGTAAGAAAGTTTCAGTCGGGTAAACCGACTAAGGTATACCCTCACTTTGTGAGTAATGTAATATTGAATATTACTCGAATTATTCTGTCAATTTGTGTGGGAGGTACCAGAAAGGGTTTTCCAAAAACACGTATTTTTCGGTAAATACATTGCATTGTGCTGAACTATAAGCGTTTATGTGCACTGGTATATTAAAGTTACGAGCTATGTAATTTTGGTATGATTTGGTCATTTTGTGTGGGAGGCACAAAAAGGGGCGGGGTGATAACGCCCACATTTTACAGGACTATAGGCACTATAACAGCATTACACTGTACAAAATTTCAAGTATTTGTATGCACTGGTATTAAAGTTACAAGCCGTTTACTTTTGGTACGAAATGGTCCATTTGTGTGGGAGGTACCAAAAGGGGCTGTACAATAATGCCCATTTTTTACCGGACTATAGGCGCTACAAAAACATTATACTGTAGAAAATTTCAAGCATTTTTATGCACTTGTGTTAAAGTTATAAGCAGTTACATTTTGATGCAAAATGGACCATTTGTGTGGGAGGTACCAAAAGGGGCATGCCAACTTCACCCATTTTTCTCGAGTTAATAGCGACTAATATACTAATATTATGTACAGAATTTCAAAAGATTCGAGTAAGTAGTATAGAAGTTATTAAAGAATCAATATTTCACTAAATTTTAACCCTTTGTGTGGGAGGTACCAGAAGGAGTAGACCAATATGGCCCATCTTCGAACTCATCCGGAGATAGATCAAAATATTACCACATACCAAATTTGAAGTCAATTGGTTACTCCTTTCGAGAGTTATCGTGCGCACCAGCCAGCAGACACACAGACAGACAGACAGACAGACAGACAGACAGACAGACAGACAGACAGACGGACGGACATTGCTCATTCGACTTAAAATGACCCAAAACGGATTTCCTCCGAACATACTTAGGGTCTTAGATCACTCCTTCGATGTGTTACACTTTTTTCCGTAGCAAATGATATATACCCTCGTCACACTAAAGTGAGGGTATAAAAATAGTACAGACTATTTTTATAGAAAAAATTGTACAGACAATTTTGTATAGAAAAAAATCTACAGACAATTTTTTATAGAAAAATTATATAGACATTTTTTTACAGACACAAATCTAGACAATTTTTTATAGAAAATATTCTATAGACAATTTTTGATAGCAAAAGTTCTACAGACAATTTTTTAGAGAACAAATTCTACAGACAATTTTTTATAGAAAAATTATATAGACATTTTTTTACAGACACAAATCTACAATTTTTTATAGAAAATATTCTATAGACAATTTTTGATAGCAAAAGTTCTACAGACAATTTTTTAGAGAAAAAATTCTACAGGCAATTTCTTATAGAAAAAATTCTACAGACAATTTTTATAGCAAAACATTCTATAGACAACTTTTTATAGATACAATTCAATAGAAAAAATTTACAGACAATTTTTTAAAGACAAAAACCTACAGATAATTTTAGATAAAAAAAATTTTACAAAAAATTTGTATAGAGAAAACCCTAACAAACAACTTTTTATAGAAAAAAATTTACAGACCCTATTTTTATAAAAAATTTTTGAATTTTTCTATAAAAAATGTAGAAGTTTTTCTATAAAAAATGTAGAAGTTTTTCTATAAAAAATTGTAGAATATTTTCTATAACAAATTGTAGAATATTTTCTATAACAAATTGTGGAATTTTTTGTATAAAAAATTGTAGAATTTTTTCTATAAAAAATTGTGGAATTTTTTTTCTATAAAAAATTGGAGAATTTTTTCTATAAAAAATTGTAAAATTTTTTCTATAAAAAATTGTAAATATTTTTCTATAACAAATTTTAGAATTTTGTATATAAAAAAATTTAGAATTTTTCTATAAAAAATTGTAAAATTTTTCTATAAAAAATTGTAGGATTTTCTATAAAAAATTGTAGAATTTTTCTATAAAAAATTGTAGAATTTTTCTATAAAAAATTGTCTGTAGAACTTTTTCTATAAAAAGTTGTTTGTTAGGTTTTTCTCTATATAAATTTTTTGTATAATTTTTTCTATCAAAAATTGTCTATAGATTTTTATACCCTACACCACACTGTGGTACAGGGTATTATGACTTTGTGCATTTGTTTGTAACACATAAAAGGAGAAGAGATAGACCCATTGTTTATTAAACCGATCGACTCAGAATCACTTTCTGAGCCGATTTAGCCATGTCCGTCTGTCTGTCCGTCTGTCTGTCCGTCTGTCTGTCCATGTATTCTTGTAATCAAAGTGCAGGTCGTATTTATGGTCCGATTGCGATGAAATTTAGCATAGTGCTCTTTTTTGGCCCAAGGACGATCCCTATTGGAATTGCTTAAAATCGGTTCAGATTTGGATATAGTCCCCATATATATGTTTCACCCGATTTGACATGTAAGCGCTGTAGAAACCACATTTTACATCCGATCTTTATGAAATTCGGCAGAGAGAGTTTTATTATTACGTGAATGAACACTACCAAATTCGGAGAAAATCCGTTCAGATTTAGATATAGCCCTTATATATATGTTTCACCCGATTTGACATGTAAGCGCTGTAGGAACTGTATTTTAAATCAGATCAGTACGAAATTTGGCAGAGAGAGTTTTCTTATTACATGAATAAACACTGCCAAATTCGGGGAAAATCGGTTCAGATTTGGATATAGTCCCCATATATATGTTTCACCTGATTTGACATGTAAGCGCTGTAGAAACCACATTTTACATCCGATCTTTATGAAATTCGGCAGAGAAAGTTCTCATATTACATGAAAAAACACTGCGCAATTCGGGGAAAATCGGTTCAGATTTAGATATAGCCCCCATATATATGTTCCACCCGATTTAAAATTTAAGCGCTGTAGAAATCGTGTTTTATATCCGATCAGTACGAAATTTAACAGAGAGAGTTTTCTTATTACATGTATGAACACTGCCAAATTCGGGGAAAATCGGTTCAGATTTAAACATAGTCCCAATATATATGTTACACCCGATTTGACATGTAAGCACTGTAGAAACCGTGTTTTATATCCGATCAGTACGAAAATCGGCAGAGAGAGTTTGCTTATTACATGTAACACTGCCAAATTCTTATCGCAATGCCCATTTTCGCATTGGTAGGTAGGTGTAGGGTATTATATAGTCGGCCCCGACCGACTTTCTGTCTTTCCTTACTGGTTTTCTAATAAAAATGTTCAAAGGCATTTATTTTAATTATATAGACAAAGTAAAAGGTCTTCCATAGAAACTATGTATCTGTCATTTTATATAGAAAATTCTACAAAAAAATTTTATATAAAAAATTCTATAGACAATTTTTAAAAGAAAAAAATTAAAATTAATTTTTTTTTAAAAAAAATTCTACAAAAAAATTTTATAGAGAAGAAATCTAACAAACATTTTTTTAGAAAAAATTCTACAGACAAATTTTTATAGAAATAATTCTACAGACAATTTTTTATAGAAAAAAATCTACAGATAATATTTTGTAGAAAAAATTCTACAGACCATTTGTTATTGACAAAAATCTACAGACAATTTTTTATAAAAAATTCCACAGACAATTTTTTATAGAAAAATTTTTTTTACAGACACAAATCTAGACTATTTTTTTATAGAAAATTTTTGATAGCAAAAGTTCTACAGACAATTTTTTAGAGAAAAAATTCTACAGGCAATTTCTTGTAGAAAAAATTCTACAGACAATTTTTATAGCAAAACATTCTATAGACAACTTTTTATAGATACAATTCAATAGAAAAAATCTACAGACAATTTTTTATAGACAAAAACCTACAGATAATTTTAGAAAGAAAAATCTACAAAAAATTTGTATAGAGAAAAACCTAACAAACAACTTTTTATAGAAAAAAATTTACAAACCCTATTTTTATAAAAAATTTTTGAATTTTTCTATAAAAAATGTAGAAGTTTTTCTATAAAAAAATTATAGAATATTTTCTATAACAAATTGTAGAATATTTTCTATAACAAATTGTAGAATTTTTTCTATAACAAATTGTAGAATTTTTTCTATAACAAATTGTAGAATTTTTTCTATAACAAATTGTAGAATTTTTTCTATAAAAAACTGTAAAATTTTTCTATAAAAAGTTGTAAAATTTTTCTATTACAAATTGGAGAATTTTTTCTATTAAAAATTGGAGAATTTTTTCTATAACAAATTGTAGAATTTTTTCTATAAAAAATTGTAGAATTTTTGTATAAAAAGTTGTAGAATTTTTTCTATAAAAAATTGTAGAATTTTTTCTATAAAAAATTGTGGAATCTTTTCTATAAAAAATTGTAACATTTTTTCTATAAAAAATTGTAAAATTTTTTCTATAAAAAATTGTAAAAATTTTTCTATTACAAATTGGAGAATTTTTTCTATTAAAAATTGGAGAAGTTTTTCTATAAAAAATTGGAGAATTTTTTCTATAAAAAATTGTACAATTTTTTCTATAAAAAATTGTCTGTAGAACATTTTCTATAAAAAGTTGTTTGTTAGGTTTTTCTCTATACAAATTTTTTGTAAAATTTTTTCTATCAAAAATTGTCTAAAGTGTTACACTTTTTGCTCATAGCAAGTGATATATAACCTCCTCTCTAAGGTGAGGGGATACAAATATTTTCTACCCAACCTATTGTAGTTGTCGAAGTTTCTACATCTACTCCCAAAGTGTGCTAATAATTCGCAGTCATGTCTAATTTATTGAAAAGTTTTTCTTCATCATCATCATCATCATATATGAGTAGTTAGTTTTCTTCTTCTGCATGACGTTTGATGTGTTAATTTTTTGTATTTCTTATGAGTAGAGTTTTTCACAAGTTTTGTACGATTCGTTAAGTTGTGCAAATAGTTATGATAGTAGATACCATAATGTGGGGTTCGAAAAATAGTCAATAGTAGTAAGTTGGTTGCATATATGTAACAAATTAGATAGCATTTCGGGCGAAAGAGAAGAATTTCAGTATAATCTTTGGCAACTTACCTATTATAGTAGTTTTGAAGATTTTAAAATCGTCACTAGAACAAAAGTTGTAGAATTACGGCTGACAGAACAGTAAATCTGCAAAAAAATAATTAAAAACATAAATATTTGGGAAATTTATAAAACTGAAAAATGATCAAGCCTGAGAACTAAAATACTTTTGGGATGCGAAATTGAAGCAAAAAGTACTTGGAGTAAAATTGCAAACAAATAATGTATTTAGATAGAAATAAATTAGTATGAACATTAATAAATGTTATCATTAAATTAAATAATATCGAATGCCAACCCAACATATTAATGTTATACATATTAAGAAATGATGTATATTTTATGCATAAAATAAATAAAAACTATTTCTAGATAAAGCCAGTCCTTCGGAATAAAAAATACATCATGAAAATATTTAAAAATTAGAGCCATTTTATAAAATCTTCCCGAAAAAGTTTGGCAGCACTTTTTGTTAAAAAAATTTTGGAATGCCTTATTAAAACTTAAAACGGTCATAACTCCTTAACTAAGCATCTTACAGCTACATAAAATGGCCATAATTCCTTACATGAACGCCCCTTATTTTGCCTTTAGAGAAAGGCAAAAGTTTGGGATCAATTTGGATCAAAACTGAAGACGGCAATAGCAGGTCAACAATTTAGGCTCACATTTTTTGTTCAACAATTTTAAATTATTTTCCAAAACACGAAAAAACGGTAACAACTCCTTAAATAGTCGACCAGGGGAGAAAAGCTCGAAATTTTTAGACAAATTTTTAAATTTCTTTCAAAAACTTAAGACGGCATTAGCTACTTTACTATGCGACCTAGAGCGAGAAGGTCAACAATTTAGGACACATGTTTTGAATCACTTTCTTGTTCAACAATTTTAAATGCCTTCTCAAACTTTAAACGGTCATAACTCCTCAGCTAAGCGTTCTAGAGCGAAAAGGGCAAAAGGGAGAGGAGCCTGAAATTTGTGGCCAATTTTTGAAATTTCGTTCAAAAAAGTAAGACGGCAATAGGTCCTTTACTATGCGTCCTAGAGCGAGAAGCTCAACAATTTAGGATCACTTTTTTTGTTCAACAATTTTTTAGTTGCTTTCCAAGACTTAGAACAGTCATAAATCCTTAAATAAATGTCCTGGAGCGAAAAGGCAAAAGTTTTGGATCACTTTTTTGTTAAAAATTGTGAAATGCCGTTTCAAAACTTTAAGCGGCGATAACTTCTTAGCTAAAAGTCCTAGATAGGAAAAAAGGCAAACGTTTGTGTTTACTTTTTTGTTAACAAAAAAATAAAATTCATTTGCAAAACATAAAACGGTCATATCACTTTAAATAGGCACACTCCAGGGAGAATGAAGAAAATTTGCGATCAATTTTTAGTAATAAATTTTAAATTCCTTTCAAATTCCACTTCATAGGGTCATAACTCTGAAAAGAGCGCCCTAGAGCGAAAAATACAAAAAAAAATTGGGATCAATTATTTGTTTCAAATAATTTTAGCTTCAAATTTAGTCTTGTCTCAATTTTTTTTGTTGCCAAACTAAAAACGGTCGTATTGCTTTAAATAGGCACCCTCCGGGGAGAAGGAAGAAAATTTGGGTTCATTTTTTAAAAATAATTTCAAATTCTATTTTTGTTAAGAACCTAACACATTAAATGAGCGCACTAGAGCGAAAATGAAAAAAATGTTGATCAATTATTTGTTTCCAAAATTCAAACTTCATTACGAAACTTTTTTATAAAAATAATTCTAGAGAGAATTTTTATAAAAAAAATTTCTACAGACAATTTTTATAGAAAAAATTCCAAAATTGTAAAATTCCAAAAATTAAATTCCACAGAAATGCTTTATAGGAAAATTCTACAGACAATTTTTTATAGAAACAATTCTATAGAAAATTGTTTATAGAAAAAATTCTACAGATAATTATTTATAGAAAAATTCTACAAACAATTTTTTATAGCATACAATTCTACAGACAATTTTTTATAGAAAAAATTCTAAGCACAATTTTTGATAATTGATAATTGATTTTGATCTATAGACAATTTTTTATAGAAACAATTCTATAGACAATTTTTTATAGAAAAAATTCTAGAGAACTTTTTCTAGAAATAATTCTATAGACAAAAATCTGCAGACAATTTTTTATAGAAAAAATTCTATAGACAATGTTTTATAGAAAAAATTCTACAGACAATTTTTTATAACAAAAATTCTACAGACAATTTTGTTTAGAATAAATTCTACAGACAATTTTTTATAGAAAAAATTCTACAGACAAGTTTTTATAGAAAAAATTCTACAAACAATTTTTTATAGCATTCTACAGGCAATTTTTTATAGCATACAAAGACAATTTTTATAGAAAAAAATTCTATAGAAAATTTGTACAGTACAAAATTCTATAGATAATTTTTTATAGAAATAATTCTATAGAAAATTTTTTATAGAAACAATTGTATAGACAATTTTTTATAGAAAAAATTCGACAGGCAATAGAAAAAAATATACAAGCTACATTTTATAGAAAAAATTCTACAGACAATTTTTTATAGAAAAAATTCTACAGTAAATTATTTTTAACAAAAATTCTACAGACAATTTTTTTAACTATATTCTACAGACAATTTTTTATAGAAAAAATTCTACAGACAAGTTTTTATAGAAAAAATTCTACAAACAATTTTTTATAGCATTCTACAGGCAATTTTTTATAGCGTACAATTCTACAGACAATTTTGATAGCAAAAAATTCTACAGACAATTTTGATAGCAAAAAATTCTATAGACAATTTTTACAGTACAAAATTCTATAGAAATTTTTTTATAAAAACAATTCTATAGACAATTTTTTATAGAAAAAATTATAGTGGCGGGTGTTAAAAAAAAACAAAATTGATTTATTTTTTGTTTTAATTTTATTCGGCAGAGTGCCGTATGCGGTGCGGTATGCCAGAAGCGGGTGAGTTGATAAATAACTCAACGCACGAATGTGACGGCGTTACCATTACAACGACGGCGTTAGCAGCACTGTATTTCAGCTGCATCGTTCTTGAAAGTTGAAGTAGGGCGCTGCTGTTAAAGATCAGCTGTTGTCACTTCAACATACCGCCCCCCTTGCATGAGTGCAATGCCAAACTGGATGACTCCGCTATTTATTATTGTGGTTGGCTGGTACAGGTGCTGCTGTTCCTTGTTGTAAGAATGGTTGTTGTGGCCGTTAAAATTTGTTGGGATCGACCGCTGTGCATTTACAGGAAGCCTTAATTCTGTTGCCATCTTGCCATCCGTCGCTGGCTCGTGAAGCCTTGTTTCACGTGATGAAATCAATGGTGGAGCGACGGAGACAATTGACTTCCCACGTAGTGGCAAGAACCACCCGCAATGCACCGTCGATCCATGTATGTATGTATATCGCGCATACAACAATTCACCGGGTCACTGCATCTGATCCGGTTCGAAGGACCATGTTTAACTCCGCGCCAAAGTGGCGGGTGTTAAAAAAAAGTACACAAAATTTATTTATTTTTTTTTTAATTTTATTGGGCAGAGTGCCGTATGCTGTGCGGTATGCCAGAAGCGGGTGAGTTGATAACTAACTCAACGCACGAATGTGACGGCGTTACCATTACAACGACGGCGTTAGCAGCACTGTATTTCAGCTGCATCGTTCTTGAAAGTTGAGGTAGGGGCGCTGCTGTTGAAGATCAGCTGTTGTCACTTCAACACTACATTTTATAGAAAAAATTTTGCAGGCTAAATTTTATAGAAAAAATTCTACAGGCTAAATTTTATAGAAGAAATTCAACAGAAAATTCAACAAAACTTCAAAATTTCATTCCGAAACTTAAAACGCCAGTAAGTTTGGGATCGCTTTTTTGTTAAAAATTTTAAATGTGCTTTCCAAAAGCTAATGCGGTCACAGCTCCTTAAATAAGATGAAAATTTGGAATCAATTATTTGTTTCAAAATTTCAAATTTCATTCCAAAACTTAAAACGGCAGTAAGTTTGGGATCGCCTTTTTGTTCAAAATTTTAAATCTGCTTTCCAAAACTTAAAGCGGTGACAACTTCTTAAATAATTAGCCAAAAGGAAAAAGAACGAAATTTTAAAACCACTTTTTCTGATCAACAAATTCTTTTAAAAATTCAAACAGCACATTATAACCAAAAAATTAAACATTCTAAAGCGAAAGTAGCTAACATTTGTGATGCATTTTTTGTTCAAAAATTTCTAATTCCTTCATAAAGCTAAAAAGGGCCAATGCTCCTTTACTAAACGTTTTGAAGTTTTAGTACACTTCCTTTGTTTAAAAAATTTAAATTTATTTCCAAACCTGTTAACTGTTATAACTCCGGAAACAGTCTGTTAGAGCGAAGGCAAAACTTTTGGATCACTTAGTTCTCAAATATTTTAAATTATTTTCCAAAACTTAAAATGGTCACAACTCCTTAACTAAGTGTGCTAAAATGAGAAGGGCAATAGTTTATGTCCACTTTTTTCGTTAATAATTTTAAATTCCTTTCCAAAACATAAACCTGTATAAATCCTAAGATATTCGCCCTAGATAGTAAATGGGGAAAATTTGGGTTCACTTTTTTTGGTCAAAAATGCCTTTCAAAACTAAAGTGTGCATAATCAACAAATAAATTACGGTCCTGGAGCGAAAATTACGAATATTAGGGATGTCTTTTTTGGTATATTTTGGTAACGGCAATAGCTCCTTACTAAGCATCCTAGGTTTGGGCGTGTAATGAAGGCCAACGTCGCCTTATATTCCTGCAGAAAGCTGTAGGGTCACATTAGGGCCTACCTAAAATCGTCCATTGGATATATATAGCAATAGTTCGTCCAATACTGTTATACGGCATTGTGGTATGGTGGAAGGCAACTGACAAACTAACCATCACCAACCGACTATCAAAGGTTCATAGAACTGCCTGCCTGCATAAGCGGAGCCTTAAGGACTACAGCGACTGAGTCTCTGCAAGACCTACTCCATAACTGCCGGATAATATTGTGGCGAGAGAAGTTACAACCAGAGCGGCACCAAGATTCGACTGCCTATCAATGTGAAGGTACAAGAACCACGGTCAGATGAGGATATCAAAGTGCAGAGCTATGGTAACCGACCGAGTGGACTATATACCAACTGTGTACACCTTCGAGAGAAATGACATCACTATGATTCCAGCCAGAGATGAATGGGTTGGCAGAATACCAGGTAATAGAAACCATTTCCACTTTTACAAGGATGGTTCGGAGCTTGATGAAAAGGTTGGCTTCGTATGAAGAACTTTGTTTAGATATATAAGCTCACAGACTACCATCTGTGTCTATCAAGTCGAAATAATGGCAATATGGTAAGTCGTGGCTGAAACGCAACATAGTAACGGACACTGGCGTTGACATTTATTCGGACAGCCAGGCTGCCATCAATTCTCTGGAGGCCGCATACCTAATATATCCCGGGGAACTGCAAAGCTGATGAACTTGCTTGGAACGCCATTACAAATTCTCGACGAATTTGCATATATTGGTGCGCCACTATCCACGTGCAGGCTTTGACCTAGGCAAGAGGCAATCCAACGAAAGATGGACAGAAATCGGCACCTGCAGGGTAACTAGACAAATCTTGCTAAGGTATGACCTGAGAAGGTCAAAATATCTGATCGCACTAGAGAGGAAAAGATTGTCTACGTTAGTATCAGTTCTGACGGGACACTGCTTGATTGGCGAACACGCCAGAAGATTGGGTATTGACTCCAATGACTTCTGCAGAAGCTGTGGAGATGAGGTAGAAGTGGAAAGCATTGAGCACCTGCTATGCGACTGTCCCGCTTTAAGTAAACGACGACTGGACATACTGCGGTTGGCCTTTCTAGGCAGTCTAACAGATCTTTCCGTTACCGATATTCGTACTACAGATAAATTTGTACGGCAAACAGGTTGGTTTCGATGAGGGGCATTTCAGCCCGTGGTAACACTAGGGACCTAACCTGGTCTATGTGAGCTTGTAAAAAAATACGGCCGCCATCCTAATCTAAAGCATCGTAGAGCGAGAAGATAAAAAGGTCAGGATCACTTCCTTTCTTCAAAAATAAAAATAGGATCACTTTATATTAAAAATATTTTAATTAATTTCGAAAACGTTAACTGCGAAAACAAAGAGCGAAAAGGAGGAACATTTGGGATCGATTTTTTTTTCAAAAATTTTAAAACGAAGACTTAACGGCTATTTTGTACAAAAAGATCAAATTACTTTGCAAAACTTAAAACGGTTATAACTCCTGAAATAAGCGTCCTGGAGCGAAAAAGGCAAAACTTAAAACTTAGACCACTTAGTTTTCAAAAATTTAAATTAATTTCCAAAACTTAAAACAGTCATAACTCCTTAACAAAGCGATCTAGAAAGAGATGAGCAATAGTTTATAACGACTTTTTTCCTTAACAATTTTTAATTCCTTTCCAAAACTTAAGGTTGTGTAACTCCTAAAATATGCGCCCATTTTTGGTCAAAAATCTCTTTCCAAAACTTATACCAGGCATTGTCATATATTTCTTCGAATGACACTTAGTCGTTAGTTTCAAAGGATATCGAAGGACAGATATTTTCAAAGGTTGTTTTAGATGTCATTCAATCCTTAAATAATAAATTTTTGTTATGATTTCAGGATTGAGTGACATCTAAAACAATCTTTAAAAATATCTGTCCTACGATTACAATTCCATAACCCTCTTGTTTCATTCGCTCCCAAGTTTAACTTCGTGCGATGTGTACAATTATTTTGTTATACAGTTTTAAAGCCATTGAAACTTTGAGTGACTTTAAAAAGGAATCCGGATCACGAAATGAAAAATCACATTACTTCAAATCCAATGTCCTTTCAAATGTATATTATTTGGTCCATGTGCAAAATTCATTGTTGGACGGTGTAATAATTCTTGGGCCAACTAGTAGTTCTTCAAGAGAGCCGCAGAGCCCAGCAGGCTAACAAGTCCTGCTTTAGCCTGACAATAATTGAACGAAATTTCCCCCAACAAATTTTTATATTTTCTTACTTGTTTGAAAGTAATAAGAAAATATAACACAAAAAAAAACATTTTTGTTTTCTGCTAAATCAAAAAAGAAGCGCACTAGACTGGAGGAAGTAGAAGTTCTGAAAGCTCAGAAGAACACTCACGAAAGACCTTGCCAAGATAAAAAAATCGTGGGAATTCTTTAAATTGAATGCATACGATAACTCCCATTATAAATTTATAGTCGAAGCCCTATGTTCCCCCGAGGATGAAATTAAGGAGGAACAATCCAAAAAGAAAATTCGTTTTTGACAAATTTCTAAAATGTATCTAATTGACACCTCAGCTCTAATCGATTCCTTAACGAACTGAAAAAACTATTTCAGTACAGACTTTTATACAAGTATAATTACTCGTAAAAATTCTGCTACCTCAATTCAAGCTTCAATACATCGACACAAAACAATTAAATCTATTTCCGCTTCAGAACTTTCCAGAACAATTGTGGGCATTTTTTATTTTAGCCATTATTTAATGGACTTGAAAAAAGTGCGTAGAACTGGCGAGACAAAAAAATCCGTTCCCTAAAGGACATTTACAATAACACAACACTACAACACATTACATGTAAAAACATGACATGTTAATAGCTCATGAATGTGGGTAGATGTTAATCACAAAATGACACAAATACCATTAACATGTACGTTGTGTAGGACAATAGGCTGGATCGAAAAAAACTATCATGTATATTATTATTTTTTTATTTTAAACCTTAGCATATTTATAACTACACCCATTCTTTGAATCTGTCCTAAATTGTATCCTGCTTTTGTATACCGAAGAGATTTTCCATACTATCCAACCTTCACAGACACTGTGTGTGTAAGGACCTGCACATATAGAAAGACTTAGACTGGTGTCCTTTTTCTATTATTTGCATATAAGTGTTTGTGTTTTGGTTGGGTGGCACACTTACCACTACTACTGAGTGTACTCGGTGTATATGAGTGCAATTCAAATAAGGGTGTCAGGTGTTAGAAGAGGTGGGGAGGGGAGGGCGGAAGTGCTGGGGTTGGAGGCAAATAACAACCATAATTACGACAATAGAAAACCGCCTTAACATTGACATCAACCGCAATTGAAAAGGATAACATTGACAACAACAACGACAACGACAGGCAAACAAATGACACTAAATAATATTATACAAATGGCAATGACAGCCACAACACAAACAGGACATTAATCGATTTTATGAAGCAAAAAAATAATAGTAATAATTACTATTGGAAAAGTGAAAACTAATATCTGCACCTGGAACGAACACCCCCAACTGAGAGACTGAATTGGAAAAGCGTGTGTGTGTCGGACACATGTTTAAAAAAGGAGACAAAAAAACCAAAGATTTTTCTACACTACACTGAAAATAGATAGGACACACTGGAAAAGTGAGTGTGTGTGCCTGACACACGTTTCAAAAAAGTTAAATATTTTCCTAAACAAATAAAAAAAACACATATTGTTTAAAAGATAATTCATTTTTTATTGATTCAACTGGGAAAATAATTTAAAACTTCCGTAATTGTATACCCTAGAGCAGGGATCGGCACACTCATACAACCATACAAAAACATTTCTCTCCCTCAATGTAAACTTAATGAATTATCTCTGCAGCCAAAATAACTAGTTTGTATATAGAAATATACTAGTTGCTTTTTACTTCAAACTAGTAACATATCTGTCTTTTTTTCATATGACGAGCTATCGATTTTAACATTGGCTTGTCATAGGCACCCAACTAGTTCATTTGTTTACAATTCAGCACTAGTTAATATCTAGTTCAGTTATTACTGTATTTGAGAATAAGAGAGTACATGAGAATGGTGGTGGGAGAGAGACACATTTACTCTGCCACCACCAAGCGAGTACTTGCTCGTAAAGCAGTTCAGATAATCGTTTTTGCTTATTTCTCTGCTGCTGACGGCAGAGGTGTCGATCTGCAACCACCATGTAGGTACCATGCAAGTACTGTATAGCAGCTCAGATATTGTTTTTTGTTGGCAGAGATGCGAATGGGTTTGCAAAGGTCACATTGCAACTAGCCTATGACTGGTTCAATACGCAACTAGAAATGATTTTAGCTGCAGGGATGTTATACTCATTCAATGTGTGAGAGGAGAGAACCGCCCATGGGCGCTGTTTTGCCGATCTCTGCCCTACAGCATAGGATGGGATATATTAAACATACTGCTCCAACATGTTTCCTGAAGAACTGCCGGACAGAACCCGAGGTACAGCAGGATCAGCAAGGACGTCAGTTGACTAAGTACAAACATCTCTAAATTGTTTAACGACAGAACCCGACTAAGCTGGGTTTAATAGCTAGTAAGATGATAAATGTTCTACTAGGACATTAAAGCTTATAAGCACATCTGTACCGCAAAGGACCACCAGATAACGAGGAATGAAGGTTGTGGCTGCAAGGTCGTGGCATATGCGGACGACGTTGCAATCGCTGTGAGTGGCAAATTCGAAAACGTCCTCCGCGACATTCTACAGGTGGCTCTGAACAAATTGGCTAGATGGGCCAGAAGCAGCGGTTTGGGCGTAAACCCAAACAAGACAGAATTGGTTCTCTTTACTAGGATGAATAAAATCCCACATGTGGACCCTCCACCTCGGATAAATGGAAGAGATCTAGTCTTTTTTTTAGGAATAATTCTAGATATAAAACTGTTATTTAGACTTAACGTATTGTAACGTGTAAGGAAGGCCAACGTCGCCTTATATTCCTGCAAAAAGGCTGTAGGGTCGCGGTGGGGCCTCTCTCCCAAAATCGTCCACTGGATATATATAGCAGTAGTTCGTCCTATACTGCTATACGGCATTGTGGTATGGTGGACGGCAACTGACAAACTAACCATCACCAACCTACTAACAAAGGTTCAGAGAACAGCCTACCTGAGAACAACCTACCTAAGCGGAGCCTTAAGGACTACAGCGACCGAGTCTCTACAAGCCCTACTCCATATGTATACTGCCGATTATTATTGTGGCGAGATAAGTTGCAACCAAAGCGGCAATAAGATTAAACTGCCTATCAATATGGAGGTACAAAAACTACGGTCACATGAGGATATCAAAGTGTAATGCTATGGTAACCGACCGAGTCGACTATATACCAACGGTGTACACCTTCGAGAGAAATTACATCACTATGGTTCCTGCCAGAGATGAATGGGTTGGAAGAATTCCAGGTAATAGAAACCATCTCCACTTTTACACGGATGGTTCGAAGCTTGAAGAAAAGGTTGGCTTCGGAGTACACTGTGCAGAGCTTAGATTGGATATAGCTCACAGACTACCAGATATCTGCAGTTCCTATCAAGCCGAAATAATGGCAATATGGGAAGTAGCCAAGTGGCTGAGTCGCAACAAAGTAACCAACACTGGCGTTGTAATTTACTCGGACAGCCAGGCTGCCATCAATTCTCTGGAGGCAACATCCCTAAATTCACAAACAGCCTTCTACTACCGCAGATCTCTTAACGAGATGGCTGAGCAGTTCAATATACACCTCATATGGGTGCTGGGCATAGGGATATCCCGGGGAAATGCAAAGCCGATGAACTTGCTAGGAAACGGACGACTTTACAAATTTTCGAAGAATTTGCATATATTGGTGCGCCACTATCCACGTGCAAGCTTTGGCTTAGGCAAGAGGCAATCAGGCAGTCCAACGAAAGATGGACAGAAATCAGCACATGTAGGGTAGCTAGACAAATCTGGCCAAGGTATGACCTGAGAAGGTCAAAATATCTCCTCGCACTAGAAAGGAAAAGATTGTCTACGTTAGTATCAGTTCTGACGGGACACTGCCTGATCGGCGAACACGCCAGAGGATTGGGTATTGACTCCAATGACTTCTGCAGAATCTGTGGAGTTGAGGAAGAAGTGGAGAGCATTGAGCACTTGCTATGCGACTGTCCCGATTTGAGTATACGACGACTGGATATACTGGTATCTGCCTTTGTAGGCAGTCTAACAGATCTTTCCGGTACCGATATTCGTACTATCGATACATTTGTATATCAAACAGATTGGTTTCGCTGAGGGGCATTTCAGCCCGTGGTTACAGCAGGGACCTAATCTGGTCTATGTGAGCTGACAAAAAAAGGCTGCAACCATAACCTAAACATATTGCTCGACGCACGTTTCCTGAGGAACTGCCGGACAGAACCCAAGGAACGGCAGGAGCATCAAGAAATCGAGTTGCCAACAAACACCTCTTAATTGTTGGCCGACAACTTCCAACTAAGGATAAATAGCTTCTACGACGATAAGTGTTCTACTAGGTCATTCAAGCTTACAAGCACATCTATACCGCAAAGAACAATCAGATAACGAGGAATGTAGGTCATGAAGGAAAGACATCGAAACTATGGAACTGTTTCTATGACAATTCCTAGCACTGGCTCATGAAAGATTCCAAATACTTCGGCTCTGACACATTACTACATCTAATTAATCTCTGAGAATCTGACTGAAATGAATGTATACCGAGGAAATTCGTGTTAAGCACCGATTGGCACATGCAAGATCCAGATACTACGGGTCTGACACATTACCAAATCTGACTGAGGTCAGAGGTTCTGACTAGGTTAGGTTGAAGAGAGTAGACGTTTGATACTGATACTGGAACTGATACGTAAAAAATATACGCAATTACGGGAATTTATGTATTGTCCAAGAGCCATTGGATCTACTGAAAATCGCAATTTCAGCAGGAGATTTTATCGAGTCTTCAAGGTTCATTGTCACCGTGACTATTGGAATTATGACTGGGGGACAAGTGATCCCAGATGCAATTGCTTCCATAGAAAGGTCCCATCCGATTTGACTTATTGACGCTTTAGAGACCATAAATGCCCACCTTTTGGACTGAAGATTGATAATTTGCAATTATTTTTAGTATTAACCTATTAACTGAAAAAAATTGTTAATTAATTAAATTGCATTTTTAATTTAGGATAGCTAATATCTCTACAATAACTTCTATATGAAATTTGTTGATATTTCTTTCTCTGTACCTCTCCACCTCTCCCTAGACTTGCAGGTAACGACATTTTCCAAACTATGTTTTTTTTTGGAAAATTAAGATTGAAACACTTTCACATAGCGTCGTTTGCGTTCTGTGTAGACACATGTTTAATCGTCCATTCAGTGACGACCTCCTTTACATCGCCACACATGTCCCAAAAGGACATTCAATTAAATGCACTTTAATGAAGGACAATAAAAGGACAGGTAAAACAAACATGCATAAATGCATGAAAGCACGATAGCATACATGTATTCCATAGCCCATCCTAGTCGAACAGGATAAACACATACTAGAGTCTCGTACGTATATGTACTACTAGAAGACAAGTGTATTCTTAATTAAATTTGAAATAAAAAGCTTCACAGTCTTGTTTGGTCATTTTGTTGTTTTTTCTTTCGCTCTCTTCTCTCCTCCCAAGGACAAAACTCTTATCAAAACCAATTGAAATCCTTATTGGCTACCAATTATTTATTTTGTACAAGTGTAGTGGAGAGTTCGTATAACAAGTCTCTAACGAATACTTATACACCTGGACAGGGTAGAGCATAAGGAAAGTACTTCGACACTCTGTGGCGGGGGGTCAGTCAGTACTCAGTATGGAATTTGGTGTAGTCTTCGTGCTATTGTTGACTGGTGCAGTGCTTGAGGTTGTCAACATCATTGACGACAACATCTCTGGGAAAACACAGCAATTGCGAAATTGTGGAAATAAAAATGATTACATTGTAAAATGCCTTCCTTACTTCCGTTTGTCCTCTTACATTTTAACTCATTCAGTTCGATATCGACGAAGGTCATATGATAATTATGGAAGAAAGGCTACGATATGAATCAATAGCCTAAGCATGAAATAAATTGTCTCAAACATACTTGAGGATTTAACACTGAACAAATTTCAGCTGAAAATTCAGTCTCGATAACGATAGTACCGCTTTAGTGCATTAAGAGATTGGGCAGCGCTGCACCAGCCTGGAATGTATGCCGTTCCTGACCACTTACCACATGTCCACCTACATGTTCACCTATTTAAGTTCTCCTACAGTTCCTAATCTTGCAAGACTATCAGCTTCGCAGTGCACAGTTATTTTGCGCATAGATGTCATAAATGGCGCTATATAATTATGTGGAGAATGGGTTTATATCAAAATGTGAACCGATTTCCAGCAATTTCAATAGACTTTGTATTCCGATTGACAAAAACTTTCCAGCTAATTTTTTACAATATCGAAAGCAAATAGCGACCTAAAAGTTGCGATCTATACGCAATTAAAGCAACTTATGGCATTTTTAAGGCAATCACAGTGGTTCAAGGGGAGTGATACTACAATGGACCGTCATAGATATGGGCCTAATCACAATATCTAACCTAACATAACCATAACTTCCATTCAACCCTGCCGGAAATTTCACCGGTACTAAACCAAACGTGTGATAGGTTCATTATGGAGAGGTATGAGAATGTAGATTGTCCTGTTATATGAAAACAACCAGTAACTTTAACATGTCTCTGTATTGTGGTGCATTGACAGCTCGGTGGTGAATTGGCACCTTGTGATATATTCAAGAACTGGACCAAAAGAATACCTACAGTACCTGCTCCCATCAATGTCAGACAGCATTTGTCACATTTGAAAATAACTAAATGTTTTCTATTTAATTGTTAAACTTCTAAAAATGTTGCAGACTGATCCCCTACTAAGTAGTAGATAACCCAGCGTACGGTCTACTGGGGAGTAGATAACCCAAATGGCAGCCTACTAAGGAATAGATAGGAATATGATGCATTGAAGGAACATTTCTTATCTAAGCTAACCGATACAGTAAATACTCGATCAGCAATGGAACGTATGTAGAAAATAGTAATTCTTTTCTGAACATAAATTATGTTGTGAAGGATTTTCGGATGAAAATTATCATGAGCGACGAGAATCATTTTCGCTGGAACTGATACGTAAATGAAAAATATGCAATCACAGCAATTCGTGTTTTGTCTAAGAAGAGACATTAGATCTAATGAAAATCAAAATTCCCGCGGGAGATGTCATGCCCTATTGATTGTTTATTAATAAGTAGATAACCCAATTTGTCTGAAACTGAGTCACAGAGAACCCAACAGATCCTCTACTAAGTAGTAGATAACCCAAATGGTCGTTTACTTAAGAGTAGATAACAATTAGTCTTAAACTAAGGAGTAGATCTTAGATAACCTAACTGGCCCTCTACTAAGCAGTAGATAATCCAGATGGTCGTTTACCTAGGAGTATTTAACCCCATGTCCCGAAAACTAAGGCGTAATTTACCCAACTGGTGCTCTACAATGAAGTATATAACCCCACTAGCCGCCAACTAAGGAGTAGATAACCCAACTGGTCGTTTAATAAGGAGTAGATAACCCAACTGTATCTCGACTAAGGGGTATAGTCATCAACTGAAGCGTAGATAACCGCACTAGTCACCTACTAAGGCGTAGATAACCGCACCAGCCAACTATTAAGTAGTAGTTAACCCACAGCAATTCGTGTTTTGTCTAAGAAGAGACATTAGATCTAATGAAAATCAAAATTCCCGCGGGAGATGTCATGCCCTATTGATTGTTTATTAATAAGTAGATAACCCAATTTGTCTGAAACTGAGGCACAGAGAACCCAACAGATCCTCTACTAAGTAGTAGATAACCCAAATGGTCGTTTACTTAAGAGTAGATAACAATTAGTCTTAAACTAAGAAGTAGATCTTAGATAACCTAACTGGCCCTCGACTAAGCAGTAGATAATCCAGATGGTCGTTTACCTAGGAGTATTTAACCCCATGTGCCGAAAACTAAGACGTAATTAACCCAACTAGTGCTCTACAATGAAGTAGATAACCCCACTAGCCGCCAACTAAGGAGTCGATTACCCAACTGGTCGTTTAATAAGGAGTAGATAACCAAACTGTATCTCGACTAAGGAGTATAGTCATCAACTGAGGCGTAGATAACCGCACTAGCCACCTACTAAGGCGTAGATAACTAGCCACCTACTAAGGCGTAGATAACCCAACTGCTTATCTACTGAGACGTAGATGACCTCACTGGCCTTCTTATAAGTAGTACACAACCCGACTGGTCGCCAACTAAGAAGTATATAACCCAAATGGGCCTCTACTACGGATAATTTAACCGCACTGATCCTCTATTAGGGAGTAGATAACTTCACTTCGTCGTACACTAAGGAGTAGATAACCCAACTGAAGCGTAGATAACCCAACTAAAACCTAGATAACCCAACTTGCCTACTACTAAGAAGTTGGTAATCCAACTGGCCCTCTACTAAGACGAAGATAATCCAACTGGTATTTTACTTAGAAGTAAATAACCCAACTGGGTTATTTACTCGAAAGGGTAAATAACTCAACTTGTCGTTTACTAAGGAAAAGGTAGGCCAACTGCCCGCTTTCAAGGAATAGATAACCCAACTGGACGTCTAATAAACAGTAGATAAACCATATGGCATTCTACTAGGTAGTACATAAATCAACTGATCCTATACTAAGGAGCATTTAAAAGAAATGTAAAAAAAGCAGATAACTTTAATTGTCGTCTTCTAAGGAGCAAATTTCTGTGATTCAGTCGTGTGATGATATATTCTCTATTAAAGACTGGATAACCCAGTGTTTGTCGTCAGCTAAGGCGTAGATAACGCAACTTGTCGTCGACTAAGAGTAGATAGCCCCACTGGCTGCCAACTAAGGAGTAGATTACCCAGCTGGTTATCTACAAAGATGTTGGTAACCTAACTGAACCTCTACTAAGGAATAGATAACCCAACTGGCCGTCAACTAAGCCGTATATAACTCAACTGACCCTCTACTGAAGATCATTTAACCGAACTGATCCTCTATTAGGGAGTAGATAACTCAAATTTTCGTATACTAAGGAGTAGATAATCCAAATGACCGTCTACTAGGGAGTATATAACCCAACTGGCGTCTACTAACGACTAGATAATCCAAAATTTGTCATCAACTAAGGAGTTGATAATCCAAATGGCCGTCTATTAAGGAGTAGATCAACCAACTGTCCGCCAATTAAAGAGTAGGTAACCCAATGTTTGTCGTCAACTATGGCTTAGACAACCCAACCGCTCGTCTACTAAGGAGCAGATAACCCAACTGGTTGTCAACAAAGGCGTAGATAACCCAACTGGACACTTACTAAGGAATAGATAACTCAACTGGACGTCTACTAAGCAGTAGATAAACCAACATGAACCAAGTTTCAGTTCTGACGGGACACTGCCTTATCGACGAACACGCCAGTAGGATGGGTATTATTTCCAATGATTCCTGCAGAAGCTGTGAAGATGACGAAAAAGTGGGGAGCATTGAACACTTGCTATGCTACTGTCCCGCTTTGAATAAACGACGTCTAGACATACTGAAGTCGGTCTTTCTAGGTAGTTAAACACATATTTCCGGTACCGATATTAGTACTATCGATATTTAACCTAATATTACTTCAAATAAGACGTAGATAACCCAACTGACCATCTACCAAGGAGTAGGTAACCCAACTGGTCGTCAAAAAAGTTGGGAGCATTGAACACTTGCTATGCTACCGTCCCTGTCGTCCAATTGAGTTATCTATTCCTTAGTTACCGCCATCCTATGATTAAGATATGATTATTTCAGAGATCCTCTGTTGCCACAGCAACTGATCCTCTGAACATACGAAACAAAAAAGGATACTTGACATATGTCAACTTCGTTAGAATGCACTGCCCTAAACTAGTGACCCACAAAAAATAACCAATAAGATTCCCCCAGTTGTCATAGCAATTGATAGTTTACATGTATCATACCTATATATACACATCCTAACTTTGTATTACTTTGAACTAACCATACCACCCTCCTTACCCCATAAGAGGGTACTATAAAGTATTATTCTTCCCCCCAACAATATTTTGTTTTGCTTGCAGCTGCACCACGACAAAGAACACTTGACAGGCGAACATTTTAAGAAGGTCCTTACAATGTTCGACAGGGTGGATGTATGGCCTCTTTCACCTCTCTTCCACCACCCCCTTTTCCTCCTACTCCTTCACCCCCTTGGACAACTGAAAGACGACATATAAACAACAATCAACGAATTGAATCGAAACGAAAAAAAAACTATTGACAAATACTTATCGGGGGAAGCATTTTTTTTTATTTATTTATTTATGATTGTTTACTCTTTTAAGACTGCAGCAAAACTTGAAATGTTTGCCTCACTTCGCTATGGGTTTTTTATTGCTCGCGGTAGGAGGAAGAGAAAATCCCCCGACGTACAAAGCCGCCGTCGCATACAATGCAATCGATAAAGGATTAAATAGAAGAAGAAACCTAGAACCACGAAATATATTGTATATATATTTCGTGTGGAGTTTCGTTTTGCTGCATTTATTGTGGTTTATTTGTTAGTGTGTTCGCGCACAGAGAATATACCAAAAATTCGAAAACTATCAAGAATAACTATTGTCGTTTATATCTGTCCGTCTGTCTGTCTGTAGGGAAGTGTTGAGTGTTGTTTCCGGTATTTGAAATCAGTAGAAGGGGGGTTTGGGGTTCCTAAGCTTTTGCTTGTAAGGATTTTATTTTATTTATTTATATTTGTTGCCGTGGCAGCACAAATAGTCATAATTGGGACACTCTATACATTGTGGCTAAATAAATTTGGAAGATATTTTTTTCGAGGGCTTTCCATGGAGGAGATTTATTGTTTATTGTTTAATGTTTCCTGTTTTTTTTATTTTTTATTCCAGGAATAAAATCTAGTTTTTTAAGTCAGCCATGATTATTTAGAAACAAAAACATTCTTCCTTTGAGCGTTTCCTGGAAAATCAATCAAAGTATTTTGCCTGACATATCAAATTCTGGGGAAAATTGGGAAAAATCCTGTTGATAATTTAGAAACATAAACATTCCTTTGAGCGTTTCCTGGAAATTCAATCAAAGTATTTTGCTTGACATATCAAATTCTGGCGAAAATTGGGAAAAATCCTGTTCAACCACAACTGTATGAAACGCAGATTAGACATTAAATTGACAGCAAGAAAAATATTTATTTTTTACTCTTGGGGAAATTTCTCACAAAATATTTTATATTTATATAAATCAATTAATAAACGGTTAAAGGCAGTCGAGTCAATTCACATTGCATAATGGGAAAATTCCGTGAAAAAAACGGACATAAATCTACAGTTTCTTTCCACAGCAATATTTAGGCCGTCTAACCATACAGTAGCGGCGCTGCAGGGCTTCAGAATAGGTCACCTAGAGTATAAAACATAGATATAATAACTCATCTACTCCTTGGTAGGAGCTAATGTGCAGATAACCCAACTGTATATTTACTAAGAAATAGATGACCTAATCGGAGGTCAACTAAGGATTATATAACCCAATTGATTGCCCACTAAGATGTAGATAACCCTAATGGACTTATGCTAGCTAGTAGCTAACACAACTGTTTCCAATTGACCGTATACTCAGTAATAGATAACCCAACTTGTCGAAAACTATGTTGTAGATAGCACGAATGGACTTCTACTAAGGAGAAGATAACCCAACTGCTCTTCTACTAAAGAATATATAATCCTCTACTAAGGAGTAGAAATATAATTTTTCGTATACTAAGGAGTAGATAACCCTTATGGACTTTTACCAAAGAGAAGATAACCCAACTGCTCTTCTACTAGAGAATGTATAATCCTCTACTAATGAGTAGAAATATAATTTTTCTTATACTAAGGAGTAGATAACCCAATTGAAAGCCTACTATGGAGTAGATAATGGTAATGGACTTCTACTAAGGAGTATATAACCCAATTGGTCCTCGACTACGGAGTAGATAACCCAATTAACCGCCTACTACGGAGTAGATAACACAATTAATCACCTACTAAGGAATATATAACCCTAATGGACGTCTACTAAGAAGTAGATAACCGTAACGGCCTTCTACTAAGGAGTAGATAATCCAGCTTGTCGTAAACTAAGGATAGATAACCTAATAAGGGAAAGATAACCCGAATGGACTTCTACTAAGGAGTAGATAACCTAAATGGTCCTTTGCTAGGGAGCAGAAAATCCAACTGGTCCTCTACTAAGGATAAGATAATCCAGCTTGTCATATACTAAGGAGTAGATAACCCAAATTGTCGTATACTAAGGAGTAGCTAACCCAATCGATCGCCTAATAAGGAGAAGATAACCCGAATAGACCTCTACTAAGGAGTAGATAACCCAACTTGTCCTCTACTAGGGCGTAGATAATCCAACTGATCCTCTGATAAGTAGTAGAGACCCAACTTGTTGTATACTACGTAGTAGATGACACAATTGACAGCCTACTAAGGAGAATATGACCCAACTAGTCCTATACAAGGAGTAGATTACCCAATTGCCTACTTACTAAGGGCTAGATAACACAAATGGTCTGTACCATGGAGTAAATAACTCAACTGGGCAACTACTAATGTGCAGATAACACAACTGCATCACTACTTAGAAATAGATTACCTAATAATTCGTCAACTAACGAGTAGGTAATCCAACTGGTTCTCTACTAAGGAGTAGATAACTCAACTTGGCTTCTATAAAGGAGTAGATATCTCAACTTGGCTCCTACTAAGTAGTAGATAACCATAATGGACTTCAACTAAGGAGTATACGAGTATAACTGATGGACTTCTAATAAGGAGTATATAACGCAATTTATCGTATGAAAGCCAAACTGGTCGTCTACTAGGGAGTAGATAACCCTAATGGACTTCTACTAAGGAGTATATAAACCTAATGGACTTTTACTAAGGATTAGATAACCCAACTGGTCCTCTACTAGGGAGTAGATATCGCAATGTGTCGTACACTAAGGAGTAAATAAACCAGCTTTTCGTATACCAAGCAGAAGATAACCAAATTGACCGTATACTAAGAAGTATATAACCGAATTTATCGCCTACTAAGGAATATATAATCTAATGTTCTTATAATAAGGAGTAGATAAGCCAACTGGTCCTCTACTAGAGAGTAGATAACCCAATTTGTCGTATACTAAGGAGTTGATAACCTATCTTGTTGTATAGTAAGGAGTAGATAACCAAATTTATCGCCGACTAAAGAGTAGATAGCTCTACTGGACTTTTACTAAGGAGTAGACAACCCCACAGGACTTCTACTAAGGAGTAGATAACCCTACTGGACTTCTACTACCCAACTGGTCCTCTACTAGAGAGTAGATAACCCAACTGGTCATTTCCTAAGGAGTAGATAACCCAACCGGCCGCCTACAACCAATATTCTGGTTTGTCTGAAGAATATAAATGTTAAGATTATTGGCTATGCAGATGACATGGCAATTGCGGTAAGAAGAAAATTTCCGAGTATTCTTAAATACATCCTACACAAGACCATCATACCACCGCAGAATGAGCTTCCGATAATGGTCTTTGTAGGAACCCGACAAAAACAGAACTAGTTATTTTCAGCAGGAGATGTAAGGTACGAACTGTTGTAGCTATCTCATTGATGGTATTGAAATTTTCTCCGCTGAAAGCGTAAAATGCCGAACCCGCGCATAGTTTATTGGTTCGTATACGGCATTGTTGTCTGGTCATCAGAAATCCACCTTCTGCGCAATACTAAACGAAGTTCAGCGAATAATGGCTGCTATGTGTATCACTGGTGCATTGAGAACGAAACCAACTGAGGTACTAAATGTTATACTATAGTTAATGCCGCTAGACATTATAGCAAGGCGATATGCTACACATACTGCTATCAGCGTTAGGGGATTGTCTCTCTGGCAATGAAAAGGCTATGGACATAGATTTATTCCAGGTACAATGACGGACCTTCCAGGCATTGTTGATTACACTATTACACTTTTTCACAAGAAGTATCTCACTCTTATACCTGATAGATCAGAATGGAGTGGTCGTATCACAGGACTTAGAAGATTCGTTAACTTATGTACAGACGGTTCCAAACTCATTAGCAAAGTGGGTTTTGGTGTCTTTGCTGAGGAACTTCAGCTATCCATTGCAAAAAGACTGACTTAAAACTGTAGTGTTTTGCAGGCAGAAAGCTTAGCTATCTTAGAGGTAATCTTAGAGCAAAGTCGCTATCAATATTTTCCCTGATAGTCAGGCTGCTATCAAGTCCCTGGAGACTACATATATTCCTGATTTCAAAAACTACTCTCGACTGTCGCAGATATCTTAATTGATGCTTGACCTGTTCAATATTGACCGGATTTGGTTGCCGGATCATAGGGACATACGAGTACCAGGGAACTGCAGAGCAGAAGAACTTGCAACTAGGAACTACCATACACGATCCAGGGGAACAGGAATATGTTGGTATGTTTATAGCGACCTGCAAACTCCTCGTCATAGATAGTGCCTTTACGGCACACAGAGAGATTGAATGTCTTGGGAAATGACTTTTGCAGAACCTGCGGTAACGACAAAAAGAGGAGCAATCAATAAAACATATTCTGTGTCTGTGGTCCGCTCCCTCTAAAAGGCGGCAAGCAACCCTAGGATTTCATTTCCTGGGGGAAATACCAAACCTGGCTGATGTTAGAATCCGCCAAATTTGAACTTTTTAAAGCTTACGTTTTTCCCTCATGTCCATGTGGTAGCACAATGGACAATGTAGTCTAAGTGAGTCTGTTATACAGCCTGTCACTCCTAATCTTTCCTCTATTCGATTTTTTACTGGAAACACCCATATTCCCAAGTGCAATTCATCTATAGCTAGCAGAATTTGCAACATATTTGCGGGATTTGTTGAGTTGTTTGTTGGCAACCGCATCCTCCAAGTATCCACGTAACCAAGAGCTGCTGCTGCTGCAGCTACTGCTGATTCAGATGATCCTGAAGCATGTTTCGAATATTTTGATATCTTTCCCATTTGTTTTGTTGCCAAAGATGGACTATCTTGTTTTGCCAATAAAATGTACGATATGATGCGATGACGAGCAGGTTCACAGAGGGCCAAATTGCAAAGCCAATGGACTGGATGGATACAAGCATTTGGCTTGTTTTTTTCGTAGATGATGATGATGGGTTGTTAGAAGCTACGAGTAGTTTATTGCAGCCACAAAAATACTTGACACTACTATCCGGAGGAGTTAAAAGAAAATGTAAAGACTCCTTTTTTGCTGGAAACTATAAACATCAAATAGACTGCAATGTTGTCAATATATGACATTTTATGCGGATTGCTGATAGGACTATTAGTTGTTGTTTTTTTTTTTGTTGATGGGGGCGTGAACCTGTAATGGAAAAAGCTAGTTTTCCCATTATGTTGTCTACGATGAAAGTTATATCAGATTTTTCAATTTGTGTCAAACATTTCATTTTGACGTGAATTGGATTTTTGTTAACATGACTATTGTCACGAAACTCGACAAGAATGTTGATAGAGTGGATTAAAACAAATTAAATAAAAAATTAGATATATAACCACTTGAACCGCAAAAGCACAGAAAAGTTCATCGTTCATGACTTTTCTAATAGAAAAGTTCATCGTTGATGACTTGTCTAATAGAAAAGTTCATCGTTGATGACTTTTCTAATAGAAAAGTTCATCGTTGATGACTTTTCTAATAGAAAAGTTCATCGTTGATGACTTTTCTAATAGAAAAGTTCAACGTTGATGACTTTTCTAATAGAAAAGTTCAACGTTGATGACTTTTCTAATAGAAAAGTTCAACGTTGATGACTTTTCTAATAGAAAAGTTCATCGTTGATGACTTTTCGTATAGAAAAGTTCATCGTTGATGACTTTTCGTATAGAAAAGTTCATCGTTGATGACTTTTCGTATAGAAAAGTTCATCGTTGATGACTTTTCGTATAGAAAAGTTCATCGTTGATGACTTTTCGTATAGAAAAGTTCATCGTTGATGACTTTTCGTATAGAAAAGTTCATCGTTGATGACTTTTCGTATAGAAAAGTTCATCGTTGATGACTTTTCGTATAGAAAAGTTCATCGTTGATGACTTTTCGTATAGAAAAGTTCATCGTTGATGACTTTTCGTATAGAAAAGTTCATCGTTGATGACTTTTCGTATAGAAAAGTTCATCGTTGATGACTTTTCGTATAGAAAAGTTCATCGTTGATCACTTTTCGTATAGAAAAGTTCATCGTTGATCACTTTTCGTATAGGAAAGTTTATCATTGATGACTTTTCGTAAAGAAAAGTTCATCGTTGATGACTTTTCGTATAGAAAAGTTCATCGTTGATGACTTTTCGTATAGAAAAGTTCATCGTTGATGACTTTTCGTATAGAAAAGTTCATCGTTGATGACTTTTCGTATAGAAAAGTTCATCGTTGATGACTTTTCGTATAGAAAAGTTCATCGTTGATGACTTTTCGTATAGAAAAGTTCATCGTTGATGACTTTTCGTATAGAAAAGTTCATCGTTGATGACTTTTCGTATAGAAAAGTTCATCGTTGATGACTTTTCGTATAGAAAAGTTCATCGTTGATGACTTTTCGTATAGAAAAGTTCATCGTTGATGACTTTTCGTATAGAAAAGTTCATCGTTGATGACTTTTCGTATAGAAAAGTTCATCGTTGATCACTTTTCGTATAGAAAAGTTCATCGTTGATCACTTTTCGTATAGGAAAGTTTATCATTGATGACTTTTCGTAAAGAAAAGTTCATCGTTGATGACTTTTCGTATAGAAAAGTTCATCGTTGATGACTTTTCGTATAGAAAAGTTCATCGTTGATGACTTTTCGTATAGAAAAGTTCATCGTTGATGACTTTTCGTACAGAAAAGTTCATCGTTGATGACTTTTCGTATAGAAAAGTTCATCGTTGATGACTTTTCGTATAGAAAAGTTCATCGTTGATGACTTTTCGTATAGAAAAGTTCATCGTTGATGACTTTTCGTATAGAAAAGTTCATCGTTGATGACTTTTCGTATAGAAAAGTTCATCGTTGATGACTTTTCGTATAGAAAAGTTCATCGTTGATGACTTTTCGTATAGAAAAGTTCATCGTTGATATGACTTTTCGTATAAAAAAGTTCATCGTTGATGACTTTTCGTATAGAAAAGTTCATCGTTGATGACTTTTCGTATAGAAAAGTTCATCGTTGATGACTTTTCGTATAGAAAAGTTCATCGTTGATCACTTTTCGTATAGAAAAGTTCATCGTTGATCACTTTTCGTATAGGAAAGTTTATCATTGATGACCTTTCGTAAAGAAAAGTTTATCATTGATGACTTTTCGTATAGAAAAGTTCATCGTTGATGACTTTTCGTATAGAAAAGTTCATCGTTGATGACTTTTCGTATAGAAAAGTTCATCGTTGATGACTTTTCGTATAGAAAAGTTCATCGTTGATGACTTTTCGTATAGAAAAGTTCATCGTTGATGACTTTTCGTATAGAAAAGTTCATCGTTGATGACTTTTCGTATAGAAAAGTTCATCGTTGATGACTTTTCGTATAGAAATGTTCATCATTTATGATTTTTCGTATAGAAAAGTTCATCATTGATGAATTTTCGTATAGAAAAGTTCATCGTTGATGAATTTTCGTATAGAAAAGTTCATAGTTGATGACTTTTCTTATAGAAAAGCTCATCGTTGATGACTTTTCTTATAGAAAAGTTCATAGTTGATGAATTTTCGTATAGAAAAGTTCATCGTTGATGACTTTTCTTATAGAAAAGTTCATCGTTGATGACTTTTCTTATAGAAAAGTTCATCGTTGATGACTTTTCTTATAGAAAAGTTCATCGTTGATGACTTTTCTTATAGAAAAGTTCATCGTTGATGACTTTTCTTAAAGAAAAGTTCATCGTTGATAACTTTTCGTATAGAAAAGTTCATCGTTGATGACTTTTCGTATAGAAAAGCTCATCGTTGATGACTTTTCTTGATGACTGTTATAGAAAAGTTCATCGTTGATGACTTTTCTTATGGAAAAGTTCATCGTTGATGACTTTTCTTATAGAAAAGTTCATCGTTGATGACTTTTCTTATAGAAAAGTTCATCGTTGATGACTTTTCTTACAGAAAAGTTCATCGTTGATGACTTTTCTTACAGAAAAGTTCATCGTTGATGACTTTTCTTCTTGAAAAGTCCATGGCTTTTCTTATAGAAAAGTTCATCGTTGATGACTTTTCTTATAGAAAAGTCCATCGTTGATGACTTTTCTTATAGAAAAGTTCATCGTTGATGACTTTTCTTATAGAAAAGTTCATAGTTGATGAATTTTCGTATAGAAAAGTTCATCGTTGATGACTTTTCTTATAGAAAAGTTCATCGTTGATGACTTTTCTTATAGAAAAGTTCATCGTTGATGTCTTTTCTTATAGAAAAGTTCATCTTCTCTCATAGAAAAGTTCATCGTTGATGACTTTTCTTATAGAAAAGTTCATCGTTGATGACTTTTCTTATAGAAAAGTTCATCGTTGATGACATTTTTTTAGAAAAGTGCATCGTCGATGACTTTTCTTATAGAAAAGTTCATCTTCTCTCATAGAAAAGTTCATCGTTGATGACTTTTCTTATAGAAAAGTTCATCGTTGATGACATTTTTATAGAAAAGTGCATCGTCGATGACTTTTCTTATAGAAAAGTTCATCGTTGATGACGTTTCTTATAGAAAAGTTCATCGTTGATGACTTTATTATAGAAAAGTTCATCGTTGATGACTTTTCTTATAGAAAAGTTCATCATTGATGACTTTTCTTATAGAGAACTTCATCATTGATGACTTTTCTTATAGAGAACTTCATCATTGATGACTTTTCTTATAGAGAACTTCATCATTGATGACTTTTCTTCTTGAAAACTCCATCGTTGATGACATTTCTTCTAGAAAAGTCCATCGTTGATGACGTTTCTTCTAGAAAAGTCCATCGTTGATGGCTTTTCTTCTGGAAAAGTTTATCGTTGATGAGTTTTCTTCTAGAAAAGTTCATCGTTGAAGTCGTCTTTGATGACTTTTCTTATAGAAAATTTCATCGTTGATGACTTTTCTTATAGAAAATTTCATCGTTGATGACTTTTCTTATAGAAGAGTTTATCGTTGATAACTTTTCTTATAGAAAAGTTCATCGTTGATGACTTTTCTTACAAACTATTCTTTGTATTGGCATTCATATTAAAATTTACAAAAATCCACCATTTATTCCAAAGGTTATTATTCCCAAATATGTTGTGCTATCTTTTGTTTCATTGACTCTGTCAATCATTGTTTCCCCCTTTTCTCTTTTTTTCTCGTAATTACTGACTGAATTGTTTGCACATTTTTTTAATTGATTTTTTAAAAATATTTGCTCGTACAAACGAGCGCGAAAATCAACATGTAATTTATTTTAAAAGCCATAATTTTTAGTTTTCATATACAAAGTATTAAATTTCTTGATTGCTCCGAAAATGGTTGGGTGTAGGCGGACCCAACCCATTCCACCGCCCCAAGGAACTCATGCTATCGTCGTCAACCTCAATAAAAAACTCAAACGAATGAGGACAAAAAAAAGAAAAACACAGCTAATAAAAAATTGGTAAAATGGAATGTTTGAAATAAAAGGTTTCAAGTGAACACAACAACACAAGCCAAATCCTTTAATTAATATGACCCAAATACGTGAATTCGAACGAGACGATTATAAAACAACAGAGGAAATGGATACAAAAAAGGAGGGGGAACGAATAAAGCATATGGCCCAGCGATTCGTCGGTGCGACGATTGGTCACTTAATGTCAAACACACCCGCACTCATATTTCAACGAAAGCCGGTAAAAGTATCCTTTGTTTTTATGGCCGTATGAGTGTGTGTGTATGTGAATAGTGCAGAGGTCCTGATAGCTCATTCTATGATTAATATTTATTTTATGCAACTTTTTTGCGGCACGCAGTTAATTGCAGAGTAGGTCAAAATACAGAGACTGTTAACAATTCAGGAAAAATATAAATTTTATAAAAAAGAAAAAGTACTTTTAAATATACAGTGATTTGTCTTTATAAAAATAACATATGATCTCTTTTGTCACAAAGGACCTCAGTGTCCTTATACAAGGGGCCATATTCTTCAAGAGTATACATGATACAGGCTTTAATTGAGAAAAGCCTTTGTACGCCACTAACAAAGGACTTGTTTTGTTATCCTTTATCTAAGGATAATGTCACAGCAGCCAATTACAATGTCATGTCTAGTGTGTTAAACACTAAACGAACAATGCATCAATTCTGAGAAAATAAACATAACCAAGCGAGGTTTAAGGTTATACGAATGATGAAATTTTTGTATAAGAAGTCGTCAACAATGAGATTTTCTAGTAAGAAAATGCATCTATACGAGTAAGAAAAGTCATCAACGATGAACTTTTCTATACGAAAAGTCATCAGTGATGAAATTTTCTATAAAAAAATTCATCTTAGATGAAGTTTTCTACAAGAAATGTTATCAACGATGAACTTTTCTATACGAAAAGTCATCAACGATGAACTTTTTCATAAGAAAAGATATCAATGATAAACTGTTCCATAAGAAAATTCATCAATGATGACTTTTCGTAAAGAAAAGTTCATTGTTGATGACTTTTCGTATAGAAAAGTTAATAATTCACGTCTTTTCTTATGAAACAGCATAGAAAAGTTCATCGTTGATGACTTTTCTTAAAGAAAAGTTAATCGTTGATGACTTTTCTTATAGAAAAGTTTATCGTTGATGACTTTTCTTATAGAATAGTTTATCGTTGATGACTTTTCTTATAGAAAAGTTCATAGTTGATGACTTTTCTTATAGAAAGTTCGTCTTTGATGACTTTTCTTATAGAAAAGTTCATCGTTGATGATTTTTCTTATAGAAAAGTTCATCGTTGATGACTTTTCTTATAGAAAACTTCATCGTTGATGACTTTTCTTATAGAAAAGTTCATCGTTGATGACTTTTCTTATAGAAAAGTTCATCGTTGATGACTTTTCTTATAGAAAAGTTCATCGTTGATGACTTTTCTCATAGAAAAGTTCATCGTTGATGACTTTTCTTATAGAAAAGTTCATCGTTGATGACTTTTCTTAAAGAAAAGTTCTTATAGAAAAGTTCATCGTTGATGACTTTTCTTATAGAAAAGTTCATCGTTGATGACTTTTCTTATAGAAAAGTTCATAGCTGATGAACTTTTCTGTACGAAAAGTCATCAATTCTTCATTCATGTCCTTTCTTATGAAACAGCATAGAAAAGTTCCTCGTTGATGACTTTTCTTAAAGAAAAGTTCATCGTTGATGACTTTTCTTATAGAAAAGTTTATCGTTGATGACTTTTCTTATAGAAAAGTTCAACTTTGATGACTTTTCTTATAGAAAAGTTCAACTTTGATGACTTTTATTATAGAAAAGTTCATCGTTGATGATTTTTCTTATAGAAAAGTTCATCGTTGATGACTTTTCTTATAGAAAAGTTCATCGTTGATGACTTTTCTTATAGAAAAGTTCATCGTTGATGACTTTTCTTATAGAAAAGTTCATCGTTGATGACTTTTCTTATAGAAAAGTTCATCGTTGATGACTTTTCTTATAGAAAAGTTCATCGTTGATGACTTTTCTTATAGAAAAGTTCATCGTTGATGATTTTTCTTATAGAAAAGTTGATCGTTAAGACTTTTCTTATAGAAAAGTTCTTCGCTGATGACTTTTTGTTATAGAAAAGTTCATCGCTGATGATTTTTTATAGAAAAGTTCATCTCTGACTTTGTCAAATAGTTGAGACATATAATTTAATCTTGAAACATCAAACAAATTTAGCTTAAAGCGATAATTTGTTCTTACAAATGTTGTTTTCTTCTTTAGAAAAACTCAGCAGATTCTTAAACCACACACATTGTTTGGATATATGTGTATGTGTGTGCATAATTAAGTACATTCACAGACATAAGTGTTGAGAGTATCCCTCTCTCTCTCTCTCTCGACATTGTTGATTGTTGTTGACACTTTGTTAAGAGTCTTTTGTACAAATCGCGCACTAGTTAAGGGTAATTTAGCCGGTGGTTAACGACGACGAATGGTTAAACCGAGAAAGCCAGAACAGCCATTATCAGTCACACTAAACCAAAGGAGGAAAAAAAAATAATCGTCATAGTCACAAAAAAATAAACACATATGAATGTTGCCCGCAACTGAACTCGGCATTCGCACAATCATACAGGTTTGCTTATTTAAGCCTTTTTCTCAGATACCATGAGCGTCAAAAAAAGTTCGTAAAGCTTGTTGACGTCGTAATTATATAAACACTCAACGATAAACTATTCATGAAGTTCGAGTGAGTTTAGACTATATTTTTAATTTTTATTTTTATTGTTTTTACAATTTATACATGCATTAAGAGATCGTGTATTATCCACCTTTTAAAATACATTTTCGTTCCTATGAACAATTCTGTGGGAAAATATCTTTCCACTGGTATAAATATTTTCAGAATTTTTGGGCATTTAAGATCCCAAAAGTGTACCACAAAAATTATTGTAGCCTAAAAACTCTCTTTTAACACTTACTGTAGATGTACACAACATACGTTCACGTATGGGTGAGTGAGTTCCCGCACATGCACGCCCTCAACTAAAATGTCACTAACACTCATTTTCCTTCACACTCAACATTACCTCTCATCTACACACATCACTGCTACTAAAGCTTTATCGTATCGTAGCATCAACTCATGTATCTGTGTATGGAAGGCGTACTGTTTTCAATCAGGGTTTAGCAACTCTGTGTTTGAAATGAGAAGAGCTGATGCTGATTACACGCGTTCATACCATCACAAAGGGGAAACATTTGAATGACCTTTCCAAGGAGTGAAGCACGACAGACACAATCAACGATTTTCGCTGGAAAGTTTCTGGCCAAAATGAAAGTTTTGACAGCTTTGGCCTCATGAACAATAATATCGCTAATCAGTTTCAGTGGACAAATTGCTCGACGCCACCAATTTGAGGGTAAATGTATGGTCATGTAACCTAAAGGCTCTGGACAATCAGTGCACAGTGATTTGCAAGCGTAATTTTTTTGATAAAAAATTGCTAAAACAAATTTTAGAATAGAACAATTTAGTAAGACAACTTTTAGTATAAAGCAATTTTTGAACGAATGATTAGTATAGAAAATAATTGCTGAGGATATTTTTAGTACAGAATTAATAGACCAATTTAGTGAGGCAGCTTTTAGTATAAAGAAATTTTTTAACGAATTATTGGTACAGAAAACAATTGCTGAGAGAATTTTTAGCACAAAATCACATTGGTAATATAATTTTTGTACAGAGTCAAGTGTCCGGGATAATTTTTAGTACAGAAAAATATTACTTTCACAATTATCAGTATAGAAAAAGTGGCTGAGACAATTTTAGTAAAGAAAAATTTCCTGAGCCCATTTTTAATACAGAGCAAATGCTGAGAGCAGTTTTAGTACAGAAATAAATTGTTGAGTTAATTTTTATTACAGAAAAATCTTGTACAGTTTTACACAATTTTTTTATATAGAGTGTTTTGTTAATACAGAACAAATTCTTGAGATAATTTATAGGACAATTCCTTATACTTTTTTAGTACACATAAAACAGTTTTGAGAGCAGAAGAAATTGATGGGACAATTTTAAGTACAGATAATAAATGCGGAGACAGTTTACGGTACATTTCATGGCAATATTTTGTACTGAGACGAACGGCTGAGAGAATTTTGAATACAAATTCAAAATCCGGGGACAATTTTAATACAGAAAAAATCACTGGGCCAATTTTTAGCCCCGAAAATAAATGCTGAGACAGTTTCTGAACAGACAGTTTTCAGAAACAAGTTTTAGTACAAGAAAACATTGTTAGAGCTTTTCTAGTATTGACTAATATTTCTAAGACAATTTTCATTGATGTTAAATGTTTTAACCTTTTCTTAGCACAGATCAAAATTGCCAAGACAATTTTTATTACTGAGACGATCTGCTGAGAGAATTCTAAATATAACATCAAAATGCTGGGACCGTTTTTAGTACAGAAAAAATCGCTGGGACAATTTTTAGCACAGAAAATAAATGCTTTCTGCAGACAGTGTTCGGAGACAAGTTTTAGTGCAATAAAAAATACATAGAGCATTTTTTAGTAGTTCGTAGTACAGAAAATAAATGCTGACGCCGTTTTCTATACAGGCAAGAGACAAGATTAGTACAAAAAAATTGCTGAGAGCTTTTTTAGTAGAAAATATTTGAGAGCATTTTTAGTACAAAACAGATGAGAACATTTTTATTTTAAAAAAAACTTAAAAGCTGTGAGCATTTTTAGCACAGAATACATTTTCTAAGAAAGTTTTCATTAAGAAAAAATGCTTTTATTAGTAGAGATTCAAATTACTGAGACAATTTTTAGTATTAAATAAATAGCTAACAGCATTTTAAATACAGAATCAAAGTGCTGAGACAGTTTAGTTCATAAAAAATTAGCTTGGGAAATTTTTAGTACTGAAAATAACTGGTGAGAAAAATTGCTGATAAAATTTTAGTAAAGAAACATTTCCTTAGTCTATTAATAAATAAGTAAACTAATACAGAGCAAATGCTGAAAACATTTTTAGTACAGAAATAAATTGTTGAGATAATTTGTGTTACAAAAAAAGCTTCTTCAGTTTCTATAGCAGGTAAAAGATGGCTGAAATAACCTACAGTACAGACAATTTTTAATAGAGAACAAATAACAGAGATAATATTTCGTAAAGAAAATAGCGGATAAGTCAGTTTTAGTAAAGTCACAAATTTTTGGGACAATTTTCAGTACAGAAAAAGAATAAAAAGACTAGAAAATCTGACTCAGAGCATTTTTAGTACAGAATAACATTTCTTACAAAAAGACTGTTTTCTGAGAAAAGTTTTAGTACATCAAAAAAAACTTAGAAAATTGTTAGTACAGAATAAAATTTTTATTGTCGTTAAATGGTTTGACTGTTCTTAATACAGCTAAAAATTACTGAGACAATGTTTAGTACTGAGACATACTGCAGAGAGAAATTTAAATATAAAATTAAAAAGCTGAGACAATTTTTGGTGCAGAAAAAAAATTCTGCAACAGTTTGTAGTTCAGAAAAAATAAACGCTAAGACAGTTTTCTGCCAAGACAAGTTTAAGTAAAAAAATTGGCGAGAGCAATTTTAGTACAAAATAGCTGAGAGCATTTTTAGTACAGAATACGTTTTCTAAGAAAGTTTTTACAATTTCTAAGACAATTTTCAATACAGCAAAATACTTTGACTGTGTTTGTAGAGATACAAATTGCTGAGGCAATTTTTATTACTGAAACAAATTGCTGGGATAATTTTAAATGCAAAATAAAAATGCTGAGACAGTTTTTATTGCAGAAAAAATTGCTGGGACAGTTTTTAGTACATAAAATAAATTACATAAATAAGTTATTTATTGGCTATTAATTAAATAAATGTTGTGAATGTTTTCTGTGCAGGCAGTTTTCAGAGACATGTTTTATTACAAAAAGTATTAAAAAACATTTTGAGAACAAAATATGAAATAGCTTAGATATTTTTAGATGGGAGCATTTTTAGTACAGAATAAATTTCCATGACAATTTGTGTTATAGTACACTATTGCTGAAACAATTTTTAGAACTGAAAAAATTACAGAGAATTTTATATAAAAAAGCTAAGACAGTTTTTGGTAGAAAAATTGCTGCGGCAGCTTTTAGTTTTCTGTACAGACACTGTTCGAAGGCAAGTATTCGTGCAAAATAAAAATACCGAGAGCATTTTCAGTACACAACAAAATTTCTAAGACAATTTTCACAATAGAAAAATGCTTTGACTGTTTTTAGTACCGATCAAATTTAGGAATTTTTTAGTACTTAAACGAATTGCCGACAGAATTGTAAAGAAAATTTTCGTTGTAGAAAAATGCTTTGACTATTTTTGTTCTATATAGAAATTACTGACAATTTTCAGTACAGAAAAAATTTCTTACAGTTTTAAGTAAAGAAAATAAATGTTGACACTGTCGTTGTACACTTAGTTTCCAGATACAAACAATAACTGCGAACATTTATACGTAATGCAATTTCTAAGTAATTTTTTTTTAATTATCTTTTGTACAGATAAAAATTACTGAGACAATTTTTAGTATTAAAATATTTTGTTAAGATATTTTAAATACAAAATCCTGAAGACAGTTTTTAGTACAGAAAAAAATTGCTGAGAAAATTTTAGTAACGAATATAATTGGTGAGACATTTCTGACATCTTTTAGTACTGGGACGAACTCCAGAGAGAATTTTAAATACAAAAATCAAAATACATACAGCTTTTAGTACAGAAAAAATGCTAACACAGTTTTTAGTACAAAAAGTAATTGCTGAGACAGTTTTCCGTGCACTTTTCAGAGAAAAGTTGTAGTACAAGAAGATATTACTTGGAGCATTTTTAGTACAGAACAAAATTTTTAGGACAATTTTCATTGTCGAAATATCTTTTAACTTTGTTTAGTCTAGATAAAAATGACTAAGACAATTTTAGTAGTGGGACGAACTCCAGAGAGAATTTTAAATACAAAGTCAAAAGTCATACAGTTTTAAGTGCAAAAAAAAATGCTAGGACAGTTTTTGGTACAGAAAAAATTTCTTAGACAGTTTTTAGTATCGAAAAACTTTTTAGTTTTAATTACAGAAAATAAATGCCGAGTAAGTTTTCTGTGCAGGCAGTTTTCAGATAAAAGTTTTAGTACAAAAAAATATTACTTGGAGCATTTTTACTAGAGAATACAATTTCTAGGAAAATTTTCATTGTCCAAAAATATTTTTACTGTGTTTAGAGTAGATAAAAATGACTGAGACGATTTCTAGTACAGAGACGAACTGCTGAGAGAATTTTAAATATAAAATCAAAATGCTGAGGCTGTTTTTAGTACAGAAAATAAATAGTGAGACCGTTTTGTGTACACGTGCTTCAATAGACAAGTTTTTGTACTAAAAATAGCTAAGACCATTTATAATACATAATATGTAAATAGCTAAAAGCATTTTTACAATGAATAAACTTTCTAAGAAAATTTTCATTATATAGAAATCCTTGGATTGTTTTTAGTACATATAAAAGTTACTGAGACAAATTTTAGTACTCAAACAACTTGCTGAGGAAATTTTAAATACAAAATAAAAATGCTCAGTCAGTGTATAGTAAAAATATTGCTGTTACATTTTCTGGTACAGAAAAAGTTTAGAAAATATTTTCAAATATTTGTTATATTTCAAACTAAAATTAGCTAAAAGAATTTTAAGTTTAAAAAAATAGTTTTGAACATTTTTTGTACAGAAACAAATTGCTAAGTTTTTTTAATACACAATCAAGTTGCAGAGTTTTAGTATAGACATTTTTTAAAACAGTTTTCATTATCTATGAAAGTTTTTATCATATAAAAAATCCTTTGATTGTTTTTAGTGCAGATAAAAATTGCTGAGACAATTTTTAGTACTGAAACAAATTGCTGAGAGAATTTTGAATACAAAATCATAATGCTGAGACAGTTTTTAGTACAGAAAAAATCGCTGGGACTATTTTTAGTACAAAAAATAATTGCTTAGAAAGTTTTCTATGTATACAGGCAGTTTTCAGAGACAAGTTTTAGTACAAGAAAAAAATACTTAAAGCATTTTAAGTACAGAATAAAATTTCTAAGACAAAATTTTGTTGTCGTAAAATGTTTAGGCTGTTTTTAGTACTGATAAAAATTAGTGAGACAATTTTTAGTACTGGGACGAATTGCTGAGAGAATTTTAAATACAAAATCAGAAAGCTGAGACAGTTTTTAGTACAGAAAATCAATAATGAAAAATATACACTTTTAGAACAAAATATGTAAATAGTTTAGAGATTTTTTATTACAAATATGCACATATGTAGTTCGGAGCATTTTAAGTACAGACATTTTACCACAATTTCTAAAGAACAAAATTACTAAGAAAATGTTCGTTATAGAAAAGCTTTGACTGTTTTTAGCACAGGTACAAATTAGTGAGGCAATTTTTAGTACTTAAACAAAATTCCAAATCAAAGTGCTGAGACAGTTTTTAGCACAAAAAAATGCTGGGACAGCATAAAATTTCGAAGACAAATTTTCAATTTCGTAAAATGTTTGGACTGTTTTTAGTACAGGTAAAAATTAGTGAGATAATTTTTAGTACTGAGACGAACTGCTGAGAATTTTTTAAGTATGTAATTACAAAAACAAAAAGCTGAAACAGTTTTTGGTACATTAAAAAATTGCTGCCACAGTTTTTAGTACAGAAACTGAATGGCGAACAAAATTCACTTTTAGAAGAAAATATGTAAATATCGTAGAGATTTTTTTTATTATAAATGTGCAAATATGTAGCTCGGAGCATTTTTAGTACAGAATAAATTTCCACAACAATTTGTACAGAATAAAATTACTAAAAAAATTTTCACTGCAGGAAAAGCTTTGACTGTTTTTAGCAAAGGTACACATTAGTGAGACAATTTTTAGTACATAAACAAAATTCCAAATCAAAGTGCTGAGACAGTTTTTAGTACAAAAAAATGCTGGGACAGAATAAATTGTTTGGACTCTTTTTAGTACAGATAAAATTTAGTGAGATAATTTTTAGTGCTGAGATGAACTGCTGAGAAAATTTTAAATAATTACAAAATCAAAAAGCTGAAACCGTTTTTGGTACAGCAAATCAATGGTGAACAAAATTCCCTTTTAGGACAAAATATGTAAATTATCATTATCTTAAAATGTTGGACTCTTTTTAGTACAGATACAAATTAGTGACACAATTTGTAGAACTGAGACGAACTGCAGAGAGAATTTAAAATACAACATCAAAAAGCTGAAAGAGTTTTTGGTACAGAAAAAAAACGTTGACAGTTTTTAGCACAGGTACAAATTAGTGAGACAATTTTTAGTACTTAAACAAACAGCTAACGAAATTTTAAATTCAAAATCAAAGTGCTGAGACAATGTTTAGTACAGAAAAATGCTGGCACAGCTTATTTTTTGTACGAAAACAATTTCTGAGACCGTTTTTAGTACAGAAAATGAATGGGGTGACAGTTTTCGGGACAGGCAGTTTTAAAAGACTGTACAATTTATGAGACAGTTTTTAGTACAGAAAATATTTCCTAATAATGGAATTTTTTATAGAAAAGGGTTTTCTGTGACAATTTTATAAAAAAATAGATTGTTGAAATAATTTTCTAAAGAATAAATTGCTTTATTTATGGCTCGTGTATATCCAATCTTGAGTACCTCACAAAAGGTGCAATTTCCTTGAAGCAGAAGACAGACAAACATTTGCTTAATATCCTCTTAATGAGTTGGTAAAACAAAAAAAAAATCCGAACAAAAATTTAAATAACAATTACCAATACCCCACTTCTCCCCACCTCTCTCCCCCGGGTCTACATTTGCCCCACATGAAAAACGAATTAAAACTGTAAAAAATGGAAAAATAATTACAAAACAACTTTTCCTTTACTGTTCGTTTTCGCATCTCGGAAAGACTCGCAAAGACACATTAACATTTCAAATACGAGTGACAACAACTTTCAAACGAAGTGAAATTTAAAAAAAAAAGTTTTCAGTAAAAAAAGCTCGAGCGGAGCAGTGGCGTGTAACGAATCAAATGACACTTTAATTAAATATAAACATTTTTTGCATGGCAGAGCAGAGCAGAAAGCAAAAATACTTTGTAGTCATAGTTTATGGGAATCATTAAAAACAGAGAAAATGTCATAAATTTCGAAACGTTTGAGGTTCCTTTTTTCCAATTACGACAAGGGAATAATTGGATGATGGAGGGCGGATGCGGGTGTGGTGGCAACGCTGACTTACAATGTTATCAGACGGACCTCAAAGGATGTTGACAAGTATCATTCTAACCTTCTGCCCCCCACTACCCTCGAAAACCTAGACAGACCCGACATCTTGAAAAAAAATATCTCTGGTCAAAAGAAATATATTACAAAGGGACGAATTCCTCAATAAGGATGGGGAGTGGTGCAGGCAACAGACTTGTGGCGACGTCGTCGGCGACCACTGTTATTTCTCATAAATTCTGCGAAACCTTTGATTGCCATTTTTAATTGAAGCGGCGACGACATTTAATTTGATTATGAAATCAATCTGACGGCGAATGTCAAATGATGTCGTCGTAATTAGTTGCAAAAATTAATTACAGTTTCATGCGAAAACCTAATGAAATGTTTATCAACATGTTATGCAAATGGTTAATTAGGAAATGTTATCTAATTAAAAATATTAGGGTGATTCGCTTGACTTAAAGGTCAAAATTTCTCAACAAAAAATATGAAGACAACAAATGAGCTACATATAAACTGAAGATAAACTCACTATTCGCTCACGAGTGAGTTTTATTTTAAGTTTCGATATGTGGAGTGATATTGTTCTTGGTGATAAATTGGACACGTTTACCGCTTTCTATTCACTCAATTGCTCCTAATTTCCCAAAACTTATCAAAGAAGAAAACAAAATAAATTGAAGATTTCAACTCATCATTCACTCTCATGTTAGGTTCTGTTAGATTAGGGTCACAGTGGGAGTTAGCAGCTCACATGAAGCAATAGTGCTACCACGTTGCCTCTCATAGGAACCAACCTTTAATACGAATACAGATACCGGCAAGATCTGCGGATCAGTAAAAACAGGTGCTCAATGCTCTTTACTTTCTTCTTAGTTTTACAGCTTCTGCAGAAGTCGATAGACTTAGTTCCCCATCAGAACTCCCTATATAGTGCGAGGAGATATTTTGACCTTCTCAAGTCGTATCGTGGCCAGATTTGTCTAGCTACACCACAGGTGTCGACTTCTGCCCGTCTCTCATAGAACATCCTGACTGCCTCTTGTCTAGGCAAAAGCTTGTCTTTCCTAGAAAGTTCGTCGGCTTTGCAGCTCCCTGGGATATTCATATTCCCATGTACCCATATGAGGTATATGTTAAACTGCTCAGCTATCTCGTTAAGAGATCTGCGGCAGTCAAATGCTGTTTGTGAATTTAGGTATGTCTCCTCCAGAAATTTAATGGCAGCCTGACTATCTTGATAAATGGTGGCGTCAGTCTTGGCCCTTATCGTCATCATTCTGGTAGTCTTTGAGCCATATCCAGACTGAGCTCTTTAGTCCAGATTCACACTCGGCAATTTTTTTCCAAGCCAGTGTCAAAGTCTCTCCTACAAACTTTGACACTTGTTTGGAAAAAATTGCCGAGTGTGAATCTGGACTTACAGGGTAATCTGAAGCCAACCTTATCATCAAGCTTTAAACTATCTGTTCATATGTGGATATGGTTTCTGTTTCCTGGTATAATACCAGCCTATCCATCCCTGGCAATTACCTTAGTGGTAGCAATGCCCTACAATGTGACATACACAACTGGCCGTAGTTCTTGTACCTCCACATTGATAGATAATTTAATCATAATGTCGCTCTAGTTGCAACTTCTCTAGCCACAATATCCATCGGAAGTAGATGAAGTAGAACTTGTAGAGAGCTATGTCCTGTAGTTCTCAAAGCTTCGCTGAAGCTCTGGCAGGCAGTTCTCTGAAGTCACTCTTTCCTTCCAAAACTTTAAAAACCATCTCGGCTCCATTTAGACAAGGAGGCCCTCAATGTACCTCTAACAGCTTTCCTGTATAAGGGCCTGTTTCCGTTACTTATTTTCTTTCGTCTATGGCGAAAGATCAAAAAGTACTCTTCATTTTCAAAACTTTAAATGGTCATATCTCGTTAAATAAAGATCCTACCACAATAGGGATGAATATTTGTAGGTCAAAAAAATCGAACCTTTTTTCCATAACTTTAAACGGTCATATCTCGTTAAATGATACTCGTAGGGCAAAACAGATGAAAATTCGTGAACACGTCAAAAGTTCAAATATTCTTTCCTTAACTATAAAACGGGCATATCTCATTAAATAAGGCTTGTAGGGAGAAAAGAATGAAATTTCGTGATCACTATCTTCTTGGTCAAAAAACCATCTCGGTTCCACTTAGACAAGGAGGATCCGAATGTGGAATCTTATACTTCCAAAAAGAAACAATTAGATCTTGATTGGGAAACCATTAGCTCCTACGGCAAAAAGGATGAAAATTCAAGATCGCTATTTTTATACCCTCACTTTTGTGTGACGAGGGTATATATCATTTGCTACGGAAAAAAGTGTAACACGTCGAAGGAGTGACCTAAGACCCCAAGTATGTTCGGAGAAAATCCGTTTTGGGTCATTTTAAGTCGAATGAGCAATGTCCGTCCGTCTGTCTGTCTGTCTGTCTGTGTGTCTGTCTGTCTGCTGGCTGGTGCGCACGATAACTCTCGAAAGGAGTAACCGATTGACCTCAAATTTGGTATGTGGTAATATTTTTTTCTATCTCCGGCTAAGTTCGAAGATGGGCCATATTGGTCCACACCTTCTAGTACCTCCCCCACAAAGGGTTAAAATGTTGTGAAATATTGATTCTTTAATAACTGATATACTACTTATTCGAATCTTTTGAAATTCCACACATAGTATTAGCTTATTAGTCGTTATCAACTCGAGAAAAATGGGCGAAGTCGCCACGTCCCTTTTGGTACCTCCCACACAAATGCACCATTTTGCACCAAAAGTTAACAACTTATAACATTAATAACAGTGTATAAAAATACTTGAAATTTTGTACAGTATTATGCTTTTATATTGCCTACAATCCAGGGAAAAATGGGTGTTGTTGTCACGCCCCTTTTGGTACCTCCCACACAAAGGTACCTTTTTGCACCAAAAGTTAACAGCTTATAACATTAAAACCAGTGTATAAAAATACTTGAAATTTTGTACAGTGTAATGTTTTTATAGTGTCTATAGCCCTGTGAAAAATGGGCGTTATTGCCACGCCCCTCTTTGTACCTCCCACACAAAATGCCCAAATCATACCACAATTTAATGTCTCATAACGTCTCATACCAGTGCACATAAATGCTTATAAGTCGGCACAGTGCAATGAATTTAAAGTATCTAATGTTCAGCAGAAAAAAAGGTGTATTTGATAAACCCCTTCTGGTACCTCCCACACAAATTGACAGAATAATTCGAGTAATATTCAATATTACATTACTCACAAAGTGAGGGTATACCTTAGTCGGTCTACCCGACTGAAACTTTCTTAATTGTTTTTTTTACTTGTTCTAAAATGAAAATAACTTGATTACCTATTTTTCAACATTTGTATAAAGGGCCGAGCTGAAAACGACCCTACTCGATCGATCATTGGCATCGACAATCTGAATTTTATCTATTAAAAAATTGTCCAGAATTTTGTCTATAAAAATTGTAACCAGAATTTTTCCTAGAAAATAATTTTCTCCAAAATTTTTCCTAAAAAAAATTGTCTACAGATTTTTTTCTAGAAATTCGTCGAAATTCTATTTTTAATAGAAAATTTCGTCGAAATTCAATTTTTAATAGAAATATTCGTCAAAATTCTATTTCTATCGAAAATTCGTCGAAATATTATTTTTCATAGAATATTTTGTCGAAATTTTATTTTTATAGAGTATTTCGTCGAATTTTTATTCTTATAGAAAATTCGTCGAAATTTAATTTTTAATAGAAAATTTCGTCGAAATTCAATTTTTAATAGAAAATTTCGTCGAAATTCAATTTTTAATAGAAAATTTCGTCGAAATTCAATTTTTAATAGAAAATTTCGTCAAAACTCTATTTCTATAGAAAATTCGTCGAAATATTATTTTTCATAGAATATTTTGTCGAAATTTTATTTTTATAGAATATTTCGTCGAAATTTGACTTTTATAGAAAAGTTCATTGAAATTCTATTTCCTACAGAAAATGTCATCGAAATCCTATTTCCTACAGAAAATGTCATCGAAATTCTATTTTTACAGAAAATTTCATCGAAATTCTATTTTTACAGAAAATTTCATCGAAATTCTATTTTTACAGAAAATTTCGTCGAAATTCTATTTTTATAGAAAATTTCATCGAAATTCTATTTTTATTGAAAATTTCATTGAAATTCTATTTTTATAGAAAATTTCTTCGAAATTCTATTTTTATAGAAAATTTCTTCAAAATTTTAGTTCTATAGAAAATCTCGTCAAATTGTAAATTCAAATCTAATTTGTATAGAAATTTTCGTCGAAATATTATTTTTTCATAGAAAATGTCGTCGAAATTCTCTTTCTATAACAAATTTCGTCGAAATTCTCTTTCTATAGGAAATTTCGTCAAAATTCTCTTTCCATAGAAAATTTCGTCAAAATTCTCTATATATAGAAAATTTAGTCGAAATTCTCTTTCTATGAAAATTTCATTGAAATTCTATTTTTATAGACAATTTCATTGAAATTCTATTTATACCCTCACTTTAGTGTGACGAGGGTATATATCATTTGCTACGGAAAAAAGTGTAACACATCGAAGGAGTGATCTAAGACCCTAAGTATGTTCGGAGGAAATCCGTTTTGGGTCATTTTAAGTCGAATGAGCAATGTCCGTCCGTCTGTCTGTCTGTCTGTCTGTCTGTCTGTCTGTCTGCTGGCTGGTGCGCACGATAACTCTCGAAAGGATTAACCGATTGACTTCAAATTTGGTATGTGGTAATATTTTGATCTATCTCCGGATGAGTTCGAAGATGGGCCATATTGGTCTACTCCTTCTGGTACCTCCCACACAAAGGGTTAAAATTTAGTGAAATATTGATTCTTTAATAACTTCTATACTACTTATTCGAATCTTTTGAAATTCTGCACATAATATTAGTATATTAGTCGCTATTAACTCGAGAAAAATGAGTGAAGTTGGCATGCCCCTTTTGGTACCTCCCACACAAATGGACCATTTTGCATCAAAATTTAACTGCTTATAACGTTAATACAAGTGCATAAAAATGCTTGAAATTTTCTACAGTATAATGTTTTTGTAGCGCCTATAGTCCGGTAAAAAATTGGCATTATTGTACAGCCCCTTTTGGTACCTCCCACACAAATGGACCGTTTCGTACCAAAAGTAAACGGCTTGTAACTTTAATACCAGTGCATACAAATACTTGAAATTTTGTACAGTGTAATGCTGTTATAGTGCCTATAGTACTGTAAAAAGTGGGCGTTATCACCCCGCCCCTTTTTGTACATCCCACACAAAATGACCAAATCATACCAAAATTACATAGCTCGTAACTTTAATATACCAGTGCACATAAACGCTTATAGTTCAGCACAATGCAATGTATTTAAGAATGTACTGTTTACCGAAAAATATGTGTATTTGGAAAACCACTTCTGGTACCTCCCACACAAATTGACAGATTTATTAGTGTAAAGTTATATATTACATTACTCACAAAGTGAGGGTATACCTTAGTCGGTTTACCCGACTGAAACTTTCTTACTTGTTTTATGGAAAATTTCTTCGAAATTCTCTTTCTATAGAAAGTTTTGTCGACATTCTCTTTCTATAGAAAATTTCGTCGAAATTCTCTTTCTATAGAAAATTTCGTCGAAATTCTCTATCTATAGAAAATTTCGTCGAAATTCTCTTTCCATAGAAAATTTCGTCAAAATTCTCTATATATAGAAAATTTTGTCGAAATTCTCCTTCTATAGAAAATTTCATTGAAATTCTATTTGTATAGAAAATTTCTTCGAAATTCTATTTTTATAGAAAATTTCTTCGAAATTCTATTTTTATAGAAAATTTCTTCGAAATTCTATTTTTATAGAAAATTTCTTCGAAATTTGAGTTCTATATCAAATCTTGTCACATTCTAAATTCAAATCTAATTTGTATAGAAAATTTCGTCGAAATTCTCTTTCTATAGAAAATATCGTCGAAATTCTCTTTCAATAGAAAATTTCGTCGAAATTCCCTTTCTATAGAAAATTTCGTCGAAATTCTCTTTCTATAGAAAATTTCGTCGAAATTCTCTTTCTATAGAAAGTATCGTCGAAATTCTCTTTCTATAGAAAATTTCGTCGAAATTCTCTTTCTATAGAAAATTTCGTCGAAATTCTCTTTCTATAGAAAATTTCTTCGAAATTCTCTATATATAGAAAATTTCGTCGAAATTCTCATATATAGAAAATTTCGTCGAAATTCTCTATATATAGAAAATTTCGTCGAAATTCTCTTTCTATAGAAAATATCGTCGAAGTTCTCTTTCTATAGAAAATTTCGTCGAAATTCACTTTCTATAGAAAATTTCGTCGAAATTCTCTTTCTATAGAAAATTTCGTCGAAATTCTCTTTCTATAGAAAATTTCGTCGAAATTCTCTTTCTATAGAAAATTTCGTCGAAATTCTCTTTCTTTAGAAAATTTCGTCGAAATTCTCTTTCTATAAAAAATTTCGTCGAAATTCTCTTTCTATAGGAAATTTCGTCAAAATTCTCTTTCCATAGAAAATTTCGTCAAAATTCTCTATATATAGAAAATTTCGTCGAAATTCTCTTTCTATGAAAATTTCATTGAAATTCTATTTTTATAGACAATTTCATTGAAATTCTATTTTTATAGAAAATTTCTTCGAAATTCTCTTTCTATAGAAAGTTTTGTCGACATTCTCTTTCTATAGAAAATTTCGTCCAAATTCTCTTTCTATAGAAAATTTCGTCGAAATTCTCTATCTATAGAAAATTTCGTCGAAATTCTCTTTCCATAGAAAATTTCGTCAAAATTCTCTATATATAGAAAATTTTGTCGAAATTCTCCTTCTATAGAAAATTTCATTGAAATTCTATTTGTATAGAAAACTTCTTCGAAATTCTATTTTTATAGAAAATTTCTTCGAAATTCTATTTTTATAGAAAATTTCTTCGAAATTCTATTTTTATAGAAAATTTCTTCGAAATTTGAGTTCTATATCAAATCTTGTCACATTCTAAATTCAAATCTAATTTGTATAGAAAATTTCGTCGAAATTCTCTTTCTATAGAAAATATCGTCGAAATTCTCTTTCTATAGAAAATTTCGTCGAAATTCCCTTTCTATAGAAAATTTCGTCGAAATTCTCTTTCTATAGAAAATTTCGTCGAAATTCTCTTTCTATAGAAAGTATCGTCGAAATTCTCTTTCTATAGAAAATTTCGTCGAAATTCTCTTTCTATAGAAAATTTCGTCAAAATTCTCTTTCTATAGAAAATTTCTTCGAAATTCTCTATATATAGAAAATTTCGTCGAAATTCTCTATATATAGAAAATTTCGTCGAAATTCTCTATATATAGAAAATTTCGTCGAAATTCTCTTTCTATAGAAAATATCGTCGAAGTTCTCTTTCTATAGAAAATTTCGTCGAAATTCCCTTTCTATAGAAAATTTCGTCGAAATTCTCTTTCTATAGAAAATTTCGTCGAAATTCTCTTTCTATAGAAAATTTCGACGAAATTCTCTTTCTATAGAAAATTTCGTCGAAATTCTCTTTCTTTAGAAAATTTCGTCGAAATTCTCTTTCTTTAGAAAATTTCGTCGAAATTCTCTTCCTATAAAAAATTTCGTCGAAATTCTCTTTCTATAGGAAATTTCGTCAAAATTCTCTTTCCATAGAAAATTTCGTCAAAATTCTCTATATATAGAAAATTTCGTCGAAATTCTCTTTCTATGAAAATTTCATTGAAATTCTATTTTTATAGACAATTTCATTGAAATTCTATTTTTATAGAAAATTTCTTCCAAATTCTCTTTCTATAGAAAGTTTTGTCGACATTCTCTTTCTATAGAAAATTTCGTCGAAATTCTCTTTCTATAGAAAATTTCGTCGAAATTCTCTATCTATAGAAAATTTCGTCGAAATTCTCTTTCCATAGAAAATTTCGTCAAAATTCTCTATATATAGAAAATTTTGTCGAAATTCTCCTTCTATAGAAAATTTCATTGAAATTCTATTTGTATAGAAAATTTCTTCGAAATTCTATTTTTATAGAAAATTTCTTCGAAATTCTATTTTTATAGAAAATTTCTTCGAAATTCTATTTTTATAGAAAATTTCTTCGAAATTTGAGTTCTATATCAAATCTTGTCACATTCTAAATTCAAATCTAATTTGTATAGAAAATTTCGTCGAAATTCTCTTTCTATAGAAAATATCGTCGAAATTCTCTTTCAATAGAAAATTTCGTCGAAATTCCCTTTCTATAGAAAATTTCGTCGAAATTCTCTTTCTATAGAAAATTTCGTCGAAATTCTCTTTCTATAGAAAGTATCGTCGAAATTCTCTTTCTATAGAAAATTTCGTCGAAATTCTCTTTCTATAGAAAATTTCGTCGAAATTCTCTTTCTATAGAAAATTTCTTCGAAATTCTCTATATATAGAAAATTTCGTCGAAATTCTCTATATATAGAAAATTTCGTCGAAATTCTCTATATATAGAAAATTTCGTCGAAATTCTCTTTCTATAGAAAATATCGTCGAAGTTCTCTTTCTATAGAAAATTTCGTCGAAATTCACTTTCTATAGAAAATTTCGTCGAAATTCTCTTTCTATAGAAAATTTCGTCGAAATTCTCTTTCTATAGAAAATTTCGTCGAAATTCTCTTTCTATAGAAAATTTCGTCGAAATTCTCTTTCTTTAGAAAATTTCGTCGAAATTCTCTTTCTATAAAAAATTTCGTCGAAATTCTCTTTCTATAGGAAATTTCGTCAAAATTCTCTTTCCATAGAAAATTTCGTCAAAATTCTCTATATATAGAAAATTTCGTCGAAATTCTCTTTCTATGAAAATTTCATTGAAATTCTATTTTTATAGACAATTTCATTGAAATTCTATTTTTATAGAAAATTTCTTCGAAATTCTCTTTCTATAGAAAGTTTTGTCGACATTCTCTTTCTATAGAAAATTTCGTCCAAATTCTCTTTCTATAGAAAATTTCGTCGAAATTCTCTATCTATAGAAAATTTCGTCGAAATTCTCTTTCCATAGAAAATTTCGTCAAAATTCTCTATATATAGAAAATTTTGTCGAAATTCTCCTTCTATAGAAAATTTCATTGAAATTCTATTTGTATAGAAAACTTCTTCGAAATTCTATTTTTATAGAAAATTTCTTCGAAATTCTATTTTTATAGAAAATTTCTTCGAAATTCTATTTTTATAGAAAATTTCTTCGAAATTTGAGTTCTATATCAAATCTTGTCACATTCTAAATTCAAATCTAATTTGTATAGAAAATTTCGTCGAAATTCTCTTTCTATAGAAAATATCGTCGAAATTCTCTTTCTATAGAAAATTTCGTCGAAATTCCCTTTCTATAGAAAATTTCGTCGAAATTCTCTTTCTATAGAAAATTTCGTCGAAATTCTCTTTCTATAGAAAGTATCGTCGAAATTCTCTTTCTATAGAAAATTTCGTCGAAATTCTCTTTCTATAGAAAATTTCGTCAAAATTCTCTTTCTATAGAAAATTTCTTCGAAATTCTCTATATATAGAAAATTTCGTCGAAATTCTCTATATATAGAAAATTTCGTCGAAATTCTCTATATATAGAAAATTTCGTCGAAATTCTCTTTCTATAGAAAATATCGTCGAAGTTCTCTTTCTATAGAAAATTTCGTCGAAATTCCCTTTCTATAGAAAATTTCGTCGAAATTCTCTTTCTATAGAAAATTTCGTCGAAATTCTCTTTCTATAGAAAATTTCGACGAAATTCTCTTTCTATAGAAAATTTCGTCGAAATTCTCTTTCTTTAGAAAATTTCGTCGAAATTCTCTTTCTTTAGAAAATTTCGTCGAAATTCTCTTTCTATAAAAAATTTCGTCGAAATTCTCTTTCTATAGGAAATTTCGTCAAAATTCTCTTTCCATAGAAAATTTCGTCAAAATTCTCTATATATAGAAAATTTCGTCAAAATTCTCTATATATAGAAAATTTCGTCGAAATTCTCTTTCTATGAAAATTTCATTGAAATTCTATTTTTATAGACAATTTCATTGAAATTCTATTTTTATAGAAAATTTCTTCCAAATTCTCTTTCTATAGAAAGTTTTGTCGACATTCTCTTTCTATAGAAAATTTCGTCGAAATTCTCTTTCTATAGAAAATTTCGTCGAAATTCTCTATCTATAGAAAATTTCGTCGAAATTCTCTTTCCATAGAAAATTTCGTCAAAATTCTCTATATATAGAAAATTTTGTCGAAATTCTCCTTCTATAGAAAATTTCATTGAAATTCTATTTGTATAGAAAATTTCTTCGAAATTCTATTTTTATAGAAAATTTCTTCGAAATTCTATTTTTATAGAAAATTTCTTCGAAATTTGAGTTCTATATCAAATCTTGTCATATTCTAAATTCAAATCTAATTTGTATAGAAATTTTCGTCGAAATTCTCTTTCCATAGAAAATTTCGTCGAAATTCTCTTTCCATAGAAAATTTCGTCGAAATTCTCTTTCCATAGAAAATTTCGTCGAAATTCTCTTTCCATAGAAAATTTCGTCGAAATTCTCTTTCCATAGAAGATTTCGTCGAAATTTTCTTTCTATAGAAGATTTCGTCGAAATTTTCTTTCTATAGAAAATTTCGTCGAAATTCTCTTTCTATAGAAAATTTCGTCGAAATTCTCTTTCTATAGAAAATTTCGTCGAAATTCTCTTTCTATAGAAAATTTCGTCAAATTTCTCTTTCTATAGAAAATTTCGTCCAAATTCTCTTTCTATAGAAAATTTCGTCGAAATTCTATTTCCATAGAAAATTTCGTCGAAATTCTCTTTCCATAGAAAATTTCGTCAAAATTCTCTATATATAGCAAAATTTCGTCGAAATTCTCTTTCTATAGAAAATTTCGTCGAAATTCTCTTTCTATAGAAAATTTCGTCCAAATTCTCTTTCCATAGAAAATTTCGTCGAAATTCTCTTTCCATAGAAAATTTCGTCGAAATTCTCTTTCTATAGAAAATTTCGTCGAAATTCTTTTTCTATAGAAAATTTCGTCGAAATTCTCTTTCTATAGAAAATTTCGTCACAATTCTCTTTCTATAGAAAATTTCGTCACAATTCTCTTTCTATAGAAAATTTCGTCACAATTCTCTTTCTATAGAAAATATCGTCGAAATTCTCTTTCTATAGAAAATTTCGTCGAAATTCCCTTTCTATAGAAAATTTCGTCGAAATTCTCTTTCTATAGAAAATTTCATCGAAATTCTCTTTCTATAGAAAATTTCATCGAAATTCTCTTTCTATAGAAAGTATCGTCGAAATTCTCTTTCTATAGAAAATTTCGTCCAAATTCTCTTACCATAGAAAATTTCGTCGAAATTCTCTTTCCATAGAAAATTTCGTCGAAATTCTCTTTCTATAGAAAATTTCGTCGAAATTCTCTTTCTATAGAAAATTTCGTCGAAATTCTCTTTCTTTAGAAAATTTCGTCGAAATTCTCTTTCTATAAAAAATTTCGTCGAAATTCTCTTTCTATAGGAAATTTCGTCAAAATTCTCTTTCCATAGAAAATTTCGTCAAAATTCTCTATATATAGAAAATTTCGTCGAAATTCTCTTTCTATGAAAATTTCATTGAAATTCTATTTTTATAGACAATTTCATTGAAATTCTATTTTTATAGAAAATTTCTTCGAAATTCTCTTTCTATAGAAAGTTTTGTCGACATTCTCTTTCTATAGAAAATTTCGTCGAAATTCTCTTTCTATAGAAAATTTCGTCGAAATTCTCTATCTATAGAAAATTTCGTCGAAATACTCTTTCCATAGAAAATTTCGTCAAAATTCTCTATATATAGAAAATTTTGTCGAAATTCTCCTTCTATAGAAAATTTCATTGAAATTCTATTTGTATAGAAAATTTCTTCGAAATTCTATTTTTATAGAAAATTTCTTCGAAATTCTATTTTTATAGAAAATTTCTTCGAAATTTGAGTTCTATATCAAATCTTGTCACATTCTAAATTCAAATCTAATTTGTATAGAAATTTTCGTCGAAATTCTCTTTCCATAGAAAATTTCGTCGAAATTCTCTTTCCATAGAAAATTTCGTCGAAATTCTCTTTCCATAGAAGATTTCGTCGAAATTTTCTTTCTATAGAAGATTTCGTCGAAATTTTCTTTCTATAGAAAATTTCGTCGAAATTCTCTTTCTATAGAAAATTTCGTCGAAATTCTCTTTCTATAGAAAATTTCGTCAAATTTCTCTTTCTATAGAAAATTTCGTCCAAATTCTCTTTCTATAGAAAATTTCGTCGAAATTCTCTTTCCATAGAAAATTTCGTCAAAATTCTCTATATATAGCAAAATTTCGTCGAAATTCTCTTTCTATAGAAAATTTCGTCCAAATTCTCTTTCCATAGAAAATTTCGTCGAAATTCTCTTTCCATAGAAAATTTCGTCGAAATTCTCTTTCTATAGAAAATTTCGTCACAATTCTCTTTCTATAGAAAATTTCGTCACAATTCTCTTTCTATAGAAAATTTCGTCACAATTCTCTTTCTATAGAAAATTTCGTCACAATTCTCTTTCTATAGAAAATTTCGTCACAATTCTCTTTCTATAGAAAATTTCGTCGAAATTCTCTTTCTATAGACAATTTCGTCGAAATTATCTTTCTATAGATAATTTCGTCGAAATTCTCTTTCTATAGATAATTTCGTCGAAATTCTCTTTCTATAGATAATTTCGTCGAAATTCTCTTTCTATAGATAATTTCGTCGAAATTCTCTTTCTATAGATAATTTCGTCGAAATTCTCTTTCTATAGATAATTTCGTCGAAATTCTCTTTCTATAGATAATTTCGTCGAAATTCTCTTTCTATAGATAATTTCGTCGAAATTCTCTTTCTATAGATAATTTCGTCGAAATTCTCTTTCTATAGATAATTTCGTCGAAATTCTCTTTCTATAGATAATTTCGTCGAAATTCTCTTTCTATAGATAATTTCGTCGAAATTCTCTTTCTATAGAAAATTTCGTCGAAATTCTCTTTCTATAGAAAATTTCGTCGAAATTCTCTTTCTATAGAAAATTTCGTCGAAATTCTCTTTCTATAGAAAATTTCGTCGAAATTCTCTTTCTATAGAAAATTTCGTCGAAATTCTCTTTCTATAGAAAATTTCGTCGAAATTCTCTTTCTATAGAAAATTTCGTCGAAATTCTCTTTCTATAGAAAATTTCGTCGAAATTCTCTTTCTATAGAAAATTTCGTCGAAATTCTCTTTCTATAGAAAATTTCGTCGAAATTCTCTTTCTATAGAAAATATCGTCGAAATTCTCTTTCTATAAAAAATTTCGTCGAAATTCTCTTTCAATAGAACATTTCGTCACAATTCTCTTTCTATAGAAAATTTCGTCACAATTCTCTTTCTATAGAAAATTTCGTCACAATTCTCTTTCTATATATATCATACCATAAAATGAAAGCTAAAAGATCTGCAGCTCATCTTGAATAAAATTTGCAGGGTAGCTGTACGTTAAAGGTGATTTTATTATGTTTTGGAATATACATATATTAATTGCTCTTTAAACTAGTCTCTCGTTTTATTTTTTTCCGAATACCTGCGACGAGAGAGAACTGATTAAATATCCATTTTCAACTTCACCAGCCTACGGGCGGCTCTTCGTGTGTCCTAATTCCTTCTTTCTCTGTGTTTTTTCATAGCTAGTTTGGCTTGGTTGGCAATTGGAGTAGTTAGTTGAGAGAGAGAGAGAGAGAAGGTGAGGAAAGGAGGATACAGACATAAATATTTGCCTTAACGAGTTATCTCTCCATAGTCTTACCAGGACTATGAACATATTTATTTAAGTCGTTATACGTTATTGCTTTATGAATGTGTCAGAGCAATCACTCACTTGCTTTGTGTCTGTCCTCCCTGCCTGCTGCTTTTTCCTTGTGTTTGTCTACCCCATTCTATACCCAGTCCCTCAACTCCATAACTCCTCGTTTGTCTGCCGATCTAGTCTCCTGGTAAGCATCACCAGTGTTTATGGCACATTTCAGGATTTTTAGACAGACTAAATACAAACGCTTTAAGCTGTATTACACTATTTCCGTTTCCGACACGCATCCCAGACAAAGGCAGCAAACAATGGAGCTGAGTCAAAGCTCCAACGGAGGGGGGAGAATATTATATATTTCAATGCACTTCCTATTCAAACTCAACCCTTTGGCTTTACAGAAAACTTTGCAATTTTATTTCACCGCTTCACTTTGTCTGATTGAATGGTCGTATGAAAAACCCGTGGACGTTTTTGTAAAATTATTTTTTTTTCTAGATTATGTAAACGTGACATTGCCGCTATTTGTCGCAGCCCCCCATTTTCAATTTGTACTTATTTCTGGGAATTACAAAGTTCATCTCATTAGAATGAACTCGAAACGATGTTCATAAAATTGTTGAAAAATATAGAAAAAAAAAATTTAGAAAAACTTTTGAAACACCTACAATATAATACGGATTTCCCAAATGTCAATTAGGACACCAGAGCACAGCAGCAGTTCCTGCAAAGGACACCAGGCAACACACAGGTAAAACTGTTTCAAATTCAACTGAACTTTCAAAATAATTTTCAGGGAAAATTTTCCACTAACTGCAAGGGTGCAGGGTGTCGGGGATGGAAACGTCACACCCCCCTCTTTTCAGATAAATAATGAATGGAATTTAATTTAAATTAAACCACAACCACGACCCGAGACCAGCGCTGGATATACATACTTTGTGTTCGACCAACAAATATAAATAAAAACATTGCAAATATGCACCGCACACACACACACACACAGAGACAGAAAAAAATCCCATAAAACCATATGAAATGAAATTGGTTAAAAAAATAATGAAATTTGGTATTCCCACAAAAATCACTTTGTGGAGTACATTTTTTGGGGTTTCTTTAATTTTAAAATATAATGAGCCGAGGAAAGAAATTACCTCTCATTTAAAAACGGTTTTATGGGAAAATACCGACTCTGAAAAGGGACGAGATAATGTGATAAATGGAATTTGGGTCAAAATCCCAAATTATTTTGGTTGGACGAACCAATTACGCCACTCCATCAGAAAATGAAGCTGCAAATGTTAAATCAATCAAATAATATAAAGGGTGATTTAAGTTGCATTTTCACATAAGGAGTGGCAAATATTTTGGAAATTCGAAATTCAGTTGTTATAGAAAATTTCGCCGGCATTGCATTTTTATATCAAATTTCATTGAAACTATATTTTTGTAGAAAATCTCATTGAATTTCTATTTTTACAGAAAATTCCATCCAAATTCTAGTTTTATAGAACTTTCATCGAAATTCTATTTTTATAAACAATTCATCGAAATTTTATATCTTTAGAAAATTCGTCGAAATTCTATATCTATAGAAAATTTCTTTGAAATTCTATATCTATATAAAATTTTGTCGCAATTCTACATATATATATAGAAAATTTAATCGCAATTCTATATATATAGAAAATTTCGTCGAAATTAGATATCTATAGAAAATTACGTCGAAATTCTATTTTAACAGAAAATTTCATCGAAATTCTATTTTTACAGAAAATTCATCGAAATTCTATTTTTATACACAATTTCGTCGAAATTCTAATAATTTCTATCGAAAATTTCGTCAAAATTATATCTCTATAGAAAATTTCGTCGAAATTCTATTTTTAAAGCAAATTTCGTCGAAGATTTATTTCTATAGAAAATTTCGTCGAAATTTGATTTCTATAGAAAGTTTCGTCGAAATTTTATTTCTATAGAAAGTTTCGTCGAAATTTTATTTCTATGGAAAATTTCGTAGAAATATTATTTCTATGGAAAATTTCGTCGTAATTTTATTTCTATGGAAAATTTCGTCGAAATTTTATTTCTATGGAAAATTTCGTCGAAATTTTATTTCTATGGAAAATTTCGTCGAAATTTTATTTCTATGGAAAATTTCGTCGAAATTTTATTTCTATGGAAAATTTCGTCGAAATTTTATTTCTATGGAAAATTTCGTCGAAATTTTATTTCTATGGAAAATTTCGTCGAAATTTTATATCTATGGAAAATTTCGTCGAAATTTTATTTCTATGGAAAATTTCGTCGAAATTTTATTTCTATAGAAAATTTCGTCGAAATTCTATTTCTATAGAAAATTTCGTCGAAATTCTATTTCTATAGAAAATTTCGTCGAAATTCTATTTCTATAGAAAATTTCGTCGAAATTCTATTTCTATAGAAAATTTCGTCGAAATTCTATTTCTATAGAAAATTTCGTCGAAATTCTATTTCTATAGACAGTTTTGTCAAAATTCCATTTCTATAGACAATTTTGTCAAAATTCCATTTCTGTAGACAATTTTGTCAAAATTCCATTTCTATAGACAATTTTGTCAAAATTCCATTTCTATAGACAATTTTGTCAAAATTCCATTTCTATAGACAATTTTGTCAAAATTCCATTTCTATAGACAATTTTGTCAAAATTCCATTTCTATAGACAATTTTGTCAAAATTCCATTTCTATAGACAATTTTGTCAAAACTCCATTTCTATAGACAATTTTGTCAAAATTCCATTTCTATAGACAATTTTGTCAAAATTCCATTTCTATAGACAATTTTGTCAAATTTCCATTTCTATAGACAATTTTGTCAAAATTCCATTTCTATAGACAATTTTGTCAAAATTCCATTTCTATAGACAATTTTGTCAAAACTCCATTTCTATAGACAATTTTGTCAAAATTCCATTTCTATAGACAATTTTGTCAAAATTCCATTTCTATAGACAATTTTGTCAAAATTCCATTTCTATAGACAATTTTGTCAAAATTCCATTTCTATAGACAATTTTGTCAAAATTCCATTTCTATAGACAATTTTGTCAAAATTCCATTTCTATAGACAATTTTGTCAAAATTCCATTTCTATAGACAATTTTGTCAAAATTCCATTTCTATAGACAATTTTGTCAAAATTCCATTTCTATAGACAATTTTGTCAAAATTCCATTTCTATAGACAATTTTGCCAAAATTCCATTTCTATAGACAATTTTGTCAAAATTCCATTTCTATAGACAATTTTGTCAAAATTCCATTTCTATAGACAATTTTGTCAAAATTCCATTTCTATAGACAATTTTGTCAAAATTCCATTTCTATAGACAATTTTGTCAAAATTCCATTTCTATAGAAAATTTCGTCGAAATTCTATTTCTATAGAAAATTTCGTCGAAATTCTATTTCTATAGAAAATTTCGTCGAAATTCTATTTCTATAGAAAATTTCGTCGAAATTCTATTTCTATAGAAAATTTCGTCGAAATTCTATTTCTATAGAAAATTTCGTCGAAATTCTATTTCTATAGAAAATTTCGTCGAAATTCTATTTCTATAGAAAATTTCGTCGAAATTCTATTTCTATAGAAAATTTCGTCGAAATTCTATTTCTATAGACAATTTCGTCGAAATTCTATTTCTATAGACAATTTTGTCAAAATTCCTTTTCTATAGACAATTTTGTCAAAATTCCATTTCTATAGACAATTTTGTCAAAATTCCATTTCTATAGACAATTTTGTCAAAATTCCATTTCTATAGACAATTTTGTCAAAATTCCATTTCTATAGACAATTTTGTCAAAATTCCATTTCTATAGACAATTTTGTCAAAACTCCATTTCTATAGACAATTTTGTCAAAATTCCATTTCTATAGACAATTTTGTCAAAATTCCATTTCTATAGACAATTTTGTCAAAATTCCATTTCTATAGACAATTTTGTCAAAATTCCATTTCTATAGACAATTTTGTCAAAATTCCATTTCTATAGACAATTTTGTCAAAATTCCATTTCTATAGACAATTTTGTCAAAATTCCATTTCTATAGACAATTTTGTCAAAATTCCATTTCTATAGACAATTTTGTCAAAATTCCATTTCTATAGACAATTTTGTCAAAATTCCATTTCTATAGACAATTTTGTCAAAACTCCATTTCTATAGACAATTTTGTCAAAATTCCATTTCTATAGACAATTTTGTCAAAATTCCATTTCTATAGACAATTTTGTCAAAATTCCATTTCTATAGACAATTTTGTCAAAATTCCATTTCTATAGACAATTTTGTCAAAATTCCATTTTTATAGCAAATTTCGTCGAAATTCTATTTTTACAGAAAATTTCGTCGAAATTCTATTTTTACAGAAAATTTCGTCAAAATTCTATTTTTACAGAAAATTTCGTCGAAATTCTATTTTTACAGAAAATTTTCTATAGAAAATTTCGTCGAAATTCTATTTCTATAGAAAATTTCGTCGAAATTGTATTTTTTTAAAGAAAATTTTGTCGAAATTGTATTTTTCATTGAAAATTTCGTCGAAATTTAATAGAAAGTTTGTCGAAATTCTATTTTCATAGAAAATTTCGTCGAAATTATACTTTCATAGGAAATTTCGACGAAAGCGTATTTTTCGTTTTATTTGATAGAAAATTTCGTCGAATTTGTACTTTTAACAGAAAATTACGTCGATATTCTATTTTTCATAAAAAATTTCGTCTAACTTCTATTTTTATAGAAAATTTTCGTAACTTCTATTTTTATAGAAAATTTTGTCGAAATTCTATGTTTATAGAAAATTTCTTCAAAATTGCATTTTTTATAGAAAATTTTGTCGAATTTGTATTTTTTTATAGAAAATTTTGTCGAAATTGTATGTTTCATAGAAAATTTCGTCGAAATTGCCTTTATTATAGAAAATTTGTTCGAAATTCTATTTTTATAGATAAGTTTGTCAAAATGATAGAATTCTAATCTAATCTAATCTCTTTCAAAAAAATCATTTTGTAACCCAATTACTTCCATTTTATGCAAATTTCATTAAATTCATTTAAAAAAGAAATAAACTACAAAATTGTGATTTGTCCATATTTAACTTCTTTGAAGGTGACGGTTCATTTCACTTCATATTACTCATCAGAGATTGTCTAACTTGTTATTTTAAGATTTGACTTATTTCGAAATTTTAAATAACCGGTCAATCATTTAACTTGACAAGCATTTGATTGCGGTTCAAAAATCATTTATAAATCGAAGAACAACATCCATTGTATTGACTTATTTACCATAAAACCTCATTCGAATGAATCGATCTCAAAGAAAATACAATACAAATCCTACTCAAATTTTCAGCATTTCCATTACACAGCATTTCCGAAAATTGTCAATAATTTCAACCGAATATTAGCAAACAATAAATATACTTCTCCACAGTACCGAAACCTTTATCTTGCGATACAAATTTGGTTGAGGATTTTAGCCCTCCCCCAAAAAACGCTCGCAGTAACAAATGTACCAGAAAAAGAAAACGAATGTCAAAAAAGCAACAACTGGAGGAGGATTTTTTTTCAATTTGTTTTTTATGACAGCAAATCCTTTAAGCCTTTCAGCAAATTTGCATAATCAACAGAATCAGAAGCAGAATAAAACGACAACAACTACAATTTGCCAACAGAAAACTAGGAAACGGAAATGGTGACTGGAAAACATTATGAAGGGGAGGGGACGACGACGACAAGATTTGACTTTTCTGCCAACAAATTTCAAACTGTAATTTTCTGAATTGTTTTGTATTTAAATAATTGTCATTTGAATTATGACCAAAGGAGATGAAAAGGACTAGGACGAGGACGAGGCTGATGACAAAGAACAAGTTGAACCCAGACAACAGACGTCCAACGACCATATTTAAAACATAAAAATGTTAATGCTGATAATAATGCGATTACTTATGTACACTGCCATTTTAACCAAAACCTCCGAAAAAAAAGGAAATCGCACAACCTCGGCCAGGAAGTAGGATATTTATTCTACAACTGTAACAAAGACGCGTAGCCTAAAGAAAGAAACAAGTCGAAAGTAAAACTTTTCTTGGTTAGTTATGCAGAAAATATAACAAGCAAAAGTTTTGTCCGGCGGACTCCCTACAGTAGGTATAAAAATCTATGGGAGACTTAGGACTTGTGCCAAGTCCGAATGAAGGGCAAAATGGGACCATCTCGGTATTTGGCTACCACAATAAAAATACAACTTTAAATGGCTATAATTGCCTAAATAGGCGCCCTAGAGCGTCGAGAAGAAAACTTTTAATTTCTGCTGGCGAAGTTAAAATGGCTATAACTCCTTAAATACGGTTCTGCAATCGAAAATTTTATAGAAATAGTATTCTCGATACTTGTTTACCACAACTTAAAATGGCTATAATTCCCTAAATAATTATAGCCATAAAAATTCATGGGACACTTGAGACTTTTGCTATGACTATAAATTTTGAATTTCAATAGGTAAACTTAAAATAGCTATAATTTCTTAAATCGGGGACCTCGAGGGAAAATTAGAATGGATATAAATCCCTAAAAAGGCGTCGTAGAGAGAACATAACAAACATTTGCGATCACTTTTTTAATTTCTATAGGAAAACTTAAAATAGCTGCAACTTCTTAAACAATTGTCCTAGAGCTAAAAATACGATATTTTATAATCACTTTTTCTTATGGTGAAATTTTGAAAACTTGAAATGGCTATAACTCCCCGAACAAGAGCGAAAATAACAAACATATGATCTGCTTTTGTTATAGCGAAAATTTTCAATTTCCATACCCAAACTTAAAATGCCTATACCTCCTTAAATAGGCATATGCAAAAACTAGCAAATATTGGAAATTTTTTTTTTTGGTACAATTTTGGGAAGAATATGGAATTCTACGGTGATAACGACCCAAATGGAAATAATTAAATCAAACGTAATGTATATTCTACTCTATGGATGTGAAACCTGACAACTGTAGCCATGACCTCAAAACTACAAGGATTTCCGAATCGATGTCTACGAAACATATTAAAACTTTGGTGGCCCAAAGTCATAAGTTATGAGGATCTTTATGAAAAGTGCGAAGTTGAACCAATAGCAACTATTTAAAAAAAGAGAAAATGGATGTGGGTCGGTCATACGTTAAAGAAGGAGCCTGAGGAAATAAGGAAAAACGGAAGACCAAAAAAGAATTGAAAACGAAGCTCAATGAAAAAAATTGCAAATACCGGAAAATGTTGGAATAAAGTAAAAGTACTAGCAAACAACAGACAGTCATGGAAGTTGTTCGTAGAGGACCCATGCTCAGAGTATGAAGCCGCCGAGCCGAGCCGCCGATTTTAGCCGCCGCCGACCTTCTTTCACCAGCCGAAGCCGCCGCTGATCTTTGCGGCTAAAATCGGCTGAACCACGGCCGCCGTTCCATAGAAAAACTTTAAAATATGGATAGATACAATTTACATTTTTGATAAGCAAATAACCATATAACAGATATATCGTCCCCTCAAAAGAAGAATAGTGTATATACATAAACACATTTTAATAATCTACGCAATTGGTTGTATATCTAGTAAAAATTTGTGGAAATTCTACTTACACAAATCGGGTGTTTGAAATTGATTGTTCATTAATAAAAGCCTACGTGCCGATATCAAGTTTCACTATCACAAAAACTTCAAATATGATTTTCTCGAAACGACAAATAAATTATACCCAATTCATTTATTGGGGGACGATATGGAAAGTGATTTTCGTTTTGATTCGTTTATTGTCACAAGAGGGAGTTTAACATGTATTAAAATGAGAATATTGATAGTAATAGAAAAATAATTAAAAAAATAATTTTTTAAAGGAATTAATAAGATTTTGTATTTATTATTAGATTAACTACACATAGAGAAACAAATATTTTCGAAAAAAAGGCAATGGAGTATTACAGAATTGTAATACTGCATATAAATTAATACATCCATTGTAAAGAATGCTAAATCGACTTGGTACGTTTTACTGGATATTGCATTTCTAAATTCTAAATATTCTAAATTGTCTTCAGTCAAATCCATCAATTCAATGAAGTTAAGCTCAAAACAAATTACAAGGTAATTCTTCACAAATTTCCTGAATCCAAAATCCTGAAAACAACCATTTTCGACTTACTTTGAAAATCGAGTATTTCATAGAGTCGCCTAGCGTCAATTTTATGACTTATCATTGTATGGAAATCGATGATTTTTATACACGCCACCATAGGAGGGAGTATATTAACTTTGTCATTCTGTTTGCAACACCTTGAAATATGATCTGCGACCCTACAAAGTATGTATTTTTGATTGTCGTGAAATTCTAAAACGATTTATCCATGTCCGTCTGTCTGTCTATCTGTTGAAATTACGCTACAATAATAGAGCTAGGTTAATCAAATTTGGTATAAAGTCTTCTTATAGTTGCAGGTCATTTAGTATTGCAAATAGGCCATATTGGTCAATGTTTTTATATAGCCCCCTATAGAGGTTGCTCCAAATTATGGTTTTGGAGCCATAGATACCACATTTTTAAATCAATTTAGCTGAAACTTTGCAGTTTGTATTCTATTTTGACAAAAATTCATCACAACAAAAATTTGACATTCATATTTCATATTTTGTTATAGTCACCCTATAGAGGTCGCTCCAAAATATACGTATTTAAGCCATAAATACCACATTTTCTAAGCATTTTAACTGAATCCTTGAATTTTTCATTTTACTTTGGCAAGATTTCTTCACAGTAATTTTTTTTTTAAATCGCTTCATATTTGGTTATAGTCCACCTATAGATGTCGCTCCCAAAAAGGCTTTCTTAAGCCATACACACCACATACTACTTATATTTTGACAAGAATTCATGTCAATGAAATTTATACAAATCAAAAGTTTGGCTAAAGAGGCCTAAAGTTTGGCTAAAAACTGTAGCGTTCGTTTTTTCAATAAATTGCTTAAACAAAAAGATCGTTCCATTACTTGCTCCATATCCAAAAATCTTTCAGTAATAGAATTGAATACAATTCATGCTGGAGGGTATATAAGATTCGGCATGGCCGAACGTAACGCTGTTACTTGTTTCACTTCACAATATCTTACAATTAACTTTAAAACATCGATTACTTATGAATATATAGCAGAGCTTAACTTTCCAACTATTATTTTAAAAGTAAAAATGACTATCGCAGAGCCTCCGTATGTAAATTTTATGTCGGATAAGCCATCAAGCCGCCGCCGCCGATCTGTAATTTTCCATGGCAGCCGCCGCCCCCAATTTTGCCTCGGCTTCATTCTCTGCCCATGCTTCATAGCAATTTAGTGGAAAAGAAGAATTCCAAACATAAAATGGATATAACTCCTCAAACAGAGTCACAGAGTCTTACATCTCATATTGTACACAGGATGTACATATAATACTGTTGTCAGACCCATAATGCTTGGTAGATGGCACTCGAAAAGTCTACCCAGAGTAGTAGGACTAGTCTGTTTATCACTGACTGATGCAATAGATCTAATACAATTTGTTTTTTTTTATCGAACGGTCCCAACGCATCCACTCTTACCCGCCCCTTCCGACCGAGGGGGCCACATCCCCATGACGTAGGGATTGCGTACACACCATGATCCGGACCATGGCGGGTTAATTGCTACAGAAACATTTCAACAGCCGGCACATGCAAAAATTTAAAAGTTTTTCTATATATAGACATGTAGTGAACCTCTAAACAAATAACATTAGTCTACTTACATATTTAAAAAAGAGATTGTTCTAGATCTAACTGCATAAATTTCTACATCAATGTCAATAACATCATATACAGTGTTAAAATCTATGTACATTCTACGAATGGGCTCTGCCAAAGCATAATTTGTACGTTGAAAATCAATATGTAATAGTTGGTAATATCTGGAAGGTCTATATGGTACATTGAATCCTATCCTAGACAGAATAAAATTAGAGGGCACATCACCATTTATAACATTCAGCACCATTGTGGTGTTCAGCATAATACGTCTGCTTTTAAGAGTAGGCAGTCATATCAAACTCAACCTGCTAGTATAGGGTGGAAGACTAAAATCACTATTCCAATGAAGATGTCTTAAAGCGAATAATAAAAATTGTTTTTGAACCGATTCATTCTTATCAACGTAAGTCCCGTATTGGGGGTCCCACACTACAGACCCATATTCTAGAATAGGTCTAACTACAATGAAAAAAAAAATTTCATAAAATTAAAGAAATGCTCCAAAGACGTCATTAGTTTTTAAAATAAGTACACTTTGTACTTAAAATATAGATAATTTCAATAATATTAAATAATTTACTTAATTTTAAGTAAATTTTCTTTATATTAAGTACAAAATGTACTTATTTTGAAGACTAAGGACGTCTTTTGGAGCATTTCTTTAATTTTACGACAAATTTTTTTTCAGTGTAGGGACGTATACAACTGCCTGGTTACATATGGATCTTCGAATTCTTTCGCCCATCGCTTAATGAAACCGAGCACACCATAAGCTTTATTCACCATGGTTTATGTGATTATTGAAATTGAGTTTCGGATCCATTAATATACCAAGATCCACAAAGGATTCAACAGTATCTAAATTGGAACCATGAGGGCTAAAACTAGATGGAATCGCCCTCAACCTAGAGAAACACATATGTTTACATTTCTTAAGATTAAGGTCCATGCAATTTATATCACACCAATTTCCAAAACTAACCAAATCATTTTGAAGGAGTATTGAGTTTTCAGATGTTTTATAAGAATAAAATATCTTAACATCATCTGCATACATTAGTAAATTAGAACTATGTAGAAATTGATTCTGGCAAATCGTTGATGAATAGCAGAAACAGAATGGGACCAATATGGCTACCTTGGGGAACCCCAGATGGAACCAAAATCGGATCAGAACAGGATCTACCAAATTTCACAATCTGAATACGTCTATCAAGATAAGACGATATCCAACGCAATAAGTTATTACTAAAACCAATAAGATCCAGCTTATGTATTAAGAGTTTGTGATTGACTCTGTCGAAAACTTTACTAAAATCTGTATAAATTACGTCTGTCTGATTAGCAAGAACAAACTCGTTTATAACCTGAGAAGAAAATTGCACTAAATTTGTCACAGTTGAGAGAGCTTTTCGAAATCCATGTTGGAATGGACTTAGAATAGACGATACTTTATGAGATAACATCTCAGTAACCACTTTTTCAAAAAGTTTTGGAATTATACTAAATTTTGCGATTCCACGATAATTCCCCTCATCAGTGAGGCTTCCAGATTTATGAAGAGGGGTTAAGTAAGATGTTCTCCAAATGGATGGGAAATAGCCAAATGGATGGGGAATAGCCAAATTAAATTGAGATCTGGCAATAGCATACTTCGCATAATCGGTCTCCGAACCGGATTTATTAAATTTTTTAAATAGTCTGCTCTTCAAGTTCTTGCTAGCAGTCAAAGCAGGAGAATACCATGGTGGCCTATTAGAATTTTTAACACGAACCTTCGGAACAGATTGTTGCAAACAATTATTCAATACATTATAAAAATGCTCAATAGCTGTGTCAATGCGAGTTAATGCGAGTTAGATGATCACAACTGCAGATACAATCCCAATCAACGTCGAGGAACAGAGCATTAAGCAAATCAAAATTAGTTGTTTTAAAACAAAAAACTGCACCCTCATCTCGTGGGGCAAAAAAAGTCGCCATTGCTCAGTGAAAATCGTATTCTAGGGATCAAAATAAGAAACTTTGCCGAAGGAACCATACCTCTAAAACGAATTCTGGCCCATCTTGCCAATTTATTCAGAGCCATCTGTAGAATGTCTCGGAGGACGTTTTGGAATTTGCCACTCACTGCGATTGCCACGTCGTCCGCATATGCCACGACCTTGCAGTCACAACGTTCTAGATCTAGCAGGATTTCATTCACCGCTAGGTTCCAAATTAGTAGAGACAGTACTCCTCCTTGTGGGGTCGCTCTGTTTACAAACCTTGTTAGAGTTGTGGACCCAAGACATGCAGTGTTCCCAACGATTACTTCCTCCAACTTGTACTGGCGACCGCTGCGGTTTTATGGGCAGCCTATTGTAAGTGGCCATGCTTGCACTTGTTTAATAGGGTAATCCTCTTAAATTGGTTGCAAGGCTGACTACACTCTGCCTGAGCCACACGCTTATAACAGAGAGGGGTACATATAAAGGTTGCATTTCGGGGACAATGAGCTATATGAACTCATCTGGCCACTCGAAGGACCTAGATCTATTTAGCTGCTTTACGACTAGCAGAATTATTGCATATTACAGAGGTAGCAGAATAGCTCAGATATAACATTCTGACGAAGGTTAGAATAAATATATTATGCGGTAGCCTGATCGTCATTAAATTCCTGGATTCTATATTCCTGAATTCCAGAACAGCCTTAAGGGCTGCTGCAGATCTCTTAACGAAATGGCAGAGTCTTACATATTTCAGTGTACGCTGGCGGTATACCAATGTTGTCAGACACTTAATGCTTGGTAGAAGATATTGGAAAAATCTACCCATACTGAAAAACATCCAATATGTTTACGTAATAAACCATATCCCTTCTTCGACCATATTTTCTCCACAAAAGTGCCGATAGGCAATACTACTTCTTGGAGGATGGTTTGCGCTCAAGCTATCTTTAAGTGCTTACATCCTGTGATCTGTCAATGCTTTGAATTTCAGTAAGCAAACTAAAAAGGCTTATAAATTCTTAATCAAAAAAGACGGCATTTTATGACCTATTTTTTTCTGATGACATTTTTAAAACTTAAATTGGCTATAACTCCGCTGGCGATAAATCATATTGATATAGCATTGCCGATACTTGGCTACCACAGCAAACAAATAAAACTTAAAATGGCTATAACTCCCCAAATAAGTGTGCTAGATTGAATGAATGACACACGTACGTGATGATATATTATCCGGTATTCTGGCTGTCATTTAATTCCTGGATTCTATGTTCTTGAATTCCAGACAAGCTTCAGGACTGCTGCAGATCTCTTAACGATATGGCTGAGCTGTTCAGGATTAAAAAAAATATTAATAGTGATTAGTAAACAATAATTAGCTATTATTTGATAAAATGGATAAGTATTGAGGATTTAAACATGGGCTCTCTCTCTATCAGTCACTAAACACAGCGGATTTGTTAAAATCTTGTATTAAAATTGATGACAAAAATGGGAAAGAAAAATATGTGGATTCTTGCAATTTTAACTTCTTCTACACCTACACCTATTACTAAGAGATTCAGTTAATATAAAGAATTGGAAAAAATGCTAAGAGAAGGTACTAACTATCAGGCATATTAAGAACTGTTCTCACTGTGGCTTTTGATGAGGAAAAAAGAGGAAAAGGAACATGATCTGAAAAGGATTTTCAAAACTACACTATAATATTTATTCCACTTCACTGCTGATTATCTTCAAAGTCCATCTATGTAAATCCTCCCTCAGAATCCTTTTGTTTGCAAATGTTTTCTAATCTCTGGCTACGTATTCATACAAATGTGTAGTCCGTAAGGAAATGAACACAATATCTTCGTTTGCATCAAGGAAACAGATTCTTTGGAATTTAAATAATCCCAGATTAGCAAAGCAAAGTAAACAGTTTGTACCAGCAAAAATCTCTGTTATGAAGTTTTTATATATACTCTCCTTCCTTCCAGCAGTCAGTGTCCCCAAAAAGGAGTCTGGCTATTGACTCCTTTAGGGATGTCATTAAGTCGGTTTATGGCCAAGTGAGCGAGGAACCGAGCGACCATACGCCTTAGGAAGGCGCGCGCAGACAGAGCCTCAAGTAATTTGTTCTAGGGCAATATTCTGTGCTGTTTTCAGACCAAAGATTTGCTAAAAAGATACTGCCCATTGTTTTGTACTTTGTTGGGCTTGTTTTTCATCTCTTAAAACAAGCCATGCCAGAGGATAAAACTTTTAAACTTGTTTCTCATTTTTCCCCAATTTACTTACTACTTTCACTACTAAGCAGTTTTAAATATTATGTATCTCGTTTTGCAAAGAACAAGAAAAAGTTTACATTTAAAATGCTCGACTTGTTGTCAACAAAATATGTTTGTTGCGCACAAATTTTTGTGATCTCTTATCTCTAAATGAAATGTCGTCTTCTTTATTTCATTTCAGGTAAATTTCATTAAAGAAAAACTTTGCTCAAATAACAATTTCATGCACGTCTGACAAGCTTCCTTCTTCTAACACAATGTTGGGAGAGAAATGATGAAGAAGGAGGATGACGAGGAGGAGTAAAAGGACGACAATGATTTGGCGACAATAATAACAGTAGGAGCCCGGCAGCATCAAAAGAAATAAGTATATCAACGGAATAAGAATACAGTGGGAATCCACAATGAATTTAGTCTTCAATTTGCTTCCAAAAAAAGTCGCAAACTTTTTTCAAAATAAAGTTCATACAAAAATTGTTTATAGAATAAATTCTACGGAGAACTTTTTATAGAAAAAATTGTCAGGCAATTTTTTAACGAAAAAATTCTACAGAGAAAATTCTACGCCAAATTGTTTACAGAAAAATTCGACGAAAATTTTTTATATATAAAATTCTGCGGGCAATTTTTTATCGAAAAATTCGACAATTCTTTTTTATAGAAAAAAATCGACGGACAATTTTTTATAGCAAAAAAATCGACAGACAATTTTTTTTATAGAAAAAAATCGGCTGACAATTTTTTTATAGAAAATAATCGGCAGACAATTTTTTTTATAGAAAAAAATCGGCATACAATTATTTTACAGAAATATATCGACGGACAATTTTTTTATAGAAAAAAATCGACGGACAATTTTTTTATAGAAAAAAATCGACGGACAATTTTTTTTATAGAAAAAAATCGACGGACAATTTTTTTTATAGAAAAAAATCGACGGACAATTTTTTTTATAGAAAAAAATCGACGGACAATTTTTTTTATAGAAAAAAATCGACGGACAATTTTTTTTTATAGAAAAAAATCGACGGACAATTTTTTTTATAGAAAAAAATCGACGGACAATTTTTTTTATAGAAAAAAATCGACGGACAATTTTTTTTTATAGAAAAAAATCGACGGACAATTTTTTTTATAGAAAAAAATCGACGGACAATTTTTTTTATAGAAAAAAATCGACGGACAATTTTTTTTATAGAAAAAAATCTACGGACAATTTTTTTTATAGAAAAAAATCGACGGACAATTTTTTTTATAGAAAAAAATCGACGGACAATTTTTTTTATAGAAAAAAATCGACGGACAATTTTTTTTATAGAAAAAAATCGACGGACAATTTTTTTTATAGAAAAAAATCGACGGACAATTTTTTTTATAAAAAAAAATCGACGGACAATTTTTTTTATAGAAAAAAATCGACGGACAATTTTTTTTATAGAAAAAAATCGACGGACAATTCTTTTATAGAAAAAAATCGACGGACAATTCTTTTATAGAAAAAATTTGGAGACAATTTCAATTTTGGAGACAATATTTTATACAGAAAAAATTTTATATTGGAATTTTTTCTAAAAAAAAAAAATAAAAAATTGTCCTGTAATTTTATAAATAAAAAATTATCTCCTGGAATTTTTTCTATAAAAAATTGTCTCCTGGAATTTTTTCTATAAAAAATTGGAATTTTTTTCTATAAAAAATTGTCTCCTGGAATTTTTTCTATAGAAAATTGTCTCCTGGAATTTTTTCTATAAAAAATTGTCTCCTGAAATATTTTCTACAAAAAATTGTCTCCTGGAATTTTTTCTATAAAAAATTGTCTCTTGGAATTTTTCTATAAACAACTGTCTCCTGGAATTTTTCTATAAACAACTGTCTCCTGGAATTTTTTCAAGAAAAAATTGTCTCCTGAAATTTTTTCTATAAAAAATTGTCTCCTGGAATTTTTTTTTAGAAAAAAATCGATGGACAATTTTTTTTATAGAAAAAAATCGACGGACAACTTTTTTTATAGAAAAAAATCGACGGACAATTTTTTTTATAGAAAAAAATCGACGGACAATTTTTTTTATAGAAAAAAATCGACGGACAATTTTTTTTATAGAAAAAAATCGACGGACAATTTTTTTTATAGAAAAAAATCGACGGACAATTTTTTTTATAGAAAAAAATCGACGGACAATTTTTTTATAGAAAAAAATCGACGGACAATTTTTTTTATAGAAAAAAATCGACGGACAATTTTTTTATAGAAAAAAATCGACGGACAATTTTTTTATAGAAAAAAATCGACGGAAAATTTTTTTATAGAAAAAAATCGACGGAAAATTTATTATAGAAAAAAATCGACGGACAATTTTTTTATAGAAAAAAATCGACGGACAATTTTATTATAGAAAAAAATCGACGGACAATTTTATTATAGAAAAAAATCGAAGGACAATTTTATTATAGAAAAAAATCGACGGACAATTTTTTTATAGAAAAAAATCGACGGACAATTTTTTTATAGAAAAAAATCGACGGACAATTTTTTTATAGAAAAAAATCGACGGACAATTTTTTTATAGAAAAAAATCGACGGACAATTTTTTTATAAAAAAAAAAATCGACGGACAATTTTTTTATAGAAAAAAATCGACGGACAATTTTTTATAGAAAAAAATTGACGGACAATTTTTTATAGAAAAAAATCGACGGACAATTTTTTATAGAAACAATTTGGAGACAATTTCAATTTTGGAGACAACAATTTTTACAGAAACAATTTTATCTTGGAATTTTTTCTAAAAAAAAAAATAAAAAATTGTCCTATAATTTTATAAATAAAAAATTATCTCCTGGAATTTTTTCTATAAAAAATTGTCTCCTGGAATTTTTCTATAAAAAATTGGAATTTTTTTCTATAAAAAATTGGAATTTTTTTCTATAAAAAATTGTCTCCTGGAATTTTTTCTGTAAGATTGTCTCCTGGAATTTTTTTCTAGAAAAAATTGTCTCCAAAATGTTTTCTATACAAAAATTGTCTCCAAAATTTTTTCTATAAAAAAATTGTATCCAAAATTTTTTCTATAAAAAAATTTTTCTTCAAAATTTTTTCTATAAAAAATTGTCTTCAACATTTTTTTCTGTAAAAAATTGTTTTCAAAATTTTTTCTATAAAAAATTGTCTTCAAAATTTTTCCTATCAACAAACGAAAAATTGAGTCGATTTTTGTTTTACAAAAATAATTGTCTGTCGATTTTTTTCTATAACAAAAGTGAATTTATTCTTTTGTAGAAAAAAATTGACAATTTTTTTTCTGCAGAAATTTTTGTATAGAAAAAAATCTAGACTATTTTTTTAAACAAATTAAATTTGTTCTTGAAAAAATTTTTGTAGAAAATTTTTTTTTTAATAACTAATTTTGTCTCCAGATTTTTTTGTTTATAAAAAAAAGTGTCGATTTTTTCTATTAAAAAATATATTTCTGCTGAAAAAAAATTTTTGTCAGATTAAAAAATTGTGTCGATTATTTTACAAAAAAATTTGTCTGTCGATTTTTTCTATAAAAAATTGTCGATGTTTCTAATAAAAAATTGTCCGTCGATTTTTTTCTATAAGGACATAGAAAAAATCGACGGAAAATTTTTTATAGAAAAAACTCGACGGACAATTTTTTTATATAAAAAAATCGACGGACAATTTTTTTATAGAAACATATCGAGACAATTTTTTATAGAAAAAATCGACAGACAAAATTTTTTGTAAAATAATCGACACACTTTTTTATACTGACAAACAATTTTTTTCTGCAGAATAATATTTTTTAATAGAAAAATCGACACAATTTTTTAATAGACAAAATTTTTTATACAAAAAAATATAGACAAAATTTGTTATTAAAAAAAATTTTAAATTTAATATGATTATAAAGAAATAGTGTCGACTTTTTTCTATAAAAAATTTCTGCAGAAAAAAAATTGTCAATTTTTTCCAAAAAAGAAAAATGTCAATTTTTTTATAAAAAAAAGTAAACAGACAATTGTTTTTGTAAAACAAAAATCGACACAATTTATTTTACAGATAATTTTTTTAGAGAAAAATCGAGGCTATTTTTTACAGGAAAAATTTTGGAGATAATTTTTTATAGAAAAAATTTTGAACAATTTTTTTATAGCAAAAATTTTATAGACAATTTTTTTATAGAAAAAATTTTGCAGACAATTTTTTTTAGAAAAAATTTGACATTTTTTTTTTAGAAAAAATTTGATACAATTTTTTAATAGAAAAAATTTTGGAGACAGTTTTTTTTATAGAAAAAATGTTGGAGAATTTTTTATAGAAAAAATTTTGGAGAATTTTTTATAGAAACAATTTTGGAGAATTTTTTTATAGAAACAATTTTGGAGATAATTTTTTTTTAGAAAAAATTTGAGACAATTTTTTATAGAAAAAATTTTGGAGACAATTTTTTTATAGAAAAAATTTTGGAGACAATTTTTTTATGGGAAAAATTTTGGAGACAATTTTTTTATAGAAAAAATTCTGGCGACAATATTTGATAGCACCATTTTTTAGAGAAAATATTCGGAAGAAATTTTTTTATAGACAAAATTCCATGAGCCTATTTTTTATAGAAAAAATTCCAGGGGACAATTTTTTATGGAATGAATTCGAGGAAACAATTTTTTATAGAAAAAATTCCAGGAGACAATTTTTTATAGAAAAATTCCAGGAGACAATTTTTTATAGAAAAAATTGCAGGTGAGAATTTTTTGTAGAAAAAATAGCAGGTGGCAATTTTTTGTAGAAAAAATAGCAGGTGGCAATTTTTAATAGAAAAAATTTCAGGTGACAATTTTTTATAGAAAAAATTTCAGGTGACAATTTTTTATAGAAAAAATTCCAGGAGACAATTTTTTATAGAAAAAATTCCAGGTGACAATTTTTTATAGAAAAAATTCCAGGAGAAATTTTTTATAGAAAAAATTCCATGTGACAATTTTTTTTAGAAATATTTCCAGGAGAAATTTTTTTTAACAAAATTCCGGGAGACAATTTTTTATAGAAAAATTACAGAAGCCAATTTTTTATAGAAAAAATTGCAGGAGTCAATTTTTTATAGAAGAAATTGCAGGAGACAATTTTTCATAGAAAAAATTGCAGGAGACAATTTTTTAAAGAAAAAATTGCAGGAGACAATTTTTTATAGAAAAAATTGCAGGAGACAATTTTTTATAGAAAAAATTGCAGGAGACAATTTTTTATAGAAAAAATTGCAGGAGACAATTTTTTATAGAAAAAATTGCAGGAAGCAATTTTTTATAGAAAAAATTGCAGGAGACAATTTTTTATAGAAAATATTCCAGGAGACAATTTTTTATAGAAAATATTCCAGGAGACAATTTTTTATATAAAATATTCCAGGAGACAATTTTTTATAGAAAATATTCAAGGAGACAATTTTTTATAGAAAAAATTCAAATGTTTCCTATAAAAAATGTCTCCAAAATTTTTTCTAACATTTTTTATGAAAAATTGTCTACAAAATTTTTTTTTATAAAAAAATTATCTTCATAATTTTTTCTATTAAAACATTGTAACCGCCTTTTATTCTATAAATAATTGTGTCCGGAACTTTTTCTACAAAAAAATTTCAGAATTGTTTATTTAATTAATTAAATTGTTTATGAAATCAGTTCTAAACCACTGTGCGATTGCAGTTACCAATTCACCTTAGCAGCAATTGTACAAACTCAATTATGAGAATGGCAATAACAACAAGGACGATAACAACGACAACAACATTGTTGTTGCCTTGTGAAATATTGCCGTGTCTTAAGAAGAGCTTAAAGGTGCCTTGTCACAACCCATCCTTTGACTTCCTTCCGTCCTTCTTTGGTATCCTTGAACTATGGGAGTAGAACATACATATGTAGATCTTAGATATTGTGAAAAACTGCCAACATTGTTGCTACTACTAATACATAGTGTTTCGACAACAATAACAACATTGTTGTAATCTCTATGTGTCCTGACAGTTGTGTGTGTGTGAGCGAGTGTCCTTCTGAAGATAATAACTTTTTGGGGGTAACAAATTAATAAATTAATCCAGTGACAATTTTTCATATAGTTAAGTTCTTCCTCCATTTCTCCTAACATACAAGTGCACTTGTCCTTCGACAAAAGGTGAGAATGTTTGCCCTCTTAACTTGATTTAGGTTAGGGCGTCTAGAGGGGGAAGGATTCTTGCTTTAGTTCCTAGATTAATGAGGACAATATGTGAGTTCGTAGTTCAACATTTGGCCAAACCTGTGAAACAGTGAAGGTATTTCTTAAGAATCCAAGGACAATTTCAACAATTCTGTAGATATTTTAAAATTCTGCTAGAGCACAATGAGAGTCAGGAAGTAGGAAATATTTTCCTGCACCAAGTAATTATTCCTTACACAGTAAAACAATATTTCAAAATAACAAAAAAAAATTGAAAAATGTTGTCAAAATTTCACATTCCAATTGACCCAAAAAAATCTCTATTTTTTCCTTTAAAATTTCGAAATATGTATAACATTTTTATTTTCTTTTGTTTTCCCAATACTACTGCTTTTATTCCCAAAAGTCAACATAAGTTAACCACTGACACAAAACCAGCACAAAAACAAATATATTTATTCAGGATGTGTAATCTATCTATCTATGTGTGTGTGATGCCAAAAGTAACCAAACTTTTGTCTCCCACTGTGGGGGAGTGACTATGCGAACATAACATCATGATCTAACATGAAACATGGTAACACCGGAACACATACAGCCACAATATATACATACATCGCCGTATCTCTCTCACTGGGTGTATGTGTAGCCATAAATAAATATTTGTACAGGTAAATTGTTGAAGCGGAAGTAAGACTTTACACACACATACCCAACATCAACAGAGCCAACGCAGGCAACACGGGTGACAGCAGCCGTGACAACACTGTGTTGCACATTGTACTCCTCGTACTCGTATTTATTTATAAAATAGAACACAATTCATGACACCACTCGCATTAAATCATGGTCTACCTAAGCTCAGAGTGCAACCCCAAAAACCCCGGCCCACAGTAGCACCCCAAAGCTGGGACATGAACTAAAAGATACGGCAGTCAAATTTTAAATGTTAACTTTTCCCCTTCATTTAAAGATACATATTTAAATATGAATAAAAAGTAACAACTTTAAATGTTCACGAAAACAATCAATGCTAATAGTGAGAAATTTTTTCTTAAAAAATTGCGAGACATTTTTTCTATAAAAAATTGCAAGAATTTTTTTCTATAAAAAATTCCAAGAAATTTTTTCTATAAAAAATTGAGAAATAAATTTTCTACGAAAAATTGCGAGATTTTTCTATAAAAAAATGCGAGAAATTTTTTCTATAAAAAATTCCGAGAGAAAAATTTTTAAAAAAATTGTGAGAAATTTTTTCTAAAAAATGTTGGGGTAAATTTTCCTATAAAAAATTGTGAGGGAAACTTTTCTATAAAAAATTGTGAGGGAAATTTGTCTATAAAAAATTGTAGGAGAATTTTTTCTATAAAAAATTGTAGGAGAATTTTTTATATAAAAAATTGTAGGAGAATTTTCTCTATAAAAAATTGTAGGAGAATTTTCTCTATAAAAAATTGTAGGAGAATTTTTTCTATAAAAAATTGTAGGAGAATTTTTTCTATAAAAAATTGTAGGAGAATTTTTTCTATAAAAAATTGCAGGAGAATTTTTTCTATAAAAAATTGTAGGAGAATTTTTTCTATAAAAAATTTTTATTTTTTTTCTATAAAAAATTCCAAGAAATTTTTTCTATAAAAAATTGAGAAATAAATTTTCTACGAAAAATTGTGAAATTTTTCTGTAAAATATTGTGAGAAATTTTTCTATAAAATATTGTGAGAAATTTTTCTATAAAAAATTGTGAGAAATTTTTCTATAAAAAATTGTGAGAAATTTTTTCTATAAAAAATTGTGAGAAATTTTTCTATAAAAAATTGTGAGAAATTTTTCTATAAAAAATTGTGAGAAATTTTTTCTATAAAAAATTGTGAAAGAAATGTTTTCTATAAAAAATTGTGAGAAATTTTTTCTATAAAAAATTGTGAGAAATTTTTTCTATAAAAAATTGTGAGAAATTTTCTATAAAAAATTGTGAGATAAATTTTTTCTATAAAAAATTGTGAGATAAATTTTTTCTATAAAAAATTGTGAGATAAATTTTTTCTATAAAAAATTGTGAGAAATTTTTTCTATAAAAAATTGTGAGAAATTTTTTCTATAAAAAATGTAAACAAAAAATTGAGGAGAAAATTTTTCTATAAAAAATTATAGGAAACATTTTTTCTATTTTTTATAAAAAATTGTAGTAGAAATTTTTTCTATAAAAAATTGTAATAGAAATTTTTTCTATAAAAAATTGTAGTAGAAATTTTTTCCATAAAAAATTGTAGGAAAAATTTTTTCTGTATAAAAAATTTTCGAAGAAATTGATTCTATAAAAAAAAATGTTGGAGACATTTTTTCTACTTTTTTTTACAAAAATTTTTCTTCAAAAATTGTGTCCACAATTTTTCATATAAACAATGTCTCTATAAAAAATGTGCCTACAATTTTTTCTATAAAAAATGTCAACACAATTTTTTCTATAAAAAAATTTTTCTGTAAGAAATCTCAATACTTTTTTTATAAAAAACGCCTCTTCAATTTTTCATATAAAAATTGTCTCCACAATTTTTCATATAAAAAATTGTCTCCACAATTTTTCCTATAAAAAATTGTCTCCACAATTTTTCATATAAAAAATTGTCTATACAATTCTTCCTATAAAAAAATTGTCTACAATTTTTCCTATAAAAAATTGTCCACAATTTTTCCTATAAAAGATTGGCTCGACCATTTTTCCTATATAAAATTGGCTCGACCATTTTTCCTATATAAAATTGGCTCGACCATTTTTCCTATATAAAATTTACTCCACAATTTTTCCGATAAAAAATGGTCTCCACAATTTTTCCTATAAAAATTGGTCTCCACAATTTTTCCTATAAAAAATTGTTACAGATTTTTCCTATAAAAAATTGTCTACAAACTTTTCCTATAAAAAAGTTGTCTCCACAATTTTTTCTATAAAAAAGTTGTCTCCACAATTTTTTCTATAAAAAAGTTGTCTCCACAATTTTTTCTATAAAAAAGTTGTCTCCACAATTTTTTCTATAAAAAAGTTGTCTCCACAATTTTTTCTATAAAAAACTTGTCTACACAATTTTTTCTATAAAAAACTTTACACAATTTTTTCTATAAAAAACTTTACACAATTTTTTCTATAAAAAACTTTACACAATTTTTTCTACAAAAAAAGTTGTCCACAATTTTTTTTATAAAAAGTTGTCTCCACAATTTTTTCTACAAAAAGTTGTCTCCACAATTTTTTCTATAAAAAAAGTTGTCTCCACATTTTTTTCTGTAAAAAAAGTTGTCTCCACAATTTTTTCTATAAAAAAGTTGTCTCCACAATTTTTTCTATAAAAAAGTTGTCTCCACAATATTTTCTATAAAAAAGTTGTCTCCACAATTTTTTCTATAAAAAAGTTGTCTCCACAATTTTTTCTATAAAAAAGTTGTCTCCACAATTTTTTCTATAAAAAAGTTGTCTCCAAAATTTTTTCTATAAAAAGTTGTCTCCACAATTTTTTCTATAAAAAAGTTGCCTCCACAATTTTTTCTATAAAAAAGTTGTCTCCACAATTTTTTCTATAAAAAAGGTGTCTTCACAATTTTTTCTATAAAAAAGTTGTCCACAATTTTTTCTATAAAAAAGCTGTCCGCAATTTTTTCTATAAAAAAGCTGTCCACAATTTTTTCTATAAAAAAGTTGTCCAATATTTTTTCTATAAAAAAGTTCTCCGCTATTTTTTCTATAAAAAAAGTTGCCTCCGCTATTTTTTCTATAAAAAGTTGTCTCCACATTTTTTCTATAAAAAAAAAAATTTTCTCTCAAAAATGTCCACAATTCTTGCTATAAAAAATGTGCTCCTTTTATAACACAATAATAGAACATTTCCGTAGACATTTTTTAAATTTTAAATTGATTGAAAGATTGCGCTATTTTTTCAACAAAATGTTTTCCATTTTTCTTGTTTTTTTCAATTTCTTGTAAACAAATTTGTTTATTTCGGCTTTTATTTGCATAATATTAAGATTTCGTAAAATATAATTATTTTTAATTTTCCGAATTGAGGTATGGTTAATGTACGCCCATTAAAAGAATCAAAGAAATGTCTAGGTTGTCAACCTCATTTACAGAAATTAATGAAAATACTTAAAAGTCTCTGTTATAAGAGGAGACTAAACATTTTGTGACGATTTTCTTTTCTGTGCGGTCTTTTATAAAAGCAAAACTTCAAAGCATACTTATGGGAATGCGATTTTATTAAAAATACAAAGCATACCCTAAGGGAGTGGGCCATATTCAGACATGAATCTGTAACGATTATGTAAAGTGAATCATATTAACTCCAGAAGGAAATGAACACAAAAGGAATACATACAAAATTTGCTCATAAATCTTATGAAGATTTTATGCAAATGTATATGTCTGTCTGTCCGTTAGCATTCGCATGAATTATTCATATGTGTTGAACACCTAATTCCTTTTCTCCGTAATACTTTAAAATTTCTTATTCCGGAAAATGCACTGAAGGCATAATTGCATTTAGAAAATTTATTGATTGATAATATTTATTTATGTGTAAATAATAAGTATCATTCGGAATCAGCTTTGCACCTATAATGGATATGTAAATGAAGCATGCTTTTAGGCTTTGTTTTTGGATAACAATTAATTGCATGCTTCAGGGCATTGCATGAATTCTGTTGTCATTTTTCCAAATCATTTGTAATTTACGGTCAAGCACTGAATAATATCCGCCGGCAAAGAATTTATTTAACGTGAAAAGTCTGGGAAATTTCTGCCAAGTGTTAGAGGTGGGGGAATGGTTGGCTTGAGTGTTCTATTTGGGCCCTCCAACAGTCTCTCTTTCTATTTGTTTGTCCGTCCGTCTTTTGTTCCTTTCTAATCTCTATTATTCTAAAGCGTGTTTGGATGTCTGCTTTCAATGACATCTCTGCGCCAAATGACTCTAATTAAAAATGTTTGAAAAACTGTTGCTGTTTTCATTGTCAATTCAATTTTTTTTAGTTGTCCTTTGACTTGTGTTCTTTCACACAAAACTCATGACTTTCGGTGGAGGGTGGATGCGATTTTTGGGGGTGCTCTCATGTGAAGATCGTACAAGCTTTTGGGTCATCGGTAAACAAGCTATGCTGCTGAGTGCCAAAAGTAAAACTCCAAACCCACACTGAGGTTTTATCATGGGTATGAATTATTCATTTCATAGAATCCATTCAATAACACAATCATTACGATTTTAATTAAAGATATTTATCAAATTCTCTTTTTCTCTGCTAAGGAATTCAATTGACATTAAAAGCAGACGACATCAAACATATTTGAAGGATTTTAGAAATTTCAGAGTGATGTAGACATTTTAGAAACAATAGCAAAAACAATTTTTGATTGGAGGAAATTGCAGCAAAAGTATTTTTTGCAAAGAAAAGAATGCCTGAGAAAATTGGAGGCATTTATGAAAACATTGTGGAGAAAATGGAAAAATTGTGGAGACAATTTTTTATAGAAAAATTGTGGAGACAATTTTTTATAGAAAAATTGTGGACAAGTTTTATAGAAAAATTGTGGAGACAATTTTTTATACAAAAATTGTGGAGACAATTTTTTATACAAAAATTGTGGAGACAATTTTTTATATAAAAATTGTGGAGACAATTTTTTATACAAGAATTGTGGAGACAATTTTTTATACAAGAATTGTGGAGAAAATTTTTTATACAAAAGTTGTGGAGACAATTTTTTATAGAAAAATTGTGAAGGCAATTTTTTTATAGAAAAATTGTGGAGACCATTTTTTTAATAAAAATGCGGAGACTATTTTGTACAAAAAATTGCGAAGACAGAAAAAATTCGGCAGACAATTTTTTATAGACAAAAATTCTGCGGACAATTTTTTTTATAGAAAAAATTCAGCGGACAATTTTTTTTATAGAAAAAATTCTGCAGACAATTTTTTTTATAGAAAAAAATCTGCATACAATTTTTTTATAGGAAAAATTCTACAGACAATTTTTTTATAGAAAAAATTCTACAGACAATTTTTTTTTTGAAAAAATTCTACAATTTTTAATAGAAAAAATTCTATACACAATTTTTTATAGAAAAATTCAGTAAACAATTTTTTATAGAAAAAATTCAGTAGACAATTTTTTATAGAAAAAATTCAAAAGACAATTTTTTTAGAAAAAATTCAGCAGACAATTTTTTATAGAAAAAATTCAGTAGACAATATTTTTACAGAAAAAATTCAGTAGACAATAGTTTTTATAAAAAAAAATGGAAAAAATTCAGTAGACAATATTTTTACAGAAAAAATTCAGTAGACAATAGTTTTTATAAAAAAAAATTCAGTAGACAATAGTTTTTATAGAAAAAAAAAAGTAGACAATATTTTTATAAAAAAAAGTTCTGTAGACAAAAAATTCGGCAGACAATTTTTTTATAGAAAAAAATCGACAGACAATTTTTTCATAGAAAAATTCGGCCGGAAATTTTTTATAGAAAAAAATCGGCAGACAATTTTTTTATAGAAAAAATTCGGCAGGCAATTTTTTTATAGAAAAAATTCGACAGACAATTTTTTTATAGAAAAAATTCGGCAGACAATTTTTTACAAAAAAAAATCGGCAATTTTTTACAAAAAAAAATCGGCAGACAATTTTTTACAAAACAAATTGGGCAGACAATTTTTTACAAAACAAATTGGGCAGACAATTTTTTATAGAAAAAATTCGGCAGACAATTTTGTAATAGAAAAATATAGCAAGAATTGTGTAGAGACCAATCTTCTATAGCAAGAATTGTGTGGACATATTTTTTATAGAAAAAATTCTGCAGACTATTTTTTATAGAAAAAATTCTGCAGACTATTTTTTATAGAAAAAATTCTGCAGACTTTTATAGAAAAAATTCTGCAGACTATTTTTTATAAAAAAATTATACAGACAATTTTTTATAGAAAAAATTCTACAGACAATTTTTTATAGAAAAAATTCGAGACAATTTTTTATAGAAAAAATTCGAGACAATTTTTTATAGAAAAAATTCGAGACAATTTTTTATAGAAAAAATTCGAGACAATTTTTTATAGAAAAAATTCGAGACAATTTTTTATAGAAAAAATTCGAGACAATTTTTTATAGAAAAAATTCGAGACAATTTTTTATAGAAAAAATTCGAGACAATTTTTTATAGAAAAAATTCGAGACAATTTTTTATAGAAAAAATTCGAGACAATTTTTTATAGAAAAAATTCGAGACAATTTTTTATAGAAAAAATTCGAGACAATTTTTTATAGAAAAAATTCGAGACAATTTTTTATAGAAAAAATTCGAGACAATTTTTTATAGAAAAAATTCGAGACAATTTTTTATAGAAAAAATTCGAGACAATTTTTTATAGAAAAAATTCGAGACAATTTTTTATAGAAAAAATTCGAGACAATTTTTTATAGAAAAAATTCGAGACAATTTTTTATAGAAAAAATTCGAGACAATTTTTTATAGAAAAAATTCGAGACAATTTTTTATAGAAAAAATTCGAAAGAAAATTTTTGATAGAAAAAATTCGAAAGAAAATTTTTTATAGAAAAATTTGACAGAAAATTTTTTATAGAAAAAAATCGACAGACAATTTTATATAGAAAAAAATCGACAGACAATTTTTTATAGAAAAATTCTGCAGACAATTTTTTATAGAAAAAATTCTGCAGACAATTTTTTATAGAAAAAATTCTGCAGAAAATTTTTTATAGAAAAAATTCTGCAGACAATTTTTTATAGAAAAAATTCTACAGACAATTTTTTATAGAAACAATTCTACAGACAATTTTTGATAGAAACAATTCTACAGACAAAAATTCATAGACAAAAATTCGGCAGACAATTTTGTAATAGAAAAATTCTGCAGACAATTTTTTATAGAAAAAATTTTGCAGACAATTTTTTATAGAAAAAATTATACAGCCAATTTTTTATTAAAAAAATTCTACAGCCAATTTTTTATAGACAAAATTCTGCAGACAATTTTTTATAGAAAAAATTCTACAGCCAATTTTTTATAGAAAAAATTCTACAGACAATTTTTTGTAGAAAAAATTCTACAGACAATTTTTTGTAGAAAAAATTCTACAGACAATTTTTTATACAAACAATTCTACAGACAATTTTTGATAGAAACAATTCTACAGACAAAAATTCGGCAGACAATTTTGTAATAGAAAACATGCTGCAGACAATTTTTTATAGAAAAAATTCTGCAGACAATTTTTTATAGAAAAAATTCTGCAGACAATTTTTTATAGAAAAAATTCGGCAGACAATTTTTTATAAAAAAAATTCTACAGACAATTTTTTATAGAAAAAATTCTACAGAAAATTTTTTGTAGAAAAAATTCTACAGACAATTTTTTATAGAAAAAATTCTAGACAATTTTTTATTGAAAAAATTCTAGACAATTTTTTATTGAAAAAATTCTAGACAATTTTTTATTGAAAAAATTCTAGACATTTTTTTATTGAAAAAATTCTGCAGGCAGATTTTTATAGAAAAAATTCGACGGACAATTTTTTATAGAAAAAATTTTGTTAGTATTGCTTTTCAATGCTTATATAATTACACGAGAAATTAAATACCATTTAACAGAATGCCAAAAAGTATGCTCTGAAACAATTTACAGCTAAAAGTATGCTATTTAAAACGGAATTCAAATAAATTATTATTAACCATTCAGAAGGTAATGTGCTGCGGTTTTGCAATTTAAAGTTTGCTTACAAAATATGTACGAACAAAGCCAATATAGCAAATATTAATGATTAAAAGTTTCGCTGAAAGCACAATAATGAATGCATAAAGTTTTTTGTTTATTAAAATCAGCTTAACATACTTTCGCAACTGTGCGTTTCATATTCGCTCCACTTCCCGAGGCAATTAAACGGTGTTGCCGTATTTCATTAGCAAATATTGTTTGTTTGAACATTTTTTCAAGCGGAAATCCTTAATTAATAACTCTTATACGCCCAAATGAACAGAGCGAAATACGTAAGTTGCAAACAATGCTCAACTGCTCTCGAACTCACACCGCAGAAAAAATCAATGAATGCAATTATTTGCACTTTATTAATGAAAACCAAAAATAAAAAACAATAAAAACGAATGCCGCTTTTTACAACTCTTTTAAAATTCATTATATCCATAAATAAAGATCCAGTAATTATTATGCAAAAATATCCTATGATTCGTAATGAAACATCTGATATCATTCCATTGAATTAAAAACAAGGGCCGTCCCAGATCATCTCTCTTTTGTTGTCTGGCTGCAGAAGGATAATGGCCTTCCCGAAATGCTCACAACTGTTAATTAAACCTTGTAATGGATAATAAAGAATTAAAGTAATGTGACGGCACACAATGCTTCTCATTGTCAGACGTGAATATATTCCGGCTTAAATTCATATCCTGCAGTACTTTTCGCCAGAGATTTCCCGGCAGTTAACGCATTACATTTCAGTGTACACGTATCCTGAATGTCCTACTGAATACATTTCAAATGTAAATGATGTAAACCGTAATCAAGAATATTGAAGAAATCTTTTTATAAGTACAAAAAGGTGGGAATTGCTCTTATGATATTTCGTATACAATTCGTATGGACAAATTGTCTTCATAATTTCTCCTATAAAAAAATGTCTCCGGCGGAATTTTTCTTCAAAAAATTTCTTTAGACTTTTTTGCAATAAAAATTTCTTTAGAATTTTTTGCAATAAAAATTGTCTGTAGAACTTTTCGCTATAAAAATTTTCTGTAGAATTATTTGCTATAAAAAATTGTCTGTAAAATTTTTTTCTGTTTTTCTATAAAAAACGATCTGTGTAATTTTCTATAAAAAATTGTCTGTGGAATTTTTTCTATAAAAAATTGTGGAATTTTTTTAATAAAAAATAGTCTGTAGAATTTTTTTCTGTAAAAAATTGTCTGTGGAATTTTTTTCTGTAAAAAATTGTCTGTGGAATTTTTTTCTATAAAAAATTGTCTGTGGAATTTTTTTTCTATAAAAAATTATCTGTGGAATTATTTTCTATAAAAAATTATCTGTGGAATTATTTTCTATAAAAAATTGTTTGTGGAATTTTTTCTATAAAAAATTGTCTGTAGAATTTTTTCTATAAAAAATTGTCTGTAGAATTTTTTCTATAAAAAATTGTCTGTGGAATTTTTTCTATAAAAAATTGTCTGTGGAATTTTTTCTATAAAAAATTGTCTGTGGAATTTTTTCTATAAAAAATTGTCTGTGGAATTTTTTCTATAAAAAATTGTCTGTGGAATTTTTTCTATAAAAAATTGTCTGTGGAATTTTTTCTATAAAAAATTGTCTGTGGAATTTTTTCTATAAAAAATTGTCTGTGGAATTTTTTCTATAAAAAATTGTCTGTAGAATTTTTTCTATAAAAAATTGTCTGTAGAATTTTTTCTATAAAAAATTGTCTGTGGAATTTTTTCTATAAAAAATTGTCTGTGGAATTTTTTCTATAAAAAATTGTCTGTGGAATTTTTTCTGTAAAAAATTGTCTGTGGAATTTTTTTCTATAAAAATTTGTCTGTGGAATTTTTTTTCTATAAAAAATTATCTGTGGAATTTTTTTCTATAAAAAATTGTCTGTGGAATTTTTTCTACAAAAAATTGTCTGTGGAATTTTTTCTATAAAAAATTATCTGCAGAATTTTTTCTATAAAAAATTATCTGCAGAATTTTTTCTATAAAAAATTATCTGCAGAATTTTTTCTATAAAAAATTATCTGCAGAATTTTTTCTATAAAAAATTATCTGCAGAATTTTTTCTATAAAAAATTATCTGCAGAATTTTTTCTATAAAAAATTATCTGCAGAATTTTTTCTATAAAAAATTATCTGCAGAATTTTTTCTATAAAAAATTATCTGCAGAATTTTTTCTATAAAAAATTATCTGCAGAATTTTTTCTATAAAAAATTATCTGCAGAATTTTTTCTATAAAAAATTATCTGCAGAATTTTTTCTATAAAAAATTATCTGCAGAATTTTTTCTATAAAAAATTATCTGCAGAATTTTTTCTATAAAAAATTATCTGCAGAATTTTTTCTATAAAAAATTATCTGCAGAATTTTTTCTATAAAAAATTATCTGCAGAATTTTTTCTATAAAAAATTATCTGCAGAATTTTTTCTATAAAAAATTATCTGCAGAATTTTTTCTATAAAAAATTATCTGCAGAATTTTTTCTATAAAAAATTATCTGCAGAATTTTTTCTATAAAAAATTATCTGCAGAATTCTTTCTATAAAAAATTATCTGCAGAATTTTTTCTATAAAAAATTATCTGCAGAATTTTTTCTATAAAAAATTATCTGCAGAATTTTTTCTATAAAAAATTATCTGCAGAATTTTTTCTATAAAAAATTATCTGCAGAATTTTTTCTATAAAAAATTATCTGCAGAATTTTTTCTATAAAAAATTATCTGCAGAATTTTTTCTATAAAAAATTATCTGCAGAATTTTTTCTATAAAAAATTATCTGCAGAATTTTTTCTATAAAAAATTATCTGCAGAATTTTTTCTATAAAAAATTATCTGCAGAATTTTTTCTATAAAAAATTATCTGCAGAATTTTTTCTATAAAAAATTATCTGCAGAATTTTTTCTATAAAAAATTATCTGCAGAATTTTTTCTATAAAAAATTATCTGCAGAATTTTTTCTATAAAAAATTATCTGCAGAATTTTTTCTATAAAAAATTATCTGCAGAATTTTTTCTATAAAAAATTGTCTGTCGAATTTTTTCTATAAAAAATTGTCTGTCGAATTTTTTCTATAAAAAATTGTCTGTCGAATTTTTTCTATAAAAAATTGTCAGTCGAATTTTTTCTATAAAAAATTGTCTGTCGAATTTTTTCTATAAAAAATTGTCTGTCGAATTTTTTCTATAAAAAATTGTATGTCGAATTTTTTCTATAAAAAATTGTCTGTGGAATTTTTTCGATACACAATTGTCTGTGGAATTTTTTCGATACAAAATTATCTGTGGAATTTTTTTGATACAAAATTGTCTGTGGAATTTTTTCTATAAAAAATTGTCTGTGGAATTTTTTCTATAAAAAATTGTCTGTGGAATTTTTTCTATAAAAAAAATTGCCTGTGGAATTTTTTCTATAAAAAAAATTGCCTGTGGAATTTTTTCTTTAAAAAAAATTGTCTGGAATTTTTCTATAAAAAAAATTGTCTGCTGAATTTTTTCTATAAAAAAATGTCTAGAATTTTTTCAAAAAAAAAGTATAGAATTTTTTTTTTTAAAAAATGTTCTGCAAAATTGTCTCTATAAAAAAAATAGTCTGTAGAATTTTTTCTATAAAAAAAAATTTCTGTAGAATTGTTTGCTATAAAATAATGTCTCCAAAATTTTTTCTACAAAAAAATGCTCTGCGAAATTTTTTCTACAAAAAATTGTCTGAAATTTTTTCTATAAAAAATTTTCTGCGAAATTTTTTCTATAAAAAATTGTCTGCGAAATTTTTTCTATAAATAATTGTCTGCGAAATTTTTTCTATAAAAAATTGTCTGCGAAATTTTTTCTAAAAAAATTGTCTGCGAAATTTTTTCTAAAAAAATTGTCTGCGAAATTTTTTCGATAAAAAATTGTCTGCGAAATTTTTCGATAAAAAATTGTCTGTAGAATTTTTTTATAAAAAAAATTGTCTGTAGAATTTTTTTTAAAAAAAATTGTCTGTAGAATTTTTTTCTATAAAAAATTGTCTGTAGAATTATAAAAAAGTTTTCTGTAGAATTTTTTTTATAAAAAATTTTTCTGTAGAATTTTTTTTAAAAAAAAATTGTCTAGAATTTTTCTATAAAAAAAATTTCTGTAGAATTTTTCAATAAAAAAATTGTCTGTAGAATTTTTTCTATAAAAAATTGACTGTAGAATTTTTTCTATAAAAAAATTTACTAGAATTTTTTCTTTGAAAAAATTGTCTGTTAAATTTTTTCTATAAGAAAATTGTCTATAATTTTTTCTATAAAAAAAATTATCTGTAGAATTTTTTTATAAAAAATTGTCTCCACAATTTTTACTATGAAAAGGTATCTACAATTTCCCTCTAAGATATTGTCCGCAGATGTTTTTCTTAAAAAAATGTTCTCTACAAATTCTTTTTTGAAAAATGGCTTCACACTTTGCTCTAGGATAAATTGTCTCCAAAATGTTTACTATACAAATATTTTTCTATAATATTCCGACTGTTGCAATGTTGAAAAATAATTCTCTATTCGTTTTTAATGCATTCTTAATTCAGTTTCAATATCAAATATCGAAAAATGTAATTAACACATGTAATTCTGTGAATAAATATTTCACAAGCAGATAATATTTGTTCATTAAATTAAATAAGTATTAAATTAATGTGAAGTTGAGTTAAAATTCGGGTTTGGTTTTGTACTGAACACATTTCTATATGAGATATTGACTTCATCAAAAATAATAATAATATTTGAAGGTAATAATTGGGAGCATAAGTAATGATATATTTTAATATATAATTTAAATAAGAAATAATTACTGAATTTATATGTATAATGTGATAAATGCATTTCATGTTGATTTTCTCATCAAAATCTATAAATTTTTTGGACAGAGGAGTATGATGTATAATTTATGAACTCAATAAATAATCAAGTATTGTTCAAAGCCATTGTTAAAAAATATTTTAGAAAAAAGAGATCAACCCAACCACAGTTTGCCAAGTATTTACCACTGCCATGGCCAACATTTTTAGCCAAAATATTCATAATTGCATATTTCAATATGGAGAGAATATTCATGAACTACATTTTTTATTACATGCATGTACAGACATGCATACATTCCGCCCTTGCGTGTATGCAAGACTTACATATGGCCATAAAAGTGCATCATATAATTTTAATTAGCCTAAATGTAGACTATGAAAAAAGTTCGGCCTTAACTCTTTGCCACATCGTTATTCTACATCAACACACGGTCGGACAGACGCATTAACGGACGGGCGGACTTAACTTTGCATTGTTTGTGCCTTCCCGGCCCACTCTGGCCTGGTCATATTTAATATTTAATATCATTGAAAGAGTTCAGACTGCTGGCTGTGTGGTTTATAATTAATTTGAAATATAAAACCCTTTTAGCAACAACTTAATTACCTTAAAGTCTTAACGAAACACAGAGAATGTACTCGAACACTGGGCGGGCCGTTTATGGTATATGTTACAGTGTTGTTATAAGATTTTTTCTTTGCATACTTCCCGGGGGCTCATAGAATTGAAGCGGGTGAGCAAATAACAATGGCATAATTTAAGGCTTTACACAGCAGCAGACAAAGGCAAATTGTAGAAGCTTTGCTATGAAATAGGGATGCCAACCACAGAACCTTAATATCTTTATAAACTCATTGAAAATTTCGATGGCAGAAATTTATATAAAAAAAGATACAATTATTTGGAGACAACAATTTTTTTTATACACAAATTTTTACAAAAAAATGTGGACACGATTTTTTATAGCAAAATGTTTGAAGACACATATTTGTTTTAGGGGAGACACATATTTGTCATAGAAAAAATTGAGGAGACACAAATGTCATAGAAAAAATTGTGGAGACACAAATTTTTCATAGAAAAACTTGTGGAGAGACAAATTCTGCATAGAAAAAATTGTGGAGACACAAATTGTTCATAGAAAAAGTTGTGGAGACACAAATTTTTCATAGAAAAAATTGTGGAGACAAAATTTTCATAGAAAAAATTGTGGAGAAACAAATTTTTCATAGAAAATATTGTGGAGACACAAATTTTTCATAGAAAATATTGTGGAGACACAAATTTTTCATAGAAAAAATTGTGGAGACACAAATTTTTCATAGAAAAAATTGTGGAGACACAAATTTTTAATAGAAAAAATTGTGGAGACACAAATTTTTCATAGAAAAAATTGTGGAGACACTCATTTTTCATAGAAAAAATTGTGGAGACACTCATTTTTCATAGAAAAAATTGTGGAGACACAAATTTTTCATAGAAAAAATGTGTGAGACAAAAATTTGTCATAGAAAAAATTGTGGAAACACAAATTTTTCATAGAAAAAATTGTGAGACACAAATTTTTCATAGAAAAAATTGTGGGGACACAAATTTTTCATAGAAAAAATTGTGGAGACACAAATTTTTCATAGAAAAAATTGTGGGGACACAAATTTTTCATAGAAAAAATTGTGGAGACACAAATTTTTCATAGAAAAAATTGTGGAGACACAAATTTTTCATAGAAAAAATTGTGGAGACACAAATTTTTCATAGAAAAAATTTGAGAGACACAAATTTTTCATAGAAAAAATTGTGGGGACACAAATTTTTCATAGAAAAAATTGTGGGGACACAAATTTTTCATAGAATTACTTATGGAATATTTTGCTTTATACAATATTTTGCTGAGATAATTTTTTATGGATAATATAAATTTCCTCTTTTGATTTCCAAATTGACAACCCTACTGACAATGAACCCTACTTGAAATCAGTCCTGCGGTTAATTCTTGCTGCTCTAAGTTCTTTGTGCGAAACCACCAAGTTTCTTTATGATTCCTTACAAATTCAGTTGATAAATCTATAATAAATGAAGTCATTTCTTTTCTTGTTATGCACTGCCAGACAATAGACTTTACGCCAAACTTTGAGACGACTTCTAAAAGACCGCAAATAAAGTCTCAAAGCGTGAGCAGAGCAATTCTATCTCGATTGAAACTTTATCTAACAAAAGGAAGAATTCTTAATAAACGAATTTGTTTTGTGTTCCATGTTAGCTTTTGGGCAAAGTAAATTGGCAAATTGCAAAATCATTGAATTTAAGTGCCTACTTTAAGGCTCAATACAAATAATTATGATTTATATGGCACAATTTAAAAGGGGAGGTCGAACTCCGACAATAGAGGTCGTCACTGTTGATAATCACTTAATTGGTTTCCGATCAATTTAATTCTGTTCTACGAGGAGAACGAAATTTCATGTGTCAGAAATCACTCATTCAGTTTGGGGAAAACACATAAAATCCATTAAAAATTATAAATATATATTGTCAATTTCGCTATTATCAGAACAGAAAAAATATGGTAATTGAATCACAGTGATAAGTACCCGCATAGCTGTCACGGGAGATGATGCGCAACGATAAATTAACATGTCACTGGCCCAGAGCCGCAAAAGTGCAAAAATGATGATGGCTGACTGAATAAGCCATCATTCAATTTGAAATATTTTTTCTCTCTCTCTCGTGTTTCCATTTCCGTTTCAGGCCTGAGGTTGTTGTTTATAACAGGATATTGTATTGCATCAATTGACACTTAAAATCTGACCTACAAAAAAATATAGTATATTCTAAATTGATTTATAGAAAATGTCAGAAAGTCACAAACATACATAAACGCTTTTAGATACCATAGAAGAAAAAAACTAATTTCTAAACATTTAATTTTTCCAATCCATTTAATTTTATTATGCGGATATAAAAATAAGGTCATACAATTAAAATAACTCGAGGAAATGGCATTGGTAAATGGAAATTTTTGTAGAAAAATTACGGAACCAATTTGCGAATGCAAAAAGTGCAAAGTAATTTTGTATGGAAAATTACCAAAGCATTTTAAACCAGAATTTTTTTGTAAAAAAAATTCAAACTGACTATTTAAAAATAAAATTTGTATGGAAAAATTGTCAATAAAATTGTGTATGCAAAAATACAATGCTACTAACATTAGTTTTAAAAAAAGACAAAAAATTCTTGTAGCAATGTTCCCAATCCAATTTTTTAGAGAAAAACTGCCAAATAAAGACAATATTTGTACAAAATTACCAATGCGATATTTTTTATAAAAAATTACCAATTAATACTTAATTAAAAAATAAATTAAGTTTTAAGTGACAAAGTTTTTTTTGAGAGACAAATTTCCAAAACTCTAACGCTAAAATCATACTCACTTCAATAGTGACATAACTCAAAATTTAAAATTTTTGAGTTTACCTTACAGAAATGCGAATTTTGCAATTGTCCATAAATTAATCTAGCCGAAATTAAGTTTATAAGTAAATAGCTATATTTCGGACTATTACAGGGTTTTTAAACATAATGTTTCATGTTACTTATCCTTTTATACGGACTTAAAGTTACACATATTGACAATTCTCAATTTTAAGTTATGTCACTCTTGAAGTGAATGAGCGATATGCCAATGCATTTTTAAACAGAAAAATTATTAAACAAATTTTTATAGAAAAATTTACAAAACTAATTTTATCGTAAACTTTACAACACAATTTTTATAGAAAAATTTACAACATAATTTTTGTAGAAAAATTTACAAACCAATTTTTTATAAAAAAAAGTTACAAAACAAGTTTTATAGAAAAAATTACAAATTAATTTTTAAAGAAAAATTTCACAACAATTTTTATAGAAAAATTTACAAAGCAATTTTTATAAAAATATTTACAAAATAATTATAATAGAAAAATTTACAAAACAATTTTTATAGATAAATTTAAAAAACAATTTTTATAGAAAAATTTACAAAACAATTTTTGTACAAATTTACAAAAAACAATTTTTATAAAAAAAATTTACAAAACAATTTTTATAAATAAAATTTACAATAGAATTTTTATAGAAAAAATTACAAACAAATTTTTATAGAAAAATGCACAAAATTAATTTTTTATAGAAAAATTTACAAAACAATTTCTATAGATAAATTTATAAAAACAATTTTTATAGAAAAATTTACAAAACAATTTTTGTAGAAGAATGTACAAAACAGTTCTTAAGAAAAATTTACAAAAAAAAATTGTAGAACAATTTACAAAACCATTTTTATAGAAAAAATTACAAAGCAATTTCTATAGAAAAAAACAATTTTTATAAAAAAATTTGCAAAACAACTTTTGTAGAAAAATTTACAAAACAATATTTATAAACAAATTAACAAAACAATTTTTATAGAAAAAATTACAAACAAATTTTTATATAAAAAATTACAAAATTAATTTTTATAGAAAAATTTACAAAACAATTTTTATAGATAAATTTATAAAAACAATTTTTATAGAAAAATTTACAAAACAATTTTTGTAGAAGAATGTACAAAACAGTTCTTAAGAAAAATTTACAAAAAAAAATTGTTGAACAATTTACAAAACCATTTTTATAGAAAAAATTACAAAGCAATTTTTATAGAAAAAAATTAAAAACAAATTTTTATAGAAAAATGTACAAAATTAATTTTTTATAGATAAATTTACAAAACAATTTTTATAGATAAATTTATAAAAACAATTTTTATAGAAAAATTAACAAAACAATTTTTGTAGAAGAATGTATAAAACAGTTCTTAAGAAAATTTACAAAAAAAAAAAAATTGTAGAACAATTTAAAATTTTTATAGAAAGAATTACAAAGCAATTTTTATAGAAAAATTTACAAAACAATTTTTATAAAAAAATTTGCAAAACAAGTTTTGTAGAAAAATTTACAAAACAATTTTTGTAGAAAAATTTACAAAACAATTTTTATAAAAGAAATTTACAAAACAATTTTTATAGAAAAAATTACAAACAAATTTTTATAGAAAAATGTACAAAATTAATTTTTTATAGAAAAATTTACAAAACAATTTTTATAGATAAATTTATAAAAAAATAATTTTTATGGAAAAATTTACAAAACAATTTTTGTAGAAGAATGTACAAAACAGTTCTTAAGAAAAATTTAAAAAAAAAAAATTGTAGAACAATTTATAAAACCATTTTTATAGAAAAAATCTACAAAACAATTTTTATAGAAAAAATTACAAATAAATTTTTATAGGAAAATTTACAAAATTAATTTTTATAGAAAAATTTACAAAAACCAAAAAAATTTACAAAAACCAAACAAATTTACAAAACTGTTTATAGAAAAATTTACAAAAAAAAATTTATAGAAAATTTACAAAACATTTTTTTTGGAAAATTTACAAAATATTTTTTTTACAAAAATTACAAAAAAATGTTTATAGAAAAATGTACAAAACAATTTTTATAGAAAAATTTACAATCCAATTTAGAGAAATTTCCAATGCATTCTTTAAAGAAAATCACTAATATTTTTCTACAGAAAATTATTTTTGTAAAATTACAAAAGAAATATTTTGAATACAAAAATTGCCAATACATTTAAAAAAATTATATGAATTTTTAATTGCCGATGCTATTTTTAGAGAAAACTTGCTAAAAAGAAAAAGCTAAAGCAAAATTTTCTAGAAAGAAAATTTTTTATGGAAAAATAGACAATGCAAAAAATATTTTTAATAGAAAAATTACCTATATAAAAATATTGAACGTTAATATCAATGCGACATTTTAGCTATTTAATTGAAAAAAAAACGACTAGGAAATATTTCTTAGACAATTTTGCAATATACGTATTATAAAAGAATTGATAAAATATTTTTTTACTGAAATTTTTAACTATGCATTTTTTTGGAGAAAAATTACCATTAAATTAAAAAAAAAATATTTTAATAACTGAAGACTGGTCCAATGAAACTATAACATGCAAAAGAATTTTTTTTTTGTGAAAAGTTTTAAATTCTTTATATAAAAATTGCCATGACAATCTGGTTGTAGAAATGTTGTTAATGCAATTTTCTATGGAAAATTTGTTAATACAATATTATATAAAAAAATTTTATAGATAAATTTACAAAACAATTTCTATAGAAAAATGTAAAAAATAATATCTATTCCAAAATTTACAAAACAATTTTTATACAAAAATTTACAAAACAATTTTTATACAAAAATTTACAAAACAATTTTTATACAAAAATTTACAAAACAATTTAGAGAAATTTCCAATGCATTTTTTAAAGAATATTACTAATATTTTTCTACAGAAAACTATTTTTGTAAAATTACCAAAGAAATATTTTTTTTAATAAAAAAAAATGCCAATACATTTTTTAAAAAAAAATATATGAATTTTTATTTGCCGATGCTATTTTTATAACATTTTCCAAATTATTTTTTTTATTGAACAATTGTGCAAAAGAAATAGCTAAAGTAAAATGTTCTAGAAACAAATATTTTTATAGAAAAATTTACATACAATACAATAAATATTTTTTATAGAAAAATTACCAATATAAAAATATTGAACGATAATGTCAATGCAATTTTCTAGCGAAAAATTGCAAAATTATTTTTTATAGTAAAATTGCAAAAACTTTTTTATAAAAAAGTTGCCACAACTGTTGTTTTTTTTAAGAAAACGACTAGGAGATATTTCTTTGACAATTTGGCAATGCAATATAAGTATTATAGAAAAATTGATAAAACATTGTTTTTTTTCAGAAATTTTTATCCGTGCATTTTTTTTTTGAGAAAAATTGTTAATTAGAGAAGATTTACCATTAACATTTTTTATTCAAAAAACATTGCAAAAGAAATTCATTTGTGAAAAATTTTAAATTTTTTATATAAAAATTGCCATGACTTTCTGGTTATAAAAATGTTGTTAAGGCTATTTTCTATAGAAAAATTGTTAATACAATATTTTATAAAAAATTTCTTATTCAATTTTGTTGAAATGCAAATGAAATTCATTTGAAATATTTTAAATTTTTTTTATAAAAATTTCCATGGCAATCTGTTTACAGAAACGTTGTTAAGGCAATTTTCTATAGAAAATTTGTTAATACAATATTTTATAAAAAAAATACTTATTCAATTTTATTGAAAAATTACAATTTATTCGTGTTTTTATAGCGTAATTTATTTCAGAAAAAATTCCAAAATATTGAATTTCCAAAACTTAAAATGGCTATAACTTCTTTAATAAGCGTCCTATAGGGAAAAGCACGAAATTTTGTGATCACAAATTTTTTAGTCACCATTTGGGATTGGCTTGCTGAAATTTAAATTGGATTAAATCCTGAAATATTAATCACTAATTTTTGGGTTAAATTTGTAAATGTCCTTCTTAACATAACTTAAAATGGTTTTAAATCCTTAAATAGGCGTCCCAGAACGAAATTTGGTGATAACAAATTTTTTTTTGCAAAATGTTGGATTTGATGATTGATGGCAATAATTTAAGTAAGCGTAATATAGCTAAATGGACGGAATTTTGTGATCACTAATTTCTTGCTCAAAATTTGCAAATGCATCTCCAAAACATAAATTGGCTTTAGCTACATAAGAGCTAAAAGTATGAAATTTTGCAATAACTAATTTTCGGGTTGAATTTGTAAATTTTGTGATCACTACAATTTTTTCAAAATGTTGGATTACCTTTCCAAAACTTTAAACGGCAATAACTTAGAAAACGTCGAAATTTTGTGATCATTTTTGTGATAATTTAAAAGGTCGATATTTTGTGATCACAATTTTTTTAAGTCAAACTCCTTAAATATGTGTCTTTGAGGGAAAACGATGGAACTTTTTAATCATTTGTTATTGGTTTAATTTCTTATATGTCTTTCTAAAAGTTAATATGGCTGTAACTCCTTAAATTTGCGCCCTAGAACGAAAATTTTTGCTCAAAATTTTGGATTGATGAATGATGGCGATAACTTAAATATACGTCATATAGCGAAAAGGTCTAAATTTTGTGATAACTAATTAGTTTCTAAAAAGTTTTAAAAACTCCTTAATACGCGTTTATGTCTTTCCAGAACTTAATATGGCTATAAGTTCTTAAATAGGTGTCCTACACGGACATTTTGCAGTCACTATTTTTGTGCAATTAAATAGCATTTCCAAAACTTAAAATGGATATAACTTCTTTAATAAGCTTCCTATAGGGAAAAGGACAACAGTTTGTGATCACTATTATTTTGGAAATGCCTTTCCAAAACTTATGTTGGATTTAACTCCTTAAATATGCATCCTGAAACGAAAAGAAAAAGTTTTTTATCCCAAAATGTTGTGTTAAATATCGATAAGTACAGAAAGGTAGTTTTTCATGAGAGACGATCAAAGTTTGGTGCATTTTTTAAATTTATGTGGAATTTCTTTATAATGCAATTCTAATGACCTGTACTGTTTTGTGAATAACTTTTGATTGGGCTGACGGATACACCAAATTTTGACTGAATATAATTTGTTTAGAAATTAAAAATGCATACTCCTTAAAAATCTTGCTATGTTGACTTAGCATGTTGTAGAATGGAGGTATCGATTTGTAAATGTCTTTCCAAAACTTAAAATGGCTTTAACTCCTTAAACAGGCATCGTAGAACGATTTTTTTGTGTTCACTATTCACAAAATGTTGGATTGACTTCCAAAACTTAAAATGGCAATAGCTCCTTAATTAAGCGACCTAGAAAAAGAGAAAAGTACGAAATATTATGATCAATCATTTGTTACTAAACCTTTAGGATTTCCAAAATTTAAAAAAGATATAACTCTGAGGTCGAATTTTATGATCACTCATTTTTTAGTGAACATTATGAATTGCTTTTTCAAAATTTGAAGAGGCTCCTACAGAAATTCTCAATGAATTCTTTTAAAAATAAAAAAATCATTTTTATATTCGAAAATTGCTAAAATTGTTAGTCCGTTGTATGTATTGTCGCAAAGAGGACACACGAGAGAAAATTGTTTCAAAAAGGAGAAAATTTAAACCGAGGCAAGCTGTTAAGCTGTTAATGGTATTGACATACGAACGCGGCTGTTAATGGTATTGCTCAGACGACTACGGCTAAGCCAAAACTGGCATGTTATACTCCAGGATTTGCTCAAACTAAATGAAGTGAAGTGGTAATAGGTTAGGTTGAAGAGAGGCGACGTTTAAACGTCTCATTTCCAAGGTTAGAATGTAGATTTCGTTGGCTGAAGGAAGAATGTCGTCGGTTCAGGAATGCTTGTCAACCGTATGTAAAGTTTTGATTGGGGGAAGATCCTTAAACATCCAATTTGTTATTATGCCTAATGTAAAATAAATTGTTAGGAGCATATTTTCTAAAACAGGAGGCAATAATTCTGAATATGGGTCAAGGTTACCGGTTTTTTTGATTACGATCCCGATGATTTTCCAGATTTTTATCCGTTAAATTTAAATCTTCTGGGGAGTAGAAAGGTGGCTTTTACGGAGCTGAATAAAGTAGCCAAACAGAAGATTCCTGTTTCTAACGAGGCAACCAAAAGGAAATCTATAGAAAATGCGCCAATGAAACCACAACAATATCATCGTAAAGTTTATATATATATCCGAATTTTAAAATGTTGCTCCTGATGTCCCCGGAAATGATCGCCGCACTCTGTCCAAGTCATATTTAAACATTGCCTGATCACGAGAAAGATACCCCAGCAGATCGCAACGAAAAATCCGAGCTTTTTAAAGCAAAATGGTACGATCTTGTTGGCTGATTTTCATATTTTAAAGACTCTGATGGACAGTATCTACAGATCACCGAAAAACTAGAATTGGACGAGCTTCTTCAAAAACATGGAAATATTTTTGGCGAAACCGGCAAACCTTCACCGTTTATAGAACACACCATAAATACAGGCAATCATCAGCCCAGCATATAGATAGTCCTTCGGAAAAATGAGAGAGTTCGGAAAAGAAGTGGACCATATGCATGATTTGGGTATTGTAGAAGAAAACGAATCTGCTTGGGCATCGCCTGTCGTAATGGTGCCAACACGAGATGGAGGAATACTTGCATGTGTCGATTATCGGTAGCAGAACAACATCACAGAGCTGGATAGATATTCTTTGCCCAGAATCGACGATTTGCTCCATGCAGCGAGGAGTACAAAGTTTATTACAACGCTTGATCTTAGGTTAGGTTAAGTTGAAGAGAGGAGACGTTTAAACGTCTCATGTCCATGGACATACACTTAAGCCTTACGCTTGATCTACAGAGTGGATAATTTCCAATGTAAATTTTTATAGAAAATGTTCCAAATAAATTTTTTATGGAAAACATTTTCAATGCATTATTTATAGAAAATATTATTTAATAGTTTCTCTATTAGAAATTGTGTTGAAAATGTATTTATACGAGTATTATCCAAAATTCGAATATGTTTATAAAAAACATCAAACTGATTCCGTGAGATGCTATGTTGCGAATCAGTAATATTAATTTTAAGGTCCATGTGTCGAATGAGTATTATTATTTTAAAAGTGTATATTATGTGAAAACTAATATAAGCTCTAATGTTCCTAGATTTACATATTGTGAATATAAGATGAACGAAAAATATTACATTTTGAATTATTCAACATAGAAATAATCATTTGAGTACTCTCAACTTCTGCAAAATATCTAATTGTATTTCCCACAGCTTTAGCAATATTGTTTCATATCCTTGCCTATTACGATTTTCCTAGTGATAGAGCCTTGGAGGAGTCCGTTCTTTTTTCCCGGTTTCATTTTTGCCACATTGTAGGTCTTAACTCTCCCAATTAACATACGACAAAGTTCACAAAGAGCTTCCTCTCTTGCATAGATAAATTTGGAAAAATACTAATTTCAAATATCTACAAGAATATTTTAATTTTCCGGTTGTTTTGCGAATACACACTGCCAGCAATATTTACATGTACATTTACATATGGACAGCGATGTAATGATATGTATGATATTAGATTGGGGTGGTAATTTTTAGAGATAATCCAAATGGCTCGAAAGAAAAATCGAAATAACATTTAGTCCTAATAACCTGTAGGCTATGTAGATAAGTCTGGTCAAGATACGAGGTAAGAAGGGTAAAATATCTACTCGCACTATGGTAAAATAACTACTCGAACAGTCTAAAGGCCCAGTTAGGCAAACTTAACCGTAACGCCCCCGTAGCGTAACGAATCAGCTGATTCAATCTGTCATATGGAAGTCGGTGTAAACGATTAGCCAACGGAAACGAAACGTAAACGGACGGCTGAATCTGTTGAAATCTGAATTGGACGTTCCGTTTACGTACAATTTGACAACAGCTGATACTACATGTGGTTTACAATTACAATTGTATGTTCACCGAGAAAAGTAAAGAAAATAATTTATTAATTATTTGTTGTTTAAAAGTGCAAATAAACATGAAAGACGAATATTTGATTTCATTGGTGCAGTTGCACGAGTATTTATACAATAAATATAATCCAGCATATAGGATATCTGAAAAAAAGCGAGAAGCTTGGAAGCAAATTGGCAAGGAGCTGTGCGACACAGGTGAGTTTAATGAAGATCGCGGCTGACTCCATTAAAAATAAATGTATAATCTGCTTCAGGATTCTTTTGGCGACAGTACGAGACCATTGCGCCAATCTTCTTCATTGTTGGTGTATTTGACAGCAATTTAAGCGTCTCTACAAACGTGGACTTATTTATAGATAGAGATTGGATTTGGCTGAGTCCCTCTTCAATGGAAATAGACATAAGTAAAAGAATTAATAAAACACAGAATATTTAAGATATTGAGTTCAAATTTATTCCAGGTGTAGTGCAAATATTACATTTAAGAATGAAATTCAATTTCGGTCATATGACCACCACGAGCCCGTCAACAGCGACATTTCGACCGGAACGTTGGCAATTTCGCGTTGGGTGTTGTCTGTGAGCTCGTCTATAGTTGTTGACATAGACCAAGGATATTCCTCAGGGGAAACGCCGCATCGCCAATAAAAAATGAGGAAGGGCTTCAGAGGATGCTGACGATAATGGTTTACTAGGAGGTACAGGTACTGTACCTAAAATAACTGATTGGCCAAACGGAGAGTACTGGAATATAGCTGTATTTAATTTAAATTAAGAAATGGAAATTGTTTGTATTAAAATAGATTATAATTAAATAGAAGTTTAATGGACATACCCCCATCGTGTTGGCTGCCATAACTTCCAACTTTAACTGATATGAATGTATAGTTGGCATCGCAGATTCCCACACAATTCGGCATATCCCACATTCGTTGAAAATCATTGGCAATGTGTTTGTACTGCTGTGTAATTGGTTCACTTAATTAAACCGGCGAAAGCAAGCGCCACAAAAGTTCACTGTATTCTAAAACAATATTTCGCATTGTTGTTTTCCCCAGCCTGTGACTCCATGCAATCGATTGTATGGAACAACCGTGACCCAAATATCTACAATTTTAAAGAATAGAATGTTAATATTACCCAACTTAGAATCATAGGATAAAGCAATATTTGACATACAGTGGTGTTATTGCTAGTCTCTCTGCCGGTCTAATCCGTTGCTTTGGCGTAGTTAACTCAGTCATTGTTTATAGAACGTCCAACCCATCTTCTTATCCGACGATATTTTCTTGATTTACTTTAATTGTAAATTCTGCACAGATTTAAAAAACTCAAATTTATAAACAATCTTTTTAACTTAATTTTTAATAAACCTAAACAAAAAGAAATCGCGGCTTTTTTGTTTACTTATGTGTTGTTGTTGTCAGAACATATGACTCGTTATCTCAACGTTGGCTAATCGCTCAAACGGGCAACGTTACGGCAACGGTAAAGATAAATTACGGTTACGTATGCCTAACCCGGCCTTAAGTTAGTGTCAGTTCTGACGGGATACTGCCTAAGCGGCGAACACGCCACAAGTTTGGAAATTGAGTCCAATGACTTCTGCAGCAGCTGTGGAGATGATGTGGACGTGTATATGTAGTATTGAGCACCTGCTTTGTCGACCTTTCTAGGAAGTCTGACATAACCTGTCGGCAAACGATATTCGTATAATTGATAATTTTATATATCAAATAGGTTTGTTTCGATGAGGGTAGTAAGTAGTAGTAGTTAGGACCTTATTTGGTTTATGTGACACCAGCTGCCACCTCACCTAAACCTAATCGTGGTCCTACCAAAAAAAATACATAAATATTCTATATCTTTCATCATTCTATCCTATTTTTCATCATTCCAGTCTAATGTCTATCTCAAATTGTACATATGCTTGTTCGTTTTGCATGCCATATTGTATCCTTTGGCTTCCGAAATGTTCAAATATCTATATCTATATACGAGTATGTGGGGTGAAATGCCATTTTATGTTTACTTTAAAATTCCAAGCAAATGGAACCGCAACCGAATTCTAATGAAACTTTTAATAAAGGCAAAGCGGCATTAAATCGTAGAGTATTGCGTATAGCGTAAATTCAATTGGTTTCATGGCCCTGCAACATGTAAAGTGATGTGGTGGATAGTAAAGTGGGGTCGTAGTTAATACAATATTTAAAGTCTCTGATCAAGTGAAATTGAATAAATGACAAAATCTTTTCATAAATATGTTTTAAAGTGGGCAACATTTCAGAGACACTTAAAGAAGGCGGCTGCTAATGTTTATATTATCATTACAGATCCTATTAAGTATTTTTTGAGGTAAAGTCTATCTTTACTTTTCTCCATTATAATTTGAACTAGATGGTCTATTAATATCCACCTGTGTAGTTTATATAGTAATATATAATGATCCCCAACTAAGGTCTGTTTGATGGTAGTCAAAAGAAATCCAATAATGAAACTGAAATTATGTTCTCTGAAGGTCCACCACTGCAGCTCTGTAGTAGTCTAAGAAAATCCTACAGCAAGGAAATCTTGCTGATGACCTATAAATATTCGACATTGAAGATCTCTGAAGATTCGAAACCACTGGAGATCAGTCTGAAAGAATCCGAAAGATTTGTCATTGACGGTATCTGACGGTATACTGCCAAATCGGCGAACACACGAGAAGGTTGGGAATTGAGTCCAATGACTCCTGCAGAAGCTGGGGAGATTAACACCAGTTAACAGTCACTAGAGATCTACCAATTAAACTTAGTTTTCGGCCTATGAAAATCCGTCAGTAATTGACCTCTAAAGACTAGGGTGTCCAAAAAAAGGGTGTCCAGAAAACCAGCATTTCGGGTTTTTTCAAAAACCGTATTGTGAAAAAACCGACTGTCGGTTTTTTACTCTCAAAAAAAACCGGCATTAACCTACATTTCGATTTTAGGGTTTGGAATTAAAAATCAAAAATTTTTTATTTAAAAAAAATCCACAATATGTTAAAAACGAAACTAAAAAGTAAAAAAAAAAAATTATTCAATCGAAATCCGTTTCGACGGTACTTCTCTCAATTTCAATGTTATGAATTTTGCGCATATGGTGAATGAGAAAAGATGTTGAAGATCCCCGGTAACACAATGACTTTGGGCACATCGAGCAATTGACCCGTGTTTTATCCACATTATCTTTCTCGAAATACTTCCATACTGAACTAATTTTACTAAAACAAATTATTGCAACACATAAATTGACGAAACGAACGAAAACATGTAATGGTTTACCTTAAAATTCAGTTGTTTGTTTTTTTTGCGGACACAATTTCACAATGTAAATAAATGTGAAGTTAGTTGCAGTCATGATACAATTACTAGAGGTAGTGTACAGCGAACAGCTGATTTAAAATTGTTTATTGCAGGGGTATTGGGTTGTAAAATGCATATTCATGTATGCTGTTTTCTACAAAAAACAACGAGCAAAGTTGCATACAACAACAACAAAGGGTAACGTTAGCAATTATAATTTGTTCTGTTCACTTATCACCAAAAACCCGACAGAGAAAAACCGAGTAAATCGACTGTTCGGGTTTAAGTCATTTTTAAAAAACCGATTGTCGGCTTCGGACTTCAAAACCGGAATTCCGGTTTCGGTTTTGGACACCCTACTAAAGACCAATTAAATCCAGTTGATAGTATCAGATGTTTCACTAACAAGTTGTTATTATTGTCTGAAGATCCACTAGCAATGCAATCATATTGATGGTATGTAGGAATTTACCAGTGAAGTTCTGTTGATGCTCTCTAAAGACTCACAACTGAAGCCCAACAACATTTGGTGTCTAAAATCCTCCAACGAAACTCAATTAGTGGTGTCCAAAAACAGAATCTCTCAATTTGTTGTACTCAGGGATTAAGAACTCTTCCACAAATTTATTCCATCTGACCCACTTTATTCTAATAATAATCCTCAATCTATTTGAAAAGCATATCGATGTTTGCATATCAATGTTACGTATAGTTAATTCCTGATGAAGCACTTCGTGTGACCACAGCAATAGCAGAAATACTAACCACAATATTCCTCAGCCAAGGCAACAAAGTGGTGTCATCCTTGAGCGGGAAGGGGGAGGGAAAGATAGATGAATAATACAGCCTTATAAAGACTATACTAGTAGCAAGTTCGAATCCCACAGATAATAGCGGTAGTGCAGGTGACATTAGAGGCGGTCTGTATTGGTTTTCGTGGTGATAGTTTGCTTGCCACTCGCTAAGAATCCGATGCTGTGGGTAACCACCAACTAGCCGCAGTGGATGACAGTCTAACTCCACCCCTTTCCCCACAAAAACTGTTTATTTGAAATGCGTAGCAATATGCATAACCAAGCAGAGAATTTGAATGGCATAGTAATGAAATTCAATAGAAGGATTTTGTGTGCATACAAAACAAGGATCATCATCCGTGTCGTAACTGTTGTCAGGGGAATACGTTAGCCCCTTCCAGTTGTCTCCGTGCTTGTGTGAAGCAATATTTTCTTAATTCCATGAATAACTACTTGTCAGTCCTGGAGTTGGGGAGGGGGCGGCACAACATTCCTTGTGTTGTTGCACAGTTGTCAACGCTTGAACACAAAGTCCTTCCTGCCTTCACGTCCATACGAGTAACAACTTTGACGGCTTCTTATTTTCTTGAAACGCTCCCTCTGTCCTTTTTCTCAACATCTCCCACTCTCTCTCACCCCACTGGGATTTTAATGAAATAATCAAAATGCCATAAATTGAAATAATGATGAAGATGAAGTCGACGATGACAATGTGGTTGGTTGGAGATGTCTATGTGGTTGGAAGAACGTTTCTGGTTTGTGGCAGAATATGCGAATAGAGGTCTGATGTCATTTTAAGGATATGAGTTGGCGACGCTTTGAAAGTTGGCATATTTAGTGACATCGTAATTGGCGTGTATAACAAAATGTTGTTCCACCTTATTGTGTGGTAGATGTGACATGAAAAACAAGAAACTATCATCCGCTACTGGAAATACGAGGGTACGATTTTTTGCCAGGACAGAATACTAGTCGCCGTTCTAAAGACAGAAGGCCACGGTTAAAGAACAAGGCAGAATATTGAAGGCAGAGCTTCTGGAACAGAATTCGATTGGTCTTCTGTTGAAGTATAATTTCATTAAAAGCTGCCAAGAGGCCAGTTGAAGGACAGAATTCTGTTATTGGATACAACCAAAAAGAAAGCGGAATTCCAATTGTGGACACAAACATTTAACGGACAGAATTTTATTAGTGGATACGACAACATTAAGGGTAGAATTCCATTAGTAGACCAGCACTTTAACTGCAAAATTAATATTAGTGAGAGCCACCACCACAAAGAAAAAAATATATTAGCGGAGATCACCACTTTAAAGACGCATTTTATTAGTGTAGACCATCATTTTAAAGAGAAAAATTATTAGTTGATAACATTAATATTACAGTGGAGACCTTTAAATACATATAAAATATAATATATTATTGGGGGAGACCACCACTTTAAAGTCAAATTTTATTAGTGGAGACCACCACTTTAATATTAAATTCTAAACGATAATGGAAAATGCGATTAGTGGAGACCACTTCTTTAACGACAAAAACTATTATTGGAGATTACCATTTAAAGATTTATTTTATTAGTGGAGACCACCACTTTAAGTAGGACAATTCTATCAGGAAAATTCTATCTACTCGTATTTCACTTTAAAGACAAATTCTATTACTGAAAACCATCACTTGGAAAGAAAGAGACCACCACACATTTCACATAGTGGAGAGCACCACTTCAAAGACAAATTTTCTTAATGGAGATCACCACTTTAAAACAAATCTGATTAGTGGAGACCACCACTTTAAACAAACATTGCATTAGTGGAGACCACCAGTTTTAAGTCAAATTTCATTAGTGGAGACCACCAAAGACAAGTTTTCTAACTGGAGACCACCACTTTTAAACACAAAATTCATTTAGTGGAGATCACCATTCTAAAAGCAGAATGCTATTAGTTGAGGCTGGATTCTATTATTGGAAACAGAATTCTATAAGTGGAACCCAAGTCATAATTCGAAATAGTAGTGAGGATCACCACTACAATGATACAGTTCTGTTGACAGACAGACAATGCTAAAATAACTTAAAATGGGCCAAAACGGATTTCCGCCAAATATTCTTGGGGGTCACTTCATCGATGTATTACACTTTTGGCCCGCAGCATCTGAAAAAGCATCTTTAAGATGGCTAAGACCACCGGCATCTACCAGACAAAATTCTAGTAATCTTCTTACTTAATCGGCTATTACAGAACATTAGTTCCTGAAGCCGAACGTAGAATAGATTTCCAAGCGCTTCGATCTTCTGCGCTTCTTCTCCAATTTGTGACACCAAGTTTCGAGATGTCTTCCTCCACCTGATCTTTCCATCGGAGTTTTGGCCTTCCCCTTCTGCGTGAACCGTCATCAGGTTCGTATTGAAATGACTTTTTTGCTGGAGCATCTTCATTCATTCTCACCACATGACCTAGCCATTATCTAAGACAGAATAACACAGATCTTCTGCTACAGAAGACCAACATTTTTAAGACACTATTCAGTAGTTTTCCTGCTAAAGAAGACACCCCATTTTAAAATTACGTTGGTCTACGGTTAAAGAAGATTACAATTTGCAGAATTTTATTAGTCTTCTGTAAGTCCAGATTCACACGAGAACATTTTTTTTAAGCAAGTGTCAAAGTTTGTTGGGGAGAGAGGCAGGCGGAAAGAGCTCTCTTTGACACTTGCTTGGAAAAAGTTATCTCGTGTGAATCTGGACGAAGAGAGAAGACCTCCACCTCTATAACTGTATGGCTTTTGGGGCATAATTTAGCCAAAGCTTCAAAATCCTACCTCGTAACAACTTTTAACTATTTATGTACGTGTCCTTTATCATCTTCATTTGGTTCGGTCGACAAGAATATGGCTTCTTTCCGCCGGAATGCGGTGATGTCGTCTTCTAGAGGAAACGTTATGTCGTCCAACAGACAGACGGACGGAGGGACTCAGTGTATCCCTGAGAATTTGCATAGGGATATGAGCGTATATGAATGTCGATGCCTGTGAATGAATGTGTAACGAATGACAACAGTGCAATGCACACACACCAACACATTCTGAGACACACACAGACATTCCGATAAAGGAGTACACATTCCGTCGTTCGTATACAAATACGACATAATTTTTGTACATTTATAGTCATATCATGACAGTTTCCTTTTGCTCGGCAACAATGTTTTTGTTTAATTTACTTTTGTTGATGTTGTTGTCACTGTTGCTGCTGCTATCATTGTTGCTGCTGATGTTGTTGTTGTTGCATGTCAACACAACATTTTATCATCAATGTTTAAACCCGAACCGAACCCTACCAAAAACCGAACTAAAGAGGGATACACAGTATTTTATAAAGGATTTATGTTGTTTCTGTGTGGCTGGGTGTGTGTGTGCATCTGATTCGCATTTTATTTTTGCGTATCCTGTAGCCCGCTCCTCTCTCTCTCTCTCTCCACCCCCATTCCCCTCTTGATTCGGGTTATACATATGTATGTCCTTTGTGCGGCATGTTGCCGGTTGCCTGGTAATCGCTGAATAGGAGTTCATTTTATGGCGGAAATCCCATAACAGCACTTCCCGGCAGTCACTACACAAATACTCACACACATTTATAGCCACAAATACATTCCCATGCAGTCCAACACAGACAGACACACACACAAAATACATCCTCTTTGACATTTGCAAATACACAGACTCCATCCATCCATCTACATCCTCTCTAGAAAAAGAGTTAACCTCATTGTACAGTACATTTATTCGAAAAAGACCATGGTTTTCCGAGTTTTTCTCGGTTAAATTTCTACTTTTTTTAATTTTTTATGTACTCAATAATTGTTTGAATTATTTTTATTACCCAAGCGAGACGAGTGTAGCATTCATATGCGGTGTGTTGTGTATTTAAGGATTTCTCAATGAGTTTGGAGAAATAATGAAATTTTCACATAAGTCATGTAGCACTTTTATTCGAGAATGGGATGTGGTATTTAAATAAAGGCGGAAAAACTGTAATTATATAAAATAAATGACCTGAGGATAACCAGATATACATATGTATAGTGATGGGCATCATACAAATGTACACTGACGGCAATATTAATTGAATACAAGTCTATATGTTACCGACATTCGCAGTATTGATATTATAGCCGTTCGTGGTTAGTTTAAGGAATGAATAAACCGGCTATATAATGTTTAATATAATAAACACTTTATTTAACTAAGTCTAATAATATACATGAAATCGCGAAATCTTAGATGCAATACGATGACTGCGCAAAAAGTGAGAAGAACAAGAATGAAAAGTTTACATGGTTGACAAAGTTCGTACTTTCTAACTACGTCTTAAATAATCCACAAATAAGGTAGTGAAATACCATGTCCACATATAGGCCACTACAGGGCCCCCCCTCTAGAGATACCTTGCCGGAAATCGAACGTGCCGGCCAGTTCTCGTTAGTCGGGCCTCGGGTGATGGTTGGGGTTCGTGTTGAAAAAACGGCTGACCATTCGACATATTAGGACTTTCAAGATATGTCGTTTCCTCAGTGGCCGGGTTCCTAGAAACAGCTAGAGTTGTGTCGTTAAAATCGATAAATGCTGGTTTGAGACTGTCATTAGATACGTTCACATTCCGTTGTCCCAATTTGATTGTACAAAATTGATCACCCCTCTTCAATATCTCGAAGGGGCCCTCGTATGGCGCCTCCAAAGGAGTTCGAACTCTATCAATGCGTATAAAAAAAAACTTACAGTTTCGCAAATTGCGTCGAGGTTCGCCATGACGTGAAGTTGAATACTGACGCAACGATGACATCTGCCTACGAAGGATTTTAATGAAGTCGCTAGCCTTGACTTTACCCGCATGTACAAATTCCCCAGGAATTCGTAGTTGGGAACCAAACAACACAGTAGTGCGTAGGCCAAGCATAACCAATGGCAACGCCGCCGTCCAGTCGTCTGTGTTGTAGCACTTGATGGCAGCCTTCAACGTACGGTGGAATCGCTCGATCATGCCATTTGCTTGCGGATGATAAGCAGTGGTCTTCAGATGCTGCACTCCCAAAATATTTGTCAATTCGGAAAAAACGGATGATATAAATTGTCGTCCCAAGTCGGTGGATATACGAAGAGGTATGCCGAACAAAGATATCCATCCCTCGATCAGAGCGCTAGCAACAGTATCTGCTGTTATGTCAGTTATTGGTACGGCCACTGGAAATCGCGAGAATCTATCAATGATCGTGAGGCAATACCGTTGGTTCTTGGAGACTGGAAGTGGTCCAATAATATCCACGTTGATATGATCAAAACGGGCCTTGACTGGCTCATAATTTCCAATAGTTGTTTTCGTGTGTCTACAAACTTTGCTTCACTGACAGGGTATGCATTCTCTGACGAAACGTGCTATATCCTTCATCATACCAGGCCATACATACCTTTCTCCAACTATTCGTTGCGTTCCCTTTCGTCCAGGGTGGGACATTTCGCAATTACCGGACGACGAAAAGTTCGAATGGTCGAATTTTGTCGTTAGTGCAATACAGCGTCTCGGTCGAATTCGGAACAGCAACCTTTTTCAGTTTTAGCGCTGAACTATTGGTTTCTATAATTTGCTTCAATTTCGAATCGCGACCTTGCTCTCTCGCCAAGGCCTCAAAATCCGGCTGTCTATCGAACTTATTCGGGACAAAAAATCGGCAACGCCATTTCCTCTCCCCGCAAGTGTCGTATGCCGGTCGAAAACTGACTAATAAAGTCCAGTTGGCGTGCTCTCCTTGGTGGTGTTTTGTCGCCTTTCTGGGCGAAAGCATATACCAACGGTTTGTGGTCGGTCAATATCGTGAATTGTCTGCCCTCTAACAAGTGCCGGAAATGGTCTATAGACTGATAAATGGCCAACAGCTCCCGATCGTATGTAATGTACTTTGCTTGTGCGGCTGTTAACTTCTCGGAATAAAATCCCAATGGTTGGACCTTACCATTTACAGTCTGGTGTAAAACTGCACCAACAGCTTTACTAGAGGCATCTGTATACAAAGACAAGTTTGCGTTGGGCGACAGGTGACAGAGAATGGTGGCGTTTGCTAATTCCTCCTTACAGTCCTCAAATGCGTTTGTGGCTTCATCGTCCCAAACAACTGGCGTCGTGTCGTTTTTGACGTTGCCCGAAATGAGAGCCTGCAATTTCCTTGATTGCGCGTTGCATTCCTGAGAAAGGAGCGGTAAAAATTAATCATCCCCAGAAACCGCTTAAGTTCTTTCGCCACTTTAGGTTTGGGTAATCACGTATTGCTGTCACTTTCTCTTCTAGTGGTTTAATTCCGTTCGGTGTTATAGTGTGGCCCAAAAATTTAACTTCGGACTTGCCCAAAACACATTTGCTGCCGTTTACTGCCAAACCAGATTTACGTAGCCGATCCAAAACAATCCTCAGGTGTTTCTCGTGATCGTCCGCACTTGATAATGCAATGAGAATGTCATCGATGTAAGCGAATGTAAAATCGATGCCGTGCAAAACAGAATTGATGTGGCGCTGAAAAGTTTGTGCCGCATTCCGCAATCCAAATGTCATGTAGTTGAACTCGAACAACCCAAATGGTGTTGTTATCGCCGCCTTAGGTATGTCGGAGGATTCTATGGGTATTTGGTGGTACGTCTTTTGCAAATCTAGCACAGAAAATATATACTTGCCATGGAGCATGTGAGTACAATCATGCAAAAATGGAATAGGGTATCGATCTGGTAAAGTTTGCGCATTAAGCGCACGGTAATCACCGCACGGCCGCCACTCCCCGTTCGTCTTTTTTACCACATGAAGGGGGCTTGCCCAATTACTTTTGGATGGCTTGCAAATACCTTGCTCCACCAAAAACTCAAACTCTTTTTTGGCAGCGGCGAATTTCTCAGGTGGCAGCCTTCGTGGTCGGGCACCAGTGCGCTGGGCCACCAGTAACGATGTGGTGTGTAACGTCCGTCTGCAATGACTCTCGATCTCGGTTGCTGCTTAACACGGTGATGTCTTTATACTCAAACAGCAGTCGTGAAAATATGTTGTCGGCATTGAACGTTGATATGATGGGTGCACATGAATATACTGTGTCACCCTTAGCGTGCAGCAAAGTCCTGCGATCGACGAGACGATTCTGTTTAATATCCACAAGTAAATCGAAGTGCTTGAGAAAATCAGAACCTATTATGGCTGTTGAAACATCTGCCACGAGAAAATTCCATTCGAAGACTCTCCTTAATGAAAGAGATAACTTGAGAAGACGTTCGCCATATGTTTTAATACGGGTGCCATTAGCTGCAAATAATGTTACAGAAGTCGATGTGACGTTTCTGTCACATGAACGCGGTGGCAAAACGGAAACGTCAGCCCCCGTATCGATCAAGAACTTCACCTTTGTATCGTTGTCCAGCAATGTAAGACGTGTCACTGTAATTTGGCGTGGTGCGCTGGACAATGCACCAGCCACGGTAACTAGTTTTTTTTGGCATTGAATGGAATTCGCAAGGCTGGCGGCACTTTGTAGCGGCCTCGCCGAACTTCCAGTGGTACCAACAAGATTTCTCCGCCGATGGTGTGGCACTACGTTGGCTGTTCTTACGATTCGATGAGCGACTGGATGAACGAGAAAACAATTTCTGTATTTTCTTCTGTTCGCTTTCACAGAAGCGTTCGATGATGCATTTTTTCAAAAATTCGTATTTTCCTGTTCAGGCGGCTTGACGACAGCGTCCGAAATCTGCACTAACACCTGTGATTCAATCGCTGCTATGACGGTGCTGTATTGGGTTTCGTCAGCCACAATGCCTGAAACGGCGAACTGAGCCTCTATTTGTGCGAACCAGATTTCAGGGTGATCAGACCAAAACGGCGGTACTTTCAGTGAAACTCTGCTTACTAAATTTCCGTACATCGAGGAAGTCGCCACTCCTTGTCCAGCAGTGTCCGGAGCCTGGCCTACTCCCACTGATGTTCTTGTCTTCTCGGAGCCTGTCTCTTCGTTCATCTCATGTGTGTATTACGATCCCACTATAGCCGTTCGTGGTTAGTTTAAGGAATGAATAAACCGCCTATATAATGTTTAATATAATAAACACTAAATAAAGTGTTTCTAATAATATACATGAAATGATGATGAAATCGCGAAATCTTAGATGCAATACGATGACTGCGCAAAAAGTGAGAAGAACAAGAATGAAAAGTTTACATGGTTGACAAAGTTCGTACTTTCTAACTACGTCTTAAATAATCCACAAATAAGGTAGTGAAATACCATGTCCACATATAGGCCACTACAATGTAATTGTGTTAACAAATAGGGACAGCTGGTCCCGTGGTAGCATTGGGGACCTCAATTAGTCTTTATGGGCTGTTGACACCAACTGCCACTATTATCCAACCTATACCTCCGTATAGCTAGAACCATAGGCAAGAAACAGCCTCATTGTGATGTTACTGCGAAATGTTACTTACTCTTTTGTTATGTGAAATATTTAGTTAATCTGTCCTAGTAAGTAAACACACCATTGCTGAAAAAGGTTTAAGATTATGTTGAAAAAGAAGAGACGTTTTAAACTTCTCATTGTCCCTGGACTTACACTTAAGCCAGTGGATCGGATTGTAGGATATAAGTCAAAAGGAAAAAAAATTGCATTTGCATAATTTTCAAGCAAACGAAATTAAAAGGACCATCTACATAACGTTGGCTTAATTTAAAAAGGGCGTATCTGGATTTTGTTGTTCCTTAACAGGGTCAAGAAAAAACGAATAAAACCAAACAAATTCGTTGACTTGACGTATGGAGTTTTTACAATACCTATAAATCCTTTATTTGCAACTATAGCCCCCGAAAATGTTAAAGAAACTAATGTGCATTTGATGGTTTTCGACCGGATTAAACGGAAAAAGACGCCCTTTTTATATGTATGTATTAAGCCATCGATATACAATATATTGACCGTGGTAGAGTGGGAATTATCAATGCGTTATCCTGCAGAGATTCCAAGTTTAAGGTGGAGTTTTTGAGAATATAACTATTTAAAAACAAAATTAAATACCTGTTGAATATAAATCTATTGTTGCCGATGTCGTAATAACAAATATCTAATTCTATTTATTATTACTTAAACTAGTTCACAAAATCTTACGAAGTATTACTAAAAATGCTACCGTTGACGGTGAAGACTTCTCTAGGAATCAGCTGTTTTTTTCTTCTCCTCTGGTTCGTTACAACATTGCCAGATTGTTTGTTATTCGAACACGGCGGTCTTGGTGCTGCCACAGCCACTCCTTCTCCAGTGACCAAGTCAGGATCCGACACCTGATCCGCTTGGAACGATATTCTCCTAGTTTGTGAGTTCCGCACAACTGGAAGTTGGGTGGACTGGTACTCTGATATGGTGTTGATGAATCTTGAGAATGAGAATGTCTGAGGACTCGGTAGAGGTGTTGCTATTGTTTGAGGACTCGGTAGAGGTGTTTGTGTTGTTTGAGGATGTTCAGGCTCAATATTATTGATGACGAAAGCTGGCTTGAGTCGATCTACCGATATGTTCACGTCCTTGTTCTTCATTCGTATCATATATAACCGATCTGAAATTCGTCGCACTATCTCAAACGGTCCAGTGTAAGGTGGTTCAAGTGGTCATCGAACTGCGTCCGTGCGAAGAAAAACGTGAGTGCAATCATCGAGGTTCTTGAAAATAAACATTTGGTTTTTGTTGTGGTGAGACACTGGAATTGGTCGCAGGAAGTTAAAGTATTCACGAAGTTTCCTTAAAAATTCAGATGAATCGGCAGGAATTTCTGATTCGGTGAAGAATTCTTGAGGTAACCGTAAGTGCCCACCATAAAGAAGATCCGAAGGCGAAGCTTGAATATCCTCTTTGACAGCTGTCCTTAATCCGAACAAAACAGTTGGAAGTATATCGACCCACGATACTTGTGAATGACACATTAAAGCTGCTTTGAATGATCTGTGCCATCTCTCAATCATTCCATTCGATTGTGGATGACCCACGATACTTGTGAATGACACATTAAAACTGCTTTGAAAGATCTGTGCCGTCTCAATCATTCCATTCGATTGTGGATGATAAGCCGTTGTTCGAGTACGTTTCGAACCTATTAAATTCGCTAGGGCCTTGATGAACGCAGACTCGAATTGTGTGCCCTGGTCTGTCGTAATTGTCTTAGGACAACCAAAGCGTGAAATCCAGTTGGACCAAAATGCAGTCGCGACCGTCTGGGCCGACATGTCCCTCAGAGGAACAGCTTCAGGCCATCGTGAAAATCGATCGATCATGGTGAGACAATATCTATAACCCTGTGCTAACGGCATTATCACGATCTCCAAATGAACATGATCGAACCGATTGTCTGGGACATCTATCTTGTCTGGAGTAACGCGGTTGTGTCTGGTGATCTTTGCTCTTGGGCACGATATGCAATTCCGAGACCAATTTAGGATTTGTTTCTTCATTCCGGGCCACAAATCCATGTAAATAGGATCCACCCCAACGTCGTTTTTGTTGGCCCCATAAAATTGTACCAAATTCTCATGCAGGAAACAGCTTAAGTCCAAGTGATCATAATTTGAAGGCAATACACACTTTTTCACGCATTAATTTCACCATTATATTAATTATTTAATTCATAACTTAGCATTGATTCGAAAAATGCTGTTCTCACTCAATTTGCACAAATATGTAACTGAACTGAACGAAACAAAATCAGCTGATCCGTTTAAACGAACAGTAGTGGCAACTTTTTTTTGTCAAAAGAGGATGAGGTAGTAGTGGCAACAGAGTTGGAGTTACCAATATATCGTAAAATCAAAAGTATCGTACCGTGTCGTGTTGTATGTCCGTATTTACACGTGCAATTTTTCCCCGCTGAATTGCAGTGCTTGTGGGAGAGGGACGCAGTCGGTAAGGGGGGGAGAAAAAGTCTTCCGTACTTGCAATTTTTTTGCAATGCGTTTTGTGTTTTCTTTCGCTGTGAAGTGGTGATTTTTTTGACATTTCCGCATTCGTTGTTTTGTGCTCGGTTCAACATATGTAAATTTGTGCGACATACATTTTAATGAAATTTAATGAATTTAATAAATTTTAATGAACGACGAAAATAAAATTGTCGAAACATAATACGTTGTCTGAACGCAAATGCAACTTCAAAAGAGAATTGCAGAAAAAAATTGCAAGTGTGAATCTGGACTATGGCAGTGTGAAGCGTCGGAATATGCGTGTTTTCGTTACACCATAGCGGCTTAATTTGTATGGGGAGCTAAGCAGTCTTAAGCATTATTAAGCAACGATGTAGTTAGTTTTGCGTTCCTGTCTTACATGGACATCCTATATTTCGCAGTATGGCCCCGTTTTTTTGGAGAGATTGTTGTCAATTATTGCGAATTAACAGGAAGAAGAAGGACAAACATGGTTAATCTGTTGTAAAATTTGCAAAAAGAGTGTAAACAATTGAACATACATAGAATAGTAAATTAATGTTTTATAAATAAACTGGCTGAACCGGCGAACGTCGTTGCGCCTAAATTCGGCAATATAATGAAATCAATAATTCAGCCTGTACATATACGCTGCTTCATGTAATTTACTCAATTTAAATTCATTATTCAAAAGTTCTATTGAATACAATGGAAATATCTGAGGTATAATAACGCAAAAGCCGATGTTCAGCGTCATCTGTATTTGAACAAATCTTATCATAATCAGAACGTTTCAGCTGTACACAGTGCGCTTCGCTGCACTCTAATCTTACGCTCTCCAATCTGTTTATTTTTCAATAAGCGCGCTGCATAGGCGCAGCTACTTTTACTAAACATATTTATAAGATAATGTAGTGTTCTATCAAAAGCACCCACTTCAAACTTTAAGACGATTTGTACACCAGTTCTCCATATTAGGTTCTCATTATTCGAGTCTTATGGGTGGGCGCTTGCAGGGTCACTCACATTGCTGTCAAATGCATCCACACCAAATTTGAAGACTCATCGGAAGTATAGTACCTAGTTTTCAAAATGAGGTTATAATGTCACTGCCACGTTTACTGGCCCTATCCAGGGTATTATTTCCTTGACGCCGCATAGCATTACAATGAACTCTCATGCACATGTTCAATCTGTCCCTACAATTATAGTCGAAGTTTTTCAATTTGACCTTTCGATCTGTACGGTGCCTCCTTACTTGCTCCAATACGAATCCGTCAAAATCATGAAATCGAATGATAGCTTCTCGAGTTATGAGGTTGTATCTACGGATCAAAAATTATCCTCCACAGTGTTCTTTCTTAGACCTATACGAATACATCAAACCAAAAATCGTGAATATCGAACGATCTGTTCCCGAGATATGAGGTTCTGTGGGCAGTTCCACGCCCCCTTGATCAATCAAGACCACATTATGTTCTGCATTGGGAAAATACGACATCATAAAGCGAAAATTATGAATTTTGTGTGATTGAATAGAATGTTCTTAAGTTATGAGATTGTATGGACGTGTTACGATATTTTTTATAAATTGTCCTCCACTATGTCTTTTCCTGGTCCGATATACGAATACGTCAAGCAAAAAATCGTGAAAATGGAAGAATCCGTTCTCTTATAATCGCCCTCTATGGTGTCCATCCTTGGACCAGTACGAATTGATCAAGCCCAAATATGACTCTGTGTGTAGTCAGTGACCAATCCCAAATTTTCTTCCATTGTGTCCTTCCTGTGCCTATACGAATCCACTAAGCACAAAATTGTGAAAATCAAACGAATCGTTCTAGAACTATAATGTGGTTTCATGCCCCTTTGACCAATGCAACATTTTTATACCCTCCACCATAGGATGGGGGGTATATTCATTTTGTCACTCCGTTTGTAACACCCATAAATATTGGTCTGAGACCCCATAAAGTATATATATTCTTAATCGTCGTAAAATTCTAAGACGATTTAGCCATGTCCGTCTGTCCGTCCGTCTGTGGTAATCACGCTACAGTCCGCAATAATAGAGCTAGGCTGATCAAATTTGGTATAAATATTTCTTATAGTTGCAGGCTGCTTGGAATTGCAAATGGGCCATATCGGTCAATGTTTTGATATAGCCCCCATATACAGCATCTAACTTGATGTGATTCCTACTGTTCTCATATACTATATGTTTCCTACTGTTCTCATCTACTATATTTTTTTGTTTTTCGGTGTTATTTTATTGAGTTTTGAGTTATTTTATGAGGTCACATGGTGGAGGGTATATAAGATTCGGCATGGCCGAACTTAACGCTTTTACTTGTTTTATATAGTGTTATTCATTAGGTCAATACGAATACATTAAGCCCAAAATATTGAAAAACGAACGATCCGTTCTCGTGGTACAAGTATTTGTTCTCAGTTTCGCGTCCTTTGACAATCATAAATTCCCCCCATTGTGTCACTTCTGGAGCCACTACTAACTCTTCAAGCGCAAAATCGAACGAAGCCTCTTTGACCAATTGTATATTTTCCTCCATACTTAGTGCTCCTTCCTTAGGCCAATACGAATTCGTTAAGCACAAAATTGTGAAAATCAAACAATCCGTTCTCAAGTTATAATGCTGTGCTGGCTGTGTCTCGCCCTTTGACCAATGCTAAATTTTCCTCCATGGGGTTCTTCCTTAGGTCAATACGAATACATTAAACCCAAATTCGCATAATTTAGACGCTCCATTCTCGGGCTATTAGCTTCACCTCCTTGACCAATCCTAAATTTTCCTTCACAGTGTAAATTCTGGAGCCACTACGAACTCATCAAGCCCAAAATCTTGAAAATCGAACGATCCATTCTCGAGTGATGCGTTTTCAAACGTACGGCATTGTGTTTTATATATATAGATTTCACAAATTTGACTATTTCGCATTGTTCTTTCCCTGCAACTCGTGACACCATTGTTATCAGATAGTGGAAATCCGCCACTTCCGCCAAGTGGTATTTTGATCTTTTTCTAAAGCCATTCCACTTTTGCTGCCCCCTTTTCAGAAATCCCCTTTTTGACATTTTTCCACTTTCAGCAATCGGAAAAGTTTGTATGCCTTTTAAAATATACCATTCTTATTTTTATACCCTCCACCATAGGATGGGGGGTATATTCATTTTGTCACTCCGTTTGTAACACTTCCAAATATTGATCTGAGACCCCATAAAGTATATATATTCTTAATCGTCGTAAAATTCTAAGACGATTTAGCCTTGTCCGTCCGTCTGTGGTAATCACGCTACAGTCCGCAATAATAGAGCTAGGTTGATCAAATTTGGTGCAAATACTTCTTATAGTTGCAGGTTGTTTGTGATTGCAAATGGGCGATATCGGTCCATATTTAGATATAGCTCCCATATATAGCATCTAACTTGTTGTGATTCCTACTGTTCTCATCTACTATATTTTTGTGTTTTTCGGTGTTATTTTCTTTAGGTTTGAGTTATTTTGTGAGGTCATATGCTATCCATGGTGGAGGGTATATAAGATTAGGTTTAGGAACGTCAAATATTTGTTTACAAATATATATACCGGACACCACACTGTGTTACAGGGTATTATGACTTTGTGTATTTGGTTGTAACGCATAAATAGAGAAGAGATAGACCCATAGTTTATTATATTACCTGGCCATATGATCTTGTGATAAAAGTGTAAGTCCCAAATATTAACCGATCTTTACGAAAATTTAAAAAAGTCATATTTCGGGCCAGGAACTATGCCTATTTAAGAAAGCTGCATATTTGTCCATTTTTTAATATATCTTGCCGACATACCAAAACATGGACTGATATTCCCCAATGTTACTAGGGACGATTGGGACCAATATCAAGTAAAAATTCTTAAATTTTAGACAAATAAATTGAAAAATGCGTTTTCTAGATCGACAAGAACTGACATTAAAGGTGACCTTTACTATATGGAGGTTATACCAAACATGGACCGATATACCCCATTTTTTATAATATCTGTACCAATAGCATCTGTACCAATTTTTGTAAATATCGCTTCATATTTCGATCTGCACTCTGATCACAAGAATACACCGACAGACGGAAATGGCTAAATCGATTCAATAAGTGATTATATGCCTATCGGTATAAACTAAGGGTCTATCTCTTTGATTTTTTAGACGTTTCAAACAGATGCACAAAGTCATAATACCCTGTTCCACAGGTTGGTGTCGGGTAAAAAAACGTACAAAAGAAAAAATACATTTTCTGAAGTATGACCACTACTTCTGCCCTCAATTTTCATTCAATATATTTAATTCTAAAGGTTATCACTCCGGCTTACTAGGGCAACATTTTCTGGGAATTTGAGAAAGATCGTAAGTTCGTTTTATTTTTTTTAAATAAAACGACCTTACGAGAAGTTTGCTACTTTTTTTTGGAAAAATATCCTTTTTGTGCCACTTTTTTAAAAACAAACCCCTTTTTGTGCCACTTTTGGAAATTTCTGAACGGTAACGCTGAACAGGATGCCTTCGGTAGCTTAGTGGTTAGTGCGTTAGACTTGGATCCCGAAGGTGCTGGGTTCAACTCCCAGCCATGGCACCGGAAAAATTTAACATCAACATTCCATGTTTTCATCATTATTCGAGTTTCTGCAGCTAAAAATAACTCACCGGTCGCACTACCACTACAACAACATCGATCACACAATTCAACAGGGAAGCTAAAAATAGACATAACACCATGACGACTATGAACAGAAATGCAGCGCTTCTAGTGGAGAATAGAAACGGCAACACTCAAATAACATCCATTCCCTGATATTAACAGACGAATGTTAATTTACTATCGGACAACATTAAGTAGATGAAAACAACATAAGGTTCCCGCGATAATCGGATATATACCGGAACGAAGTCTGTAATAGAAATAGACTTAAGGATTATCAACTCAGCGTCTCCGAGCTGCTACAACAACAACAACAACAAGGATGATTCAGCGTAATTTGTGAGTGATTAGTGATCAAGGACTGTGGGCCTTATTCATACTAATTTTATGAAGGTTTGAGGAACGTTTTAGCATTGCTAAATTTTTAAATTCATTAATTCGATATCTTCTTCTTCTGTTGACATATTGGTGTCAAATCCACAGACATATGTGGAATATAAAGGCAACACGAGATACGTTACGTTAAGTAACCACAAAGCACGGCTTACCCTTGGTTGCGTTGTAGTAACTGCAACCCGTTTGTCAATACTTTGTTCGAACGGAACAGCTGATATTGTTTTTATTTTGCTTCGTTGAGTTCTTGGTCTTATTCTTGCAAAATTAAGTGGGAAATAAATATTTAAAATTATTTCCAAGTTTTTGAATAAAATAATTATTATAATATGTAAAATTTATGCACTAAGAAGAAAAAGCTTTGACAAAATATGGCGGGGAACAGATCGCACTATGTATTGCCTTCAAATTATGGGCACTGGAATGTTTCCAGCTCAAGAATGCAGGTAAATTTATGGAGTAGTACAGTGAAAGCCCCAAGACCGTTACAGTAGGTATATGGTATATGATAAAAAATATTTTACTTGATAATTTTACGATTTTTTATGCTAAGATTACACTAGTTGTAACTCCTGGAGGTGGACCCATAGTTTATTATACCAATCGTATATGTATCCTCGACCCTTAGAAGGCGTATTCTTGTAATCAATGTACTGGTCACGATTTGTCTTAAGAACGATCACTATTTAAATTGATGAAAATCTGTTCAGATTTCGTTATGGTAGCCCAGATATATTTGTACATATGTATCTCCGAGCTGGCATCAATTGCCATATCTGACGAGGCTTCTGAGCCTAAAGTTCACCAAAATCACTACAAATTATCAGTGGTGGTCGACTCTAGTATAATGTAGGGGACGACCACATTCGTCATCGATTCTAGTATAGTGTAGAGGACGACTATAGTGGTGCTCGATTCTGGTAATAGTGTAGAGGACAGGAGATGACAACAATGTTTGTCGACTCGTAGTATAGAAGACGACCACTATGGTGTTCGGTTCTAGTATAGTGCAGATGACCCTATCAAAGCTACGCTTTCAATGCTACATTTCTCATAATCCAACTGCATCAACTCACCCTAGAATACACTGCGGTACTGTTTATTTTTGGTTATAACAGTTGGAAGTGAACGATATGGACTCGTAGTTTAATAAATCAATCGTCTCAGAATTACTGGTAAATGTATCCTTGGTCCTTAGAAGATTTATCCTTGTAATCTAATTACAGATAACAAATATGCTCCGATTACTACCAGGAACTTATTTTTGTCTCAAAGAAGATCACTATTTAAATAAATGAAAATCACTTCAGATTTAGTTGACATATATTGCCATATCTGACGGAGCTACAGGGCCTAAAGTAGAATAGTGTTGGTCGACTTTCATATAGTGTAGAAGACGACCACAGTCGTGGTCGACTATAGTATAGAAAGCAAAACCGTGGTGTTTGACTCTAGTATAGAAGACGACACTGTGGTTTTCGAATCTAGTATAGTGCGGAGGAACCTATTAAATATACACCATCAATCCCTCACTCCTCATAATCCCACTGCGTCAACTCTACCCTATTTATTGCAATTTGATGGATTTCTATTGCTATTTGCATATGACTGCATAAATTTGGATATAATATTGATGCGTTCGCATACGTAGTTCTACACACGAGTGAGTACATTTATATTTATTTGCTTATTTGAAATATTTGCATATGTATACAACAAGTATATAATGAAAAACATTTTGAAAATTTTATATGAACTCGTCGTGGCCCTCTCCAGCCACCCCAGCCAAAAATCCCGCCTCATTATGTGCGCTGAATTGATCCTTAGAGCGAGATATCCTCGGCGTCGGAATTATTTGGCAAATTCCCACAATAGTTTTGACTCGTCAGTCAGTCACAATGAATATAAACGTTCAGATATTTGTGTATATTATATACCAGCTGAATGTTTGCATTAAGGTTTGTGAAAATAAATATTATTATGTCATTACTAAGCTTTTATTGTTATTTGTTTAAGTGCTTTTGCTGGAGGAGTAGGAGAGAGGGAGTACCAAAGTGAAATGATATAATTTATGGCATATTTGATTTGGATTGGATGGAATTTTGAAGAAATGAAATGAACATTTAAAATTCGAATTCCATTTCCATTTGGAGAGGATAGTCAAAGACTGAATAGAGGATTTAGATGGGATTTCAGTTAAGTATGTATTTGTTAATTTTAATTTTAATTTAAGTTCCTTTTTAATATAAAAATTATATACATTTTTTATCAATATTAGGTATTAATGCAAGTGTCATAGCAACTTTATTTAAATAACGTTAAACATGATATTATTCTAATGACAATTTTTAATGAAATGATATAATTTATTAGATATTTGATCTAGGTATATTGCATTTGGAATAATTAAAGGAGAATGTATATCAAATTCTAATTCAATATCGTAAGTGAAAATTTCAATGCATAATTTAGGTTGGAAATTGGAGTTTTAGTTATGTATTTATTTTAATATAATATCATAGTTACTTATTTCTAATATCGTTCAATATTTCTTTAATATTCTAATGAACATTTCAAATTTCTCTCTATGTATATACAAGGTGGCGCAAAAGTAATCCTCCTATCAGAAAATGCTATAAATTTTGCGATTGGCCCCTAATGTCAGTTCTGTTTTGACATTTGTGTAGTAAACACATGCGAAATACACGTTAATAAAAAATGTTACGCTACACTGCTTACTATGATTTTAGTAACAAATGGTCTCTCAGTTGTATCGCTTGGCTCAATTCATGAATGGCCCTATGAAAATAGGCCACGTTAATTGTCTGCCCAGTCACACTAATGAATCGCTTCATTAATCATGATGAATGATATGAATAAACGTCATTCCACTTCTCTCCCCCTCAATAAACCGGTATATAGTCCATATTCTAACTATTCTAACTGCCCGTCTGCCACCCTAGCAAACAATTTTCCAAATGACGTCTTAAATATCAAATGACTATTATATGAATGAGTGTCCTGACATTCAAATATGTAGTCGCCATTTGACAAGACAAGTAAAAATCAATAAAAACGACCATTCCATGGAGGAAAAAAAATAAACGTCAAAGTCATTCAATATTTACATATGTTTGAGTATTCATTACATTGGCTCTGAAGTTTTTTTTTCGTTTTCCTTCTTCGTGGTTGGTATGTAAATATACTTGCCCTTAACATACATTAATCATGACAGAGACTCCGTTCTAGATAAACTGATACTGAAAGGGAAGAACCCTCCCGACCTCCCCCTCCCACAAAACTTTCCGCTAAGAAAATAGAGGGAGAGAGAAAGCGAAAAACAACTTTAGGCCAATGCCAATCAGTCGCACCACCAATCATCATTATTCAATGTATAGGAAATCAACGCCTTGCGCGGACGGTGGAGGGCAGTAGGCGTCACCTGCCGTTCGTAATCTATACAAAACACTCCGAGAGACATAGCAAACAAAAATGATATATGGAAATATATGTATTAGGGTGTTCAGCATATACATAGTTTTCAGAATCTTTAGAAGCAGAACTTACGTAGCACAGAAAAAATATAGTCTGCTCTTAAAGGATAGACTATAATAATAATAGATAATAATAGAGAACAATCGATAGGCCTATTATTAAAAATGTACATATTTATATTAAAGACAAGGGGCATTATTTGTAATCATTTAAATAAGGTTTGATGAACATATTCTTTAAATTATTATGAATCGGACCCACTGTCTTTGATCTAGAGCCAAATACAATACACGTTTAAGTTATGTTAATTACATAGGTTAGGTTAGGTTATAAAAGGATGTCACTAGAGCTTGTTTAGTTCCTAAAACGGGACGCAGTTTGATCCACTATTGATATTTAAATTCTAGAAAATAAATCGGTGTACATTTTAACCCCATTTAGCCCTGTGTTCGATTAAAAGAACACTTTTGCCCACACTTTTCTATAGTTTTCTTCGTTATCTTACACAGTTCAACAAAAAAACATTTTTTGCTGCGAAATGAGATATTGTAATCGATTTGGATATGTGGGATAATACAGTTCTCAGCCTAAAAGGTTTAACCACATTTTTTAACATTCCTAGAGAACCATTTATACGAAGTCTCCCGGGAAAGTTCTAAAGAATCCAAAACTAAACTTCTTTTAAAACAATATCTTCATCCGCTCACCGGTTTGTAAGATACCCTACAAGATATGACAAAGAACAACTCAAATTGTTTTAGAAAGTTTTTAAATAATTTTAAATAAATTCTTCATAAAAACATCGAAAAATTTACAAATCATTATGTTTTTATTATTTTATCGTAAGGTATGATCGGTCACGAATAACACGAGACTATTCCCCTTTCCCCACCCTTCAACCATACGAGTCCCCACAACCATGTTCGAAATATTCATGTCATTTCACGCAAAAAAAATTATCGGCAATTATATTCGTTTTTATTTCAAATGTTTTATCTAAAATTTCGTTGAAATTGTCTTTTTATTGAACATTTCGCTGAAATTGTTTTTTTTTTGTGCAAAATTTTCGTTGATTATGAATTTTTCTACAAAATCGCTTCGGGCAAATCTCAGAATAGATATTTTAAAAGATATTGTAGAAATTTAATTTTTCTACAAAATTTGGTAAAAATTTAATTTTTCTTGAAAATTTCGTTGAAATATCATTTATTAAATTACTTTAATACTGTATTTTTTACAAAATGTAAAAAAAGGAATTTTTGTAAAAAAAGGAATTTTTCTGAAAAAATGAAATTTCAATTTTCAAGAAAAATTTAATTTGCATGCAATTTTCTCGAAAAAAGAACTTTCGTACAAAAAGGAATGTTTCTAGAAAAAAACAAAATTATGTTGAAAAGTTTCTAGAAATTAAAGATAGTTCGTTGACTTGACAGGCCAAGAAGAATATTTTCAAGAAAAAAAAATTACAACGTAATTGTCTAGAAAAAGGCAACTTCGAAGAAATTTTCTAGAAAAAAAGAAATTTTCTAGAAAAATTGAATTTTGACAAATATGTTTAACAAAACGAAATTTTCTAGAAAAAATTATTTTCGACAAGATTTTCAAAAAGTGCAATTTCAACGAAATTTTCTATAAAAAAATTTTATATAAAAATCCAATTTTTAACGACTTTTTAAAAAGATTAAAATTTTGACAAAAAAATTTATAAAAGTGAGATTTTTATTCATTCTTAAATAAAAATGCATTTTCGACGAAATTTTCGAAAAAAAATACAATTTGTTAAAATTTTTTATACAAATTAATTTTTTTTTTGTAAAAATATATATTGTACTATGTAAATCAGCGAAGGACATAAATATTCTATGTTTCAAATGTTTTATTAAAAATTTCGTTGAAATTGCATTTTTTACACAAACGATCGAATCCATTAAAATTGCTTTATTGAAATTTGTTAAAAATTGTATATTTCTGAAAATTTTTGTTGAAATTTAATTTTTTCGAAAAACTTTGTGTGTGCATTTTTTTACAAAATGCCATCGAAATTGCTTTATTCTAGAAAATTTCTTGAAATCAAAGGTCGTTGAAGTATTAATGGTCATCGAACGAATTTTTTTGGAAAAAATTTAATTAAAAAAAAAATTCTAGAAAAATTATATTCTATTTTTTTTAAAAAAATCATTTGACGTAATTTTTTTTAATAAATGCAATTTCGAAGAAATTTTATGGTAAAATGCAATGAAATAAATTTTAATTAAAATTGATTTTTTCTACAAAATTTGGTTGAAATTGAATATTTCTTGAAGATTTCGTCGAATGTATATTTTTTAAATAAAAATGGAATTTTTTTCAAGATGTCATCAAAATTCTACATTTCCAGAAAATATCGTTAAAGTTTTATTTTTTTCAGAAAATTTCATTTTTTTTTCAAAACGTCAACAAAATTGCATTTTTCTAGAAAATTCCTTGAAATTAAAGGTCTAAGGACTGTATGAAAATTTTGTAGAAAAATGGAATTTCAACAAAATTTTCTAGAAAAGTTGAATATCAACAAAATTTTCTAGAAAAATTTACTTTTTTATAAATTTTTAAAAAATGTAATTTCGAAGAAAAAAAAAATTATGGAAATGTAATTTTTAACGAAAATTTTGCATTTTTCTAGAAAAAAAATTCTATTAAAATTGCTTTTTGCTACAAAGTTTGGTTGAAATTGAATATTTCTTGCAGATTTCGTCAAAATTTCATTTTTTTGAAATTAAAATTTCTTTGAAATTGTATTTTTTTGTAAAATGTCATCAAAATTTTTTTAGGAAAATCTATTTTCGAAAAATGCACTTTTGAAGACTTTCAAAAATACAAATTTTAACAAAATTTTCTATAGAACTGAAATTGGTTTTTTCTACAAAATTGTTTTCTAGCAAATCCATTTATGTTGATATTTCTTTTGAAGGATTTGTAGAAATTGCATTTTTCTACAAAATTTGGTTAAAATTCAATATTTCCTGAAAATGTTTGAAATTACAATAACTTTGATATTGCATTTTTTTCTAAAATGTCAGCAAAATTTTCTAGAAAATTTTTGGAAATTAAAGGTCGTAGGATTGTATTAAAAGACGTCAAAGGAAATTTTCTGGAAAAAAAGAAATTTTCCAAAATTTTTCTAGAAAAAAGCAATTTCGAAGAAATTTTCCAAAAAAAAAGTAATTTTGAAGAAATTTTCTAGAAAAACAACCGAAATTTTCTAGAAAAATATATTTTGACTAAATTTTTGAGAAAAACAGGCATTTTCTAGAAAAATTTGTTCTAAAATTTTTTTAAAAAAATTCATTTCGACGTAATTTTGTATAAATAAAAATGCAATTGCGAAGAACTTTTATGGAAAAACTTTATTTAAAAATACCAAATTTGGAAAAAAAAATGCTATTAAAATTGTATTTTTCTACAAAATTTGGTTGGAATTGAATACTTCGAAATTTAGTTTTTTTTTTAATTAAAATGGCTTTGAAATTGCATTTTTTTTTTGCAAAATGTCACCAAAATTGAATTTTTCTAGAAAATTTGTTGCAATTAAAGGTGGTAGGACTGTTTTAAAAGACGCCTAAGGAAATTTTCTGGAAAAAATTCAATTACAAAAAAATTTTCTAGAAGAATGCAATTTTGAAGAAATTTTCTGGAATAATGTAATTTTAAAGAAATTTTCTAGAAAAAAACCGACATTTTATAGAAAAATACGTTTTGACGAAATTTTCGAGAAAAATTTGAATTTTTCTATAAAAATTTATTTTCTATTTTTTTTTTTTAAAAATTCATTACGACGTAATTTTGTTTATAAAATGCAATTTCGAGGAAATTTTATGGAAAAATATAATTTAAAAATACCAATTTTGAAAGAAATCTATTAAAAATAAGTTGAAATTGAATATTTTTTTCAGATTTCGTCAAAATTAAATTTTTTGAAGTTTGAAAATGGATTTTTTTTTTGCAAAACACCATTAAAATGTAATCCTTCTAGAAAATTTCGTTAGTTTTATTTTTTTTCAGAAAATATAATTTTTTTTTTCAAAATCTCAACAAATTTTTCTTGAGAATTTCTTGAAATTAATTATTGTAGGACTGTATAAAAAGCCGTCGAAGGAAGTTTTCTGGAAAAAATTAAATTTCAACAAAATTTTGTAGATAAATGAAATTTTTAAGAAATTTCAAAAAAAAAAACTCGAAATTTTCAAGAAAACTTATTTTCTATAAATTTTTCAAAGAATGGATTTCGACCTAATTTTGTTTAAACGCAATTTCTCAGAAATTTTATGGAAAAATTAAATTTTCAACGAATTTTTTTTAGAAAAATTAAAATTTTTTTTTTTAGATAAAAAAAATTTTGTTTGAAATTAAATATTTCGTCAAGATTTTATTTTATTAAATTAAAATTAATTGAAACTGCATTTTTGCAAAATGTCATTAAAATTTAAATTTTTTAGAAAAATGTATTTATTTTAGAAAATTTCGTTTAAACTTTCGGGAAATTTCCTTCGTCGGCAGTCAATACAGTCAACGAAATTTAATTTCTAGAAATTTTTTAAAAAAACTGCAGTTTTGATGGTATCTTTTAAAAAAGAAAATTCTAGAAAAATTTAATTTCAAGGACATTTTCTAGAAAAATGAAATTTGTACAAAAATTTATTTTCGACAGAACTTAAAAAAAAAATAATTTCGACGACATTTTAAATTCAAAGTAATTTAGAAAAATTTTATGGAATACTGAAATTTTCAACGAATTTTTAAGAAAAATTAAATTTTGAAGACTGTTTTAAAAATTGCAAATTTTGACAAAATGTTCTATAAACAATGTTATTAATTTTTGGATAGAATTTTTTTATAAAAATTAAATTTTGCAGAATTTTTCTATAGAAATGCAATTTCCATTACATTTTCATTAATATAACGATATTCTAATAATGCTAGGTGCAAAAAGGTAGTTTTTCAGGAAAGGCGAACAGAGTTTGATGATTTTTTTTTAGATTTGTGTGGAATTCCTTTATAATGCAAATCGAATGACCTGTACTGTTTTGTGAATAAATTTGACGGATAAACAAAAAATTTTGACTGAATTTTTAAAAAAAAATAAATCTAAAATTAAAAATATGCAAAAAATGAGTAAGCAAATTTGAAGCCAATATATTTTGTAGACTTATAATACTTCGAACCTTTTTTCGACTTTTCCAAATCCAAAATTTCGGTTTACCCTATTATACCACCCCTTCGCCCTAGAAACACACATGTGTATAAGTATGTACATATACATACATGCCAAAGTTACTAAGGATACGTGTATGCATGTGAATGAAGGTATTTTCACCACAACTAATTTGAAATTCATCAATACCAGCTCCAATGGATGGAATGACAGAAAAACAAAAACAACCACAACAACAATGGCTACCAAGTCCAAGACTCAAATAAAGGACCCACATTCATCAATGGCATATACTAGTCGTAAATGAATGACCTGAAATGAATGAATGAATACGTATCTATCGACATGGGGTAGAAAGAAAACAGAAGAAAAAAAAATTAACGATACAAAAATAAACGCATACTTAAATGTAATATAATATACGACTATATCTGTGCGCCAAAGGAAGAAAAAAGGATCAAAAGGAGACCACAGCAACAAAAAAAGCTGGCAACTCTCAACTGTTTGTGGTTACAATTTAACATATCATTGACACCATTCACAAACGTCCAACAAAGGATCTGTCGTCGTCGTGGACACATTCGGTTGTCATTAACAATAAATGATGGGCGAATGGTAATGGAAGAAGACCTCAGATGCCTTTCAACTAATTTGTTTTTTTTTTATCGTGTTTCATCCAACTTCATTCATTACAGTTCATTATAATAATTTTATGTCATTTCTCTTGTTATTTCTGATTGAGTTTTTTTTTCGTCGCTTTAACAATCGGAAAATCAATGGAAATCCAATGAAAAGCCAATGAATTAATTGTTTGATTTTTCTGTGGTTTCTACTAATTAAGATAAAATGTAAAAAATGAACTAATAATAATGATGTCGTTTATGTGAAATAAATTAAATTACTGGTTTAAATAAATTAATTGCAAAAAATTAATAAAAAATGGTTTTACATGCATAGATTTTTCTGTATAGTATTCGAATTATACGGAAGAGAAATTAGTAAGGAAAGACTAAAGTCGGGCGGGGCCCACTGTATAACAACAATTGCACGAATGGGAATTTTCCACAATCCACAATCCATGGGTGTTTTTGGTCCCTTTTGTGGAGAAGGGTAAAAATCACCACTATAACGGGTGTTTAACGGGTCAAAATGTTCAACAAAAATATTTTCCATAAAATTCTACTATAAGTCTCTGAATACACCATAATTCAAATTTCATCTTAAATGCCAGAAATAAGTTAAATCTAAAAAAATTTATTTTTTATCTTAATTTCATACTTTATTTTTTACTTATTTCTGGCATTTAAGTCAAGGTTTTGAGTTTTTGTGAATTCAAAGATATATAGTAGAATTTTATGAAAAATATTTTTCTAGAACATTTGACTCGTTAGACACCTGTTTTAGGGGCGATTTTTACCCCCTTCAACAAAAGGGACCATAAAGACCCCCTAGATTGTGGAGCTAGAGTGTTAAAATGTTCAACAAAAATGTTCCGCGTAGTGTTCTAAGTAATGTTGCTGAACATATCCTATATATATATATATAATGTAAGGATCACAGAGTTTTCTATGCCAATTCACCATAAGGATGTGTAAAAGGGGGAAATATTGTCCCCACTCTAAAATGACCACTATACTTAAACTTTCAAAACGCCGATAAAAATATATTCTTTTTTTACCCCCTCTACCAGAATCCGTTGTCAAAACCTTGTGAGAACTGGTGCATTGTCGTGCTGAAACAACACTTTCTTTTTCGTCAAATACGGAAAATTTCCTTAAATTAAGCACATAAACGCTACAATAAGTTAGTATAATACACGCCATTGATTATTCTTCCTTTTTGAAGAATGTGACAATCCTTCAAGGAGGTTGGGAATTGAGTCCAGTGCCTTCTGCAGAAGCTGTGAAGATGAGGAGGAAGTGAAGGGCATTGAACACCTGCTTTGTTACTGTCCCGCATTGAGTAAACGATATCACGACTCGGCCTTTCTAGGAAGTCTGGCAGATCTTGCCGGCACCAATATTCTTATAATTGATAACTTTGTGTTTCAAACAGGTCGGTTCCGATGAGGGGTAACTGGGCTCATGTTATCACTGGACTATTGGTTTATGTGAGCTGATAACTCCGGCTACCACCCTAACCTAGTCTAACATCAGCCTGGTTTGATAAAGCCCCAAAGAAATGTTAGCCTAGGATAAAGTGTACACGTAACATGCACTAAATGAGTTCTATTGATTCCTCCTCGCCGAAGCTTCTGTAAAAGTTAAGATCTGTAGTCCCCTTCGTACCGCCCAATAAGGCAGCGAGTCGTCATTACAAGCACCATAAGTAAGACGTTCGGTCTCGATAACGACCACAGAACGTTGATGAGTTTCAAGTAGGGCCATATAAATGTCGCTTGGAATGTACACAGGTCCTAAGTAGTGACCATCTGTCCTGTTGTTGTCCACTCTCAAGAGGAGCTGCATGTTGCCAAAGTCCAAACCAATCCCTCTGAAGTATGTGAGGTAGTTCCTTGTCTTACAAGTTCAATTGCTTTGCATTTCACCGGAATGTTCCTGTAGCCCGTCACGAAAATCAGGTGAATATAGCACTGTTATGCCATCTCGTTTAGAGATCTGCGAAAGTCGAGAGTAGTTCTTAAAAGTTCAGGAAGCCAGTTTTCAGGGACTTTATAGCAGCCTTACTATCAGAGGAAATATTGTAAGCGACTTTAGCCAGAACATTGATTTTCAGTCATTCTACTCTTATCTAATAGAAAAGATTTCTGTGTGGTAAAAACTATAGTGGTCAGGAAGTCTTTTTACAATGGATAATTCAAGTTCCTCAGAGAAGACACTAAAGTCCACTTGGTTGTTGAGTTGGGAACCTTTTGTATGGAAGTTCACAAAATTCCAATGTACTGGAATGCGACCATTCCATTCTGATCTATCAGGTATAAATCCTTCTAGTCAAAAAGATGTTCAGACATATTGTAATCAACAGTGCCTGTAAGATTAAGCATTGTATCTAGACAGTATAATCGTAGCAAATTCCTGACCGGAGTGACAAATCCCTAATTGTCACTCTGCAGTTGATGCAGAACATTGGATTGATATAAAGTGTTGCGATATTACAATTAGTATAACATTTAGTCACTCAGTTCGTGTCGTTCTCATCGCACCAGTGATACACATACTAGCAGACATTTGGCAAACTTTATTTAGTAGCGCAGAAGGTAGATTTCTGTTGAGACGACAATGTCATACAGCATTATCAGTCTGACTACTGCCGTATAAACTATACACGGGTTCAGAAATCTGGGCTACCTTTGATTCCTTACTCTATACTATATAGGTCTTAATCTATACCATAGGCCTTCTTCTATACCATTGAGGCCTTCCTCTCTACTATAGAGTCGAGTCGATCATTGAGGTCTTCCTCTATACTATGGAGTCAAGTTGACCATTGAGGTCTTCATCTATACTACAGAGTCGTGTCGTCCTCTGAGATCTTCCACTATTCTATAGGGTCGAGTCGACCATTGATGTCATACAGAGTCGTGTCGTCCTCTGAGATCTTCCACTATACTATAGAGTCTAGTCGACCTCTGAAGCCTTCCTCCATCTATAGAGTCGAGTCGACCACTGAGGTTTTCCTCTATACTATAGAGTCGAGTTGACCACTGAGGTCTTGTTTTATACTATGGAGTCGAGTTGACCATTGAGGTCTTCCTCTATACTATAGAGTCGTGTCGTCCCCTGACGCCTCTGTACAGTCCAGTCGGCACACTGAATTCTTCCTCTATATATTTTAGTTTCCAGACGACCACTTAGGTCCCACTAAAATTGCAAATATTGTTGGAAATTTAATATTTTGAGCAATATAAATGATGTGCCATATGTGACGTATAATTGTTATTAATCCAAGAACCATAGGGCGTATACTTTTTACATGCTATTTTGGTGATCATACACAATGACTATATTGCTGATAATCTGGGATACCTTTCATTCCTTACTCTATACTATATACAGTCTTAATCTATACTACAGGCCTTCTTCTATACCACTGAGGTCTGCCTCTATTCTATAGAGTCGAGTCGACCATTGAGGTCTTCCTCAATTCTATAGAGTCGAGTCGACCACTGAGGTCTTGCTCTATACTATAGAATCGAGTCGACCATTGAGGTCTTCCTCTCTACTATAAAGTCGAGTCGATCATTGAGGTCTTACTCTATACTATGGAGTCGAGTTGACCATCGAGGTCTTCCTCTATACTATAGAGGCGTGTCGTCCCCTGAGGTGTTCCTTTATACTATAGAGCCGAGTCGACCATTGAGGTTTTCCCCTGCGTTTTCTTATTGCCCGTTTACAGGTATAAAAAGCTACCCCAGACTTTTTTGATCTTTTCAGAATGTTGGGTTTGAACTTTAACGTACCTTCTAGTAAAATACCTAAGTATTTTGCGCATTCAGGGAAGGGGATTTCAATACCCCTCCAAAGAGACAGGTACAACAAGTTGATACCTAATAACATCTGCTGAAAATAACTACCTTCGGGAAATTGGACCGGTCACCGGTTGGAAAAATCCAAACGTGTTATAGATCCATAGAGGACAGCGATTTTATATGAAAATAAACGGTAACTTTAACATATCCTTGTCATTGGAGGTTGTGAATTTCCAACTTGTGAGATAACGAAGTACTTTTCTAAAAGAATACATCCAGTACCTCACCCTTCAATGTCAACCACCATTAAATATTTATTATTTAATCATTGAAACTGCTCCCAATTAGTCCTCTGCTAAGCAATAGATAACACAATTTGTCATCAACTGATGCACAAAAAACCTAATTGGTCCTTTATTAACAGGTAGATAACCCAACTGACACTTTACTAAGGAGTAGATAACCCAATTTGTCCTCAATTAAGACGTAGATAATCCAATTTGTTGTCATCTAAAAAGTAGATAACCCAACTGACCTTATAGTAAGTAGTAGATAACTCAACTAAGGTATAGATAATCCAATTTGTTGTTATCTAAGGAGTAGTTTACCCAATTTGTTCTCAATTAAGACGTAGATAATCCAATTTGTTGTCATCTAAGGAGTAGATAACCCAACGGACATTGTAGTAAATAGTAGATAACTCAACTAGCCCTCTACTAGGGAGTATATAACTGAATTGGTCCCCAAATATAGAGTATATAACTCAACGTTTCGCATACTAAGGAGTAGATAACCCTACTGGTCGGCTACGAAGCAGTAGATTTCTCTGATTCAGTCGTGTGATGACATACCAATACCGCCAATTTTAATTAATAAACTGATATCAATCATTCCCTTCGTGATCAGCTCAGTGATAGGCCCCAATTTATACAGTACTGTTATAAGTAGTCTCCGGTAAATTGACACCTCATTTCCCATAGGGCAGTTATGTCTTGGTGGGATCGCCAGCCTATCTTGCGGTTGCATGAAGAACCTGTGGAAGGCTGTCTCTAAGAGTACTCGGAAACTTCCATCTAACAGTAGAAGTACTGGTGTAAAAGATTACATTCAGTACCTGACCCTTCAATCTCAGACAGCATACATCTCATTCGAAACCATTAAATGTTTATTATTTAATCATTGAATTTTGAAAAATGCTATGCAATATATAACACAATTTGTCATCAACTGATGCATAGACAACCTAACTGGTCTTTTATCAAGAAGTAGATAACCCAACTGGCCCTTTACTAAGGAGTAGATAACCGAATTTGTCGTCAATTAATACATTTTGTTGTTATCTAAGGTCTCCTCCTCCACCAATTTGTCCTCAAATAAGACTTAGATAATCCGATTTGTTGTCATCTAAGGAATAGATAACCCAACTAGCATTATATTAAGTAGTACATAACTCAACTAAGGCCTAGATTATCTTATTTGTTGTTATCTAAGGAGTAGATAACCCTATTTGTCCTCAATTAAGACGTAGATAATCCAATTTGTGGTCATCTAAGGAGTAGATAACTCAACTAACATTATAGTATGTAGTAGATAACTCAACTAGCCCTCTATTAAGGAGTATATAACCGAACTGGTCTCCGAATATGGAGTAGATAACTCTACTTTTCGCATACTAAGGAATAGATAACCCAACTGGTCGGCCACTAAGCTGTAGATTTCTCTGATTCAGTCCCACGTCCAACAATTTTGTTCGTTGCATTCAACATTAATAAACTAATGCCAATCATACCCTTCGTGATCAGGTCAGTGATAGGCCCCAATTTAAATTGACACTTCAATTCCCGTAGGGTAGTTATGTCTTGGTCGGTTTCAAACCAGAACCATTGTCGCAAGCCCATTTTTCGGTTGTATGAATGACCTGCGGTCTCTAAAAGTACTCGGAAACTTCGCTCTAATAGCTATTGCCACGTCACCTGCCAAGGCAATAACCTTAACATCAATCTTCTCCTGAGAAAGCAGAATATTGTTCATGGAAAAATTCCATAGCAGATGAGGCAGTACTCTGACAACTTTATTGAGGTCAGTTGACCCTAAGCTAGCTGAAATGCCTGTCTTAATCAGAAGGTTATAACTGAGACTTTCTGTATTGTTGTCAATCCCCAGGGTTATTGAAGGGCCCTTCTTTATTTAAGAAATCTACCGTTGTATATTCCTTAACAGAGCGAAATCCTTCAACAAAGCTGACTAGGTAGTGCAGGGCCGTTTCGAGGGATTTTCCTTGCTGCAGGAATGCTGTTGATTGGGCAGTAGCCTGTTATACATTTTAGTCCTAAGGTATCTCTGATGATAGGCTAATCGACCGGAAATCCTTAGGAGGGACGGCTTTCGCGCTTCTGGGATGAAGGCATTCTTGAATCCCCTCTCCATTTTGTTGGTATATAGGTTTGATTGATACAAAAAGTATAGAGCCGCCTGAGACAGAGAGCCATTGTATCAGCCGCTGCCTGTAGCTCCGCCGGCGAACCATTGTCTGGTTCTGGTGACTTAAAAGGTTTAAAGCTTAGTCCAAAGCCAGCCACTGCCTGTAGCTCCGCCGGCGAGAGATTGACTGGTTCTGGTGACTTAAGAGGTTTAAGCTTTTAATGACCCAAAGAATTCTAGATGCGGTTATAATCTCGCTGGCCTCTGGTGGCTGCGTTCTCTGATGTCTGCGCTTCAACAGAATCCCCAGTTGAAGTATTCAATTCCTCGTCAGTGTTGCCCGGGAAGTGAGTATACAGGAGCTCCCCCAACGATTCCTCACTTGACGTAGTCGAAGAACTATCATCTTTTTTTGATTTACCCAATTGTTCAAAGTGTTTAAGGTCTCTGGTAAGGAAATCATATCTCTATTCTCTCCCTTACTAACCTGCTGAATAGGTTGCAAACTTATTGCTGGCAAAGCTATGAGTAAGAGTTATGACTCCGGATTTTTAGGTTCGTTTACTCTTAGGTACATAAAATGGGAATATACTAGTATTATATATTCTCAATTCTTCTCCAATCTTTGTCCCTTATATGCCTTTGTCACCTCTTAATTATTATTTTATATCTTTTCAATTTGTCTACTCTTCAGCCCTTTCTGTCTAGCTTTTTGAGTGTTGAAGAGTTTGTTTTTTCAAATAAAATTATTTCTTAATCAAAGACACAAACCTTTTGGTCTATTTGTCCCTGCAAAATTTGCATATACTCAAAGGAGAGAGAGACATTCCCACAATGATGTTATTCAATATTGTGTGGGGGTCTTAATGAGCGAGAGCTAGACAGACAATCTCCGACCAATTTCTTTTTGAATAAAGAACAAACACGGGTAGTCCCTGTTTTTGAATGCATTTTAATTTGCTTTGAACCAAAAACATTTCATATTTTGAGCCTCAGAAAGCGTTGTAATTAAATGTTGTCTCTTGTCTGTCTTTAGTTCTCGCACAAAAGTCCTGCATTAATTTGGTTTCTGAGGCCGTTCATTGTCCAGTCCATTCACGGACTTGGGACAAAGCAAATAAAAGCTTTGCAATTCTTTCATGATGCCTGAAAAGCTATGCTTTGCGTTCATTAACTCATTTATATTTCAGAAAGCGGCTTCTTTGGTGAATGTACCGAAAAAAATCGCAAAAAATCCGAGAAGACCGTTTTATTTTGAACATTTTTAAATAGTTTCGCGGAACAACGAACAAAAAAACACGAGAAATAAATATCCGCGGAAACATTTTATAATTTATCATGGTTTTTATATGACCTGTGTGTTGTAGTCTGTAGGCAAAAGAAAAAAATATGAAATATACCCGACTCGGAGCAAAGTTCCCAATTTATTTATGGACAAGGCACAGCGTAAAAAAAGATTTAGTGAGGGGGAACATTTCTGCGCGTAATTAGCAGTGGTTTTTTGCACTACTATTAAAAGTGAGTGCCAACATAAAAAAGAACGTAATAAATCGCTAGGTTTCCTTTGTTTTATATACATATTAACATTAGGGTGTATAGCAAGAACTTTGTCATAGGGTCAGCTCGCGGGCCATAAAATTGACTGAAAGCGATAATTAACATCCAGACAATATGAGTATAATGGAAAAATGACCTAAGGTTCTCAATCCCCAAGATTTACAGAAACTTTAATATCCAGACAATATGAGAATGATGAAAAAATAACATAAGTTTCACATTACCTAGGTTAGGTTGAATGGGTTGTCCGCTGTTTTCGGCCAGTTCACTCGAAGCCAGTTGCCCCATTGTGTTACCCTGTGAAAAAGTTGTAATATAATAGAGGGAAGAGATATAGAGGAGAAGGCAATTGTGGGATGAAGGATTATCGGAACGTTTGCTAAGTCGGCCAGGCTTGTGAAGTGATTACTTCCAAGGTAACGGGGTTTCCAATAGGGATGATATGATTTTGAAGGACGTTTCGGGCATTTGTAATATGTCATGATCTGTCATTTGTTTTTCATTGTATTCAGTAGTGTTTACAATTTCATCATGGAAGAGATATACGTAAGAACAACGTTTACAAATTGTTCGGTTTTATTATCAAAATAATCGTTCTCCAATTGCAACGGTTCGCGCGCTAAGTAAATTTTTTTTAAATCCAACAAAACACTTTCCAGTCGACCTACGATCTTGACACCCATGAGCAATATTTTAGCTCTTGTTAAGAGATATATTTTTGCCATTGACCGATTCCCCATCCGACGTACCGTTAAGGAGCTAGAGCAAAAATTAACTTTCCGTTCACATCTGAAAATGACGCCAAGTCCATTTAAAAAAAAAAAAAAAAAACATTTTCCAATCGACCTACGACCTTGACATCCATGACCAATATTTTAGCTCTCGTTAAGTGCTATCTTTTTGCCATTGACCGATTGTGGCCACACAGCACATGAAACAATTGAATTGTTGCGAGAAAAGTTTGGAGATTCTTTTATTTCAAGAAATTTTGATTCTGAATGGCCTCCAAGAAGTAGTGATTTAACACCATTAGACTATTTCTTGTGGGGTTATTTGAAGTCATTGGTCCTTCGAAATAAACCAGACTCTCTTCAAGCTTTACACGTCAATATTGAACGTGCCATTCATGACATACGACTTGATTTAGTCGAAAAAGTGTTCGAAAATTGGGTTCATCGAATTCGTTTCTGCAGAAGAAGTCGTGGCGTCGTCGAGGCCATTTGAATCACGTTTTATTTAGAACTTAATTGTATCGATTGTACTTGCCATTAAATAAAAAAATTTTGAATTTCCTTAACAGTAAGTGTTTTTTTTCAAAGAAATCATATTGCTTTTATTGGGAAACCCTGTAGAAGTGTCTTTTCTCTTGGAGTTCTGAGTTTGTACAAAGCAAATGCTAAATTGATTCTTCCTCGTCTTCGTTCAAACAACTCCTACAGTAGTCCTCATGTGGAAGGCTAATACGTTCTGGCATCGTTCGGTCGATCGTACAGTGTCCAGTTAGGATCACAGTTGTTGTTGTAGCAGCTTGGAGACGACTTGTGTTGAGTTTTTGTTGCACTGGTTGTGCGTTCCATGAGTTATTTTTACCTGCAGAAACTTATGATGAAAAAATTGTGATGAAAACGTCAAATGTTGATGTTCAATTTTCCGGTGTCCTGGCTGGGAATTGAACCCAGCACCTTCGGAATCCAACTCTAACCCACTAACCACAAGCTACCGAAGGCTCTAGTAAGAGTGCCAAACGTCAACAGCTTGTTTGTTCTGTTCTCTACAACTGATGTTTCGTCATAGATTTATGGTGATTCTACTGTTGTGAATCGCTGCCCATCTTGACTTCGTCTCCGTGTTTGCCATGTCATCTATAAACTTAGATAGTTCCTCAAATGGTATACCCACGTTTGAGATCGCGTTATGCCGTGTGTCTGGTTTTGGGCGAAGGAAGTTATGGGCACATCGTGATTTGATTATTTTGAGTTCAGTACTTTGAGGGCAGCCATAATATCCACATAAATCCGGATTTTCGAGGGGCGGCTGTCCCGTTCCAGGATTTTCTTGCCGGCGATTTGTATGGCGTGCAGTACGTTAATAATCGTTCCGATATCCTGAGGCATAGAGTCTCATAATAGACTTCTGACCCTCTTCGCAGCTCCATCTTGGAGCCGCTCGAATAGATTGAGATTTCATTCTCTGTGATTTCAGAGTTAGCTATCCAATCTCTACGGCAGAGTATGTATGTAGTGAATGCTCTGGTCTATTTACTTGTGGTGGTAGATAGTCGGACATATGCTCTAGTTCACCATGTATATCGATTGAGTCAGAAAGTTGCTGTGTCCATTCGTGTTACACTTAATCATACCAAGTTCTCTTAGTCTAATTGCAACTTTAGCTACGCAGCTCTGCATGTTCACTATAGTATCCAGTCCTGCTTGTGGTGTTGATCGCTGGATTTTGTTCAGGTTTGTGATATACGATGGCGGTCCCAAAATTAGCCTACCTAACAAAGAAACAACAACAAATTTAGGTAAAATAAATCTAATACCCTTAGAGACTTTCTACCGAAGGCCCTTCATACAATCTCAAGATGGTCTTCCGATAATGGTCTTGGTGTGAACCCGACCAAAACAGAATTAGTTCTTTTCAGCAGGAGATATAAGGTACCAACAGGTGCACCGGTCTCCTTGGTGGGTACTAAAATTCCTTTTCTGAAAGCGCAAAATACTTAGGTGTTTTTCTAGACAGGAAGTTGAACTTCGAATTAAACATTTTGGAAAGAGCAACGAAGGCTGTGGTGGCGCATATACCTGTAAAGTAATAGGAAGACGCTAGGGTTTGAACTCACGTATAGTTTATTGGTTATATACGGCAGTAGTCCGACTGATAATGCTGTACGACATTGTCGTCTGCTGGACAGCTCTGCAGAAATCCAAACTCCGCGCGATACAAATCATAATTCAACAAATGGCTGCTTTATAATACACTGGTGTGTTGAAAACGACACCAACCGAGGCAAGAAATGTTATACTACTTTTAATGCCGCTTGACATTATAGAAAATGGCCAGAAAATGGCTACGGACGTAGTGCCATTGTAGACACAATGTCTGACCTTCCGAGCATTGTTGATTACAGTATGGCTGAATCACGTGTTGACAGGAAGTATCTCACTCTACTGCTATCAAGTCCCCGCAATCTATATTCCTGAGTTCAAAAATTACCTTCGACTGTCGCAGATCTTTAATGAGATGGTTCAATATTCACCTGAAATGAATGCCGGGCCATAGGGACATACCAGAGTACTGCAAAGCAGTCTAAACTGCCTAAACTGGACGCACCAACACCCAAGTTAATGAGGATTTAAAAATAAATCTCAGTAGTGGAATAATCAATTTAATATCATATCTCCAATATCGGACCTATATATTTGTTTCTTTTTTGTGGCAGCGCACCAAAGCCCTGCTGCGGTTGTCTTGCGTCATGACGGGTCACTGCTTCATTGGACTTCACTCCGAGAAATTGAAGATATTATATAATGACCTTTGCCAGAAGCTGTGGAGACGATGGTGTGAATAAATCCACCTTCTGTGTCTGCGCCCAGATCTCTCTGGAAGGCGACATGCTGCCCTAACAATCAAATTGCAGCCCCAACAATCAAATTAAGAGATGGTGAGTGCCCTTACGGCAAAAAATGATAGGTGATCTCTAATCAGACACTGCATACATACCAGGTTGATGTGGCCCCGTCTAAACTCCAAAGTTTAAAGGATTTAAAAAATAAATCTCAGTAGTGGAATAAACAATTTAATATTATATTTCCAATATCTTTATTGTGGCAGACGCACCAATGTCCTGCTGTGGCGTAATGACGGCTGACTGCCTTATTGGATGGCACGCCCAAAAATTGAATGTATTGCATAATGACTTTAGCCAGAAGCTGTAAAGACGAAAAGGAGGAGAATCAATATAACACCTTCTGTGTCTGTGTCCCACTCTCTCTGGAAGGTGATATGCAACCCTAGGCTCTAATCTCTTTGGGGGAGTTAGCAAACTTGGTTGATGTTAAAATGCACTAACTTTTGAGCAGTTTTATAGGAATCAAATTGGTTCAAGGGGAGGGTCTAGGAAAAGCTTATGATTTCCCTTACGTACCTGTGTTACCACAATGGAATATATAGTCCAAGTTAGTCTGTTATACTGACTGCCGCCCTTAACCTAAGGTAGGATGAACTGCAACGGTACTTCTCTTGTTTCGGGAGGCAGTATTTTCTCGGCTGGATAGATAATTTTCCACCTAGAGCTATGCTGTAGGTCTGCAGAGGACGAAGTAGAGCTCCAAGGATTTTTTTATACTGCCGATAGGAATCCGATGGGTTTGGCACAGTGATTACTTGACCCAGGTTCTACTTGTCTTGCAGATCTGAGGTTGAGATCGACAGTTTGAAGGTCTAGACCAGAATGTTCCATCGTTAATGTCAACGTTTATTAGCATTTTAGTTGCCTGGCCATCAGGGCTTACCGCAAAGGGTAACTGGGATAGAATTTCTCTTGTTTCCCGAAGCGGCATCTTTTCGGCAGAATAATAGGTGGTAGACTGCCACCTAGAACTATGCTGCCAGAGTGGGTCTGAGAAGCCTCATCAACTATTTCGCAATGAAAATGCTGAAGAACAGATGTAGGTTCGCTATTTTGGACCACTTTGACCAGATGTTGGATCTCTTTTCTGAGATCCTATGATGTGAAAGTGTAGCTAATGTGTAGGAGTGTAGGAGGATGATGTTGATGGCATTCCTAGGTTATTAGCGTTGAAGATGATTCCTAGGTTATTAACGTTCAATGTCACCTAATAGAGAGCTTATCAGCATTCTGAGATCATATGAAATGGGGTTGTAGCATTAAATGTGACTACATCTGGACGCTCTTTCTTGAGATCATATCGAATGAGGATTTGCGCCTAGTGAAGATGTAGCTTGAAGGATCATTTAGATGTTTCTAATAACCTAGTTTGCAATGCCACCTAACAGAGATCATCTCAGCCTCGTTTTGTAGGTGATCCTTCCGAGTTTTGTGATAGCCTGTATCGATTCCGAGAGCGGCGTTTCTAGCAGACTGCTGGTTTCTTTATTGCTGTCGCCCATAGTTGTTGGTGTCTTTTCCTTACTCTAGGTACCAACATTAGCTTTCAGGACAATATTCCTACTTTTCTCCACTATGAACTGTGCATAAAACAGACAGTTTGAGATCCGTTGGAGCCAGTTTCATTATCCTTCCACAACATATACATTTTACTAGACACTCTAATGTCTATATAAAAGCGCACACATAAATCCACACATTCAAAAAAGAAAAAAATGTTCTGTGCAATTACCATTCACTCGCATTTTGGTTTATTCCCTATTCGAATTTATTTAAAGCGATTCATTTGTTTAACGTTTTTTATTTTATTTTTTTTAATCTACAAATGGTCAGTCAGTCGTAGTAGTATGTATATTGTTTTTATTACTCTGACTTGATGCTGGTCTTTGTCCTCGCCTCTTTGTTCTGGGTTCTGTCTTTGCCTGGTTTTTAGCTTTGTTTTTTCTCACAGTGTTTAATGCTAATGCAGCAGTTGCAATTTTCCACCAAGTCAAATGATCTCGTCCTTGTGCGAGCAAAAATTACAATTTCTGGTGCATCGAAGCGTATGATGAACATTTAATTGAAGCGAATATAAAAATCTGTTTTGTTGCCGACAATAATGGGGCAGAGAGGGAGAGAGAGAGAGAGAGAGCGGAGGCCAATTTAAGGCATTTATATATACGAGGAAAAACTGTATTATTCTCATAATTTTCTCACTTTTTTCTATTTTTTCTACTATTGAATTTTAATAAATTCCTGTTCAGTTTTCTCTAGTTTCCATTTAGAGTCTTCAAGTAAAATACCATAGTGCGTATGAGTTTTATTAATTTATTAATAACAATTATACGCACACATGGTACAGTATTAAATTCAAGCGAATGCAATTTATTTGAAAACTTTCGACAGCCAACATTCCATAAACTATATGTAAGTACTTGTGTATTCAATTTTCATAGTAACTTTATTTTTATTTTCGTATTAAATTAAACGCTTTTTTAAGCAAATTAATTTATGAAAAAATTAAAGAATTTTATACATAGGAATAAAGGGAAACATTTTATTACTCTCACATTGTTTATACTTTTGTTATTTATATTTTTTACCACACTAAAGTTTTGTAAATTTTTATGCTTTTATCTTCGACATTCATTGGAAGTTTCCTAAGCTCATAAAACCATATACCACAGTGCGTATGATTACTATTAATTAATTAAAAACAATTATGCGCACCCATGGTTTAGTTTAAAATTCAAGGGAACCCCTCGCAAATGTATAAAATTTTCAGTATATTAAATCAGTTTCATATTAAACGAAACGTTGTTGTTAACAAAATAAATTATTTTCAAATTAAGTCTCTGGTTTTTGAAGAGTAGATCGAAGTCTTTGTGATTGAACCGTTGACCGAAATCTCTTTGATTGAACAGTAGACAGAAGTTTTTATGACTAAACAGTAGGCCGAAGTCTCTGTAAATGAACAGTAGAACGAAGTATTTGTGATTGAACAGTAGACCGAAATCTCTGTGAATGAACTAGAGCAAAGTATCTATAATTAAACCGTAGCTCGAAGTATCTATGATTGAGCAGCAGATCGAAATTTCTGGGATTGGACAGTAGACCGAGGTCAGTCTAAATGAACAGTAGATCGTAGTCTATTTAAATAAACAGTAGAGCGAAGTTTCTGTGATTGAAACATAGACCGAAGTCTCTGTGATTGAACATAATACTGAAGTATCAGTATATTGAAGTCTCTTTGATAGAAGAAGCATATTGTTAAAACACAGATACTTCAGTTTAGTCTCTATGTTTGAACAATAGGTTACTGTGATTGAACGGTAGACAGAAGTATCTGTGAGTGAGCAGTAGATCGAAGTCTCTATGCAATGTCTCTATGACTGATGAGTAGACAGACGTGTTTGAACAGTAGACCGAATTCTCTGTTAGTCAACTGAAGGCCGAGCTGTCTGCGTTTGGGCTGTAGACCGAAGTCTCAGTGATTCAACTGCTGACAGAAGTATCTGTAATTGAACAACAGAACAAAGTCTTTGTGTTTGAAGAGTAGATTGAAATCTCTGTGGTCAATCAGTAGGTCTATGTTTCTGAAATTGAACTGTAGAATGAAGTCTCTGTGATTGAAGAGTAGACCGAAGTCTTCAGGAATGAACAGTAAACCAAAGTCTTTGTGATTGAACAGTAGACTGCAAGATCTGAAATTGAACATGAGAACCAATGTCTTTGTATTTGAACAGAATAACGAAGTATCAGCATGTGAATATTATTTGAAGTCTTTGTTAATCACAGGCACAAAGTATACCAAAGTCATTGTGTGAACTGTAGACCGAAGAGTCTTTGAGAGAATTAGACCGAAGTAATGGTATTTGAATATTATCCGAAGTCCCTCTGTTTGTACAGTAGACCAAATGTGAGTGAACAAAAGGCCGAAGTCTCTGCGATTTAACTGTAGATCGAAGTCTCTGTGTTTGAAAAATAGACCGAAGTATTTGTGTTTGAACAGGTAACCAAAATCTCGGTGATCGAAACGTATACCAAAATCTCTGTGATCGAAACGTAGATCCCTAACCTAAACCTAAAGGCGCGAATGTTAAAAAAACTTAAAGGCTAAATATCTCAAAACTACTAAAATGAAGATGTGAATTTCTTTCTTAGGAGGGTAGTACTTCTTAGTAGGGGATCAGTTGGGTTATCTACTCCTTATTTGTCGTCCATTTGTGTTATCTACTCCTTAGTGGAGGCCCATTTTAGTTATCTACGCCTTAGTAGGCGTTCAGTTGGATTATCTATTCCTTAGTTAATGACCAGTTGGTTGATCTACTCCTTATGTAGTAGACCACATGTTGGGTTATATTCTCTTTAGCTGACGACAAATTGAGTTATGTACCTTAGTAAACGACGAGTTGGTAGACGATCAGTCTATCAATCCTTAGGAGACGAACAGTTGGTTATATACGCCTCTATTTCTTAGTAGAGGGCCGGTTATATACGCCTTATTTGGCAATAAATTCGGTTATCTGCTCTTTTGCAGGCGTCCAGATGGGTTATCTATTCCTTAGTAGACGGCAAGTTAGGTTATCTACTCTTTGGTAGAGTGTCAGTTAGGTTACCTACGCCTTAGTAAGCGACCATTTTGGTTATTTACACCATAGTAAGTGTCCAGTTGGGTTATCTATTCCTCAGTAGGCGTTCAGTTGGGTTATCTACTCCTTGGTAGTGGATCAGTTGATTACATACTCCTTAGTTGACGATAAGTTATAGTAATAGATAAGTTATCTTATCTATTACTAAGTACAGTTTTGTTATCTACTCATTGTCAGAGGGCCAGTTGAGTTATACGTAATAGTTTGGTTATCTTCTCATCGGTAGAGGGCCAGTTGAGTTATGCGCCTTAGTAGACTACCATTTGTGTTATTTACTCCTTAGTATGAGTCCAGATGGGTTATTTATTCCACCACTTGGGTTATCTACTCCTTTGTAGGTGATAGTTGGGTTTTCTACTTCTTAGTTAATGACCAGTTGCGTTCTCTACTCCTTAGTAGAGTACCAGTTGGTTTATCTACTACTTAGTTAGCGTTCAGTTGGGTTATCTATTCGTTTGTAGGTATCCAGTTGTATTGTACTCCTTAGTACTGGACCAATTGGCTTATATACTCCTTAGTTGACGATAAAATGAGTTATCTACAACCAAATAAACGACGAGTTGGGTTATCTACTTATCGGTAGTGGGAGAATTGAGTTATCTACGGCTTAGGAGACTACCATTTGGGTTATTTATTCCTTAGTAGATGACCAGTTTGGTTATCTACTCCTTAGTTAATGGCCAGTTGGGTTATCTACTGCTTAGTTAATGAACAGTTGGGTTGTCAATTCCTGAGTTATTTACGCCTTATTTGGTAACAAATTGGCTTATATACTCTTTTGTATGCGTCCAGATGTGTTATGGCGTCCAGATGCGTTATCTACTCCTCATTAGTGGTCCAGTTGGTTTACATCTGTTTGGTTGACGATAAATTATTTTATATACTACATACCTAGTAAACGATGAGTTGGATTACCCACTCCATTGGTAGAGGGTCAGTTGAGTTATCGAGTTATAATAGAGGACCAGCTCAACTGAAATACGCCTTAGATGAGGACAATTTGGATTATATACTCCTTAGTAGGCGTCCAGTTTAGTTACATACAACTTCGTAAGCGGCCAGTTGGGTTATCTGCTCCTTAGTTTTGACCATTTGGGTTATCTACTATTTAGTAGAGAAACAGTTGGAATATATACTCATTAGTAGATGAACAGTTGGGTTATCTATTCCCTAGTAGCGTGCCAATTGAGTTATCTACGCCTTAGTTAACAACAAATTGGGTTAGATACTCCTTAGTATACATCGAGATGGGTTATCTATTCCTTAGTAGACTACCCAATGGGTTATCTACTCCTTAGTAGTGGGCCAGTTAGGTAATACACATGACGACAAATTGATTTATGCACTTATTAGACGAGTTGGGTTATCTACTCCTTGGTAGAGGACCAGTTTTGTTATCTACGTCTTATTAGACGACCATTTTGGTTATATACTTAGTAGACTCCCAGTTAGCTTATCTAGTAATGACCACTTGGTTTATTTACTCCTTAGTTGACGACAAATTAAGTATTATACTACTCCGCAAAGACGAGTTGGGTTATACACTCCTTAATTGACGACAAATTGAGTTATCTACATCTTATTAAAGACGAGTTGGGTTATCTACTCCTTGGTAGAGGTCGGATTGAGTTATCTACGCTTAGTAGACGACCACTACTCCTTAGTTAATGACCAGTTAGGTTATCTATATATACGAGTATATATCCAGAGTGCCAATTTTTTTTATCTACGCCTTAGTTTAAAACAAATTGGGTTTTCTAGTCCTTTGTAGGTCTCCATATCGGTTATCCATTCCTTACTAGACGACCAGTTGTGTTATCTACTCCTTAGTAGGAGGCCAATTGGGTTATCCGCTACTTAGTAGACGATTAGTTGGGTTATCTGACCCTTAGTAGGGGACTATTTCGGTTGTATACTCCTTAGTTGATGATAATTTGTGTTATCTACTACTAAGTAAGCGATGAGTTGGGTTATCTACTCATTGGTAGAGGGCCAGTTGAGTTATCTACGTCTTAGTACACGACCATTTGAGTTTTTTACTCCTTAGTAGGCGTCCAGATGGGTTATCTACTCCATAGTAGATGAAATGTTGGGTTATATATTCCTTAGAAGAGTGCCAGTTAAGTTATCTACGCCTTAGTTAACAACAAATTGTGTTATCTACTACTAAGTAAACGATGAGTTGGGTTATCTACTCATTGGTAGAGGGCCAGTAGAGTTATCTACATCTTAGTTGATGACTATTTGGGTTATTTACTCTTTTGTAGGCGTTCAGATGGGTTATATACTCCTTAGTAGACATCTCTTCTGCTATCGCTCATGTTATCTATTCCTTACTAGACGACCAGATGGGTTATCTAATCCCTAGTAGGCGACCAGTTGGGTTATCTACTCCTTAGTAGAGGACTAGTTGGTTTATCTACTCCTTAGTAGAAGACCAGTTGCAGCAGTTTTCAAAGTACAACCAACAGGTACTGTAGGTATTCGTTTAGACTATTATTTGTATTTTTTAATTTTTATATTTTTTTCGCATAAAAGGGACAATGTGCGGCGCAATAAGGGACAATATATCTGTCCTTAATGAACCTATCATGGATTTGTTAGTATACAGATCCAATTTCCCTTAGGATAACTCGCCTCCCTCGTTGTTCTTCACTTAAAGAAAGGACTTCAAAACGACAAATTTGTCTATAGGAATTAGCTGAAGAACATGAACAGTCATGATACTGTATGTTCTTTACGCGAAACAAATTACTCATAGGCTACAAGGCATCCGAGAAAAAAAAACAAAGAGCAATTTAAAGAAAAACCACACTTCGTTACATGGAAACTGTGATGAAGGAAAAAAATCTCCGCTAAAATGTTGTATAAAAGAGCCTTGTTTGGATTTCATGTTCGTCGTCTTTGTTTGGTGTTTCTGAACATCAAACACACATGTTCAGGAGGACTACAAGAACGAACACCTTTTGCGTTGACACAACCGACAAAATGTTTTGGGTGTGTGATAGGTTGAAGTGTGAACGTTTAAGTGTGAGGGTCTAAGTGAGTGGTTCGGTGGGTGGGTGAGTGAGTCAGTGGTTTTCCCTCGCGGAAAACCACATAACACTCACGCAAGTGATAGCGCGGAAATGGCGAAAATGTTATGTCGAACATGACACGAGGGTCCTCGACCTTGTCTTCATACTCTCACCTCTCTCTCTTCTGCTATCGCTCATGTTAGTTGCTTCTAAAGTGTTAGTTCTTTCTTCTAAAAAGGCAATGAATGGTTGGCACTTTGTTGTAAATTAGCTTTGTGGTTGTTGCTCTTTTTGTGGGATTTTTTCCTTTCTTTTCCCCTCTTTCTTCTCTTGTCATTGTCATGAAACTTGTTTAATTTTTATATTTTTCTTACTTTTATTTGCATCTCCCCCCGTTCTCTCTCGAGCTCTGTATTGTGCTTTAGCGTTTACAAAATTGCACGGGAAATTTATTGTAGTCATGTAAAAATTTATGACTCCTAGGGAGCTGAGAAGAAAGACAACGATTTCAGTTCAAATCCTTTCTTCCTTCCGTCCTTCGAGGCGGTCAAAAGGTTGACCGATCTCCTCTCTCCCGCACTCTGTACTCCCTCTGCCTCCCCTCGGCATAGATAAACTCAAATTTACGCAAAAGTTTAACAGCTCTGGAGGAGAAGAAAAAAAAACGCGCCAAGCTAAAAGAAACTAATCACAATTTGCCCATAAAATGGAACGCTCACCGTGTATGTTGCGTAGGACGACTGAGAGAGAGTTGCGAGTGGAACAATGGCTCCGGAAAAAATCTCATAAATTTCTTCTCGCCAAGGAATAAAAACTTTCAACAAAAATCCCATAAAACTGAATGACATTGTGAATTTATGGTTGCAATTTCTCTTGCAAATCATTCAATTTTTACTTCAAAATACCGTAGAAAAGGGGTTTAGTTGAAGAAAAAAAAACTGAAACAGAAAATAATCGCTGATGCAAAACCATTGCAGAATGTTGCCGGAGTAAAGAAAGAAATGTAGGACAAATAGGGAGAAGTCAGATTTATAGACAACAATGAAATAACAAATTTAATTGAATACTATAATTTTTCAACTGAAAATAATTTCGAAAAAAAATCAATTCAATGAGTAAACAAATAAATAACTATTTGATAAGTTTATCAGTTTAAATAAACAAAGCAATAAATTAATAGACAACTAAACAAATAAAATCATAAAAAATTGATAAATAAATGAGATGCAAAAATAAATACATGAAACATAAATTAATTGCACTAGTTTACGGCTATTTCGCCTAGGGCATATGTAGACTATTTCTCTTTTTTGCAAATTTTTTGTATTCTATAGACGAAAAAATTTTAAACAAAATTTTAATGGATATTTTTTTTTAATTTTTTATGAATAAATTTGTTGATATTTTTATAATTTCAATTTCATATAAATATATATGGGAAAATCCATGTGTAATCAATTCTAAATAATGATAGATTTTCTTAGTCTCCAAAATTTTAAATAATCGTAGATTTTCTATAAAAAACAGTCAATTTTCAAAGTCTTCAAAATATAAAATATTCTTTGATTTTCTAGGTATACAAATTCTAGAGTCTCTAAAAAATTCCAGGATTTTCTAAACCTCCAAATCCAATAGTCTCCAAAATTAAAAATACTCAGAAATATCCTATGACTTCAAAACTTAAAAATAATCATGGATTTCTAAGTTTCCAAAAATTAAAATAATCATGGATATTATAATTATCTATCCTAGAGTCTTCTAAATTAGAAATAATTATTGATTTTCTAGGTCTCCAAGATTTTAGTATATCCCCCATATATACCTATATTCTGATTTTGGATCTAAGCGACATAGAATTCCAATTTCTCAGATTTGTATTAAAATTTCAGATATAATTTTTTTTATCCAAAAACAAACCTGGTTATATTTGGAGAGAATCGCTAACTATTTACATATTGCCTCCACATATACCTATTTCCCCATTTTGTTTAAAATTTTTGTGAGATTTAACTATATTTGTCTGCAACAAAATTTAAAATAATCATAGATTTTCTAAGTCTCCAAAATTTACAATAATCTTAGATTTTCTAAGTTTCCAAAATTTAAAATAATCTTTCATTTGCTATATCACAAAAATTTTAAATAATTGTAGATTTCTTAAGTCTCCAAAATTTAAAATAGTCATAATCATTTCTTAAATTTAAATTAATCTTTCATTTTCTATATCTCAACGATTTTAAAAGATAGTAGATTTTATAAGTCTCCAACATGTAAAATAGTCATTGATTTTCTATTTCTTCAAATTTTAAAACAATCGCTGATTTTCGAAGTCTTCAAAAATTTTAAATAATCTTACAAGTCTCCAAAATTTAATGTTGTCGGTGATTTTCTCAGTCTCAAAAATTTAAAAAATCTTAATTATTCTAAGTCTTAAATATTTTTGAATTTTCCTCTAAAATATAAAATAAATTCGATTTTCAATGTCTTCAAAATATAAAATATTCTTTGATTTTCTAGATATACAAATTCTAGAGTCTCTCTAAAATTTAAAGAAAAAATCGAGGATTTTCTGAACCTCCAAATGCAATAGTCTCCAAAATGAAAAATACTCTCACAAAATTTAAAATAATCATAGAATTTCTATGTCTTCAAAATTTAAAATAATCGTACATTTCTCAAAATTTAAAATAAAAGTGGGTTTCCAAAAAGTTAAATAATAGTGGATTTTCAAAGGCTCCAAAATTTAAAATAATCGGTAATTTTCTAGGTTTCCAATATATAATAACTGTCGATTTTCTAAGTCTCCAAAATTTAAAACAATCTTTTGAATAATCATCTAAGTATCCAAATTTAAAAATAATAGTGGTTTTCCAAGTCTCAAAAATTTTAAATAATCTTAAATTTTCTAAGTCTCCAAAATTTTAAATAATCGTGGATTTTCTAAGACTCGAAAGTTTAGAAACTTAGACTTAGATAACATAAGTCTTAAATAATTTTGGATTTTCTAAGTCTCCAAAATATAAAATTATCGGAAATTTTCTAAGTCTTCAAGATATACAACAACCGTACATTTACTAAGTCACCGAATTTAAAATAATATAGGATTTTTCACCAAAATTTCAAATAAGTGGTAATTTGCTATGTTTCCAAAATTAAAAATAATAGTGGAAAATTTAAAATAATCAGGAATTTCCTACGTTTCTAAAATTTAAAATAATAGTAAACTTTCTACGTTTCCAAAATTTAAAACAATCTTGGAATTTTAAGTGTAAATAATTTAAAAGAACCGAGGATTTTCTAAGCTTGCAAATTTTAAAATGATCACCCAAGTCTCCAAAAATGAAAAATAACAGTGGATTTTTCTAGTCTCTAAAATTTGAAATAATCTTAAATTTTCAGTCTTAAAAATTTAAAATAATCTTTCATTTTCTGTATCCCAAAATTAAAAATTATATTAGATTTGCTAAGTCTCCAAAATAAAAAATAGTCATTGGTTTTCTATTCCTTAACATTTTCAAACAATCGTTGATTTTCAAAGTCTACAAAAATATAACATAATGTAACATTTTCTAAGTCTCCAAAATGTAAAGTTTTCGTGGTTTTTCTTAGTCTCAAAATTTACAATAATCTTAAATATTCTATGTCTTAAATAATATTGAATTTTCCTCCAAAATATAAAATAATCGGGAATTTTCCAAGTCTTCCAAAATTTAATTCAATCATGGAAATTATATGACTTAAAAATTTAAAATAATCGTCACCAAAATTTCAAATAATAGTGGATTTTTGAAGTCTCCGAAATTGAAAATAATCGGGAATTTGCTAAGTTTTCAAAATTTAGAATAATAGTGGATTTTGTAAGTCTTCAAAATTTAAAATAAACTAAAATCCGATGATTTTCTAAGTTTGGTAAATTTTAAATAATCATCTAAGTCTCCAAATTAAAAATAACAGTGCATTTTCCAAGTCTCCAAAATTTAAAATAATCTTTAATTTTCTATATCTCAAAAATATTAAATAATAGCGGATTTTCTAAATCTCCAAAATTTAAAATAGTCATCAATAATCGGGGATTTCCAAAGTCTCCCGAAATTTAAAATAATCTTAAGTTTTCTAAGACTGTAAAATTTAAAATAATCTTTTATTTTCTATATCTCAACAATTTTAAATTTAAGATTTTCTTAGTCTCCAAAAATTGGGAATTTGCTAAGTATCCAAAATTTAGAATAATAATGGATTTTTCAAGTCTCCAAAATTTAAAAATAATAGGGAATTTCCTATGTTTCCAAAATTTAAAGTAGTCGATGATAGCTGATTTTCCAAGTCTCCAAAATTTCAAATTATCTTAAATTATTCCAAATTTAAAATAATCTTTCATTTTCTATATCTCAAAAATTTAAAATAAGAGTGGATTTTCCAAGTCTCCAAAATTATAAACAGTCTTCAATAATCGTGGATTTTCAATGTCTACAAAATTTATAATAATCGAGGATTTTCTAAGACTCCAAAAGTTGGAAACTTAGACATAGATAACCTAAGTTTTAAATAATTTTGGATTTTCTAAGTCTTCATAAAATTATAGGAAATTTCCTCAGTCTCCAAAATTTAAAATAATCATAGAATTTGTAAGTCTTCAAAATATAAAATAATCGTACATTTTCTAAATCACCAAAATTGGAAATAATAGTGGATTTTTCAAGTCTCCGAAATTTCAAATAATAGGGAATTTGTTAAGTTTTTAAAACATAGAATAATAGTGGATTTTTCAAAACTTAAATAATCGTACATTTTCTAAGTGTCCAAAATTTCAGATACGAGTAATCGTGGATTTCCTACGACTTTGATATATAAAATAATAGTTAATTTGCAAAGCCTCCAATATTTTAAATAATCGAAGATTTTCGAAGTCTTCAACGTTTTAAATAATCATGATTTTTTTAATTCTCCAAAATTTAAAATAATCCACAATTTCTATGTCTTAAAATTTTAAAATAATCGAAGATTTTCCAAGTCTCTAAAATCTAAAATAATCGTGGATTTTTAAAGTCTCAAAAATTTAGAAGAATTTTCTGTCTCCAAAATTTAAAATAATAGTAGAAAGTCTTTAAAAGTTTAAAAATCGTGAATTATTATTTAAAATTTTGGAGACTTAGAAAATCCACGATTATCTACGATTATTAAATTTTGGAAACTTGGAAAATCTACGAATATTTAAAATTTTTTCCAAGTCTCCAAATTTAAAATATTGGTAGATTTTTAAAGTTTCCAAAATTTAAAATAGTGCAGGATTTTTAAATAATCGTAGATAGTCGTGGATTTTCTATGTCTCCAAAATTTTAAATAATCTTATATATTCTAAGTGTTCAAAATTTAAAATAATCTTAAAAGTCTCCAAAATTTATTATAATCTTGGTTTTTCAAAGTCTCTAAAATTAAAAATAGTATGGGGTTTTCTAAGCCTCTTAACTTTAAAATAATCGTAGAGTACCAAAGTCTCCAAAATTTAAAATAATCGTGGATTTTCTATTCTAGAGTCTCAAAAATTTTAAATAATCGTAGATGTTCTAAGTCCCTAAATTCAAGACTCCAAAAGTTAAGATTATCGTAGATTTTCTAAGTCTTCAAAATTTAAAATAAGTCTCCAAAATTTAAACTAATTATGGATTTTTTTTGTCTCCAAATCCTAATGCCTCCAAAATGCTAAATAATCATAGATTTTTAAGTCTCAAAAATTTTAAATAGTCCTGGATTTTCTAAGTGTCCAATATTAAATATAATAAGGAATTTTCTAAGTCTCCAAAATGTAAATTAATATTAGATTTAGGGTTTAAAATTTAAAATAATCGTGGATTTACTAAGTCAAAAAAATGTACTTATAGAGTCTGCTAAATTAAAATAATTATAGATATAAATCTCCAAAATTGAAAATTTTTTCTAGATTTTCAAAGCCTCAAAAATTTTAAGACAAACGATTCAGTTTTAGATATATCCCTTATAGAATCCTCATTTATCATTAAATCTATATTTAAAGAATTTGGCAGAAATAATCTGCTAATAAAGTGATCCATGAGTGCCCCAGTAGGTGAGTTGGTAGCGTGCTCTCCTATGAGTTTGGGGGTCGTGGGTTCGATTCCCACCAGAGGCTCTAGTCTGTCGCTGCAAAAACTTGCCGCATGGTCTTTGTAAGCCGGCTTTCCCCTGGACCGTAAAATTAGAATATAAATTAACTTTGTATTGTAATTCATATAAATAAAAAAAAATAAAAAAAAATGGAGTAGTGTTTTAGTTAGTCGGCTCCGCCTGACTTCATCCATTCATTACTTGTTGTTTTATTTTGAATTCCAGTGTGTTGTTGCTTAGACGTAACAGTACCAATATACCAATTTTTTACTATAATCCGAGAATTTGTCGAAAATACGACGATCACGGAATATAAAATTGCTCATATTTTGAATTACTATTGAAAAGAGATATTTCTGTGCAGTGTATGTTGTTTTCCCATGTCGCTGAACGAATTGTCATTGGAATATTTTTTTCAAATTTAATCTCAGTCCTCTTTAGTCTCGTAATCCTACTTCAAATATTGTTATTTTTTTACGATTACTTACTTAACTTACTCTATCTCTGTACCTAAAATTCCCGATAATTTCATAACATTTCATTGTCCCTTTTTCATGTTATTTTTTGCCCAAAAAAATACTTCTCCTCATTTAATTCCCGATACCCCGAAGGCAGTCATATGCATATGCAATGACATCCTATCCTCGTCATATGTGTTTTAATTAAATATTTCTTTGGAAATAAACTGAATAACAATTGTTCGTTATTTCTCTTTACAGGTAAACTTTACTACAGATAACTTCCTTTGAAAATAACACCATTCTGTGAACTTTTTGCAAAAAGCAGGAATACTTTTTCCCACGAACTAAGGTAATACACTTGTATCCAGATTGCTTTTAATTAAATTTATTTTGTATATGAAAATGTCAAAGGTTTTTTTGTTAAATAATGAATCCTACATGTTAGGAATTCAGAACAAAAATTGTAAGAAGTACATATTACAGCATTTTACATTTGTATGTTGCAAAAACAATTTGAAGAGAGCTGAAATAATTGGTGTTTTTATTTTAATTGAAGCAATAAGTGGAGAGCAGAAGTGACTGACACAGTATAAAGGAAAAAGGTTGTAATTTATTTCACAATAAACTACTGAAATATAAGAAAAAACAATAGAAATATGTCAAAGGTTTCCTTTTACGGATACGTTTTTAAAATCTTATAAAATGAAAAATTATTCTTCTACTGCTTTTAACATAATTCAATACAGTTTGTTCCAATTTTGTTCATATTAAAAAAGTTAAGGATTTTTTCTTCCCTAAAAATAAAATAGTTGTGTACAATCGGGAATTTTCTAAGTTTCCAATATTTAAAATTATCATGGTCATCTAGAACTGAAATAATGTTGTATTTTCTAAATCTCCAAAACTAAAATAATCGCAAATTTTCTAAGTCTTCAAAATTAAAATAATAGCGGATTTTTCAAGTCTCCAAAATTAAAATAATCTTGGATTTTCTAGAAAATCTCCAAATGAATACAATTGTGGATTTCGGAAGTCTCCAAAATTAAAATAATCTTGAATTTTCTAAGTCCCCAAAATTTAAATAATTGTGTATATTCCAAGTCTCCAAAATTAAATTGATCGTATATTTTTTAAATCTACAAAATTAAAATAATCGTGGATTTTCTAAGTCTACAAAATTAAAAATACACGCGGGTTTTTTAAATATCTGAAATTTAAAATAATCGTCGATTTTCTAAGGCTCAAAATTTTAAAATAATCGTGTATTTTCTAACTCTTCAAAATTTTAAATAACTATGGATTTCCTAAGTGTCCATAATTTAAAATAACCATGGATTTGCTAAGTTTCAAACATTTTAAATAATCGTGGTTTTCTAAGTCTCCAAGCTTTAAATAATCATTGATTTTCAAAGTCTCCAAAGTTTAAAATATTCGTGGAGTTTTATAAGTCTCCAAAATTTTATATAAACGCGGTATTTCTATGTTACCAAAATTTAAAATAATTGTGGATTTCATAAATCTCCAAAGTTTAAGATAATCATAGATTTTCTAAGTCTCCAAAATTTAAGATTATCGGTTAGCTCAGAAGCCAAAAATAATCGCTGATTTTCCAAGTCTCCAAAATTTAGAATAATCGTAAAGTTTTATAAGTCTCCAAAATTTAATATAAACATGTTATTTCTATGTTTCAACAATTTTAAATAATTGTGAATTTTATTCTTTCGAAGTTTTTAAAATTTAAGATAATCGTGGATTTCTCAGATGACAATAACCGTTGATTTTCAAAGTCTCTAATGTTTCGAATAGTCGTTGAGTTTTATAAGTCTCCAAAATTTAATATAAATGTGCAATTTCTATGTTTCCAAAATATTAATTATTGTTGATTTTATAAGTCTCCAAGGTTGAAAATAATCGTTGATTTTCCAAGTCTCCAAAATTTAAAATAATCATAGATTTTTTAAGTCTCCAAACTTGAAAGTAATAGTGGATTTTTTAAATCTCTAAACTTAAAACTTGATTTTCTAAACCTCCAAAACTAAAAGTAGTGGATTGAGTCTCCAAAATTTAAAATCATCAACGATTGTTTAAGTCTGCAAAATAAAATTAGTCGTGGATTTTCTACATCTCAAAAATTGAATCAATCGTAGATTGTTATATATCCTTAAATTTTAGAGTTTTAAAAATTTTCAATAATTGTGGATTTTCTAAGCCAATAAATCCTAGAGTCTCCAAAATTTAAAATAATCGTTGAAGTGTAAAAAATTTGAAACTATCGTGGATTTCACAAACATCCAAATCTTAGGGTATTCCAAATTTAAAATGATAGAGAATTTTCTAAATCTAATAATTTAGTATAATTGTGTACTTTGTAAGTCTCCAAAATTAAATAATCATTTCCCGAAAACTTAAATAATAGTGGATTTCTAGGTCTCCAAAATTTTAAATTATAGTGGATTTTTTAAGTTTCTAATATTTAAAACAATTGTGTTTTTTCTAAGTCTCGAAAATTAAAAAAAAAAACATTTTCTATGTCTCCAAAATGTAAAATCCTGAATTCTGCAAAATTACTGGACTTCTAAGCCTTACAGATTGGAAATAAAACGTGGATTTTCTAGGTCTCCAAAATTTAAAATCATAAAAACAATAAGCCTCCAAAATTTATAATAATCGTAGATTTCCAAAAATAAAGCGTGTTTTTTGTAGGTCTCCATAATTTACAGTCGTAAAAATTCTAAGCCTCCAAAATATGTAATAATGGTGGATTTTCCAAAAATAAAACGTGGATTATCTAGGTCTCCAAAATTTAAAATCTAAATTTTATAATAATGGTGGATTTTCCAAATCTCAAAAATTAAAATAATCATGGATTTTCGAAGCCTCCAAAATTGAAAATAATCGTATCCAATATTTAAAACAATCGCGGATTTTCTAAGTCTCCAAATTTTAAAATAAACGTGAATTTGTAAGTCTCCAAAAATTTAAAAAGTTCATTTTCTAAATGCAATCAAATATTCGAGGATTTTTTAAGTCTACAATATTTAAATCGTGGATTTGCTAGGTCTAAAAACTATAAGATAATCACTCACAAAATTAATTTTTAAGTCCCCAAATTTTAGTATCTCGAAAATTTAAAAAAAGGATTATCTAAGTATCCAAAGCTTAAAATAATCGTGCCTTTTTAAAAATTTCCAATACTTAAAATAGTCATGGATTTTCTAAGTCTCCAAAAATAAAAATAATCGTAGGTTTTCTAAGTCTCCAAAATTTAAAATAATAGTAGATTTTCTAAGATTTTAAAGTTTAAAATGATAGTAGATTTTTAAAGTCTCCGATATTATAATAATAATCGTGGATTTTGTAAGACTCCAAATGTATAATAATCGTGGATTTTCTAAGTCTCCAAGCTAGGAAATAATCGTTGGTTTTTCTAAGTCTAAAAAATTTCAAATTATCGAGGATTTTCTGAGTCTAAAAAATTTAAAATAATCGATAATTTTCCAAGTCTACAAATTTTAAAATAATCGAGGATTTTCTAAGTCTACAAATTTAAAAAAAAAATCGAGGATTTTGTAAGTCTACAAAATGTAAAATAATCCTCTCAAAACATTTAAAAACCTTGGATTTTCTAAGTCTCTAAAATTTAAAATAATTGTTGTTTTAAGTCTGCAAAATTTAAAATAATCGTGGATTTTCTAAGTGTCCAATTTTTAAAATAATCATTGATTTTGAAATAATCGTATAAAATATTTAAAATAAGGGTGGATTTTCCAAGTCTCAAAATTTTTAAATAATCGAGGATTTTCTAAGTCTACAAAAATTTAAAACAATCTTTGATTTTCTAGAAAATTAAAATAATATCGGATACTAAGCCTCCAACATTTTTTAAGTCTCCAAAATTAATGAAATTGCTTGCCTTTTTTAAGTCCCCATAAATTCAAATGACTTAGATTTTTTAAGTCTCCAAAATTAAGAAAAACGTGGATTTTCTAAGTCTCCAAAATGATCGTTAAAATAAGTCTGCTAAATTTTAAATAATCCTCTACAAAATTTGAAATAATCGTGAATTTTCTAAGTCTCCAAAGTTTAAAATAATCGTTGATTTTGAAATATCGTCTCAAAATTTTAAAATATACGTGGATTTTCTAAGTCTACAAAATTTAAAATAATAGTGGATTTTCTAAGTCTACACAATTTAAAATTATCTTTTATTTTCTAGAAAATTAAAATAATCAAGAATTCTAAACCTCCAACTTCATTCAAAAGTCTCCAAAATTAAAAAACGTGTATTTTTTTAAGTCCCCAAAATTCAAATGATCTTAGAATTTTTAAGTCTCCAAAATTAAAGAAATCGTGAATTTTCAAAGTCTCCAGAATGATCGTTAAAATTATAGAGGATTTTCTAAGTCTGCAAAATTTGAAATATGAAATCCTCCACCAAATTTAAAATAGCCTTGGAATATGTTTTCAAAATTTAAAATAATCTTTGATTTTCCAAGTCTTCAAAATTTAAAAAAATGATATTTCCTGAATAATTTCAATTTTAAAAAAATATTCAAATATTCATGGATATTCTATGTCTATTCAAAATTTAAAATAATCGTGGATTTTCTAAGTCTACAAAATTTAAAATAATCGTGGATTTTCAAAGTCTACAAAGTTTTAAATATTCGTTGGCTTTATATGTCTTCACAATTTAAAAACAACTTGTATTTTCTGATCCTATATTTCAGAAAATCGTGTATTTTAAAAATTCAAAATCTAATATATTTAGTGCAGTCGTAGATTGTTTTAGGTTTCTTTAAAATAATTATCTCCAAAAGTATTGTGTATGTCTCCAAATTCGTAGCATCGATATTTTAGTATCTCAAAAATTGAAGAAAACGATTTTTTTCCAAAAAAATAAGGATTTTTTCATAGATTGTTACAGTCTCCAAAATTAAATTATTGTGGATTTTATAAGTCGCCAAAGTTCAAATTGATCGTTGATTTTATAAGACTCTAAAGTTTTAAACAATCTAAGTCAAAGTCTTTTCAAAGCATTCAATATAAACATAATCGTGGATTTTCACGTCATCAAGATTTAACACTTATGTACTTTTTAAATTTCAAAAATTTAAAATGATCGCGGATTTTTAAGTCTCCATAATATAAAATAAATGTTGATTTTCTAAATCTCTAAAATCTAAAATAATGGTGGATTTCCAGAGTACGCATATCCTGGAGTCTCCAATATTATGTGAAACTTCGCTCGAAATAAAAGTACTACCTTTGAGAAGTTCTTTTAAAATGTCTACACATAGTTTTGTGGTGCACTTTTAAAGTTTTTAATGTACTGAAATTGTAATCAAATATATGTAAGTAAAAATCCCTTTTTCGAAAAATGTGCAGAATCATATACTCCATTATCTAAATTGCAAATTTATTTTCTTAACGAAACTATTCCAATGAAATGTCTGCCTCTTTGTTTCCCCATTGTTCTGACTAACAAGAGTTCCGCCCTAGCATTTCAGAACCCATTGTCCTAACTTGCCCTCCATACCCATAACAAAAGCTCGAGTTACTAATGAAATGAAATCCCTGGTATTCTTTCATTTATTTTATTTAACTACTAAAAGTTCTGAAACTGAAACGAGTACTACTCGTATAAATTTTAATATTTTCCACCTAATATTGTTGTTTACTCGAAAATGGTTTGCTCTTTTAGAAAATTTTCCATTTTGTATATAAACCATGAAACAGAGAAAAATTAATAGCATGGAATTACAACAAAAATGCTACCATTAAATTTAAGTTAATAACTTAAGTGGCCATTTTTTGGGGGCAAGAAAAGGGCGACGATGTAGGGAGCACCACCCCCATCAGCTATTGCAAAACACAAGCCCCGTTGCCATAGAGGGGCAGTAGAGCATGCCAACAAAAAAATTTACCTTTAAAAGCTTTTTCCACAAGTCATTGCGAAGGAACAACGAATACAACAGAGAACAGAAATGCCGAATGAGTGGGATAAAAAATAAAAATAAAAACGAAGAAAAAAAATAACGAAAAAACTAAAACGTCAAGGGACCGAAAAGAAATGAGAGGATTTATACCTTGACTATGCAAACACACACCGAGAAAGGAACACCAACAAATTTAGGGAAACATTTACTTAAGTTACTGTGGCATACTTTTGGGCCATCAAATTGTAAAGTATACTTTTAGGCGCTAGAAAAATGGGGGAGGTAATAATTTTGATTGTCAAGTCAGCCATGAGATGTCGGCTTGGCAATTTAAGCATTTCTGTTTTTTTTTTTTTGGGTAGTTGTATATTTTTCTTCTGCTTCTTTCTTAAAGCAAAAAATGTTCCATTTCTGGGTATTTTGCATTTCTTTTCTTTAAGGGGTTTTTCCTTTTTGTTCCTTAACTCTTTATTTGCAAATTAGAATTATTGTAATTGACTATTATTCTGTGATTTTCTAAGGCTGATAATCTACTTTATTGTGACTTTTTATGTGGATGGTCTAATGAATATTTAATTGGGGAAGAGTTACCGTAAAATATACATATCTTGAAATGAAAATCTCTTTTAAAGGAAATAATAAATTTTAATTTTGTTTACCATAAAAATGAGAAAATTCGTAGGAGCAAATGGAATTCTTTTTATACGCTTTACACTTTTTTTAAATACTCAAAAAATAACAGAGTTCTTATTACTATTAACTGGAAATAATTTTGGATTCTTTTGTTTTCCATATCCAAAAGTAATCGTTAATTTCTAAGACTCCAAATATTGAATATTTTAAGTCGAAAATACCCAAATAATCCTAATTTTTTTAAGTCTCCAAACGATCTTTATTAATAGGTCTCAACAATCTAAAATAATTCTGCATTTTCCATGTCTCCTAATTCTGCCTTAGCTGTCGCAGATGTCTTTTCTTACGAAATGACTGAGCCGATGAAAATCCGTCTGATATCGGTGCCCGGTCACAGGACCAGTCCAGGAAATTGTATCGAATATGAGCTAACTTACATGTTCCAGTAGGCATAGCTATCATGATGGGTCACTGTCTTCTTTGGATGGCAGAAAGACCGAAAAAGACTTCAAGTTCTCCAAAATTTAGAATAAGCTTGGATTTTCTAAGTCTCCAAAAATTTAAAATAATCGACGATTTTTTTAGTCTCCAAAGTTTACAACAGTCGTGGATTTTTTAAGTCTCCAAAATTTAAAATAATCTCAAAAATTTTAAATAATCGAGGATTTTCTATGTTTCCAAAAATTAGTAGATATTCTAAGTTTCAACAATGTAAGATGTTCGTAGTTTTCAATATTTTAAAATAATCGAGGTGTTTATGTGTCTTCAAAATTTATAATAATCGTGAATTTTCCAAGTCTTCAGTAATTAAAATAATCTTGGATTTTTCAAGTCTCCACTAAGTAAAATAATCGTGGAGGTCTCCAAAATCGTTGATTTTCTAAGACATTTCAATTTATAACAATAATACATATATAATAATTCTTAATTTCCAAAAGTTTAAATAATCGTGGATTTTCTAAGTCTCCCAAATATAGAATAATCATGGAAGTATTTAAAATTTAAAACAAATCATGTATTTTCTAAGTGTCCAAATTTTGAAATAATCGAGAATTTTCCAAATCTTCAACATTTAAAATAAGCGTAGATTTTATAAGTTCCAAATTCTAGAGTATCAAAATTTAAAATAATAAACAATCGTGAAATTTAGAATAATCTCAGTCTCAAATTGTAAATAATCGTTGACTTTCTGAGTCTTCAAATCAAAGAGTATAAAAATTTAGAACAATCGTGAATTTTCTAAGTCTCAAAATATAAAATAATCGTGAGCGCCCCAGTAGGCGAGTTGGTAGCGTACTCGCCTATGAGTTCGGGGGTCATGGGTTCGATTCCCACCAGAGGCTCTGGTCTGTCGCTGCAAACATTTAGCCATATGGTCTTTGTAACCCGGTCTTTCCCTGGACCGTCAAATTAGAATATAAATTTACTTTGTATTGTAATTCATATAAATAAATAATTAAAATAATCGTGGACTTTATAAGTCTCCAAATCCTTGAGATTACATATTTAAAATAATCGTGGATGTTATAAGTCTCCAGATCATATAGTTTCAATAATTTTGAATATTCGTGGATTTTTTTTTAAACTACAAATCCAAGGATCAAGTCTTACAATACTAAAAATCGTGGATTTTCTAAGTTTTCAAAATTTAAAATAGTGGATTTTCTAATCTAATCGGGGAAATTGTCTCCAAATTTCAATTAATTGTGGATTTTAATATAAAAATCTTCAAATTTTACATAATCGTGAATTATCTAGTCTTAAAAATGTTAAATAATTACAATTTTAAATAATTGGGAATTTTCTTAGTATTCAATTCCTAGGGTCTCAAAATTTTAATTAATCTGGTTTTTCCTAAGTCTCCAAAATTTAAAATAATCGTGGAATTTCTAAGTCTTCAAATTCTAGAGTTTCGAAATTTCGAAATAAAAGTCGTAGATTTTCTGAGTGAATAATTATAATAATATGTATTTTCTAAGCTTCAATGCTAAATATCGGGATTTTCTAAGTCTCCAAAATTTTAAGTAGTGAATTTGCAGTCTTCAAAATTGAAATAATAGTGGATTTTATAAGTCTCCATAATAAACAAAATCGTTGATTTTATAAATTTAAAATAAACGTGGATTTTTAATTCTACAAAACTTAAAATAGTCGTGGATTTTCTAAGTCTCAAAATTTTTTAATAATACATAGTATATTTCCTAAATCTGCAAAATTTTGAAATATTCTTGGATTTTAAGTCTCCAAATTTGAAATTAAATTTACAATAATCGTGTATTTTATAAGCTTCCCAATTTCTATGGTCTCAACATTTAAAATATTCGTGGTTTTAATAAGTCTCCAAAATTTAAATTATTCGTGCATTTTCTGTGTCTCCAAAATATGAAATAATCTTTGATTTTGTAATTCTTCAAAATTTAAAGTAATCGCGGAAGTCTTAAAAATTTAAAGTGATTGTCGATTTTCTAAGTCTCCAAAATTTTAATTAATACCAGATTTTCCAAATCTGAAAAATTCAAAATAATCGAGAATTTTATAAGTCTACAAAATTTAAAATAAATATGAATTTTCTATTTTGATCTAAGTCTCTCAATACTGAAAATTATGAGTTATCTGAGTCTCGATAATTTTAAAAAAGTCGATTTTATAAGTCTCGGTACTAAAAATCTTTGATTTTCTAAGTCTCCAAATTTCAAATAATGAATTTTCAAAGTCTTCGAATTTAAAATAATCCTGGATTTTTCAATTCTACAAAATTTAAAATAATCGTGAATTTCTAAATTGGCTAAACTCAAATATTATTGGATTTTAAATTTCTCCAAAATTTACAATAATTGTGAATTTTATAAGCCTCTAATTTCTAGAGTCTCTAAAATTTAAAACATTCGTGGTTTTAATAAGTCACCGAAATTTAAAGTATTCGTGCATTTTCCAAGTCTCCGAAATTCTAATAAAATAATAGTAGATTTTCTAAATCAGTTGCTTGCTTTTGTTATGTTATGTTTTCTAAATCTGCAAAATTTAAAATATTTTTGGATTTTAAAAGTCTCCAAAATTTTAAATAATTGTCAATTATATAAGTCTCTATAATTTACAATAATCGTGAATTTTATAAGCCTCCAATTTCTAGTCTCTAAAATTTAAAATATTGGTAGTTTTAATAAGTCTCCAAAATTTTAAGTATTCGTGCATTTTCTAAGTCTCAAAATTCTAAATAATCGTGCTAGTAGATTTTCTAAATCTGGAAAATTTAAAATATTTTTCGATTTTAAGTCTCCAAAATTTTATATGTCTCCAAAATTTACAATAATCATGAATTTTGCAAGCCTCCAATTTCTAAAGTCTCTAAAATTTAAAATATTCGTGTTTTAATAAGTCTCCAAAATGTAAATTATTCGCGGATTTTCCGTGACTTCAAAATTTAAAAAAATCTTTGATTTTATAACTCATCAAAATTTAAAATAATCGCGAATTTTATAAGTCTTTTAAATTTAAAGTGACCTATTTTCTAAGTCTGCGAAATTTAAATTTATAAAGATTTTCTAAATCTGAAAAATTTAATATAGTCGTGGATTTTATAAATTAACAAAATTTAAAATAATTGTGAATTTTCTATGTCTTCAAAAGTTAACATAATCGTGGATTTTATAAATTCCCAAATTCAAAGTTTAAAATAATCTTGAATTTTTCTAGACTCCAAAATTTAAAATAACCGACGATTTTTAAGTCTACAAAATTTAAAATAATATTGGATTTTATAGTCTTGAAATTCGGAACTCTGCAAAATTTAAAATAATAACGGACATTCTAGGTATCCAAATTTTAGAGTCTACACATTTTATAATAATAGTGGATTTTTCAAGTCTCCAAATTCTAACGTCTCCAGAATTGGAAATAATAATGGATTTTCAAATTGAGAGCCTGCAAATCCTAGAGTCTCCAAAAATTAAAATAAAAATCTTAAGTAATATTTGATTTTCTAAGTCTCCAAAAATTTTAAATAATTGTGGATTTTCTCTCCAGAGCCCCTAAATTCTAGAGTCTCCAAAGTTTAAAATAATTTTGGATTTTCCACTCTCCAAAATTTGAAATAGATGCCAATTTTTGAAGTCTCAAAATTGTAGAGTCTTTAATATTTAAATTAATAGTGAATTTTCAAATTATCTAAACTCTAGACTCCTACATTTTTAATAATTGTGGATATTCTAAGTCTCCAAATTGTAGAGTCTCCCATATTTATAATAGTAGTGGATTTTCTAAGTCTCCAAATTCTAGAGTCTTGTTTCCAAATTCTAGCGACTCAAAAATTTCAAATAATCGTTGATTTTTCAGTCTCCAAATTCCGGTGTCTCCAAAATTTCAAATAATCATGGATGTTCTAAGCCCCCAAATCCTAGAGTCTGAACATTTTAATTAATCTTGGATATCCCACGTCTCCAAAATTGAAAATAGTCGTGGATTTTCTAATATTCCAAATTCTAGAGTCTCCTAGATTTCAAATAATCGTGGATTTTCTAATATTCCAAATTCTAAAGTCTCCTAGATTTCAAATAATTGTGGATTTTCTTTGTTTTCAAATTCTAGAGTCTAAAATTTTTAAAATAATTGTAGTTTTCTACGTCTCCCAATTTTAGAGTCCACAAAATTTAAAATTATCGCGGTCTCCAAAATTTAAATGCTTTTCATAAGTCGCGGAAATTGTCAATAATCATGGATTTTGTAAGTCTCCAAAATAATCTTGAATATTATAAGATTTCAAAATTTAAATTAATTGTGTATTTTCTATGTCTTCAAAGGTTATAATAATCGTGGATTTTGTAAATCCTCAAATTCTAGAGTCTCCAAAGTATAAAATAATCTTGGATTTTTCTAATCTCCAAATTTTAAAATGATAGTGGTCTTCAAATTCTATAGTCTCCAGAATTTAAAATAATCTGGTATATTCCAAATCTCCAATTTGTAGTGTTTCAAAAATTTAAAATATTCGTGTATATTCTATATCTCCAAATCCTAGATTCCTCAAAATTTAAATAATATTCGATTTTCTATGTCTCAAAATTTTTAAATAATCGGGGATTTTCTAAGATTCCAAATTCTAGAGTCTAAATAATTTAAAATAATTGTGAATTTTCTAAGTCTCCAAAATTTCAAATAATTGTGAATTTTTTAAGTATCAAAATCCTAGAGTCTTTAAATTTCAAATAATCGTGGATTTTCTAGGCCTACAGGGTTTCCAAAATTTAAAATATTGAATTTTAAAGTCTGTAAATTTTAGAGTCTCCAGAATATATCCATAAATTATCGTGGATTTTCTAGGTCTCAAAAACCTACTGTGAATAATTGTGACTTTTCCAAGTCTCTCAAACATAAAAAAGTTATAGGTTTTTCTAAGTCTTTAAAATAATTGTGGACTTTCTATCTCCAAATCGTAAAATAATTGTGGATTTTTCACTTTCTCAATCATAAAAGTCGTCAAGTTTTTAAGTCTTTAAATGTGTGAAATTGAAAATAACAGTTAAAAATCATTCAACAGAATTTTACATTGTATACAATAACTCGTTCTGAGAAATTTAAAATTAAATATTCTTCTACAAAATAATTTATTACTTCAGATAACTCATCATTGACCTCCCAGTGCTTGAGGTGATGTCAAGACAGTTTATCTGTTTTAAAAATGTGAAAATTCTTCTTAAGAGTTAACTCAATTTATCATGCCAACCCCAACCCCGAAAAACCTCAAGTATTTAAAACCTCTCCGCCCTCTTCCTAGACCGACCAAGGGGAGAGTATTCTTTTTGTGATGTCAACAATCGAAAAAGATGAGTATAAAAACTGATATGCTTAAGAAGCATTTTGTCATTTATCAAACAGTATATTCAGTTTAACTGAGAGTGTTTCGTTTTTTTGTATTTATATTCTCCTTCTGTGAAGCCTACCTACAGTTGGGGGAACTGACACCTTTCAAGCCAAAGAAATACAAATTTTGTCTGATACCAAGAAACTGTGGGCAGGTAATGCAAATTAAAAAATGTCAAAGTGTTTTTTTCGGAGGGGTTCTATTTTTATTTTATACTTAATACATCAATGGCATTTTCTTATAATTTGTTCACATAATGACTGGATAATATTTAATTTTTATAATTTCTAAGGTATAATTTAAAAATATATTATGCATAAATCACATTTCAAAATCAACGTATACGTAATATTAATATAAATTATAATTAATATAACTCATACGCACTGGCGGCATAATCACGGAGATTTCTAACAACATACTTAATCTAAAATATTTGCACACTCTCCCCGATGAATTTAATATTTTCCCATATTAAACCACTGTGCGACCTTACTTCCCATACATCCCAAATAAAAAGAACGAAGAGTTTTTTTCTTCTTACAATCCTGTCATTCAGAATTTAATTTTTTTCGGCTTATGCAGATTTGTTGCCTTTTCGAAAAGGCTTTTGATTCTTCGACCGAACATGAGAAGGAGCAACAGGAGTCGAAGAGCCACAGAAATACTACAACTCAGCCATTTTTCTGATGATGACATTGTGTTTCATGTCGCCCCGGTGTCCCAAGATTATCTGCAAAATTTACTTTTTCGGCAATTTTTTATTTCGAATAAAATAAGTGTACATTTTTATTAAGAGTCATGGAGGCAATAAGTTAAGCTGGTCGACCGTTCGACTGACGACCATCGAATGTCACTGACACTGACTCCACGTTTAAAAATCAAAATAAATGGTGTTTCCTCTTTAAGGGAAGCGACACCTGGAGGTGGGAAACGTTAACGTATTTATAAATAAGAGAGAAACATATCCGCACATGATAATGATGAAGATTTATGGGCGGAAAATGTGTCCTTGCAAAATGAAACACAAGGGAAAAGGACAAAGACTGTCTATGGAAATTATGAAATATTGCGTATACGTATTATAGCGTTTTTACTATGTTCAAATGAAAGAAAATTTAAAGATAAATGTAAAGCCAAAAATATTGCACAAACACTTTATATGTATATATGTGAAGCAATAGTCCTGGAATACCGAAGTTTCCCATTTATGGATATTCAAAAATAATATGTGATCTGCCAATTTTCAAATTCTCAAAATCTATAAATCATTAAATAAATGTGAACAGTGGATTTTTCTAAGGCTTCAAATACTTAAATTATTGTGAATCGTAGATTTATTAGATTTTCAAAGTCTCCAAACATTTGCAATTCTAATAATCGTCGATATTCTAAGTCTCCAAAGATTTCCAATCCTAAAGATAGTAGATTTTCTAATCCTCAATCCTAAAAGTGGTGGATTTTATAAGTCTCCAAAGATTCCCTACCGTTGAAATCATGTTTTCTCAAGTCTCCAAAGACTAAATCCGAAAAAATAGTTGATTTTCCAGTCTCCAAAGACTCGCAGTCCTAAAAACTGTGTATTTTCTAGGTCTTCAAAGTCTCAATTCTAAAAATTGCCTTCAAATCATACAAAATTTTTAATATATGGATTTCTAAGTCTTCGGAACTGCACTGTCCTGAAAATCATAGCTTTTTAAATTCCAAAGGCTCTTAATTCCAAAAATCGTTGATTTTCAAGGTCTCCAAAGATTTGCCTTCTAATAATCGTGTATTGTCGAAGTCATCAAAAACTCCCAATTCTAAAAATCGTATATTTTATAAGCCTCAATCTAAAAAGCCGTGGATTTTCTAAGTCTCCAAAGATTCATAACCGTTGAAATTGTGTTTTTCATGTTTCCAAAGACTCAATCCTAAAATTATTTGATTTTCTAAGTCTCCAAAGCCTTGAAGGCCTAAAAATTGTGTATTTTCTAAGTCTCCAAAGAGCTCAATCCTAAAAATAAGAGATTTTCTAAGTCTTTAGACTCCTCCAAAATTTTTAGTATATTGATTTTCCAAGTCTTCGAACCTGCTCAGTCCTGAAAATCATAGCTTTTAAAATTCCAAAGGCTCTAATTCTAAGAATCTTTGATTTTCAAAGTCTCCAAACATTTGCAATTGTAATAATCATTGATATTCTAAGTCTCCAAAAATTTTAAATCCTAAATATCGTAGATTTTCAATCCTCAATCCTAAAAGTCTCCAAAGATTCCTAACCGTCGAAATTGTGTTTTTAAAGTTTACAAAGCCTCGAAGGCTTAAACATTGTGTATTTTCTAAGTCTCCAAAGTCTCAGTCCTAAAAATTTTAGATTTTCTAAGTCTTCATATCATAGCAAATTTTTAATATATGGATTTTCCAAGTCCTCGAATGTGATTTTTAAATTCCAAAGGCTCTTAATTCCAATCGTTGATTTTCAAAGTCTCCAAAGATTTTCAACTCTAATAGTCGTGGATTGTCTAAGTCTCCAAAAACTCTCAATCCTAAAAATCGTAGATTTTATAAGCCTCAATCTAAAAGGCCGTGGATTTTCTAAGTCTCCAAACATTCTTAGCCGTTAAAATTGTATTTTTCAATTCTCCAAAGGCTCAATCCTAAAAATATTTGATTTTCTAAGTCTCCAAAGCCTCTAAGGCCTAAAAATTGTGTATTTTCTAAGTCTCCAAAGTCTCAGTGCTAAAAATTTCAGATTTTCTAAGTCTTCATATCATAGCAAATTTTTAATATATGGATTTTCTAAGTCTTCGAATCTGCTCAATCCTGAAAATCATAGCTTTTTAAATTCCAAAGGCTCTTAATTCCAAAAATCTTTGATTTTCAAAGTCTCCAAAGGCTCGTAGTTCTAAAAATTTTATATTTTCCAAGTCTCTAAAGTCTCAATCCTAAAAATAGTAGATTTTCTAAGTTTTCATATCCTCCTAAATCCTAAATATTTTGGATTTTAAATGTCTCCGAGACTCTCAATCCCAATAATCGCGATTGTCTAAGTCTCAAAAAACTTTAAATTCTAAAAATCTTAGATTTTATAAGCCTCAAAAGACTTAGTACAAAAAATAGTGGATTTGCTAAGTCTCCAATGACTTAATTCTAACAATCGTGAATTTTCAAAGTCTTCACCCGAAATGTCGTAGATTTTCTATGTTGTAAATGTTCAATTCCGTTCAGTCCTAAATCGTAGATTTTTAAATTCCAAAGGCTCACAATCCTAAAAATTGTGGATTTTCCCAATCCTAAAAATTTTGCATTTTCTATGTCTTCATATCCTCCCGAATTTTTAACATAGTGGATTTTTTAAGTTTTCGAATCTGCTCTGTCCTAAAAATCTTAGATTTTTTAAGTTCCAAAGGCTCTCAATCTTAATTATCGTGGATTTTCAAAGTCTTCAAAGATTTTCAGTCATCGTGGATTTTGTAAGTCTCCAAATAATTAATCCTAATAATCGTGGATTTTATAAGTATCCACAGAGTCAATCCTAATAATCGTGGATTTTGTAAGTCTCAATCCTAATAATCATGGATATTGTAAGACTCCAAAGACCCTCAGTCCTAAATGTCATGGATTTTCTACGTCTCCAAAGACTCAATCCTAAAAATTGTGGATTTTATAAAAATCCTTGAAATAGTATATTTTCAAAGTCTCTAAATTCTTTCGAAGTAATAATCGTTCATTTTCTGAGTCTTCAAAAACTCTCTATCCTAAAAATAGTAGAATTCTTCTAACAATCGAGGATTTTCTAAGTCTCCATAGCCTCTCCATAGCCTCTCCATCCGAAACTTCGTAAATTTTCGAAGTTTACTACTATACTATGAATTTTGTAAATATTCAAATCTCTTCAGAAGCCTTTATGCTAAAAATTCTGGATTTTCTAAGTCTCCAAAGATCATTAATTCTCAAATCGTTGAGTTTATGAGTCTTCAAAGACTCAATCCTAATAATCGTAGATTTTGAAGGGCTCCAAAGACCAATAATTCTCAAATCGTTAAGTTTATGAGTCTTCAAACACTCAGTCCTAATAATCGCAGATTTTGAATAGCTCCAAAGACCATCCGTCCTTAATGTCATCGATTTTCTAATTCTCCAAAGACTCATTCCTAAGTCTCTAAAGACCCTGAATTCTAAAAATCGTGAATTTTCTAAGTCTCCAAAGACTCCGAATCCTAAAAATGTTTTGGATTTTGTAAGTCTCCAAAGTCACTCAATTCTAAAAATCGTCTATGTCTCCAAAGACTTTGAATCCTAAAAATGTTTTGGATTTTGTAAGTCTACAAAGACTCTAAATCGTAAAAATCTTGGATTTTCAAAGTCTTCAAAAACTCTCAATCTTAAAAATAGTGGATTTTATAGACCTCCAAAGATTCAACCCTAAAAATAGTGGATTGCATATCAAGTCTCCAAAGTCGCAACTCTAAAAACAGTTTTATACAAAGTCTATAAAGTCCCAGAAATTTTAGATTTTCTAAGTCTCTTCACATACCCTCCAAACATAATCGTAGATTTTTAAGTCTCCACAGGCAATCCGTTTAATCCTATAAATCTTGAATATTCAAATTCGTTAAATCCGCGAAACTGTACAAATTGTAGATTTTCCAAGTCTCCAAAGACTTAATCTTAAAAATTAAATCCTAAAGATCATCAATTTTCTGAGCTTAAAGACCTAATCGCAATATTCGTCGAATTCCTAAAACCTCAAATCCAATGTTTTCTAAGTCTACAAAATCGTAGATTTTTTAATCTCCAAAGTTTTCAATGTTTCTAAAGACTCAGTCCTAATAATGGTGATTTTTGCAAGTCACCAAAGGCTCAATCTTAATACTAGTGGAATGTTTAAGCCTCCAAAGGATTTCAATCCTAATAATCGTTGATTTTGTAAGTTTCCAAAGACACTCAATACTAAAAGTCGTGGGTTTTTCATGTTTCAAAACAGGCTTTATCGTAAATCGTAAATCCTAAACATTTTCGATTTTCTAAGTCTACAATACAATAGTCATTTTTCTAAATCTTCAAAGACTCAATCCTAAAAGTCGTAGTGTCTGCAAAGACTTTCAATCCAATTAATCGGGGATATTATAAGTCTCCAAAGACTTAATCCTAGTAATCGTGGTTTTTGTACGTTTCCAAAGACACTCATACTAAAAGTCGTCGGTTTTCTAAGTCTCCAAAGGCCATATATATCTTAAAATAGGGTATTTGGTAAGTCTCCAAAGATTCTAAATCCTGAAAATCGTGGATTTTAAGTCTCAATTCAAAAACTCGTAGGTTTTCTAAATCTCCAAAGACCATCAATTATTAATGACGTGAAATTTCTACGTCTCAATGGACTCAATCTTTAAAATCGTGGATTTTCTAAGTCTCCAAAGACCCTCAATACTAAAATCGTGAGCTTTCTTCATCTCCAAAGACTCAATCCTATTTTTGATTTGGATTTTCTAAGTCTTAAAGGCTTAAATGTATAAATTGTGGATCTGCAACGACACTCAATACAAAAATCATAGATTTTCTAAATCTCAAAAGACTCTCAATACCAATAATCATGGATTCTAAAAATCGGAAAAGGCTCAATACTTAACATAGTGAATTTTGTATGTTTCCAAAGACACTCAATACTACAAGTCGTGGATTTTCGAAGTCTCCAAAGACCCTTTATCCCAACAAAGTGTTTTTTTCTAAGTCTTCAAAGACTCTAAATACTAAAAATCGTTATGTTTCTAAGTCTACAAAGACTCAATTCTAAAATCGGATATTTTCTAAGACTCCAAATCGTGAAGTTTTCAAGTCTCCAAAGACTATCAATCCTGAAAATCGTTGATTTTCTAAGTCTCCAAAGACTCAATCCAAAATGTCGTAGATTTTCTAAGTCTCTAAAGACCATCAATTCTAAATAACGTGATTTTTCTACGTCTCAAAGGAATCGAATCTTGAAAATCGTGGATTTTCTTATTCACCAAATAATCTTAATAGTAGAAATCGTTGCTTTTCTAAGTCACCAAAGACCCTAAATTTTTTGAATCTCCAAAGACTCTATTCTAAAAATTTTAGATTTTCTAAGTCTATAAAGGCTTAAACGTAGAAATCGTGCAAAAATCATAGATTTTTTAAGTCTTAAAAGACTACCAATAATCATGGATTTTCAATCGGCTCAATACTTAACATAGTGAACTTTTGTAAGTCTCCAAAGACCCTCAATTCTAAAAAGCGTGAAGGTTTTTAAATTGAAATGTCCGTTCCATCCTAAAAATCGAGGATTTTCTGAATCTAAAATACTCTCAATCTAAAAAATAGTGGATTTTCTAAGTCTCCTAGACTCTAAAAATCGTGGATTTCCAAAGTTTCCAAGACTCTCAATACTAAAAATCTGGGATTTTTTAAGTCTTAACCCTTTGACGACCATAAGGTTTGACAAAAATACCAACTTTTTTACCTTCTCTGACTTACTGATCGAAAAATTAAAAAAATGGTCGAATGATTTTAGTGGAATCAAAAAATTACGTAGGTTTTCTTATGACTAAATAAACATTTATAACAAATTGGGACATAATGGACATAAGTATGGTAGCAATTGCAAAAACGTTCGCATGGGACATATATACAGTGATCGTCAAAGGGTTCAAATGCGTTCAATCCTACAAATTGTGGATTTTCCAAATCCTAGAGTCTTCAGAATAAAAAAAATTACTTGTTTTCTATCCAAATACTAAAATAACTTCGTTCACTGAATAATAAATGAAATATATGAAAACATGTCTGGCCGTTTAAGTAATATTATACATACAACTCATACGCCACAATGTGTAAATCTAAAAACGTGTTCCTTTTCTCTGTTTTTTTTTTGCTAAAAACTTGTCTTAACTTTAGAAATGTTTACATGTTTCTTCATTTTTTCCATTTTATATTCAAGGTTATAACACCTGGTCTTCATAATGTAACACAATCTTTATATTTTTAAATTTTATAAATATTTTCCCTTTCATAGAAAATGAAACCTTTCCAGAACAACAATAACTGAAGTATGAAAACTTTTTATATAAATTTCAATATTCTTTCGTTATTACTTAAAATATTGTTCTTGTGGTTTATATTTAAGCTATTCCCTTTGGTTGCAACACTTTCATCAAAATTGTTATTGTCTTACACAGTTTGTTAAAGTTTTTATTCTCCACTTCTGTTTTTCAAAATAAACAAATAACTAGGAAAATATAGAAAACTATGGTTTAAGTTACACAAAAGATGAGGAGGAGTACACAAGTGCGAGGACCAAGTTTTATTTTGGAAAACTTTGCACCTCTTGCACCTACTGGAATTGTTCCAGCAAAAGTTTCCCAATTCCTTGTGGGTGGTCTTAAGGGTCTTATTGTCCTATTAAAATAAAAGACAATTTTCAAAAGATGTCCTTGGGTAATATTTCAAGTTAAATAAATAATGAGTAACCAAAAAATTAGACCACAGAAAATATTTGCCAAAACACGTGTATATAATATTCCCTTTCATCGAAACTAAAAATATAGGTCAACTGTTTAAATTGACAAACAATTTGACATTAAAGGTCAATCTGAAAAAAAAAATAAACAAAAACCACAAAAAGTTTTAAGACATTTTTGGCAGTCGTTTGTGAAATGTTGTGGAAGCGAAAAATATTACCACATTATGAACTTTATTAAATAGTTAAGAAAAGTTTTTAGAATACACCCTGCACCTCCTTGAAACCATCGAACCCTTATCATTTTCCTCGCATTGTCATTTCCAAATCTAGCAAATTTTCATTTATCAATATTTATGACAATTTTTATAGGACCAAATTAACTCTGAAAAGAAAGCAAAAAAAAACAAAAATTTCAAACAACTTTTCTCAATAATCATAGGCCATGGAAAAGGTCACCGCTGTAGTTCCCACATGCCGGATGCCCGCATAACGACGAACGTGAGGACAAATACGTGGCATGAGGTAATTTAGCGCTCCATTTGTAGCTCCGCAATCATTCGTTTGCGGTGAAAACATGAAAGGACAAACAGAGAAGAATACCTGGAGATTTTTCGTCGTGACATTTAAGTTGTGAATGAAAATATTTAAGAACACGTTTTTTACTGTATATGTGGAAATGATTTAAAGCAGCAAAATAACAGTGTTTTCTTGCTTATATGTCAAACTAATGTAATAGGATTTAATTTTTGTGTTACTTTGATGTTATTTTAGAAGAATGACTTTTCATATACTAGTGAAATAATGTTCTTTAAGAAATATCAACTTTTTTCGTGACGTATGAGTGATTTTAATATAAATTCTAGCATTATTGTTAGTTATACGCCTCAGTGAACCTAAAAGAAGAACATTATTTGAAGACAGAGTTGTATATTGCACTTACGTAAGTTATACGCTTCAAATTCTCTTAATCCTAAAAAAGTGGATATTCTGAGTCTCCTAAGATTCTCAATCCTAAAAATTTTAAAGCCCTAAAATCCGATCAATCTTAAAAATTGTGGATTTTCAGAGTGTCCAAAGACTCTCAATCCTAACCATTTTGAATTTGGTAAGCCCTAAAATCCGATGAATACTACTAATCGTGAATTTTCTAAGGCTCCAAAGGTTCTCAATCGTAGAAATCGTGGATTTTCTAAGTCCTATTAACTCATACATAGAAATCGCGGATTTTCTTAGTCTATAATGACTCTCCATGGTAGAAATCGTGGAATTTCTAAGTCTTAAATCCATCATGTGTCTAAATCTCTTAAGACTTAGTCGTAGAAATCTTGTATTTTCTATGTCTTAAAATTCGTTGAATCCTAAAAATCTTTGTTTTTCTATGTCTCTAAAAACAACATCCTAAAATCGTGGATTTTCTATATCTTAAAATCCGTTTAATCCTAAAAATGGTAGGTTTTCTAAGTCTCAAAAGATCGTATAATTCGTGGATTTCCTAAGTCGCCAAAGATTCTGAACCGTATGAATCGTAGATTTTTTTAGAGTCTCCAAACATTTTTAACCCCATAAATCGTGGATTTTCTAAGTCTCCAAAGATGTTTAACATCATGAATCGTGGATATCATAGAGTCAATTGTAAAGAACGGGGTTTTTCTAAGTCTCCAATGACTCCCAATCGTAGAAATCGTGGATTTTCTAGTCTCCAAACAGTTCATTGTAAAGACCGGCGTTTTTCCAAGTCTTCAATGACTCTCAATCGTAGAAATCGTGGATTTTATAAGTCTTCAATGACTCTCAATCATTGCAAATGAAATCATTGAATTTTCTGTCTTAAAACCCGCCCTGTTTTGAAAATTAGGATTTTCTCCAAAAGGCCCAAATAGTCTTAATCGGGGAAATCGTGGCTTTTCCAAAGTCTCCAAACACCCTCAATCATAAAATCAGGAATTTCCAAAGTCTCGAAAGACTAGATCGTAGAAATTGTGGAGTCTTCAAAGATTGTAAATCGTAGAAATCATGGATTTCCCAAGTCCCGTTAATTTTACGCCTCCAGTACTTAAAATCTTGTGTTTTGTAAGTCTCCGAAGATTCTTAACCGTATATATCGTGGATTTTCTAAGTCTCCAATGACTCAATTGTAGAGAACGGGGTTTTTCTAAGTCTCCAATGATTCTTTATCGTAGAAATCTCTTCAATGACTCTCAATAATTGAAAATTAAATCATAAAATTTTCTGCCTTAAAATCCGTCCTGTGCAAAAAAATTGGTTTTCTAAGTCTGGCCCAAATACTAAGAGTCGTGGATTTTCTCAGTCTCCAAAGAATTAATCCTAAAAACCATGGATTTTCCAAGTCTCCAAAGAGTCTTAATCAAATAAATCCTGCAAAGAATCCAAAAACCCTTAACCCTAAAATCAGGGATTTCCAAAGTCTCCAAATACTAGATTGTAGAAATCGTGAAATCGGACAAATCGCAAGTCTTTAAAGATTCTAATCGTAGAAATCATGGATTTCCTAAATCTCTTTTTCTTATACGCTTCAAATACTCCAAATCGTGGGTTTTCTAAGTTTTTAAATTGTCGAAATCGTGAGGTTTGCAAGTCTCCAAAGTTTTCATCATAGAAATCGTGGTTTTTCTTAGTCTCCACAGACACTCAATCATAAAATTGTGGATTTTCTAAGTCTCCAAAGACACTCAATCATAAAATTTTGGATTTTCTAAGTCTCCAAAGACACTCAATCATAGAATTTTGGATTTTCTAAGTCTTTGTTAATAGCAGAAACCTTAGATTTTTTATGACTCCAAAGATCCTTAATCAAACATTCGTAGATTTCCGAGGTCTCCAAAAACCCTTAATCGGAGAAATTGTAGATTCTCTAAGTCCCCAAAGACCGCAGAAATTTTTGATTTTTATTCTCCAGATATTTAATTATAGAAATCGTGGATTTTCCAGGTCTCCGAAGACTCGAAATCCAAAATCGTTGATTTTCTAAGTCTCCAAAGACCATCAATCTTAAAATAGAAAATTTTCTAAGCCTCTAAAGTATCTTAATCGCATAAACCGTGGATTTTCTAAGTTTCCAAAATTCTCAAATCGTGTATTTGATATGCCTCCAAAAACCCCATCCTAAAAATCATGGATTTTCTAAATCTCCATAGACTCAATATCAAAAATCGTGTATTTTCTAAGTATCCAAAGACACTCAAGCGTAGAATTCGTGGATTCGTTACATCTTAAAATCCATTCAATCCTAAATATCGTGTATTTCCGAACTCTTTGAAGATACTCAATCGTAGAAATCGTGGTTTTGCCCGTTAAATCCAAAATAAAAAAAATATATACGTATGAGTAATATTATTATAAATCCTAAAGATCATGTATTTTCTAAGTCTCCAAAGTCTCTTAATAGCAGAAATCGTGGATTATATAAGTCTCCACATACCTCAATCATAAAAATGTGGATTTTCTAAGTCTACAAAGAATCTTTAATGCAGAAATCGCAAATTTTTGAGTATTTTATTCGCCAACAAACATTGTTATTCGCAAAATTGCGAATTTTCTATGCCTCCAAAGACCATCAGTCCTAAAATTGTGAATTTTCTAAGTCTCCAAATCATAAAATAATTAAAAATATAAAATCATAAACTTATAACTCTCCAAAAACACTTAATCGCAGAAATCGTAGATTTTGTAACTCTCTAAAGATTTGTACTTGCAGAAATCGTAGATTTTCTAAGCCTAAAATCATGGATATTCTAAGTCTCCAAAGAGCGGCAATCCTAAAATCGCCGATTTTCTAAATCTCTAAAATCCTCAATCCTAAACTTGTGGATTTTCTAAGTCAGCAAAGACCCCCAATTCTAAAATATTGGATTTTCTAAGTCTCCAAAGACCTGCAATCCTACATTCGTGGATTTTCTAAGTCTCCAAATCCTTAAATATTAAATATTGCATACTTCATATATAATTAAATTTTCCAAAAAGGCATACTTCTTGTTTATGAGGATTTCTGTAGGTATGAGCAATGCTATTGTAAATTATAATAATTAAGGTAACTCATACGCCATTTCTAGGTCTCCAAAGACTTTTAACCGCAGAAATTGTAGAAAATTCCATCAATCCTAAAATTGTGTATTTTCTAAGAACCCAAAGACAATCCTAAAATTGTGTATTTTCTAAGCCTCCAAATCATAAAATAATTAAAAATATAAAATCATGGATTTCAAAGTCTCCAAAGACTGCTGATCGCAGAAATCTTGGATTTTGTAACTCTTCAAAGACTTTTACTTGCAGAAATTGTGGATTTTCTTAATCTGCAAAGAGCCTTAATCGCAGAAATCGTGGATTTTCTAAGTTTCCAAAGGCATTGCATCCTAAAATCTCAAATCCGTCCATTTGCTAAGTCTACAAAGATCCTCCATCCTAAAATCGTGAATTTTCTTAGTCTCCAAATATCGTCAATCCCATAATTTTTGATTTTCTAAGTCTCCAAAGACCCTCTGTCCCAAAATCTCAAATTTCCTAAGTCTCAAAAAACTTTCAATCCTAAAATCGCGGATTTTCTATGTCTCCAAAAACCCTCAAAACTGAAATGGTGGATTTTCTACATCTCCAAATCCTTAAATAATTGTCCATTTTCCACTCTATAATTATTTTCTCTAGGAGACCTAATATAGAATCACAAGGAAACAAAATTCAAGTATTGCATATACCATAACAATTAAAGTTTCCAAAAAGGAAGACATCACACTTATGAGCATTTATGAAGGTATGAGTGATATAAATGTAAATTCTACTAATTAAGCTAACTTAAAAGCAGTAGGAAAATAGTACATAAATATGTATGTATATAAAATATAAATCTTCTGTAGAAGAATAGACAAGTACTTTATATGATTGTAAACGTATGAGCAATATTGTTATAGAAATCTTGAATAGAGAATCTCCCAAAGAAGTATAAACGTGTAAGAACGGTGTTAGGTTTTACCCAGACAAATCATATATACTCCCCACAATGTATAGAAAAGAAAATTTCTCTGCAATGATGTTAGGATCAGAGATTCCACGAAGCAATTCTCAGTGAATTATTTCTTCATGTTTATTAAAAATCATCATAACACAACAATTCTCTCAATATTACTCCCAAACAATTTTGTTTGCCCCTTTAACCCCTCCTTAAATTAAAGTTTATTAATAATTAAGAGTTTTTTAAGTTTATAATCCTCTATTTAAACGACACTTGTTTTTTTCTTTAAAATTAGATTTAATTAACTTTTTGCCTACATACAAGACCAAGGTTTTTCTACACTTAGAGAAATTTCTTAATTAAAGACATTCTCTGTCCTATTTATGTGGATTTCCATAATCTCGGCAATAAAAATAGTTAACGTTCTTCCTCGAGGTGTCATAGGAGAGTTCTTTCATATGCTTGACACAGGGGGCGTATAAGTATTTTGAATACGTTGACATTGGGGCGCATGAGTGTTATTAATACTGCATGCAAATATAAATCATACGCTCCATTGATTTCAACTTTTTCTAAAAATCTAATTCTCTGGGGGATTATTTCTTCAAGAGCATTAAATATCATCATAACACAATCCAGTTCTCAATATTGTGGCAAAAAGATAGATAGTTTGTGCCATTACACCCTCAGCTTATGCTATCAAAATTTATGACAGTTGTAAACTTTAGCTATATTTTGTATCACCAAGAGTACAGCTTTAGCAATTTGTAGCTGCTGTTGGGATTATCAAAAAAAGAAGAAAATACAAACCACACAAGTATCACAAACTATTATTAACACATGGTACAGATTCATTCATTTTCCCATTTCTTTCCTCCCCACCTATCCCTCTTACCATTTTTCCCCTTTCTTACCCCATTTATGTATCTGCTTGACTATGAAAGCACAAGTTTTTGCCATTTACTTCGGCCTTCGGAGAAAGAAGAAAAAAACTAATTTACAAAGTTGTTCTTCTTATATATTTATTCAAGGGGTTTTCCCCGACAATATGAGTTAATAGACAAAAAGATTGTTTGCTGTATAAAAGGGATATTGTGTATCGTCTGGTAACATTATACAAAATACATTTTTGTTAAGACTATAATAACATCATATAAATGTAATATGAAAGATTTAGGTCGTGAAAAAGAAAATGGCTTTTGGAATGGATATGGTTCTAAAAATGCAAAAAAATGGCTTAACGCGTTATTAGTTTTTGTCAGAAAAATAGTGGTTATGGTGGCGTATGATTTATTTGAATATTGAATCCGTTCTTAATTAAACTACAAAACTAAAAAATCACTGTAAGTATTGTCAATAGTTTCATCATTTCTTCAATTGTCGATGCTTTGTGTTTGGGAAATTATAGCAGTCCTTATATCGTTTGAGTTATTTTAATATAAAATCCATTTGTTATTAATTCTAAAGACTCTAAATTGCAGCAATTGTTAATTTTCTAAGTCTGCCAATACTCTTAATCGCGTAAAATCGAGGATTTTCTACTAAAACCGTAGATTTCCTAGGACTCCACTGACCCTCAATCCTATAATCGTACATTTTCTAAGTCTCAACAGACCCTCAATCCTAAAATCGAGGATTTTCTAAGTCTCCAGAGGCCCTCAATCCTAAAGTCGAGGATTTTCTAAGTCTCCACGGACCCTCAATCCTAAAATCGTGGTTTTTCGAAGTCTCCACAGACCCTAAATCCTAAAATCGTAAATATTCTCAGTCTCCAAAAACTCTCAATCCTATAACCGTGATTTTCTAAGTCTCCACAAACACTTAATCCTAAAATCATAGATTTTCTAAGTGTGCAAAGATTCTCAATCCTTAAATCGTTGATTTGCTACGTCTCCAAAGACCCGCCAATCCTAAACTCTTGGATTTTCTAAGTCTCCAAAGATCTTCAATCCTAAAATTATGGATTTTCTAAGTCTCTAGAATCTGTTAATAACAAAAACCGTGAATTTTCCAAGTCTCCAAAGACCCTCAATCCTAAAATCGAGGATTTTCTAAGTCTCTAAAGACTCTTTAATCACAAAAATCTTGGATTTTCTAAGTCTCAATTAATTAACTTTCTTAGTCTCCAAAAACCTTCAGTCCTAAAACCGTGGATTTTCTATGTGCGCAAAGATTTTCAATCCTAAAATCGTTGATTTTTTAAGTCCCCAAAGATCTTTAATCCTACAATAGTGTATTTTCCAAGTCTCAAAGATCTTCAATCCTAAAATCTTTAATTTAAAATTGTGGATTTTCTCGGTCTCCAAATGCTCTTAATCCCAAAAATCTTAGATTAGCTGAGTCTACAAAGACCCTCAATACTACACTCGTGGATTTTCTAAGTCTCCAAAGACCTTCAATCCTAAAATCGTGGATTTTCTAAGTCTCCAAAGATCTGCAATCCTAAAAGCATGGATTTTCTAAGTCTCGGATTGAAGACCATCCCAAAATCGTGGATTAAGTATGAGTCTCCAAAAACTCTTAATCGAGGATTTTCTAAGTTTCCAAAGACCTTTATTTCTAATATCCTGGATTTTCGAAGTCTCTATCAATTCTCAATTCTAAGTCTCCAAAGACCCTCAATCCTAAAATCATGGATTTTCTCTCCATAGATTTTAAACCATAAAATCGTGGAGTTTGTTGGTCTTCATAGATTCTAAATCATCATATCTGCAAAGGCTTAATCGTTGAAATTTTATATTTTCTAAATCTCTAAAGACACTAAATCGCAGAAATTGTTGATATTGTAAGTCTCCAAAGACTCTTAATAGCATCATTCGTGTATTTTCTAAGTCTCCAAAAACCCTCAATCATAACCGTGTATTTTCTTAGTCTACTGACGCCCTTAATCCTAAAATCGTAGATTTTCTAAGTCTCCAAAGATCTTCAATCCGAAAATAGTAGATTTTCTAAGTCTCCAAAGGCCCTCTGTACTGAAATCATGGATTTTCTAGATCTCTAAAAGCTTTTAATCGGAAAATTTTTGGATTTTCTGAGTCTACAAAGACCCTCAATCGTGAGTTTTCTAAGTCGCTAGAGACTCTTAATAGCAAAACCCGTGGATTTTCCAAGTCTACAAAGACTCAATCGTAGATATCGTGTTTAACTAATTCTCTAAATCGCAGAAATTTTTTATTTCCTAAGTCTCCAAAGACTCTTAATCAAATAATTAGTGTAAGTCTCCAAAGACCGTCAATCATAAAATTGTGGATTTTCTAAGTATCCAAACACCCCGAATCCTAAAATCTTGGATTTTCTAAGTCTCCAAGGATTGTCAATCCTAAAATCATTGATTTCTTAGCCTCTAAAGACACTTAATCTTAAATATCTTTGATTTTTAAAGTATCTAAAGACACTTAATCGCAAAATTCGTGGATTTTCTAAGTCTCAAAGAACCGCAATTTTAAAATCGTGGATTTCCTAAGTTTCAAAGACCCTCAATTCTAAAATCGTGGATTTTCTAAGTCTCTAAAGACTCTTAATCGCAAAAATCGTGGATTTTAAAAGTCTCCAAAGATTCTTATTCGTAAAAATCGTGGATTTTCTAAGTCCCCAAAGACCTTAAATCCTAAAATTATGGATTTTCTAAGTCTCCAAAGACCCTCAATGAATTTCCTAAGTTTACAAAGCCTCAATCGTAGAAATCGGAGATTTTCTACGTCCCCAAAGATGCTTAATCGCAAAAATCGTGGATTTTCTAAGTCTCCAAAGGCCTTCTACCCTAAAATCGTGGATTTTTTAAGTCTCCAAAGACCTTAAATCCTAAAATTGTGGATTTTCGCAAAATCGATGATTTTCTAAGCCTCTTAATACTCTTTATCGAAAAATCCTGGATTTTTAAGTCCCCAAATACCGTCAATCCTAAAATCGAGGATTTTCTAAGCCTCTTAATTTTCTAAGCCTCTTAACTAAGCCTCGATTTTCTAAGACTTAAGCGCGAAAATCGTGGATTTTATACGTCTCCAAAACGTAAATAATTGTCAATTTTCTACGCCTGCATAATTGTGGTCTTCGTTGATATATTTTTGTAAGGATTAAGGAATCGAAGCGTTGTGGAGCGAATCAAGTGCGGAAAAACTCCAGAAATATAATTTACCAGCGCAGAACGAAGCGGTTTGTTTTCCTGGAATTATAGAAGAGGTAGAACCGCCTTACTTCGACGGAAAAGTGAGACAAGTAAGGAATAGGACCGAACGAAAAACTCTCCGGGATCGAGAGGTTCAAAGGTACATGTCGTTGTACGAGGCCCATATAATCCTCATATAATAGATTTGTGAACTAGGTGGCGTATGATTTATTTAAATTAAGTTGTCTATATTAAGTGTAGAGTACAGGGGTCATTTAGAATTAAAATTACTCATACGCTTATGGGTCAGAATCATGATTCTATAGGAGAGCATATAGTGACCGTTTTTTAACTTTAAATAATTTTTATACCCTCCACCATAGGATGGGGGGTATATTCATTTTGCCACTCCGTTTGTAACACCTCTAAATATTGATCTGAGACCCCATAAAGTGTATATATTCTTAATCGTCGTAAAATTCTAAGACAATTTAGCCATGTCCGTCTGTCTGTGGTAATCACTCTACAGTCCGCAATAATAGAGCTAGGTTGATCAAATTTAGTACAAATACTTCTTATAGTTGCAGGTTGTTTGGAATTGCAAATGGGCCATATCGGTCCATATTTAGATATAGCTCCCATATATAGCATCTAACTTGTTGTGATTCCTAATGTTCTCATCTACTATATTTTTTGTGTTTATCGGTGTTATTTTCTTTAGGTTTGAGTTATTTTGTGAGGTCACATGCTATCCATGGTGGAGGGTATATCAGATTCGGCATGGCCGAACTTAACGCTTTTACTAAATTTTAGTAAATTTAAATTAAATTTTTTTTAAATTTGGAAAATTTAATTTTTGTTAAATCAATTCTTGGTTTTTCATAATAATCTGAGATATTTTCTTATATTATTGTACCATAAAACCCGTTCGTCAATATTTAGTTTATCTGGGACTAAGAGGCGTATGATTTATTTTAATTCAGTTATCTAACACGCTAATGGGTCATTTGAAATCAAGATTACTCATACGGTAATTCAACAAAAAGGTCAATCTATGTATATATTATCGGTGTCCCGGCCTTAATTCTTGTGACATTTTGAAAATTTATTTATTTAAAGCCGTCCTATCCTTTAGATATTTCTATTCGTATCCTTCTTCGAGAGCCCTGTAAATAAATATCAATTTAAACTCTTTTTTATTGTTATATTGACCCTGGTTGGAAAAATAAACCCCGAAGGACTGAAAAGAAAAAAAGCAAAATAAAATATTTAGTTAAGTGTAAACTTTTAATCGAATTTTTTTTTCACACCATAAACTGAACCAAACTTCAGCTGCACTCACTCGCTTTGTAAGGCCTTGGTCGTCACAAAGCGGAAGACACTAACAACACAAACTTACTCGAAAAGAAATTGATAGCCCAAAAACCGATTGAAGTTCATTTCAACAAAAGTTGTTTCCCCGTTCATTTTTCCCTTTTAGACTCACACGCACATATAGACTAGAGACGAACAATCTCCGAGGACTTGGGCTTTCTCGTTCGACACTCTAAACTAAAGTCGCCGAACAAACCGAAAAACTTTCCATTTTAAACCATTAGCAGTGCAAGAGAAAACTGGGTTTCGTCTAAATTGCTGAGCAAAGAAGAAAAAAAAAACGCTAAAGTTTTTCTTTGACCCCATAAAACCATTGACTGGGAGTTTATTAAAAAGTTAGCTGCGGAAAGACAAAGAAATTGCAATTGTCCGCAATAGAAAAAAAGAACAGCAAACGAAAAGGAAGCAGTGAAATGGGATAACAATTTATGCATAGACATAAAAGCTTTTCTGCTGCACTAAACATAAAGCTTTATGAATTGATCTTTTTGTTTGCAAACATTCGCTTCGTAAAAGCCTTGGGCATTGTGGCGTATAATTTATAATAATTTGATTGGCTTATTAAAATTACTCATACGTTAAAGGGGGGAACAGATGGTTTGAGATTTTTTCTTTGTTGTACTACATTTTTATTGCAGACGGAGAATGTAGAAAATTTGTCTGGACTTTGGACAAGGTGGCGGATAATTTATAATAATTTGGCTGAGTTTTTGGCTTTTTGTGCTTTCCCGGAAATACATTTTATTAGATTTGCAGAATCTAGACAAATTGGAACTATTATAAGTCGAAGGGTACATATTTCTTTAAAGGAACCTACTATACTTAGTTTCTTTAAATTGCTATAGTTATGTCTACTAAATAATATACAAATAACACTGTGCTAGTCCAAAAATGTAACAGAAAGGAGACCCTATGGATAGACCTATTTCGGCCATGCTGAATCCAGTGGCATTAGCCGTTTTTCTATGTTAACTCTTGTTTTCGCGATATTCGACCACAAAGTTTGTTGGGAAATAAGAGAGGTGACTTATCTCTTTGGTTATTTTGTCGAAAGATCGAAATAAAGGGAACATTTGGACAATTATTTTTCTCAAAACAGTCGTCCACCCTTCTCACCCCCTTACTTACCTGAAAAAGTGCAATGAAATCTTATCATATGTTAAAAATCATACATATCGTCGACATTTTTAGTAGGCATCGTTGAGAGAAATATTCCTCGCGAAGAAATACTGTAAGTCCTTTCTCAACTTTTTTATGAGAATTAAGCAAATTTCGAGTTATTACATAATTTGTGTATTTTTCTGCTCATAGCAAAAAATATTTGAAATAAATTTTTTTTGACTTAAATTTTTGTAAATTATTTTTTCGTTAGTGTTAATGGAAATTTCAAAGGTAACCAACAAAACCTGCTGAATTGTGAAACCTGTTAATTTTTCATAAATATGTTGAAAGGAGAGTCATAGTAATTTTTCGCGAGGAACATTCTTCTCAAAGACACAAACTAAAAATGTCGATGATTTGTATGACGTTTGACACATGGTAAGATTTTATTGCACTTTTTCGGTGGTAAAGTGGTGAGAAGCGTGGTTGAATATTTTGAGAGAAATAATATTCGAAGGGTTCCCTTTATTTCGTTCTTTGGATTGAATCGCGTTTACGGAAGTCTTACACTTCAAAGTCACCTCCGAGATAACTAACCTCTCTGATTTTCTTGCAAACTTTGTGGTCGAATATTGCGAAAACAAGAGCTAACCTAGAAAAACGGTTAGCTCCATTGGATTCAGCGAGGTCGAAATAGGTACATCCATAGGGTATCCTTTCTGTTACATTTTTAAAGTGTCCATTTCGAGCACAGTGTAATTATCATAATAAAATGATTCTTGAATATCTCCATGTATTCGGCATAACCCCTGGGACATTATTGCGTATAATTTATAAAAATTTGGTAGAGTTATTAATATAACTCATACGTTAAGGAATAATCAGTAGTATTATAACTCATATGCCACAGACAATGGGCTTTGGACATTGTGGCGTATGATTTACAATAATTTCATTCACCTATTAAAATCACGCATATGTTAAGTGGAACCACCAGTGGACATTGTGGCGTATGATTACAATAATTTCATTCACTTATTAAAATCACTCATATGTTAAGTGGAACTGGTGGTTTTGGGTTTTATCCTTTTTTTATTATTAGATTCGGACAATCTAGAAAAAATATAATTATTATAACTCTTAGGACACATACGTTCTTAAAGCAATGTAATACGATTACTTTCTTTAAATTCCTATAGTTCATTCTACTAAATAATATAAAAGTAATAATCATAATAAAATCCTTCTTGTATATCCTTCCATGTATTGTTCCTCTTTCAGAGATTCGACTGAAAACCTGGAGCATTGTTGCGTATAATTTATAATAATGTTGTAGAATTATTAAAATCACTCATACGTTTCGAAATAATCAGTAGTATTCTAACACATATGCTACAGAAAAAAAATTGTCTAGACAATAGAGAATTATTATAAATCTTCACCCATTGATTTTTAAGGAATATTCTGAAGGGTATTTCTGCCTTCTTAAAATTTTTTAAACGTAAAATAAATAAATTTTTATACATTTTCTCATTTCACAGTAAATATTTGCTCTTTTAGATATTCGACAGAAGCCTTGGGCATTGTGGCGTATAATTTTTAATAATTAGATTGTTTTATTTAAATCACTCATACGTTAAGGAATATACAAATTTAAGTTTAAATTTTTTTCCTGGAATTATTTTCCATTATTCTGTACAAATTAAAATTATTGTTAACTCATACGCTACAGGTTTTTCATAAATAAATAATAATATGAAAGGTCAATTGTGATTCACAGAAGTATAATGTAAGCCTGAGATATTGTGGCTTATGATGTGTAATAATTTGTTTGAACTGCTAAAATCACTCATACGTTAAGGAAACAGAGAAAGAAATATTAACTGTACAAGACACAAAAATTCTACATAAATTGATTGTTTGTGAATGCCATGACATGTGGCGTATAATTCATAAAAATGTGGTTTGGCCTAATAATATCACTCATACGTTAAGGGGGAACAAATGCTTTTGGGTTTTATTCCTTTTTTAATTATAAGATTAGGACAATCTACAAAAAATAGATTTATTACAGCTCTTAGGGCACATATTTTCTTAAAGGAATGTAGTAAGCGTAGTAAAGGTTTAATTTATGTTAGATTCGCAGATTGCAGTACAGTTGTCTAGACAATTGAGAACTATTATTACTCCTAACACTTGAATTTTTAAGGAATATCGTAAATGTTAGTTCTGCTTTCTCAAAAATAAAATATTTTAAGTTTTTAACAGCGCTATAATTAATTTTTCTACATAAATTATTACACAATTCTTTTCACATTTCTCACCAAATATTTCCTCTTTTAGACATGCCCGGAATTTTTTGTCCATTATTCTATAGAAATTAAAATTATTGTAACGCTACAGGTTTCTCATAAATGAATAATATGAAAGGTCAATTGATATTCACAGATGTATAATGTAAGCCTGGGATATTGTGGCGTATAATGTGTAATAATTTGGTTGAACTGCTAAAATCACTCATACGTTAAGAAACCAGATGATTCCCAAATTAATGATTTTCCTGGAATAAATATTAACTGTGCAAGACACAAAAATCCTACATAAATTGATTGTTTGTGACATACGACAAAATGTCGGCATGGACATTATGACATGTCACCGAAGAAATGCTTGGGACATTGTGGCGTATAATTTATTAAAATTTGGTTAGGCTTAATAAAATAACTCATACGTTCAGGGAAAAGATTGATTTGACTTGATTTATTCCGGAATTATTCCGGAATTATTCGCATATTACACCCTTCTATACAAATTAGAATTATTATAACTCATATGCCACAGATTTTTTATACATGAATTGATTTATCATATATTGATTGTGTTTTGAAAAATTATGTTATTGTTTCCTTAGATCCCTAGTTATTTTCTATATACATTATATACAAATTCTTTATAAATGTATACTTTATTGTAATATTTTTCTCATATTCATCTATGAATTGATTTCATTTTAGACATTCGACAAAAGCCTTGGGCATTGTTGCGTATAATTTATAATAATTTTGAAAACTTATTAAAATCACTCATTCGTTAAGGAATATATGGATTTCAGTTGCAATTTTTTTTTCCAGGAAATAAAGTTTAGCAGGTACAGAAAGGGAGTTTACATTACATTATTCTATACAAAATCATTATAATTTATATGCTGCAGATTTGTCATTAATGAATAACATGGATGGTTGGTATTTATTACATTGTAATCCTTGGATATGGAGGTGTATAATTTTTAATAATTTTGTTGGTATATTAAAGTCAAACAGGCGTTAAAGAAACAGATGGTTAACAAATTATTTTTTCCTGGAATGAAAGTAGATATGACATATGTTTATTGAATTTCTCCATAAATAGACTTTTGTCAACGAGTTTTGGGCATTGTGGCGTATAATTTACAAAAAATTTTATGGCTTAATAAAATCACTCATTCGTTAGGGAACCGTTTATTTTCAGTTTACATTTTTTCCTGGAATTAATATTTAATAGACGTAAAAGATAAGAATTAAACAAATTAAAATTGTTATAATTCATAAACCATTGATTTTTAATAAATAAAAAATGAGAAATATCGTCAGTCGTATCATTGAAAAACATACAATGTAATCCTTGGATATGGTTGGCTATAATTTTAAAAATTTCTTTGGACTATTAAAATCATATATCGTACGTTAAGGAAACAAATGGTTTCCAAAAATTTTTTTCCTAGAATGAATATAGACTTTAGAAGATATTAAATTTGTATAAAATGAATTTTTTTGACATACGACAAACATCTTTCGACATTGTGACGTATAAATTATAATAATTTGGTTGTCGTACTAAAATCACTAATACGTTAAGGAATATTCGACAAATGGTCCTGAGCATTGTTTATAATTTATAATCGGAAGGTTGAGGGTAATAAAGTCACTCATAGGTTAAGGGCAATTCGACAAAACGTCGTAGACATTGTGACATATAATTTATGATAATTAGGTTAACTTATTAAAATCGTTCATACGTTAAGGGATCATATTGATTAGACATATTGATATTAATTAGACAATCAAAATATAAATATATTAAGGGATGTATTTTTTAGTTTTTAACTTATTATATCTTTTATGTCAAACATTCTTCATTAATTAATATTTTCACAATAAACTGTTCCATTTTTTTTAAACATTCGACATAAAATCATTACACATCGTGGCGTATAATTTTTAATAATTTTATTTCTCCTGGAATTAATATTCATTATACTATGAAACTATACCTCCCCCTTACATTAAGGGAAATATTAGTTTAAATTTTTCCTGGAATTTATGTTAAGCAGCCACTGAAAGAGAGTTTACATTGAATTATTCTATACAAATTATTATAATTCATACGGTACAGATTTTTCATTAAAGAATAACATGAAATGTTAATTTTTGTTACAATGTTATCCTTGGATACTGGGGCGTATAATTTTTAATAATTTGGTTGGCAATTAAAGTCACTCATACTTTAGACAAACAGATGGTTTATAAATTATTTTTTCCTGGAATGAATGTAGATATATATACATTGAATTTCTAACTAAATTGACTTTCGACACCAAATTTTGGGCATTGTGGCGTATAATTTACAAATATTTGGTTGGCTTAATAAAATCACTCATACGTTAGGGAACCGTTTGTTTTCAGATTAGACGGTAAAAGTATATATTACATTATTCTAAACAAATTAAAATTATTATAATTCATACACCACAGATTTTCATAAATGAATAATTGCAAAGGTCGTCAGTCGTATCATAGACAAACATATAATGTAATACTTGGAAATTGGGGCGTATAATTTTTAATAATTTCTTTGGACAACTAAAATCATTCATACGTTAATGAAACAGAAGGTTTCCAAATAATTTTTTTCCTAGAATTAATATTAACTCAACAAGATATTAAAATTATACAAAATGTATTGTTTTTGATATACGACAAACATCTGTTGTAAAGTGGACCGAGCCGAGTGGATCGGCCGATCGCCTTGGTCGACTTTTATTTGGCCTCTTCGGATTAGAAAGAGCCTCACCAGTCGAAAATTTTTCGTATAAACGCTTAATGGTGTTCTTAGAAGGCGCACTTCTCACATTTTTTAATATTTTAAAAGCACGTTGACTTGACTTCTTCTGTTGAATGTAAATTTCAACTATTTCAGAGCGCTCGCGTGGCGTGTATTGTTCCATGGTAAAAATCTGCTTGGACTGACGCTTCAAACGCGGTATGTCATTAAGCGATCTGACATCTCCGTCAAAAGTTATGGCGTTGCCAGATGGGTCCCTGTATACGGTTTATAATTAGCTTGACTTATTAAAATTACTCATACCATAAGAGATAATATTGTTTTCAGTTAAGGTTTTTCCCTGGAATTTATACTCATTATGCAGAAAATGTATATATCACTCATACGTTAAGGAACATATGCCTTGGTTTCCAAATTTGTATACATCTTATGTCAGACATTTTTGATAAATAAATTATTACTCCACAAATTGTTCCTTTTTCTAGAGATCCGACAAAAGATCATTGGACATTGTGGCGTATAATCTAAGTATAATAATTTTCTTCACTTTTTAAAATCACTCATACGTTAGGGGGGAACACATGGCTTTCACTTAAATTTTTTTAACATTCTTCATAAATAATATTTTCTTCACAAATTATTTCGTTTTCTAGACATTGGACAGAAAAGCCTTGGACATTGTGACGTATAATTTATAATAATTTTCTTTATATATTAAAATCACTCATACGTTAAGTGAGCATATGGCTTTCAGTTCATTTTTCTCCTGGAATTATTACAATGAATATTAATGTTAAGCCGGAGGACCAATTAGTTTCTTTCTTGGAATTATTATTTACTATATATAGAGAGAAGACATTACTTGTTCCTATAAAATTTTATATTTTTATAACTAATACGCCATAGATTTCCCAGTTTTGAACATTGTGGCGTATAATTTATAATCAGATGGTTGAGGTAATAAAGTCATTCATACGTAAAGGATTATTGGACAAAAATAAATGGACATTGTGACGTATAATTTATATTAATTTCGTATTACTGCTTTCACTGAAATTTTTGCGAAAGTTTATTACTATTAGTTTAATATATTCAGTTTATATTCATTTGACCGAAAGAGCAAGTATGTATTAAGGAACATATTTCTCTTAGTTTCCAAATTATTATACATAACTCTTATGCCAAACATTGTTCATAAATAAATGTTTTCTTCACAAATTGTTCCTTTTTCTAGTCATTCGACAACAAATCCTTCAACATTGTGGCGTATTCCTGGAATTATTATTTACTATATAGAGAGAAGACATTACTTGTTCTTATACAATTTTATATTTTTATATCTCATACGCATTGTTTTCAGTATAATTTTTTTCTCCAGGAGTTGATATTCATTCATCATTCCCTTCCACATTAGTGAAAGTATTGATTTCCCTTTCGAATCGTGTGTTTTCTTCGTAAATAGTAAATTTTCAATTTCTCCATAAATTGTTCTCTTTTTTAAATATTCGACAAAAGAAATCCTTGGCCATTGTGGCGTATAATTTATAAAAATTAGTTGAACTTATTAAAACAACTCAAACGTAAAGGAAACAACTGTTTTAAGCTTTATTTTTCAAGAATTTATACTCATGAGTTAGAGTGTATATTCATTAGACATAGAAAGTCTATATACAACTTACATTAAGGACACATAAATATTAGTTTCCAAATTATTAAAACTCAAGCCAAACATTCTTCATAAATTAACATTTTCACCATAAATTGTTGTAAACATTGGACAAAAAAATCATTGGGCATTGTCGCGTATAATTTATAATAATTTCTGGACTTATTGAAATTACTCATACGTTGAGGGAACATATTGTAGTTTGTATCCTGGAATTAATATTCATTATACTATGACATTAGGGGCCAATCGCAAAATTTATAGCATTTTCTGATAGGAGGATTACTTTTGCGCCACCTGTTATATATAGCAAGGACTACCATACTACCAAATTTCATGACTCTAGCTTTAGCCGTTTGGGCTGGGCGGTGATCAGTCGTAACTGACATTAAGTATAATTTTTTTTTTCCCACAAAGTGACGTAACTGCATTGTTTATGAAAAACATGCATTATAATTAATTTTTTTTATTTTTTTTTGTTAATAATATTGTAAAAGATGGAGTTAAGTACACAATGAGAAAAGCAAATTGGAAATATAATAAATATTACGCCGTGGGGAAGAAGGAACATTGTCTCAAAAACAGATAAACTGCTCTCATGAAAAATTTAGAAAATGACAGTTACTGCAGTTGGTCATCCAAGCGATGATATGTTAAGTGGAACTGGTGGTTTTGGGTTTTATCCTTTTTTTATTATTAGATTCGGACAATCTAGAAAAAATATAATTATTATAACTCTTAGGACACATACGTTCTTAAAGCAATGTAATACGATTACTTTCTTTAAATTCCTATAGTTCATTCTACTAAATAATATAAAAGTAATAATCATAATAAAATCCTTCTTGTATATCCTTCCATGTATTGTTCCTCTTTCAGAGATTCGACTGAAAACCTGGAGCATTGTTGCGTATAATTTATAATAATGTGGTAGAATTATTAAAATCATTCATACGTTTCGAAATAATCAATAGTATTCTAACACATATGCTACAGAAACCTTGACCCAGTGATTTTTAAGGAATATTCTGAAGGGTATTTCTGCCTTCTTAAAATTTTTTTAAACGTAAAATAAATAAATTTTTATACATTTTCTCATTTCACAGTAAATATTTGCTCTTTTAGATATTCGACAGAAGCCTTGGGCATTGTGGCGTATAATTTTTAATAATTTGATTGTTTTATTTAAATCACTCATACGTTAAGGAATATACAAATTTAAGTTTAAATTTTTTTCCTGGAATTATTTTCCATTATTCTGTACAAATTAAAATTGTTGTTAACTCTACGCTACAGGTTTTTCATAAATAAATAATAATATGAAAGGTCAATTGTGATTCACAGAAGTATAATGTAAGCCTGAGATATTGTGGCTTATGATGTGTAATAATTTGGTTGAACTGCTAAAATCACTCATACGTTAAGGAAACAGATGGTTTCCAAATTAATGATTTTCCTGGAATAAATATTAACTGTACAAGACACAAAAATTCTACATAAATTGATTGTTTGTGAATGCCATGACATGTGGCGTATAATTCATAACAAAACAAACAAATGCTTTTGGGTTTTATTCCTTTTTTAATTATAAGATTAGGACAATCTACAAAAAATAGATTTATTACAGCTCTTAGGGCACATATTTTCTTAAAGGAATGTAGTAAGCGTAGTAAAGGTTTAATTTATGTTAGATTCGCAGATTGCAGTACAGTTGTCTAGACAATTGAGAACTATTATTACTCCTAACACTTGAATTTTTAAGGAATATCGTAAATGTTAGTTCTGCTTTCTCAAAAATAAAATAGGAATGTAGTAAGCGTAGTAAAGGTTTAATTTATGTTAGATTCGCAGATTGCAGTACAGTTGTCTAGACAATTGAGAACTATTATTACTCCTAACACTTGAATTTTTAAGGAATATCGTAAATGTTAGTTCTGCTTTCTCAAAAATAAAATATTTTAAGTTTTTAACAGCGCTATAATTAATTTTTCTACATAAATTATTACACAATTCTTTTCACATTTCTCACCAAATATTTCCTCTTTTAGACATGCCCGGAATTTTTTGTCCATTATTCTATAGAAATTAAAATTATTGTAACGCTACAGGTTTCTCATAAATGAATAATATGAAAGGTCAATTGATATTCACAGATGTATAATGTAAGCCTGGGATATTGTGGCGTATAATGTGTAATAATTTGGTTGAACTGCTAAAATCACTCATACGTTAAGAAACCAGATGATTCCCAAATTAATGATTTTCCTGGAATAAATATTAACTGTACAGGACACAAAAATTCTACATAAATTGATTGTTTGTGACATACGACAAAATGTCGGCATGGACATTATGACATGTCACCGAAGAAATGCTTGGGATATTGTGGCGTATAATTTATTAAAATTTGGTTAGGCTTAATAAAATAACTCATACGTTCAGGGAAAAGATTGATTTGACTTGATTTATTCCGGAATTATTCGCATATTACACCCTTCTATACAAATTAGAATTATTATAACTCATATGCCACAGATTTTTTATACATGAATTGATTTATCATATATTGATTGTGTTTTGAAAAATTATGTTATTGTTTCCTTAGATCCCTAGTTATTTCCTATATACATTATATACAAATTCTTTATAAATGTATACCTTATTGTAATATTTTTCTCATATTCATCTATGAATTGATTTCATTTTAGACATTCGACAAAAGCCTTGGGCATTGTTGCGTATAATTTATAATAATTTTGAAAACTTATTAAAATCACTCATTCGTTAAGGAATATATGGATTTCAGTTGCAATTTTTTTCCAGGAAATAAAGTTTAGCTGGTACAGAAAGGGAGTTTGCATTACATTATTCTATACAAAATCATTATTATTTATATGCTGCAGATTTGTCATTAATGAATAACATGGATGGTTGGTCTTTATTACATTGTAATCCTTGGATACTTAGGCCTATAATTTTTAATAATTTGGTTGGTATATTAAAGTCAAACAGGCGTTAAAGAAACAGATGGTTAACACATTATTTTTTCCTGGAATGAAAGTAGATATGACATATGTTTATTGAATTTCTCCATAAATAGACTTTTGTCAAGGAGTTTTGGGCATTGTGGCGTATCATTTACAAAAAAATGTATGGCTTAATAAAATCACTCATTCGTTAGGGAACCGTTTATTTTCAGTTTAAATTTTTTCCTGGAATTAATATTTAATAGACGTAAAAGATAAGAATTAAACAAATTACAATTGTAATAATTCATAAACCACTGATTTTTCATAAATGAAAAATGAGAAATATCGTCAGTCGTATCATTGAAAAACATACAATGTAATCCTTGGATATGGTTGGCTATAATTTTAAAAATTTCTTTGGACTATTAAAATCATATTATCGTACGTCCTAGAATGAATATAGACTTTAGAAGATATTAAATTTGTATAAAATGAATTTTTTTGACATACGACAAACATCTTTCGACATTGTGACGTATAAATTATAATAATTTGGTTGTCGTACTAAAATCACTAATACGTTAAGGAATATTCGACAAATGGTCCTGAGCATTGTTTATAATTTATAATCGGAAGGTTGAGGGTAATAAAGTCACTCATAGGTTAAGGGCAATTCGACAAAACGTCGTAGACATTGTGACATATAATTTATGATAATTAGGTTAACTTTTTAAAATCGTTCATACGTTAAGGGATCATATTGATTAGACATATTGATATTAATTAGACAATCAAAATATAAATATATTAAGGGATGTATTTTTTAGTTTTTAACTTATTATATCTTTTATGTCAAACATTCTTCATAAATTAATATTTTCACAATAAACTGTTCCATTTTTTTTAAACATTCGACATAAAATCATTACACATCGTGGCGTATAATTTTTAATAATTTTATTTCTCCTGGAATTAATATTCATTATACTATGAAACTATACCTCCCCCTTACATTAAGGGAAATATTAGTTTAAATTTTTCCTGGAATTTATGTTAAGCAGCCACTGAAAGAGAGTTTACATTGAATTATTCTATACAAATTATTATAATTCATACGGTACAGATTTTTCATTAAAGAATAACATGAAATGTTAATTTTTGTTACAATGTTATCCTTGGATACTGGGGCGTATAATTTTTAATAATTTGGTTGGCAATTAAAGTCACTCATACGTTAGACAAACAGATGGTTTATAAATTATTTGTTCCTGGAATGAATGTAGATATATATACATTGAATTTCTAACTAAATTGACTTTCGACACCAAATTTTGGGCATTGTGGCGTATAATTTACAAATATTTGATTGGCTTAATAAAATCACTCATACGTTAGGGAACCGTTTGTTTTCAGATTAGACGGTAAAAGTATATATTACATTATTCTAAACAAATTAAAATTATTATAATTCATACACCACAGATTTTTCATAAATGAATAATTGCAAAGGTCGTCAGTCGTATCATAGACAAACATATAATGTAATACTTGGAAATTGGGGCATATAATTTTTAATAATTTCTTTGGACAACTAAAATCATTCATACGTTAATGAAACAGAAGGTTTCCAAATAATTTTTTTCCTAGAATTAATATGAACTCAACAAGATATTAAAATTATACAAAATGTATTGTTTTTGATATACGACAAACATCTGTTGTAAAGTGGACCGAGCCGAGTGGATCGGCCGATCGCCTTGGTCGACTTTTATTTGGCCTCTTCGGATTAGAAAGAGCCTCACCAGTCGAAAATTTTTCGTATAAACGCTTAATGGTGTTCTTAGAAGGCGCACTTCTCACATTTTTTAATATTTTAAAAGCACGTTGACTTGACTTCTTCTGTTGAATGTAAATTTCAACTATTTCAGAGCGCTCGCGTGGCGTGTATTGTTCCATGGTAAAAATCTGCTTGGACTGACGCTTCAAACGCGGTATGTCATTAAGCGATCTGACATCTCCGTCAAAAGTTATGGCGTTGCCAGATGGGTCCGTCGAATATGGGAGACCCTGTATACGGTTTATAATTAGCTTGACTTATTAAAATTACTCATACCATAAGAGATAATATTGTTTTCAGTTAAGGGTTTTCCCTGGAATTTATACTCATTATGCAGAAAATGTATATATCACTCATACGTTAAGGAACATATGCCTTGGTTTCCAAATTTGTATACATCTTATGTCAGACATTTTTGATAAATAAATTATTACTCCACAAATTGTTCCTTTTTCTAGAGATCCGACAAAAGATCATTGGACATTGTGGCGTATAATCTATGTATAATAATTTTCTTCACTTTTTAAAATCACTCATACGTTAGGGGGGAACACATGGCTTTCACTTAAATTTTTTTAACATTCTTCATAAATAATATTTTCTTCACAAATTATTTCGTTTTCTAGACATTGGACAGAAAAGCCTTGGACATTGTGACGTATAATTTATAATAATTTTCTTTATGTATTAAAATCACTCATACGTTAAGTGAGCATATGGCTTTCAGTTCATTTTTCTCCTGGAATTATTACAATGAATATTAATGTTAAGCCGGAGGACCAATTAGTTTCTTTCTTGGAATTATTATTTACTATATATAGAGAGAAGACATTACTTGTTCCTATAAAATTTTATATTTTTATAACTAATACGCCATAGATTTCCCAGTTTTGAACATTGTGGCGTATAATTTATAATCAGATGGTTGAGGTAATAAAGTCATTCATACGTAAAGGATTATTGGACAAAAATAAATGGACATTGTGACGTATAATTTATATTAATTTCGTATTACTGCTTTCACTGAAATTTTTGCGAAAGTTTATTACTATTAGTTTAATATATTCAGTTTATATTCATTTGACCGAAAGAGCAAGTATGTATTAAGGAACATATTTCTCTTAGTTTCCAAATTATTATACATAACTCTTATGCCAAACATTGTTCATAAATAAATGTTTTCTTCACAAATTGTTCCTTTTTCTAGTCATTCTACAACAAATCCTTCAACATTGTGGCGTATTCCTGGAATTATTATTTAATATATAGAGAGAAGACATTACTTGTTCCTATACAATTTTATATTTTTATATCTCATACGCCACAGATTATCCAGTTTTGGACATTGTGGCCTATAATTTATAATCTGATGGTTTAGGTAATAAAGTCATTCATACGTTACAAATATACGTGGACATTGTAACGTATAATTTATAATAATTTGATTATTGTATTACTATTTATATACTATTTTCATTGCCATTTTTGCGGAAGTGTATTATTAGACAGAGAAAGTATATAAAAAACTTACATTAAGCAACATATTAATATTAGTTTTTTATTTAATATGACCCCTTTGCCGCACATTCTTTATAAACGAATATTTTCTCCACAAATTGTTTCTTTTTTAGACATCTGAAAAAAAAAAATCATTGGACTTTCTTCACTTATTTATATTTAAATTACTTAAACATTAGGGTGTAAATTTTTTCAGTTTTTTCGGATTGATTTCAGTTTTATATTCGCCATATATAGAGAAGACATTAATTGTTCCTATAAAATTTTTTATTTGTATAACTCATAAGCCACAGATTCCCAAGTTTTGGACACTGTGGCGTATAATTTATAATAATTCTCTTCTCGTTTTCAAATCACTCATACGTTAAGTGAACATATGGCTTTCAGTTTTGTTTGTTCTCCCGGAATTAATATTCATTATTCAATGAATACTAATGGTAAGCCAGAGCACCAGATTGGTTTCAGTTTCATTCTTTCCTGGGATTATTATTTACTATATAGCGAGAAGACATTATTTGTTCCTATTTTTATAAGTCATACGCCAAAGATTACCCAGTTTTTGACATTGTGACGCATAATTTATAATCAGATGGTTGGGGATATTAAAATCACTCATACGTTAAGGGATATTGAAAAATGTCTTAGATATTGTGGCGTATAATTTATAATACTTTTCTTGACTTGTAAAAATCACTCATACGTTAAGGCATCATATTGTTTTCATTGAAATTTTTCTTGAAGTTTACATTCATTAGGATGAAGTTTCCAAACTATTAGAACTGTTACACTGAACATTCTTCATAAATAGATATTTTCTCTACAAATTGTTTCTTTTTCAACAAATAACTGCTTGGACATTGTGGCGTATAATTTATAATATTTTTTGGCTTCTTAAAATCACTCATACGTTAAGGGAACGCATTGTTTTTCAGTATATTTTTTTATCCTGGAGTTGATATTCATTCATCATTCCCTTCCACATTAGCGAAAGTATTGCTTTCCGTTTCGAATCGTGTGTTTTCTTCGTAAATTGTAAATTTACAATTTCTCCATGCATTGTTCTCTTTTTTAAATATTCGACAAAAGAAATCCTTGGCCATTGTGGCGTATAATTTATAAAAATTAGTTGAGCTTATTAAAACAACTCAAACGTAAAGGAAACAAGCTTTATTTTTCTAGAATTTATATTCATGAGTTAGACATAGAAAGTCTATATACAACTTACATTAAGGACATATAAATATTAGTTTTCAAATTATTAAAACTCAAGCAAAACATTCTTCATAAATTAATATTTTCACCATAAATTGTTGTAAACATTGGACAAAAAAATCATTGGGCATTGTCGCGTATAATTTATAATAATTTCTGGACTTTTTGAAATTACTCATATTGGGTGTTTTTTTTAGGGCTATAGAACTTCGAATTGAAATAAAACACAAGAAAATCGTTTTAAGGTCCATCAATTTGGCTTTATTGGAAGGATAATTTTATGCCATTAATGTTTAAATATGATTTCGGGCATGTGGCCGCCGCGGCTGGCTCGAATAAAGCCAATTCTACAGGTCCAATTTTTAACCACTTTTTCGAGCATATGGGGCCGTATGTCGGCAATAACGCCACGAATGTTGGCTTCCAATTCCCCTAACGTTTCTGGTTTGTTGGCGTAGACGAGCGACTTCACATATCCCCAAAGAAAATAATCCAATGGTGTCAAATCACACGATCTTGGTGGCCAATTGACAGGTCCATTCCGCGAAATTATGCGCTCATCGAATGTTTCCTTCAATAAATCGATTGTGACGTGCGCTGTGTGGCATGTAGCGCCGTCTTGTTGGAACCACAACTCATCCACATTCATGCCATCCAATTCGGGAACAAAATAGTCGGTTATCATGGCTCTATACCGGTCTCCATTAGCTCTCCAAAGCTCCAATTGCTGTGCACGGTGGCGAATCGATTCATTCGGGTCCTCTTCAACACTTTGCTCTACAGCGGCAATTGTTTCTTCGGTGCGCACTGTTCGACGTCTCTGCGGATGCGTATTATCACATAGAGTAAACGTAGTGCGAAAACGATCCATGGTTAACCGAATTAATTGCTCTGATGGACGATTATGTCGACCATAAAATGGACGGAGCTTGCGGTAAACTTCGCGAACTAAACCATTATTTTCGAAATAAATTTGCACGATTTGCAAGCGTTGTTCTTTTGTCAACCTGTTCATGATGAAATGGCAAACCAAACTGAACATAAATGACATTAGAGTTGCCAGATTTGACCACAAAATGCCAGTTTTATCTCTATTCGAAAAACAAAGCTGTAAAAAAAACACCCGGTACATTGAGGGAACATATTGTAGTTGGTATCCTGGAATTAAAATTCATTATACTGTGAAACTATACAACCGCTTCGAATCGAGTATTTTCTTCAGAAACAGTAAATTTGCAATTTCTCTTTTTTAGATATTCAACAAAAACCCCGTGGCGAATAATTTATAATAATCTGCTGAACTTTCTAAAATAACTCATACGTTAAGGTAGTGAGTGTTTTAAAGCTTTATTTTTCCGGGAATTTATATTCATTAAATACAGATACGAGTGCATCAACTAATATACATGCTATATGATTTCAATTTCTGAATTATTATATCATTTTCCATAACTGAATATTCCATAATAATGCTATCATATTTCGTTAAGCTATCTACAAATTATCCTGGAATCCAGGCTGTACGTATAAATTCATAATTTTTAAAACCAAATGAAATTCCTATGACTTCTTCTGAGAATTCCTATTTCATAAAATCCCAAATTCAATGTAATTGAATGTCTTCTTTTGTTTTTCTGATTATTTGGCAAATCAGGTTATTTGTTCACAACTCTACTCATATTTGTGAAATATATTTTGCACAAATTCTCTAGTTGTTATTTCATAAAACTACATTGTTAGTAAATTCTTTGATAGGTGTATCTACTAGAGGCAGCAAAAAAACTGTGAACATATCAAGAGATTAAATTGATAATACACCCGAAGAAAAATCTTACAAAGTCCACATATCGAGAGACTACATTAATAGTACACTCAAAGAAAAGTCATAAAAAATCCACATATCGCGAGACTAAATTGGTAATACACTCCAAGCCAAACGAATGGAGATAGATTTAAGATTCAATAACTGCTAATATTTTGTTCCTCAATTCGTATGCTTATTTTTAAAATTCGAATTCGTAAAACTCATGCGCCACATAGTTGTTCATATTTAAATCACTTATACGCAACGAGGTTTCAGGGCAAATGAATATAATTAAATTAAAAGTAATCATACGCCACAGTGTACTTTACTTATACGCAACAAGGAATTTAGTACAAACTTGGAAACAAAGTTAAATATTTATTATTGATTATAGTACAGATTCGAAGCATGGATTTTACGTATGAGTATCGCAAAATCATACGACACACTGTTTCTAAAACTAATATTACGTATACGCCAAAAGTATTTTATTATAAAATTGGAAGATAATTAAAATCACTTAAAACACAATTAAAACCACTTCAGTAATAATTGAATATAATCCGTCCTTGACATTTAAGTATGTATTAAAAAAGTATGTAGTGCATTTTTTATATTTTCTGATTAAAAACTGTGCTTTCTTCAAAAATATTTCCATTGTAAGGAAATACTAATCTAATACAACATTGTATTTGTTCCAAAAGCTATGAACTATGATTTTATATAAAAATTATTTCGTTCATAATTTAATTTAATTTAATATTACATTCTATTAGACGTTACATTCTAAATGTAACGTCTGCAATTCTTTGTTTTTCTTACTAATCTGATATCTACTCTGAATTATTTTTTTGTGAAATTTGATTTTCACATATTGAATTAAAATTAAATAGATCGATTCTATTTTGCGAAACTACATTTTTAAGAAATTCAATCGAATGATGGAGACAAGAAAATTTGATACAATTGCAGAAGTTTAGTAGAAGCTACAATCAAAGAAAATTATAAGTTTGATTTGTGAAAATTAAAAAAATTGTCTAAGGAAAACAGAATTATTTAAATTCCAGAAGAAATATACATACAAAATAGACTTTGCCTAAAGCAATAGAAGCTAATGTCGAGAGTCTATAGAGTAGATGACCCAAGTGGTCGTAAAACAGATGACTCAAATTGTTGTCTGTTATAAAGTAGATGGCCAAATTGTAGACTAATATATAGTAAATGATTCAAATGGCCATCCACTTTAAAGTAGATGACCCAAATGGTCGTTTATAATAGATTAGATGTGCCTAGTGTACGTCTGTTATAAAGTAGATGACTCAAATGGCCGTCTACTATAAAGTGGTTGACCGAAATGGTCGTCCACTTTAAAGTAGATGATCCAAATTGTCATCTACTATAAAGCAGCTGACTATAAAGTAGATGACCCAAGTGGTGGTTTACCCTAGAATAGATGACCCATGTAGTTGTCTATACTAATGTAGATGACCCAGTTTGTTGTAAACTATAAAGTAGATTACTTAAATGGTTAACTTCTATAAAGTAGGTAACTCAAATTACCGTCTACTGTTAAGTAGATGTCCCAAATGCCACTCCAAAATAAAATGGATGATCCAATTGGACATCTACTATAAAGTCGATGACCCAATTGGTCGTCCTCTATAGAGTAGATGACCTAAATGGTCGTCTACTATAGAGTAGGTGACCCAAACTATCGTCTACTATGTATATAGTAGATGACCCAAACGGTTGTTTACTATATAGTAGATGACCCAAACGTTCATCTACTATAGAGTAGATGACCCAAGTGGTCGACTACTACAGAGTAGTTGGCCCAAGTTGTCGTCTACTATAGAGTAGATGACCCAAGTGGTCGTCTACTATAGAGTAGATAACTCAAGTGGTCGTCTACTATAGAGTAGATAACTCAAGTGGTCGTCTACTATAGAGTAGATGACCCAAGTGGTCGTCTAATATAGATTAGATGACCCAATTCGTCTACTATAAAGTAGATGACCAAAATGGTCGTCCACTATAGAGTAGATGACCCAAGTGATCGTCTACAATAGAATAATTAACCCAGTGATCGTCTACTATAGTGTATATGCCACAAGTGGTCGTCTACTATAGAGTAGATGACCCAAGTGGTCGTCTACTAAAGAGTAATTAACCCAGTAATCGTCTACTATAGAGTAGATGACCCAAGTGGTCGTCTACTATAGAGTAGATGACCCAAGTGGTCGTCTACTATAGAGTAGATGACCCAAGTGGTCGTCTACTATAGAGTAGATGACCCAAGTGGTCGTCTACTATAGAGTAGATGACCCAAGTGGTCGTCTACTATAGAGTAGATGACCCAAGTGGTCGTCTACTATAGAGTAGATGTCCCAAGTGGTCGTCTACTACAGTGTATATAACCCAAGTGGTCGTCTACTATAGAGTAGATGACCCAAGTGGTTGTCTACTGTAGAGTAGATGACCCAAGTGGTCGTCTACTATAGAGTAGATGACCCAAGTGGTCGTCTAATATTTAGAAGATGACGCAAGTGGTAATCTACTATAGAATAGATGACCCAAGTGGTCGTCTACTAAAGAGTAAATGACCCAAGTGATCGTCTACTATAGAGTAGATGACCCAAGTGATCGTCTACTAAAGAATAATTAACCCACTGATCGTCTACTATAGAGTAGATGACCCAAGTGGTCGTCTACTAAAGAGTAATTAACCCAGTGATCGTCTACTATAGAGTAGATGACCCAAGTGGTCGTCTACAAATCGCCGTATACTGAAGATGTTCCATGTGTTCGTCTATGATAGAGCAGATAACCCAAGTGGTCATCTATTATAGAGTAGATGACACAAGTAGTCATCTGCACTAGAGAAGATGACCAAAGTGGTTCTCTAGACTAGAGTAGATAACCAAAATGGTCGTCCACACTAGAGTAGAAGTGGTCGTCTACGCTAGAGTACAATGCCAAAGCGGTCGATGACCAAACATTTACACGTCTGTTCTATTAAATCGCTACAGCTGAACTGGCCGTCTACAATAGAGTAGATGAGCAAAGTGGTCGTCCACGATAGTGTAGAAGACCAAAGTGGTCGTCCACCATAGCGTAGATGACCAAAGTTGTTGTTTACAGTAGAGCAGATGACGACCAAGTTGTCGTCTTCGATAGAGCAGATGACCCAGGTGGTCGCATCCGATAGATTAGATGGCGGCAGTTGTGAACTACCATAGAGTATATAACCCAAGTGGTCGTCTATTGTAAAGTTGGTTATATGATATACAGTAGATGACCCAAATGGTCACCTACTATTGACCCATGTGGTAGTCTAATATGGAGTAGTTGATCCTAGTTGTCGTATACTATAGAATATATGACCCAGGTGGTCGCCTACATTAATTAAATTTTTGAACCGTAGTGCTTATGAATAATTTCGCATATTAAATTAAAAACACTCATACATAACATAGAACCACATATTTATAATACTTATACGCCACAAAGGCATTATAATTAAATCCATGTCGTAGGGAAAAAATGGCTCAAAATCATGAAATTCCAATTCTCATATCAATTTATTATCCTTGTGACTAGTTATCTCTTTGATCACAAAGAAAGAAAAACTCAGCCTTTTCGCCGAGTGTTATGTGCAAAAAGTAGAGCCTCTGAACAAACAACTAAAAACGAATCTCTGCACTGCACCATAATCCTGAGGTGCAATTTTATCGAATCATACGAAGTTCTATGGCACACACAATTTCTCGTCGAACTAAACAAAAACTGGTACGAGTTGTGCAGGTACACGAATATAGATCCTTGTAGCGAACATATGGCAAAGAAATCAAGCGGAAATATTGATAAAACTTTTGTCGTAGTCGTACTCGACGTCGTCGTCGTAGTTGTTACCTCGAGCATTATTATTTTTTCGCTCTGCTTTTTGTAGCATTACACTTTCAAAAGTGCTGTATGTATGCACTTTTCATGTAATAAATGAAACTTTGATTTCGAGGCAATAGAACGGAAACGGAAAAGGGAAAGTATGAGTTGAGGGGATGGGGGAACTACAGATAGAAACTCAACACTAACAAATATGGCAAAATATTGTACATCAAACCGTTGCAATAATAGTGACATGCCATACTCGTACATAAACAAAGGACGAGGAGAAGGATATGCATTTAACACAAGGAGGATGTTGTTGAATATTCGACATCATCCTTGGCTTAGTTTTTGCTTTTTTTGCGTTTTACACCCCCTAAAGCCGAACACGCTTTTAAAGATGTGACATATTGGCTGATGGCATAATATCAAAGTTATTTAGTCGAATATAGGAAAAAGGAAAGTGAGTTACAGAGTGGGAGAAGGGGGGAGAGTAGTGTTCGACGGAAAATGCTTTCAAAACTTTTTAATAGAGTTCTAAAATTAAAATCAAAACTTCATTATTTATCTGTGGGGAGTTTTGGTTTTTGTTTGTGTTTTTACTTGGCGAAAAACATAAGCGACATGCAATGCCATGAAGGATATGTAAATGACTCGAATTTTCCAAACTTGTTCAATGATTTGCCAATTAGTTTGGTTTTGAAGTGGTCTGCAGATGAGACGTAATACCTGAGAAACTTTCCAATTTTCTTTCAAGGTCAAGGTGGATTTGCAGGTGTTTATTAATTTATAGATAAGAATTCGGCACCAGACAAATTTTGAATAAAAATCTTCTGTCATATAGATTTAGTCAAATTTAGAAACTTCTAAGCGTATGGCTAACAACAACTGAATACAGCTCATACGCCACAATGTCTCTAAATTAATAACACTTATACGTTACCATTGTCACAGCTACCTTTAAACGCAAATAAAGAGAACTTTAAAGTCAAATCTTCCTCTATATTATAAAGTGGACCTCGGAGGTCTTCCTCTATAGTATAGAGTCGACCTGGGAGGTCTTCCTCCATACTATAGAGTCGATCTCGAAGGTCTTCCTCTATACTGTAGAGTTGATCATGGAGGTCTTCCTCTATTTCATAGGTTCGATTTCGGAAGTCCTCCTCTATTCTATAGAGTCGCTCTCGAAGGTCTTCCTCTATACTGTAGAGTCGACCAAGGAGGTCTTCCTCTATACTATAGAGTCGACCTCGGAAGTCTTCCGCTATACTATAAAGTCCACCACGGAGGACTTCCGCTATACTGTAGAGTCGAACCCAGAGGTCTTCCTCTATACTATAGAGTCGACCAGCGAGGACTTCATCTATACTCTAGAGTCGACCTCAGAGATCTTCCTATATACTATTGAGTCGATTTCGGAGGTCTTCCTCTAAACAATAGAGTCGACCTCGGAGGTCTTCCTCTATACTATAGAGTCGACCTCGGTGGTTTCCTATATACTGTAGAGTGGACCAGCGAGGATTCATCTATACTATAGAGTCGACCTTCCTATACATATACTATAGAGTCGACATCAGAGGTCTTCCTCTATACTATAGAGTCGACATCAGCGGTCTTCCTCTATACTATAGAGTCGACCTCAGAGGTCTTCGACTCTATACTATAGAGTCGACATCAGAGATCTTCCTCTATACTTTAGTGGCGATTTTGCAGGTCTTCCTCTATACTATAGAGTCGACCTCGGAGGTCTTCCTCTATACTGTAGAGTCGACCTCGGAGGTCTTCCTCTATACTATAGAGTCGACATCAGAGGTCTTCGACTCTATACTATAGAGTCGACATCAGAGATCTTCCTCTATACTATAGAGTCGACCTCGGAGGTCTTCCTCTATACTATAGAGTCGACCTACGAGGTTTTCCTCTATACTACAGAGGCGATCTCGGAGGTCTTCCTCTATACCATAGAGGCGATCTCGGTGGTCTTCCTCTATACTATAAAGTCGACCAGCGAGGACTTCACCTATACTATAGAGTCGACCTCAAAGGTCTTCCTCTATACTATAGAGTCGACCTCGGAGGTCTTCCTCTATACTATAGAGTCGACCTCGGAGGTCTTCCTCTATACTATAGAGTCGACCTCGGAGGTCTTCCTCTATACTATAGAGGCGATCTCGGAGGTCTTCCTCTATACCATAGAGGCGATCTCGGAGGTCTTCCTCTATACTATAAAGTCGACCAGCGAGGACTTCAACTATACTATAAAGTCGACCAGCGAGGACTTCAACTATACTATAGAGTCGACCTCAAAGGTCTTCCTCTATACTATAGAGTCGACCTCAAAGGTCTTCCTCTATACTATAGAGTCGACCTCAAAGGTCTTCCTCTATACTATAGAGTCGACCTCAGATGTCTTCCACTATACTATAGAGTCGACCTCAAAGGTCTTCCTCTATACTATAGAGTCGACCTCATAGGATTTCCTCTATACTATAGAGTCGACCTCAGAGGTCTTCCTCTATACTACAGAGTCGACCTCGGAGGTCTTCCTCTATTGAAAATATCTTGTATGAATAATACTAGTTTATATAACACATCCGCCACCCAGGTATCCAATTAATAATACTTATACGTCACTCACATCAACAAATGACAAAACGGTATTTTAACAAATTGCAAAGCATCATTAAACAGGTACATACAGCACTGCAGTGTTTTTTTTTCTAACTACATTTTAAAATACAAGGATGCTGTAGCTGTTATTTCAAAAACTAATTTTCATCCAAATCAAAAAAACCTTCAACAATATTCGTGAACGTTGAAAGAGTCAAATCTGCTAATAGCATAATTGTTTTATCATCATCGACTGGCCAATTAGTATACATTTTTGGCTTTCTGCCAAAAGTAAAATCAATTTCAATTTAGATAGTCTTCCCTCTTGGGTTTTGTGTTGATATGTGATGTACTGAAAACATAACATGACCAGTAAAATTCTTTTTATTGGCGCAAAATTGGAAAAAAAATTAAAATCACTATGAACTAAATAAGCAAATGGTGTCACCGATAGATTAAACAAGCCATGGAGGGTAAACTCCTCTCAGTCGCCAAATTAAACCTGTTCTGGGATTAGTAGCATATTTGACATGAGTACAGTATTGCATATGTTTAACATTGCTTAAATAGTACTCATACGCCGCATGGTACTCGAATTAATAACGCTTATACGTCAACGAGTTTCAGTTTAGAATTAGAATTTCAAGGACATTAAAAGTGTGTACAAATATTCATAGCAAAAAAATATTAGTGTATTTTCTATCATCTTAATACACAATATTCAACCTTATTTTAATCAAATGTTGTTTTCTTTATTTTCAGGTGAGTTTAAAGAAACTGGATTATATGATATACAATTGTGTTCGAGTTCAGGTAAGGTTTACTATGAAAATACATAATTCCACAAGATCTTGTTCCAAAGAGAAGGATTATAGATAGTATTTTCGAATCTGTTTCTACTAACTCCGTGACCCATTCTGATTAGTATGTGCTACTCGACTCCATAGTATAGAGGAAGAAATAAGTGGTCAACTCAACTCTGTAGCGGAAGATCTTTGTGGTGGACTCGACTCTATAATAAACAGGAAGATCTCAGCGGTTCATTCGAGTTCATAGTATAGAGGAAGTCTTCAGTAGTCGACTGGACTCAATAGCATTGAGGAAGACCTCAGTGGTCGGCTCGACTCAATAGTATAGAGGAAGACCTCAATGGTCGACTCGACTCGACTCTGTAGTTTAGATGAAAACCTCAGTGGTACTTCGACTCTATGGTATAGAGGAAGATCTTAGTGTTCGACACGACTCTGCTGTATAGAGGAAGAACTCAGTGGTCGACTCGAGTCTGTAATATTGACAAAAACTTCAGTGGTCGACTCGACTATGCAGTATAGAGCAACACCTCAGTGGTCGACTTGTCGAAGTCTGCAGCTGTCGACTCGACTCTACAGTGTAGAGGAAGATCTCAGTGGTCGACACTATAGAGGAAGACCTTAGAGGTCGACTCTATAATATAGCAGAAGGACTCCGAAGTCGACTTTACAGAATAGAGCATAACCTCAGTGTTCGACTCTATACTATAGAGAAAGACCTCATTGGTCTACTCTATAGTATATAGGAAAACCTCATTGGTTTACTCTGTCGACTCTACTCTGTAGTATAGAGGAATAACTCCGTGGTCGAATTGACTCTGAAGTATAGAGGAAGTCCTCAGTGGTATACTCGACTCTATAATATAGAGGAAGACATCAGTGATCGACACGAAACAATAGTATAGAGTAAGGAATCTGAGGTAGACCAGACTATCAGTAATATAGTCATTGTGTATAATCAATATAAAAATAGTACAAAAATGTATACGCTCAATGGTTCTTGGATTAATAACACTTATACGCCACCTGCGGAACATCATTTGTATTGCTTAAAATATTAAATTAAATCTTAATTTAATACTTTATCTATAGTATAGAGAGACTTCAGTGGTCGACTCGACTATGTAGTGTAGAGGAATACCTCAGTGGTCGACTCGACTCTACGTATAGTATAGACGAAGACCTCAGTGGTCGACTCGACTCTATAGTATAGACGAAGACCTCAGTGGTCGACTTGACTCTATAGTATAGAGGAAGACCTCAATGGTCGACTCGACTCTATAGAATAGAGCAATAACTCAGTGGCCGACTGGACACTACAGTATAAAGGAAGACCTCAATGGTCGACTCGACCCTATAGAATAGAGGAAGATCTCAGGGGACGACACGACTCTATAGTATAGGGGAAGACCTCAATGGTCAACTCGACTCCATAGTATAGAGGAAGACCTCAATGGCCGACTCGACTGTACAGAAAGAGGAAGACCTCAATGGTCAACTCGACTCTATAGTATAGAAGAAGACCTCAATGATCGACTCGGCTCCATAGTGTAGAGGGACATCTCAGTGGTCGACACGTCTCTATAGTGTAGAGAAAAGCCTCAGGGTTCGAATGTACTCTATAGTAAAGAGTAGGACCTCAATGGTCGACTCGACTCTATAGTACTCGTATAGAGGAATACCTCAATGGTCGGCTCGACTCTATAGTATAGAGGAAGACCTCAGGGGACGACATGACTCTATAGTATAGAGGAAGAGCTCAATGATCGACTCGACTCTATAGTATAGAGGAAGACCTTAATGGTCTACTCGACTATATAGTATAGGACAAGACCTTAAGACCTCAATGGTTTACTCGACTCTGCAGTTAGAGGAATACCTCTGTGGTCGACTCTATAGTATATAAGAATACCTCAGTGGTGGACTCAAATCCATCGTATAGAGGAAGATCTCAGTGGTCGACTCAATAGTATAGATCAAAACCTTAGGGGATGGCTCTACTCTATAGTATAGAGGAATACCTCAGTGGTCGATCTGACCCTACAGTATAGAGGAAGACCTCAGGGGTCGATTTAACTCTATAGTATAGAGGAAGACCTGTGGGGTTGACTTTTTAGTATAGAGGAAGACCTCGGATGTTGACTTTATAGTATACTGGAAACCTCGGAGGTTGACTATAGTATAGAGGAAGACCTTGGAGGTTGACTATAGTATAAAGGTCTTCTTCTATAAAGGAGTCTACCTCAATGGTAGACTCTATAGCATAGAAGAAGACAACACTTAAAAGATCTTTTTTTTTGCTATTTAACGCAGAAGTGGCAAGGGTGTCGTATAACTGTTATTAATTTAGAGACATTGAGGCGTATGAGCTCTATACAGTTTTTCTTAACCATACGCCTATTAGTTATTCCTGAGATGCGACATCCAAATTTACCCAAATCTACTTGAATCCAGATTTTTCTATAATATAGAGTAAGACCTCCGAGGTCGACTCTATAGTGTAGATGAGACCTCAGTGGTCGGCTCTATAGTATTTAGGACTCCATAGTATTTAGGAAACTCTCATTTGTCGACCCTATAAAAAGGATATCAGTGGGTCATTCGACTCTATAGTTTAATCAGTGGCCTCAGTGGTCGATTCTATAATATAGAGGAAGACCTCAGTGGTCAACTCGACTCTATAGTATAGAGGAAGATTTCAGTGGTAGACTCTATAGTATAGAGGAAGACCTCAGTGGTCGACTCGACTTTAAAGCAGAGTTGCATTTTTGTGTAATTTCATTTTCCTCTGTTAAACAAAGCATTATGTTATCCCCACTGTTAGACACACTTCATAACAGCAGAAGAGGGAACTTCCACATCTTGGTCTTAAAACGTCTATGATATCGACTAGACTCTGTAGTATACAGGAAGACCTCCGAAGTCGACTCGACTCTATAATATAGAGGAAGACCCGAAAGGTTCGCTCCTTAGGAGAATAGTATAGAGTAAGGAATCAGATGTAGCCCAGATTATCTGTAATTTGCCCATTGCGTATAATCAATATGAGAAAGTATATAAATAAATATACGCCCTATGGCTCTTGTATTAATAACACTTATACGTCACCCATGGCACATAATTTGTATTGCCTAAAATATAAAATTTGCAACAATATATGCAATTTTACTGAACTTTCGCTACAACATAAATACGACTCTAATGTAAATTTACCTATAAAAGCTAAATGGCAGCCAGTTGTTGAACTGGTCTACCCTTTCGGTATAGTATGTATATGCAAATTCAAATTGCATGGTCTAATTACAATTATTATTTTCGGGCTCTTCTCTCCCCTTGCATTTACATATCACCCTCCATACGAAATACGCTGAACATTTTGAAGGCATCCTTCATTGGTCACTGCCTTAAATTAACTTTGCATTTTTATTCAAATATTTTCGCTGGTAATTATTACATGTGTTGTTATTGAATTGCCCATGTCGGATGCCAAGGATATTGGGGACTCTGTCACTAATTTGGCATAGGCTCAACCGGGCGTACAGCTGTCAATGTTTGTCTTTGACACACCAATCAATGTTGGACTTCCGGGCCTCTGTCTCTTCTGCTCCCGTTCCCTTCACTGTATACCGTCCTCCACAGCATTGGGCCACAACAAAGGCTTCGAACGGTGGCTGGTGTTAAAACCATTAAAGTTGAACATTTTGGCACGAACAACAGATGATGACCACCACCAACAGCACCGTCACCACCACCGCTTGCACCATCATTGCCGCCGCCAACGCCACCATTTGACACGCGATGTGACCAGCTAGTACGGGCTTGTGGGCAAATAGCATCACACGTACGCACACTTTGGGATATTTCAAATGCATTAAGAACAAATAATTCATTTAAAATCCCTCCCCCCTCTTCATGATGCTTATGCAGGGAGAGAAGTGTTTTTTTTTTTTTTGGAAAAATGCATTCACTGCATATGAGGGTCATCGTATGGGCGAACATTGTTTAACAGCAACTTTCGTTACAATGAATTTAACCCGCTTTTTTAAGCTGCTGATTCTGCTTGGCTTGTGTTGGCTTTCATTCATTCCGAATTTCACACGGATTCACATGCGTTATTCTTCGTCTATATATAAATAGACATTGGGGTAGACTGAATGAGCCCATCAAAGTAATTTTTAGCAGCAATCTTTGAAATTTTACTGCCAGTGTATAGAGCCTATAATTTATACTATGGAAATAGAACGACGATGCCGCAGGACTTTGAAATTAATAATATCATGTCCAATCATTAATATAGCTTAAACATTAAATATATATTAAAGCCTTCCGCATAATTAATAAAACTTATACGCCACAGAGCCATCGAATTAATGATACTTATACGTTACATATACCATTTATTTATATTGATTTATATTAGAGGAATGCCTAAAAGTTCGACTCTATTATAGAAGGAGGCCTTGATAGGCAGACCCTAGTGTAGATAAAGAGCTCATGGGTCGAATCCAGTATAGAGAAGGACCGCAGAGGTCAACTTAAGTATAGTGGAAGACCTCAGCGGGTGACTCAAGTACAGAGGTCGACAGACAATACCTCATAGATCGGATCTCGTCTAGAGGAAGACATCAGAGATCGACTCTAGTAAAGAGGAAGACCTCGGTGGTCGATTCTTGAATAAAAGAGTCTTCAGGAAGGCCTCTGAGGTGTACTTTATAGTATAGGGGAAGACCTCTGAAGTCGACTCTGGTACAGAAGAAAATTTCAGAGACTCATTTTCATCATACAGAAAATAGAAAATACATATTAAATTTTTTATTTTTTAATATTATTTTATAAAAAAATGCACACATAATTTTTTATTAAAAGAAATGACACCATTTTTTTATAAAAAAATGCACACTTAATTTTGTTTTAGAAAAAAATCAGCGATAGTTTTTTATACAAAATTATTATATTTTTTTTATAAAAAAAAATTAGACAATTTTAACAGAAACCAAATTTAGACATTTTTTTTACAGAAATAAATTTAGACAATTTTTTTCCAGAAAAAATTCAGATACATTTTTAAAGAAAAAGATTTTTTATAGAAAAAATTGAGAGATAATTTTTTATAGGAACAAATTTAGAAATAATTTTTTTATAGAAAAAATTCAGATATAATTTTTTATAGATAGATATTTATAGAAAAAATTCAGAGATAAATTTTTATAGAAAAAATTCAGATAATTTTGTATAGAGAAAATCACAGATAATTTTTTATAGGAAAACGAGATAATTTTTACAGAAAAAAATTCAGACATTTTTTTATAAAAAAAGTGCGATAATTTTTTATAAAAAAAATGTAGATAATTTTGTATAAAAAATCTGAGAAAATTTTTTATAGAAAAAAATTCCGGGTTACATTTTTATAGAAAAAATTTCAGAGATAAATTTGTATAAAAAAATTCAGAGATAATTTTTTATAGAAAAAAATTCAGACATAATTTGTTATAGAAAAAATTCAGAGATAATTTTTTATAGAAAAAATTCACAGATACATATTTTGTTTTTGCACTTAGGCTCAAGATCGCTATTGTTGTTTTCAGTATATGAAAACAACTTTGTTAAAAATTAAAGAAGAAGTAGGTTAGGTTAGGTTAGGGTGGCAGCCGTATTTTTTTTTTACAAGCTCACATAGACCAGTTTAGGTCCCTAGTGTTACCACGGGCTGAAATGCCCCTCATCGAAACCAACCTGTTGGATATATAAATTTATCGATAGTACGAATATCAGTACTGGAAAGATCTGTAAGGCTGCCTAAAAAGGCCGACCCCAGTATATCCAGTCGTCGTTCACTCAAAGCGGGACAGTCGCAAAGCAAGTGCTCAATGCTCTCCACTTCTTCCTCATCTCCACAGCTTCGGCAGAAGTCATTGGACTCAATACCCAATCTTTTGGCGTGTTCGCCGATCAAGCAGTGACCCGTCAGAACCTGTACTAACGTAGACAATCGTTTCCTCTCTAGTGCGAGGAGATATTTTGACCTTCTCAGGTCATACCTTGGCCAGATTTGTCTAGCTACCCTGCAGGTGCCGATTTCTGTCCATCTATCGTTGGACTGCCTGATTGCCTCTTGCCTAAGCCAAAGCTTGCACGTGGATAGTGGCGCACCAATATATGCAAATTCTTCGAGAATTTGTAATGTCGTCCCTTTCCTAGCAAGTTCATCGGCTTTGCAGTTCCCCGGGATATCCCTATGCCCAGGCACCCATATGAGGTGTATATTAAACTGCTCAGCCATCTCGTTAAGAGATCTGCGGCAGTCGAGGGCTGTTTGTGAATTTAGGGATGTTGCCTCCAGAGAATTGATGGCAGCCTGGCTGTCCGAGTAAATGACAACGCCATTGTTGGTTACTATGTTGCGACTCAGCCACTTGGCGACTTCCCATATTGCCATTATTTCGGCTTGATAGACACTGCAGGTATCTGGTAGTCTGTGAGCTATATCCAGACTAAGTTCTTCACAGTGTACTCCGAAGCCAACCTTTTCATCAAGCTTCGAACCATCCGTGTAAAAGTGGAGATTGTTTCTATTACCTGGTATTCTGCCGACCCATTCATCTCTGGCGGGAATCATAGTGATGTAATTTCTCTCGAAGGTGTACACAGTTGGTATATAGTCCACTCGGTCGGTTACCATAGCACTACACTTTGATATCCTCATGTGACCATAGTTCTTGTACCTCCACATTGATAGGCAGTTAAATCTTATTGCCGCTTTGGTTGCAACTTCTCTCGCCACAATATTAATCGGCAGGATATGGAGTAGGGCTTGTAGAGACTCGGTCGCTGTAGTCCTTAAGGCTCCGCTTATGCTCAGGCAGGCAGTTCTCTGAACCTTTGTTAGTAGGTTGGTGATGGTTAGTTTGTCAGTTGCCGTCCACCATACCACAATGCCGTATAGCAGTATAGGACGAACTACTGCTATATATATCCAGTGGACGATTTTAGGAGAGAGTCCCCACCGCGACCCTACAGCCTTTTTGCAGGAATATAAGGCGACGTTGGCCTTCCTTACACGTTCCAATACGTTAAGTCTAAATAACATTTTCCTATCTAGAATTATTCCTAAAAATTTTGCACTTTCAGAAAAGATCTGTTCCATTTATCCGAGGTGGAGGGTCCACATGTGGGACATTATTCATCCTAGTAAAGAGAACCAATTCTGTCTTGTTGGGGTTAACGCCCAAACCGCTGCTTCTGGCCCATCTAGCCAACTTGTTCAGAGCCACCTGTAGGATGTCTCTGAGGACGTTTACGAATTTGCCACTCACTGCGATTGCCACGTCGTCCGCATATGCCACGACCTTGCAGCCACAACGTTCTAGATCTAGCAGGATTTCATTCACCGCTAGGTTCCAAATTAGTGGAGACAATACTCCTCCTTGCGGGGTCCCTCTGTTTACATACCTTGTTAGAGTTGTGGACCCTAGACATGCTGTTATGCGTCTTCTGGTGAGCAGACTTTGAATTAGTCTAATCAAACTAGTGTTAACTTTTAGATGTGAGAGTGCCGCAATTACCGCATCGGAATGAATGTTGTTAAAAGCCCCTTCTATGTCAAGAAATGCCACCATGGTGAATTCCTTGAAATGCAGGGACGATTCGATAGTGCTCACAAGTTCGTGCAGGGCTGATTCAGTAGACTTGCCCTTGTTGTAAGCATGTTGGTTCCCCGACAGGAGTTTTGTATCCAGGTTTTCCCTAATGAAATGATCTAAAAGTCTTTCCAGACCTTTCAATAGGAACGAGGATAGGCTAATTGGTCTGAAGTCTTTTGGCCTAGTGTGTGATATCTTTCCCGCTTTAGGTATGAATACCACTTTGGTATCCCTCCATCGATTCGGGACGTATGAAAGCCTGATACAGCCTACATAAATTTTCTCCAGCCAGGGGATAATGTACTTTAACATTTTCTGCATTTCTGCTGGAGTGATGCCATCTGGTACAGGTGACTTGAAGGGCTCAAAGCTGTTAATAGCCCAGCTTATTCTGGATCTCTCAGTCAAGAAGCTAGCGACGCTCGCAGTCCACTCGCACTCTTGTTGGTCCTGCTGATCCTCGGGTTCTGTTACAGAGTTCCCCGTGAAATGTGTGTCGAGCAGTACATTGAGCGACTGCTCGCTGTTTTTGGTCCAGTTATTTGCCTCATCCTGTAAATATCCCACTGTACAGGGTGAAGCAGATAATATCTTCCTCAGTCTAGCGGCGTCGGAGACCTTTTCCACTTCACCACAGAAGGCATACCAAGAGCGCCTTTGCGCCTTTCTAAGCTCCTTCTTATAGATCTTGAGTTGCTCTTTATAGGCATCCCAATCATTAGCGACCCCAGTAGATTTAGCCTTATTGAATAGCTTGTTGCAGGTCTTTTTCATAGCCGTTAGCTCAGAAGTCCACCATTGGGGTTTAGTTTTACCCTTGTACCTTGTTTTTGGACAGGCTTCTTCAAGGGATCTATTGAATGATATGGTGATATGATCGACCAGATTATCCAGACCGGCTTTGTCATTCGGTTCGTACGGAAGTTTAGAGTTGAGGACTTTCTTGAAATTCTTCTCATACAGATGCCACTTTGTCTTCCTTACATTTCTGTGGACGGCGGGTTTAGGCGCTTTTTCCGCGAGTTTGAACTCAATATAATGGTGATCTGAGAATGAGTGGTCGTCCAGTACATTCCACCCAATAATTTTGTCTGACAGCCGGTCAGTAGCAAACGTTACGTCTAGTACTTCTTGTCTGTCTTTAATTGTGAAAGTCGGTTTATTACCTATGTTACAAATACTAAGATTGGTAGTTAGAATAAAGTCAAGAAGCGAATCACCCCTATTGTTTATATCCGTACTACCCCAGATAGTATGATGAGCGTTCGTGTCTGCGCCAATAATCAGCTCGAGCTCGTCAGACGTTGCTTCTTCTACTACTTCCCTGAATAGAGCAGTCGGTACTACAGATTCATAAGGCAAGTAGCTGGAGACCACCCAATATATGCGATTACCGATCTCCAGGCTAGCAGCTGTTTGGTCTTTGCCACTTAAATTAGTCAGGAGAAAGATACTTAGATCTTTCCTGGCCAAAATGCAGGTTCTTGGAGTGCCTTCACAGTTGGCCACAAGCAGTTTAAAGTTGGGTGTCCTAATACCGCACACCCTTCCTCCCACTACGTAGGGCTCCTGTATCAGGACGATGTCTACTGCGCCTGTGGACAGGCGCAGCAATAGAGCCGCTGAGGCTGCTTTAGCGTGATGGAGGTTAATCTGTAGAATTCTTACCATCATTGGTAATTGACAGATTAACATCCACCCCGACAAGGGTGTTATCGAACTCTTCGTCCGTATCGTCGAGAAGCATGTCCCCGCCAGATGCGTCAAAGAGTCCGGAGACTCCCCTCAGCCCCTCTGTGTCAGAAGTAGAGCTTTCGTCCTCAGAGTAGGACGTTACAGATCTTCTGTTAGAGTTGGAGTCACCAGAAATAATAGGCGTGGCTACCTCCGCACTTACAGAAAGTGCCACGGTGGACGACTCACCTTCTGCAGTGGGAGCTATATCCTGCTTGTATATCTTCAAGACTATAGTCTCGAAGCCATATTGTAGGGTTGCACTCGCACTTTGTATATGGGAGGTGGATTCAGCGTTTAGGATAAGATTGACCTGCCGCTTTTTACCATCCGCCTCACCCACCTTGCTGATTCTCCAATTATGGGCCTGCAGACCAGGATTGGAATCTTTTATTATTTCTAAGATGTCAGCCGGGTTGGAGGGCTCTTCTGTAACCCAGGTGATGGCTCTAGGGTGACTAGGGATGTTGTTTTTTTCGACAACATCCAACTGGGCACCCGGCCACACCTCACCCGCTCGACTCAGAGCAGCCTTATAAAGGTCTACTGATCTGGCATCACCGAAATATAAGAGCTTTACTCTCCCCTGATGCCATCCTGCATCGTTGCAGATTGGTGGTTTGCCCGGCATTTCTCTACGGACATCGAGGTAATGAGCCATAATGGCTGATTGTACATGACTCCATTTGTCCTTGAGGATGGATCCATCCTCACTACTTCTGTCTATAACAGCCATCACTAGACTCTCCTTCGCCACTTCATTGAAGGGCTTGGTGAGTGTCCTGTTGATGGTGACATTAGGGCCTCTTGCCTTTTTCGAAGGCAGGGGTTCATCAGGTGATCTGATTCGTTTTACTTTATTAGCCGTTAACACAGCTGAATTTGTGGCTCTTTCAGCCGACTCATTGGCCTTAGAAGCATCTATGACGCCTTTAGCCCAGGTAAGTGACTCTTTTTTCGGTAAGAGCCGAAACCTCAACAGCCTCCAACTTCGTCAAAACTCTGAGCGCTACACGATGCTCATTGTGCTTCCGTTTTGACGGTCGGACATGACGTTTTCCCCTCACCGCACCACCTGTTGTGAGTACTTGGGGGAGATTTTCACCATTTTTGGTGTGGTCGGCTTTGGCCAAGACCAACGGACAGACAGTCGGACGATTGGGGAACCACGCTCCATCGGAACACGAAGGCATCCCCGTCAAGAGAATTTATTTTAATTTTGTCTGTATTAGACCGTAATAGGTACTACGATGTAGGCCTTACAGACTTTGTACAGATTTTTGCTATTGCGTAATAGGTACTGGTAACTATCCGCTATGTGATAAACACGTCCGTTCACTGCGAATGATCAGCAACGAATCTAAAGAAGAAGTAAGTGACATGTATTGGGGGTGGTTGTAATCGTTGGATAGACGGATCTGTTTCGGGAGTCATCAAACTCCCATTATCAATATCCTTATTACAACGATTACTTCAGTCGAAATTATTAGAATATATACGCACAGCCAAGTATCATTAAACGAGAACTATTTGCTAAATATAATAATTTTTTAATAGAAAAAATTCAGAAATATTTTTTTATGGAAAAAAATTCAGAAATAATTTTTTATAGAAAAAAATTAGATAATTTTGAACAGAAAATTTTAAATTTTTATAGAAAAACAACTGTTATTGATTATAGAAAAAATTCAGATAATATAATTTTTTATAAAAAAAATATGAAATACATTTTTATAAAAAAAATTGTCAGAATTAGTTTTATAAAAAATTCAGCGTTTTTTATAATTTTTTTTTTGAATTTTTTTATGAAAACAATTCAGAAATATTTCTTTTTATTTTTAGTTATAATAAAAATTTAGATATTTTTTTATAAAAAACAAAATTAGACCTATTGTTTATAGAAAAAAGTTTGGAGATAAGTTTTTGTAGAAAAAATTCAGATATTTTTTTTGTAGAAAAAATTCAGAAATAATTTTTTGTAGAAAAAATTCAGAAATAATTTTTTATACGAAAACTTTAGAGACAATTTTGTATAGAAAAATTTAAATTTTTACAGAAAAAAATCAGATAATTTTTTAGAAAAAAAATTTAAAGATAATTTTTATAAAAAAAACTTAGATATAATTTTTTATAGAAAAAAAATCTGGGATACATTTTTATAGAAAAAATCAGAGATAAATGTTTATAGAAAACAATTCAGAGATGAATTTTTGTAGAAAAAATCCAGAGATGATTTTTATAGAAAAAAAAGTCAGATATAATTTTTTATAGAAGAAAATTCAGGGATAATTTTTTATACAAAAAAATTCAGAGATAATTTTTTATACAAAAATATTTAGAGATAATTTTTTATACAAAAAGATTCAGAGATAATTTTTTATACAAAAAGATTCAGAGATAATTTTTTATACAAAAAGAAATTATGGAAAAATTAAAATAATTTTTTATATAAAAATATTATGAAATAATTTTTTTATAAATAATTATGAAATAATTTTGTTATAAAAAAATTCAGCGATACTTTTTTATATCACAAATTTAGAGATATTTTCTTATAAAAAATTAAGACATTTTTTTTAAAAAAAATTCTCATATTTTTTTTTAAAAAAAAAATCCGATATTTATATATTTATAAAAAACAAAATTAGACATATATTTTTATAGAAAAAAGTTCAGAGATAATTTTTTGTAATTTTTATATAAAAGATTGTGAAATAATTTTTTATAAAAAACAATTCTTAGACAATTTTTTATAGAAAAAATTCAGCGATAATTTTTAATAATATATATTTAGAGATAAATTTTATAAAAAAAAGTTCAGAGATATTTTTATAAGAAAAATTCAGATATTTTTTTATAAGACATTCAAGATATTTTTTTTATAAAAATCAAAATTAGACATATTTTTTATATAAAGAAGTTCAGAGATCATTTTTTGTATAAAAATTCAGAAATAATTTTTTTATTGAAAAATTAAGAGACATAATTATTTTTGGACAATTTTTGGAAAATATTTCAAAGATAATTTTTTAAAGAAAAATTCAGACATAATTTTTTATAGAAAAAAATTGATATAATTTTTTATAAACGATAAACTCGGAGATAATTTTTATCTGAATAAATTTTTATAGAAAAATTTCGAGATTCTTTTTTATAGAAAAAATTCCGAGATAATTTTTAGAGAAAAAAATCCAGACACAATTTTTTATTAATACAATCAAGAGATATTTTTTTGTACAAAAAACTCTGAGATAATATTTTATATATAACATTATGAGATACTTTTTTATAGAAAAAATCAGAAATAATTTTTATATTAAAAATTCAGAGCTAATTTTTTATAGAAAAATTTTGAGATAATTTTTTATAGAAAAATTGAGAGATAATTTTTTATAGAAAAAATTCAGAGATAATTTTTTATAGAAAAAATTTCGAAATAATTTTTTATAAAAAAAATTCAGAGATAATTTTTTATAGAAAAAATTTCGAGATAATTTTGAATAGAAAAAATTTCGATATAATTTTTTATAGAAAAAATTTCGAGATAATTTTTTATAGAAAAAATCCGAGTTATTTTTTTATAGAAAAAATCCCGCAATAATTTTTTATAGAAAAAATTCAGAAATAATTTTTTATAGAAAAAATTCCGCGATATTTTTTTAAAGAAAAAAGTTCAGAGATAATATTTTTTGGAAAACAAATTCAGAGATTATTTTGTATAGAAAAATTCAGATATTTTTTGTAGAAAATACATCATCTAATTTCGAATATTTTTATATAGAAAGGAATGGACCATTTTACAACAAAATTTAATAATAGCCTTAACAATTTTTTTTAATAAATTTTAAAATATATCGACCATTTATACACAATTTAAATATAAACTCATGCGAAACATGATGAGCGAATTAACAATAATGATCGTGAACCCTATCGAATATAAACTTTCTCGTATAATCAATAGTACTAAAATAAAAAGTATACGCCACACAATCATCGGATTAATAACCCATGTCCAAGAAGTCCAACTGGTGATAGTGGTTGTTTCATAATACGTAAAAATCCCAACTGGTGAAAAATCTCTCATTAAATTATAATAAAAAAATAATCTAATGGTCTCCAAAAATTCTTATACATAACATAATCACATATTGTCTTCCCCAGATAATGTCGGTCTCCGAACCCACCCTAATATACCAACACATTATAGCTCGAATTCTCATTGGATGCGGTGCAATGATAAAACCAAAGCACGTAACGTGTGTGCGTGCATTTTTAGTTTGTGTGCGTGTGTGAGTGTGTTAAAGTGCTTACACATACACACTTGGGGCGAAGCAATAAGGACACATCACCACAAAACTCACTATCGCACACAATCCCCAGCACACGCACACACTCGCAAAAACCAACACACCCACACGCTCACAAAAACCCATTGGTGTACAAATAATTTTAATTCAATTTTCGAGTATTTCTTTTCTATATACATACATATATGTGTGTGTGACTATATACTTGTATGACTGTTGGTTGTGAGTCCATTTCTTTGTCGTTCTCATCGCCTTTTTTACGATGATCGTGATAAAGCAATAATTCCATTTTAATGCTTAAAAATACACTCAACACATCATTTCCCAGTTGAACGAGGGAATTTTTTATTATTCTCCTGGGAGATGAAAGCGTAAAATACGAGATTGCATTATTTCCGTTTTGTTTTTTTGCACATTGCATTATCAATAATGATAATGGGAAAATTATTCGATTTCTAATTCTGGGTAAAAAAGTGAATTGTTTATGGGAGTGGAATTTTATTTATGGGTGCATTTCGATCATTAATTTTGGATATAATTTTATTTTGTGTGAAATGAGGTGGAATTTTGTACGACAAAAAACATCTGCGGACAACGGGTGTATTCGAAATATTAAATTTGTACCAATGATTAATATTAAATTAATAATGCGTATATGTGGCAGTCTTCCAGAATTAATAATACTTATACGTCAACTATGTTAAATCATTATCTTTAACATTTTTACCTATACGAGGTTATTTTCTTAATAGAAATAATTCAGAAAAAATAAAACGCATTTAGAAACAATTTTTTGTAAAAAAATATTCCGAGTCAAATTTGTATAGATTAATGTATTATGAGATAATTTTTTGTAGAAAAATACATAGATAACTTTCAGATATATTAAGATAAATTCTGAAAAAAATCAGACAATTTTTTATAAGATTGTAGAAAAAATTTTTAGACAATTTTTTTTTACAGAAAAAATACAGACATTTTTTTATAGAAAAATTCAGACTTTTTTATAGAAAAAATTCAGAGATCATTTTTTAACTGAAAAAATTCTGATAATTGTGTTATAGAAAAAATGTAGAGATACTTTTTTATAAAAAAAATTCAGAAATTTTTTATAGAAAAAAATCAGATATTTTTTTTATAGAATAAATTCACAGATGTTTTTTGGTGAAAAAAAATTCAGACAACTTTTTGGTAGAAAAAATTCAAACAATTTTTTTTGGTAGAAAAAATTCATAAACTTTTTTGGGTAGAACAAACCCAGAAAATTTTTTTTGTAGAAAAAAATCGGGAGACATTTTTTTATAGAAATATAACTGTAGACACTTTTTTTTTAGAAAAAAACGGGAGACAATTCTTTTTTGGAAAAAATCAGAAACCAATATTTTACAAAAAATCCAGACTATTTTTTTTAGCAAAATTCATGAACAATTTTTTATACAAAAATTTAGAGGCATTTTTTTATAGCAAAAATTGAAACATTTTTTTACAGAAAAATGTTTGGGATTTTTCATAGAAAAAATTAGGATAAAATTATTTTATAGAAAAAATTTCGATAATTTTTTATAGAAAGAATTCAGACAATTTTTATAGAAAAAAATTCGGGAGCCAATTTTGTTATAGAAAAAATTCGGGAGACAATTTTGTTATAGAAAAAATTCGGTAGAAAATTTTGGGGAGACAATTTCATTTATAGGAAAAATTAGTGAGACAATTTTTTATAGAAAAAATTCAGAGATAATTTTTTATTATTTTTGTATTTAGAAAACATATTTCAAAAATAATTTTTTATAGAAAAAATTCAGAAATAATTTTTTATAGAAAAAATTTAGAGATAATTTTTTATAGAAAAAATTCAGAGATAATTTTTTATAGAAAAAATTCAGAGATAATTTTTTATAGAAAAAATTCAGAGATAATTTTTTATAGAAAAAATTCAGAGATAATTTTTTATAGAAAAAATTCAGAGATAATTTTTTATAGAAAAAATTCAGAGATAATTTTTTATAGAAAAAATTCAGAGATAATTTTTTATAGAAAAAATTCAGAGATAATTTTTTATAGAAAAAATTCAGAGATAATTTTTTATAGAAAAAATTCAGAGATAATTTTTTATAGAAAAAATTCAGATAATTTTTTATAGAAAAAATTCAGAGATAATTTTTTATAGAAAAAATTCAGAGATAATTTTTTATAGAAAAAATTCAGAGATAATTTTTTATAGAAAAAATTCAGAGATAATTTTTTATAGAAAAAATTCAGAGATAATTTTTTATAGAAAAAATTCAGAGATAATTTTTTATAGAAAAAATGCAGAGATAATTTTTTATAGAAAAAATTCAGATAATTTTTTATAGAAAAAATTCAGAGATAATTTTTTCTAGAAAAAATTCAGAGATAATTTTTTATAAAAAAAATTCAGAGATAATTTTTTATAGAAAAAATTCAGAGATAATTTTTTATAGAAAAAATTCAGAGATAATTTTTTATAGAAAAAATTCAAAGATAATTTTTTATAGAAAAAATTCAGAGATAATTTTTTATAGAAAAAATTCAGAGATAATTTTTTATAGAAAAAATTCAGAGATAATTTTTTATAGAAAAAATTCAGATAATTTTTTTATAGAAAAATTCAGACATAATTTTTTATAGAAAAATTCAGACATAATTTTTTATAGAAAAATTCAGACAATTTTTTATAGAAAAAAATCAGACAATTTTTTATAGAAAAATTCAGACAATTTTTTATAGAAAAAAATCAGACAATTTTTTATAGAAAAATTAAGACAATTTTAAGACAATTTTTTATAGAAAAAATTCAGATAATTTTTTTTTGAAAATATTCTGCAGACAATTTTTTATAGAATATATTCTGCAGACAATTTTTTATAGAAAATAATCTGAAGACAATTTTTTATAGAAAAAATTCTGGTGACAATTTTTTATAGAAAAAATTCTGGTGACAATTTTTTATAGAAAAAATTCTGGTGACAATTTTTTATAGAAAAAATTCTGGATACAATTTTTTATAGAAAAAATTCTGGAGACAATTTTTTATAGAAAAAATTCTGGAGATAATTTTTTATAGAAAAAATTCTGGTGACAATTTTTTATAGAAATAATTCTGGTGGCAATTTTTTATAGAAAAAATTCTGGTGGCGATTTTTTATAGAAAATTAGATTTTTTATACAAACAAAATTTGAAAAAATTCTGGTGACGATTTTTTATAGAAAATTAGATTTTTATACAAACAAAATTTGAAATTATTTTTTTTATATAAAAAAATCTTAGCTTATAATTAAACAAGTAAGAAAGTTTCAGTCGGGTAAACCGACTAAGGTATATTGTCTTTCACTCTGTGAGTAATGTCTTTCACTCTGTGAGTAATGTCTATCACTCTGTGAGTAATGTATATTGAATATTACACGAATTATTCTGTCAATTTGTGTGGGAGCTACCAGAAGGGGTTTAACAAATACACCTATTTTTCGCTGAACAGTAGATACTTTAAATTCATTGCGCTGCGCCGAATTATAAGCGTTTATGTGCACTGGTATAAACGTTATGAGATATTAAATTGTGGTATGATTTGGCCATTTTGTGTGGGAGGTACAAAAAGGGGCGTGGCGATAACGCCCATTTTTCACAGGACTATAGGCACTATAAAAACATTACACTGTACAAAATTTCAAGTATTATTATACACTTGTATTAATGTTATAAGCTGTTAACTTTTGGTGCAAAATGGTACCTTTGTATGGGAGGTACCAAAAGGGGCGTGGCAACAACGCCCATTTTTCTCTGGACTGTAGGCAATATAAAAGCATAACACTGTGCAAAATTTCAAGTATTTTTATACACCGTTATTAATGTTATAAGCTGTTAATTTTTAGTGCAAAACGGTGCATTTGTGTGGGAGGTACCTAAAGAGACGTGGCAACTTCGCCCATTTTTCTCGAGTTGATGGCAACTAATAAACTAATACTATGTGTGGAATTTCAGAAGATTAGAATAAGTAGTATAGTAGTTATTAAAGAATCAATATTTCACAACATTTTAACCCTTTGTGGGGGAGGTACTAGAAGGAATGGACCAATATGGCCCATCTTCGAACTTAGCCGGAGATAGAAAAAAATATTACCACATACCAAATTTGAAGTCAATCGGTTACTCCTTTCGAGAGTTATCGTGCGCACCAGCCAGCAGACAGACAGACACACAGACAGACAGACGGACGGACATTGCTCATTCGACTTAAAATGACCCAAAACGGATTTCCTCCGAACATACTTAGGGTCTTAGATCACTCCTTCGATGTGTTACACTTTTTTCCGTAGCAACTGATATATACCCTCGTCACACTAAAGTGAGGGTATAAAAAGAACCTTTTGCTATTACATTTTTCGAAGTTTGATTGTTTTAAAATAAATTCCTTAAAAAAAATATAATTCATTCCCCCTTTAAATTGTTCTCCATATTGAACATCTTTAATGCACTTTATTTTGACAATCCAATTGTTCACTTTTATTTTGAGATTCTCTCAATTACGGATATATTGCTCCCCACATTTGTGACAAAAGGAATTTAAATATTTTATTTGATTCCATCACTGCATTTTCCTCAAATGCAATCGTATTGAAGTGCCACAGCTATTGACGGAGAGAAATAGAGAGTATTAAGGGGAATATCCAACGATAAAGGATTTATGCGAATTTTCTTTCTTTATTCTTTTTTCTTCGACTTCTTTTATTGTTACAAAAAAAGAATAACAAAATATTTCGGATATCAATGTTGTTGCCACTCATGTCATTTATGTATGTATATGTATGTGTTTTTTATTCTCATGCATTTTTCGTTGTGTATTCAAATGTATTGCCAAAATATCCTTTTCCTCCTATTGTGTTGTCCTTATCAAACAAATATTTATATGTGGACGTTTCACGTACATACGTATGTGTGAATGTATATGTGACAAAATGCATCATACATAACGAATGTCAGAGAGAGCTCTTTGCAATCCAACAACAACAGCAAAAACATAAAAAACATAACCAAATCAGAGGAAAAAATAAATATTCATACATCACACATATGCATCGATTGAGAGCGATGAGGGCGAGAGAAAAAAGGACGAAGAAAAAACAGAAAAACTACAAACACTGCTTTTTTGTTATACATCGTCAATATATTGCAAAGATTATAAAAGAACGAAGAAAGAACACTGCATTTTTATGAATGTTTGCACATTTGATATACAAGTACATTAAAATAGGAAACGAAAAACTGTAAAGTTAGGACAACATTTTAGAAATTTATTATAGCAAAAATTTAGACATTGTTAAATTAATTTTAAAATTGTTTCTATATATTTTCTCAAAAATATTTTTACACAAACCTCTTCTTCAAACAATAACTGTCCTGAAAATACTGTCTCCAATATATCCTATAAAAAATTTTTGCTATAAAAACAGTGTCCACAATTTGTTATAAAAGTCTCTAAAATATTTTTTATTGCAAAAATGTTCTTCGATTTGTTCCTAAATAAAACATTGTCTTTTAATTAAATTCTTATACAAAATTTTCTGTGAATTGCCTGTCTCCGAATATAAGTTTATAAAAGAATTTTTGCTACTAAAAACAAATTACTCGTATCTTCCTATAAAAAATGTTCTACAAATTACTCGTATCTTCCTATAAAAATGTTTTCCATTAAAAATTTATCAATATATTTTAATGTGAAAACTATATATTAATAATGTCTTTTTTCCAATAATAATGTCTTTTTTCAATAATAATGTCTTTTTCCAATAACAACTTTTGTTCTAATCACATAACCTCGAGATAATTTCTATAAAAAGTAGCCTTCAAAAAAAAGTACACTATTTATTCTGTATCTTCTTATTCTATACAAATAGTCTCCACAAATGTTCGCAAAGATCCCCACAATTTGTTTTCTAAAAAATAGTCACCATATATTCTCCAAAAAAAAAAAAAATAGTCTAAACAATTTTACCACAAGGAAATTAGCCTCTACAACTTTTTCCATAAAGCAAATAGGCTCCAAAATTTGTTTCCATAAAAAATAATCTAAACAATGTTTTTGCTATAAAATTAATACAATATTTGGTATATTAAAAATAAGTCCTCTCAATTTTTTAATAAAAAGCAGTTAACACAATTTGTTCTAAAAAAATTTCCTGGTATTTTTTCTATAAAACAAATGTCTCCTAATATTTATTTCTTTGAGAAAGTTGCCTACAAATTATTGTTCGTATAAAAAATGTTTATGCATTTTTTTTTTATAAAAAATGTCGGTGATTTTTTTCTAAATAAATGCTTGTGGAGTTTTGTCCATAAAAAATATCTGCGAATTTGATTTTATAAAAAATGTCTGTCATTTTTTTTTCTATAAAAAATGTCTGTGTTTTTTTATAGAAATTAAATTGTCTTCCTATACAAAATGTCTCTAATTTTTTTTCTATAACAAAAGTTCTGTGAATTTTTCTATAAAAAATGTCTGTATTTTTTTTCTTAAAACATGTTTATGAATTTTTTTCTATAAAAATATATTTATGAATTATTTTCTATAAAAAAAATATTTATGAAATTTTTTCTATAACAAATGTTTATGAATTTTTTCCATTAAAAAATGTTTATGAATTTTTTTCTATAAAAATGTTTACGTTTTCTATAAAAAATGTCTGTGTTTTTTTATAAAAATTAAATTGTCTTCCTATACAAAATGTCTCTAATTTTTTTTCTATAACAAAAGTTCTGTGAATTTTTCTATAAAAAATGTCTGTATTTTTTTTCTTAAAACATGTTTATGAATTTTTTTCTATAAAAATATATTTATGAATTATTTTCTATAAACAAATATTTATGAAATTTTTTCTATAACAAATGTTTATGAATTTTTTCCATTAAAAAATGTTTATGAATTTTTTTCTATAAAAATGTTTACGTTTTCTATAAAAAATGTCTGTGTTTTTTTATAAAAATTAAATTGTCTTCCTATACAAAATGTCTCTAATTTTTTTTCTATAACAAAAGTTCTGTGAATTTTTCTATAAAAAATGTCTGTATTTTTTTTCTTAAAACATGTTTATGAATTTTTTTCTATAAAAATATATTTATGAATTATTTTCTAAAAAAATATTTATGAAATTTTTTCTATAACAAATGTTTATGAATTTTTTCCATTAAAAAATGTTTATGAATTTTTTTCTATAAAAATGTTTACGTATTTTTTCTATAAAAAATGTTTATGAATTTTTTTCTAAAAAAAATGTTTATTAATTTTTTCTATAAAACAATTTTTGAGTGTTTTTCCATAAGAAAATGTCTGTAAATGTGAATTTTTTCCTATAAAAAAGTCTGAATTTTTTCTAAGAAAAGGCTACGACTTTTTTCTATAAAAAAAGGTCTGTGAATTGTTTATATAAAAAATGTTTGTGATTTTTTTATATACAAAATAAATTGTCTGAATTTTTTCTTTAAAAAAATGCCTGATTTTTTTCTATAAAAAAGGTCTTAATTTTTTTCTATATCAGAATGTCTGGATTGTTTTCTATAAAAAAAAATTTTATCAAGTTTTTTCTATAAAAAAATGTCTGTGAACTTTATTCTATAAAAAAAATCCTGCTTTTTTTTTAAATTTCTACATTTTTTGCTATAAAAAGATGTCTGGGAATTTTTTTTTTAAATTATCTGTGAATTTTAAAAATTGTCTGTAGACTTTTTTCTATACAAAATTTCTGATCTTTTCTATAAAAACATGTCTGTGAATTTTGTCTATAAAAGAAATCTGAATTTTTTTATGAACACTATTTAATTTTTTTTATAAAAATATGTCTGAAGTTTTTTTATAAATAACTGTCTGAATTTTTCTGTGCATAAAAAAATTTGTGTGAATTTTTTTCTTTAAAAAATTTGGGATTTTTTTTTTTTAAATTTCGGTGATTTTTTCTATAAAAAATGCCAGTGAATTGTTTTTCTATAAATAATGTCAGAATTTTTTCTACAAAAAATGTGGATTATTTATATAAAAAATACTGTGTATTTTTTTCTATAAAGAATGTTTGCTTTTTTCTATTTAAAATGGCTTGTAAATGTATTTCTATAATAAATGTCTGTAAAGTTTTTCTATAAATAAATGTCTAATTTTTTTCTATAAAAAAATGTCTGTGGATTTTTTTCATAAAAAAGGCTGCGAATTTCTTTTATATAAAAATGTCCCATTTTTTCTATAAAAAATGTCTGAATTTTTTTTACAAAAAATGTCTGTGCAATTTTTCTATAAAAAGTCTGTGAATTTTTTTTATAAACTAATGTCTGTGAAAAAATTCTATAAAAATATGTCCGTGAATTTTTTTCTATAAAAATGTGTGAATTTATTTCTATAAAAAATGTCTGTAATTTTGTCTATAAAAAATGTCTGTGAATTGTTTTTCTATAAAAAAATACCTATGAATTTGTTTGCTGTCTGTGATTTTTTTTTCTATAAATAAATTCCTGTGAATTATTTCTATCAAAAAAAGTCTAGGATTTTTTTCTAAAAATAAGTCTGTGATTTTTTTATATAAAATAATGTTTTATCACTAACACTAAACTGTCTTTGATTTTTTTTTAAATAGTCAGAATTTTTCTATTAAAAAATATCGTGTGAATTTTTTCCTATAAAAATCTCTGTGATTTTTTTCTATAAAAATATATTTGTGATTTTTTTTCTATACAAAAATGTTTAAATTTTTTTATAATAAAAGAGCTGGACATTTTTGCTGTAAATTGTTTGTCAATTTTGTCTCGATTTTTTTAAAAACTTTGTTCCACCTTTTTATAAAAATATTGTCTGTTTTATTTTTTCTGGAAATGATTTATTTATTTTTGCTGGCCCATCTTAATACACAACCACGCAAATACATCAGCACACAGTGGCTGTCCGCTCCACACAGTTTTCCGATCGAGAGGAGTGGCGAGTGGGAGTGAGAGGGAGAGGGAGGGAGCGAACGAAAACGGAAATATCGTATCGTATGCCATTTAAAATGGCTTTAAAAGAATCCCCAATTTACTCGTTGTCGGATCCCTATAGAAAACCATAATGCAGTGTTTACGTTTCGTATCGATGTGTATGTCAACATCCATCGATGTGTATATGTGTGTGCGTGCGGGTCTGAAAGTGGCCAATGTGTTTTTGTTGATGTGACAATTTCCCAGATAATACATTCGCTCACACACACTGACACAAACAGACTTACGCTCAGACGCTGCTCTCAATACACCGCCTGTCAATCACTCAACGTCACGCACACGCATACACACTTCAGTTTTCTTTACTCACACACACACGCACACAGACAAAGCACATGTGTTCTCATGTGTAAACTTTAATAAAATAACCACTTTAATTTTTGTTGCAGTTTTTTAAAACAAAAATTTATTAAAGACTTATTGCTCCTGTCGCTCACTCTCTCCCTCTCTCTCCACGGTTTTGTGGAAGCGAAAAGTGGCCATAATGGAAACGTGATTGCCATGACGATGTAGACAAATTAATATTGAACAAGTAAGAAAGTTTCAGTCGGGTAAACCGACTAAGGTATACCCTCACTTTGTGAGTAATGTAATATATAACATTACACCAATAAATCTGTCAATTTGTGTGGGAGGTACCAGAAGGGGTTTTCCAAATACACATATTTTTCGGTAAACAGTACATTCTTAAATACATTGCATTGTGCTGAACTATAAGCGTTTATGTGCACTGGTATATTAAAGTTACGAGCTATGTAATTTTGGTATGATTTGGTCATTTTGTGTGGGAGGTACAAAAAGGGGCGGGGTGATAACGCCCACTTTTTACAGGACTATAGGCACTATAACAGCATTACACTGTACAAAATTTCAAGTATTTGTATGCACTGGTATTAAAGTTACAAGCCGTTTACTTTTGGTACGAAACGGTCCATTTGTGTGGGATGTACCAAAAGGGGCTGTACAATAATGTCCATTTTTTACCGGACTATAGGCGCTACAAAAACATTATACTGTAGAAAATTTCAAGCATTTTTATGCACTTGTGTTAAAGTTATAAGCAGTTAAATTTTGATGCAAAATGGTCCATTTGTGTGGGAGGTACCAAAAGGGGCATGCCAACTTCACTCATTTTTCTCGAGTTAATAGCGACTAATATACTAATATTATGTGCAGAATTTCAAAAGATTCGAATAAGTAGTATAGAAGTTATTAAAGAATCAATATTTCACTAAATTTTAACCCTTTGTGTGGGAGGTACCAGAAGGAGTAGACCAATATGGCCCATCTTCGAACTCATCCGGAGATAGATCAAAATATTACCACATACCAAATTTGAAGTCAATCGGTTAATCCTTTCGAGAGTTATCGTGCGCACCAGCCAGCAGACACACAGACAGACAGACAGACAGGCAGACAGACAGACAGACAGACAGACAGACAGACAGACAGACGGACGGACATTGCTCATTCGACTTAAAATGACCCAAAACGGATTTCCTCCGAACATACTTAGGGTCTTAGATCACTCCTTCGATGTGTTACACTTTTTTCCGTAGCAAATGATATATACCCTCGTCACACTAAAGTGAGGGTATAAAAAAGGTGTGAAATTGCTGACACCAGTTGGGGAGGGAATAGCAAAAGTGTGACGAAGGTGACGAATGTAACCGGAAATTGTCAGAAATTTATGAACTTAAACTCGTAAATATATATTCTCGAAACGTAGGGCCATAATCAATTTTAAATATTCAGACTTTTTGATAGAATAAAATCCACAGGATTTTTTTTAAATATTCAGTCATTTTTTTATATTTCTGATAAAATGTGAATTTTAGGTTTTTATAACAAAAAGAAATCACGGGAAAATTTTGTGAATTTTTTCTATAAAAAATTGTCAGAGAATTTTTTTTGTATAAAAGAATTGTCCGATAATTTTTTCTGTAAAAAAATTGTCAGAGAATTTTTTCTATAAAAAAATTGTCAGAGAATTTTTTACACAAAAAAATGTCAGAGTATTGTATCTATAATAAATTTTCGAAAGTATTTCTTTCTACAAAAAAATTGTCTGAGAAATATTCTAAAACAATTTTTTTCTGTAAAAAGAATTTTGTTATAGAAAAAATTCACAAAATTTTTATTATAGAAACAAATTCCGAAAAGAAATTTTTTATATAAAAATACAACTATTTTTTATAGAATAGAACAACAGTAACAATTTTTTGTAAAAAAATTAACATTTTATTTCTTAAAATCGGACTCACTTTTTTATGGAGGGAAGAATAAAAAAAATAGAAAAATTCTGACACTATTTTTTTTTTGAACAAATAATTTTTTAGCTTGAAAACTAAGAAACTAATTTTTCATAGAAAATATAAAAAAGTATCTGTTATAGGAAAAATCTGAAACATTTTCCTATATTTAGAAAAAATAATCCGAAAAAGGTTTTTTTTTTAAATAAAAAAATATTAGAAACAGTTTCTTATAGAAAAATATCAGAAATAATACGAGTATTATATAAGAAAAAAATCAGAAACAACATTTTATAAGAAAAAATCAGAAACAACATTTTATAAGAAAAAATCAGAAACAATTTTTTATGGGGTAAAAATTAGAAACATTTTTAGGAAAAAAAACTGAAAGATATTTAATAGAAAAAATTAAAACCTTATTATTACAAACAAAAAAATGCAGAAACAAGTTTTTAAAGAAAAAAAGCAGAAACATTTTTATAGATATAAAATTAAATAGTTCGAGATTTTTTTCTCTAAAAAAATTTTCCACGAATTTTTTCTATAAGAATTGTCAGAATTTTTTGTATAAAAATTGTCTGTAAAATTTGTCTAAAAAATAATTGTCTGTGAAGTTTTACAATAAAAAAATTTTCTGTGAAATTTTTCTATAAAAAAATTTTCTGCGAAATTTTTGTATAAAAAAAATTTCTGTGAAATTTTTCTATAAAAAATTCTCTGTGAAAATTTTCTATAGAAAAATTGTTTGTGAAATTTTTTATGTAAAAAATTGTCTGAAATTGTTTCCATTAAAATTTTTAGCGAATTTTTTCCATAAAAAAGGAAGAAAACTTTTCTATAAAAAATTTGTCTGAATTTTTTCCATAAAAAAGGAAGAACATTTTTTCCATAAAAAGTTGTTTGTGAATTTTTTCCATAAAAAATTGTCTGAATTTTTCTATAAAAAATTGTCTGTGAATTTTTATCATAAAAAAGTCTGATTTTTTCTATAAAAAATTGCCAGATAAATATTTCTATAAAAAATTGCCAGATAATTTTTTCTATAAACATAATTGTAGGAGAATTCTCTAAACAAAATTGTCAGAGAATTTTTTCTTTTAAAAAAAATTGTCGGGCAGATTTTTTTGAAAGAATTTTTCAACAATTTTTCTATAAAAAATTAATTCTTCAAATTTTCCATTAAAAAAGGAGAACATTTTTTCCATCTATGATTTTTTCCATAAAAAATTGAGTGCGCATTTTTTCTATTAAAATTGTTTTCTATAAAAAATTGTTTGTGAATTTTTTCTATAAAAAATTGTCTGTGAATTTTTTCTATAAAAAATTGTCTGTGAATTTTTTCTATAAAAAATTGTCTGTGAATTTTTTCTATAAAAAATTGTCTGTGAATTTTTTCTATAAAAAATTGTCTGTGAATTTTTTCTATAAAAAATTGTCTGTGAATTTTTTCTATAAAAAATTGTCTGTGAATTTTTTCTATAAAAAATTGTCTGTGAATTTTTTCTACAAAAAATTGTCTGTGAATTTTTTCTATAAAAAATTGTCTGTGAATTTTTTCTATAAAAAATTGTCTGTGAATTTTTTCTATAAAAAATTGTCTGTGAATTTTTTCTATAAAAAATTGTCTGTGAATTTTTTATAAAAAAAGTTGTTTGTAATTTTTTCCATAAAAAATTGTCTGAATTTTTCTATAAAAAATTGTCTGTAAATTTTTATCATAAAAAAGTCTGATTTTTTCTATAAAAATAAAATAAATATTTATATAAAAAATTGCCAGATAATTTTTTCTATAAACATAATTGTCGGAGAATTCTCTAACCAAAATTGTCAGAGAATTTTTTCTTTTAAAAAAAATTGTCGGGTAGATTTTTTTGAAAGAATTTTTCAAAAATGTTTCTGTAAAAAATTGTTTCTTGAAATTTTCCATAAAAAAAGGACATTTTTTCCATCTATGATTTTTTCCATAAAAATTGCGTGTGCATTTTTTCTATTAAAATTGTTTTCTATAAAAAATAGTTTGTGAATTTTTTCCATAAAAAATTGTCTGTGAATTTTTTCTATAAAAAATTGTATGTAAATTTTTTCCATAAAAAATTGTCTGTGAATTTTTTCCATAAAAAATTGTCTGTGAAAATTTTTCTATAAAAAATTGTCTGTGAAAAATTTTCTATAAAAAATTGTCTGTGAAAAATTATCTATAAAAAATTGTCTGTGAAAAATTTTCTATAAAAAATTGTCTGAAAATTTTTCTATAAAAAATTGTCTGTGAAAATTTTTTTATAAAAAATTGTCTGCGAAAATTTTTTTATAAAAAATTGTCTGTGAAAATTTTTCGATAAAAAATTGTCTGTGAAAATTTTTCGATAAAAAATTGTCCGTGAAAATTTTTCGATAAAAAATTGTCCGTGAAAATTGTTCTATAAAAAATTGTCTGTGAAAATTTTTCTATAAAAAATTGTCTTTGAAAATTTTTCTATAAAAAATTGTCTGTGAAAATTTTTCTATAAAAAATTGTCTGAAAATTTTTCTATAAAAAATTGTCTGTGAAAATTTTTCTATAAAAAATTGTCTGTGAAAATTTTTCTATAAAAAATTGTCTGTGAAAATTTTTCTATAAAAAATTGTCTGTGAAAATTTTTCTATAAAAAATTGTCTGTGAAAATTTTTCTATAAAAAATTGTCTGTGAAAATTTTTCTATAAAAAATTGTCTGTGAAAATTTTTCTATAAAAAATTGTCTGTGAACATTTTTCTATAAAAAATTGTCTGTGAACATTTTTCTATAAAAAATTGTCTGTGAAAATTTTTCTATAAAAAATTGTCTGTGAATTTTTTCTACAAAAAATTGTATCAATTTTTCCTATAAAAAATTGTCTGTAAAAAAAAATGGCAGAGAAATATTTCTATAAAAATTGTCGGATAATTTTTTCTATAAACATAATTGTCGGAGAATTCTCTAAACAAAGTTGTCAAGGATGTTTTTTATAAAAAAAATGTCAGAGAATTTTTCCATAAAAAATTATCAAAGAATGTTTTCCATAACAAGCAAGATATTTTTTCTACAAAATTTCAGTGAATTTTTTGTATGAAAAAAATAGTCGGAAAATTTTTTCTTTTCAAAAAATTGTCATTAGAGTTTTTATAAAAAATTGTTCAACAATTTTTCTGATTTTTTCCATAAAAAAAGGAAAAACATTTTTTCCATAAAAAATTGTCTGTGAATTTTTTCCATAAAAATTGTCGTTGAATTTTTCCTATAAAAAATTGTCTGTGAATTTTTTCCAAAAACTTTTGCTATAAAAAATTTCTGTAAAAAAGTTGTCAGAGAAATGTTTCGATAAAAAACCTCTAACAATTTTGTTTAGAGAATTCTGACAATTATGTTTATAGAAAAAATTCGTAGACAATTTTTTTAATAGAAAAAATTCACAGACAAATTATTTATAGAAAAAATTCATAGACAATTTTTTATAGAAAAAAATCACAGGCAATTTTTTATAGGAAAAAAATCACAGACCATTTGTTTATAGAAAAAATTCACAGACAATTTGTATATCGAAAAATGTACAGACAATTTCTTATAGAAAAAATCACAGACAATTTGTTTACATATAGAAATATTCACAGACAATTTTTATATAGTAAAAATTCACAGACAATTTTTTTATCGAAAAAATTCAGACATAATATTTTGATAGAAAAAATTCAACGGCTATTTTTTTATAGGAAAAATTCATCGACATTTTTTGACAGAAAAATTCACCGAAAATTTGTTGATAGAAAAAATTCACATACAATTTTTTGATAGAAAAAATTTTCTCTCTTATTTATGAAATAATTTTTCTGACAAAATGTTAGAGAATTTTTTCTATAAGATTTTTTTTGTAAAAAAAATTGCCAGACACTTTTTTCTATAAAAAATTGCCAGTGAATTGTTTCTATAAAAAATTGTCAAGAGGATTTTTTTCTATAAAATATTTATTAAAATATTGTTGTTATTAAAAATTGCTAGTGATTTTTTTTATACAAAATTGCCACTATATTTTTTTATTAAAAATTGTCAGACAATTTTTTTCTGTAACAAAAGTTCTATGATTTTTTCTAAAAAAGAAAGTATACATATTTTATTATTTTTTTATAGAAAAAATTAAGAAACATTTTTATACAAAAAAATTAGAAACATTTTATTAGAAAAAAATGTAGAAAAATTTTTTAATAGATAAAAAATAATGATGAAACATTTTTTTTAGAAAAAATGCAGAATTTTTTCTTAATAGAAAAAATCCAGAAAAATTTTTTATATTAAAAATGCACAATAATTTTTTTTTATAGAAAAAAATTTTAACAGACTATTTTTTAACGAAAACCGTTCAAAGACAGTTATTCGTACCAACAATATCAAAGACAATGTTCTATATTTATAAAATGTTTCTGCATTTTTTTCTATAAAAAAATGTTTCTGATTTGTTTCTATAATGTTTCATTTTTTTCTATTAAAAAATGTTTCTAAATTTTTTCCTATAAAAAATGTTTCAGATTTTTTCTATAAAAAATGATTCTGCATTTTTTATATAAAAAATGATTCTGCATTTTTTTATATAAATAAATTTTTCTGCATTTTTTCTATTAAAAAAAATTTCTGCATTTTTTCTATAAAAAATGTTTCATCATTATTTTTTTCTATTAAAAAATTTTTCTACATTTTTTTCTAGAAAAATTTTTTCTAATTTTTTTTCTAATTTTTTTCTAATTTTTTTCTATAAAAATGTTTCTAATTTTTTTCTATAAAAATGTTTCTAAATACTTTTCTACAAGAAATATGTCTGCATTTTCTGAATAAAATATGTATCCTTTTCAAACGTTTGTTTCAGAATTTTTTCTATACATTTTTTTTTAATTTTTTATTTATTTTTTTGATTTTTTTTTGATTAAAATTTATATATTTTTTTTAATTTAAAAAAGCCGCATTTTTTGCGGTTTTTCCCATTAAAATTGTATTGGAATTTTCTATATTTTTTATAGAGAGAAACGAAAATATATGTATATTCCTAATGTAAAAGTTTTTATAAGCCTAAGTACTATTTCTGAAAGGGAACACCGGAACGTATGAGTTTTATTAATTTTAATCGGCGAAAATTATGTATATCATACGACATGATGAACCTTATAATATAGATCATACGACATGATGAACCTAATAATATAAATCATACGACATGAACCAAAATTATTTTCTGTATTACATTTATTTGCCTTTCTCCAACTAAGAAATTGGCATTTATTAATTAAAGCTTACGTAATAAATATATAGGTACATAAAGCATACGCAGTGCGGGGCTTTTCCAATAAGCCTAAGTATTTCTTTTAAAGGGTACACCGGATCGTATGAGTTTTATTAATTATGGACAGAGAAAGTAATGTAGATCATACGACATGGTAAATCTATATTATTTTCTATATTTTATTGCAATACATTACATTATGAAATAATTTTCTTAATGCAATTACCATTGCAATCAGTGATAGAAATAACGAATTTTGTGAATCTTTTCTCTTGATACTAACGTGATGGGGACAATTTTCTTTGTCCAATGTCCATATTCCCACTTTTACTTTTGAAAATTGCCCTCAACCTTCAACTTTATTGAATAATAGTAATATAATCAATATGTTTTCGCAGCAATTCTCCATTGAATTGGCAATAGAAATTGCTTTCAATGCCATGAAGAAATGAAAATTACATATTTAAATTCCAACAAAGTATCAGCATATGTAAATGTCCACCCCCACAGACCTCGAGGGCATTCAAACCATAGCAAAAAAAAACCTAACTTAACTGTTGAAATAAGCTTAGTAAAGTTAAATGCGAATAAAATGACAGGAATGGAGAAATTTTGGTGGGAGTCATGTTTGCCATTTGTTAGTTGAAATGTAAATAATTTATCTTTTCTCACCCACTGCTCCTTTACCACATCCCTCCCTCAAAAAAAAACATTATCAAGAACACCCACGATTGCCAGAGAATTGTAGCAATTCTACCAGAATATGACCCCTACAGTGCGAAGCATAAGTTGAATGCAAGAAAAAAAATAGAAAAAATGCAAATGTTGCCAAAAAATCGAAATGCATTACGTGATTTGTGTACAAGAAAAAATCATTTCCCCATTTTCTTCTTTTTCCCTTCTAAGTTTGTCGCCATTTGCACATCCGTATGTCTGTCCGTCCGTCCGTCCGTCTGTCTGTCTGGCTGTGTGCCGCAACATAGCGAAAGACATCCCGGAACCGGAAATTCATATTTAAATAGAAGCAAAAACAGGAAACGTGAACAAATCTAAAGTTTCTATGTTGTCCTTTGTCGCCTGAGCTCTATGTGTCGTTTAAAATGTTAGTCGTATTCCTTTCGATTTTTTTTCTTCTTCGTTGGCACCCAACAAAAGCAAATAATGTGAGGGTAATCATAAGGTCCTTTTGTTTTCAAACTGTTCCTATAGCTACTCTACCAATCCACTCGTTATTCCTGGTTGTTCGTGATGTTGAGAAGAGTCTTAGAGAGAGCGAGAGAGAGAGTGCGAGAGAAAAGTCTTTTACATGCATGCATTCATTTCAATTAGGATTCCCTTTGTAAGGGATTCAATTAGTAAGGACGAAAACAACGACTTTGTTGGAGACTTAAAGATAAAGATAGAGAATAATGTATTTTTTTGCTGAATATATTAAAATGGTACTTTGGAGTGCATTTTAAATGTTCCCAAAAAGAAATTAGTTTTTGTCTTTTCATCTGAAAATAACATAAAGGAAAAACGGTGAGACAATTGGGAAAATACTACAAGAAAAACAAAGATAAAGAAATTTGTGAAAGATATAAACCACCTTCAAACGATGTTACAAAAGATGGACATCCCGTCGTATAATTTATATTAATTTCATTAAGTGTAATTAATAACACTTATACGCAGAGGTGGAATATGATTTTGGTAATTAGTATGAATTCTTTTAAATACGTATTAAAAATTACAATGAAACACATTATATTTATTTTCACAGTTGAGGCAATCGCAAAACATCACAGAATTTTCTCGAATTTTTCTTTAAAAAAAAATTGTCTCCCGAATTTTTTCTATAAAAAAACTGTCTCCCGAATTTTTTCTATAAAAAAATTGTCACCCGAATTTTATCTATAAAAAAATTGTCTCCCGATTTTTTTCTATAAAAAAATTGTCTCCCGAATCGTTTCTATAAAAAAAATTGTCTCCCGAATTTTTTCTTAAAAAAATTGTCTCCCGAACTTTTTCTATAAAAAAATTGTCCCGAATTTTTTCTATAAAAAAATTGTCTCCCGAATTTTTTCTATAAAAAAATTGTCTCCCGAATTTTTTCTTAAAAAAATTGTCTCCCGAATTTTTTCTATAAAAAAATTGTCTCCCGAATTTTTTCTATAAAAAAATTGTCTCCCGAATTTTTTCTATAAAAAAAATTGTCTCCCGAATTTTTTCTATAAAAAAAATTGTCTCCCGAATTTTTTCTATAAAAAAAATTGTCTCCCGAATTTTTTCTATAAAAAAAATTGTCTCCCGAATTTTTTCTATAAAAAAATTGTCTCCCGAATTTTTTCTATAAAAAAATTGTCTCCCGAATTTTTTCTATAGAAAATTGTCTCCGAATTTTTTTATACAAAATTGTCTCCCGAATTTTTTCTATAAAAAAATTGTCTAGCATTTTTTCTACAAAAAAATTGTCTCCCGAATTTTTTTTCAAAAAAAAATGTCTCCCGAATTTTTTCTATAAAAAATTGTCTCCCGATTTTTTCTATAAAAAAATGTCTCCCGAATTTTTTGTATAAAAAATTGTCTCCCGAATTTTTTCTATAAAAAAAATTGTTTCCCAAATTTTTTCTATAAAAAAAATGGCTCCCGAATTTTTTCTATAAAAAAAATTGTCTTCCGACTTTTTTCTATAAAAAAATTGTCTCCCGAATTTTTTTCTAAAACAAATTGGGTCTGATTTTTTTCTAGTCTATAAAATGTAGTTCCTGTGAAAAAACTGTTTTTTTATTTTTTTTTCTGTAGAACATTTTTTCATTTTTTTTTTTTACAAAATTATTTCTTATATTTTTCTATAAAAAGTTATTTTTGAATTTTCTGTTAGAAAATTGGTTCTAAATTTATGCTGCCGATAATTGTTTCCATTTTTTTTTATAAAAAAATGTTTCGTTTTTTCGGTTATCCGATTATGTCTAGAAAATTCTTAATTATCTCTAAGAAAGAATTATTTTTATTTTTTCCTATAAAAATATTGTTTGGGTGAAAAAACCGTTTCTTAATTTTTTTCTGAGGAAAATTTTATCTGATTTTTTATATCGAATTTTTTCTATAAAAAATAATTTCGATTTTTTTCTATACAAAATAATTTCGATTTTTTTCTATAAAAAATAATTTCGAATTTTTTTACATTATTTTGGATGTTTCTCCATCTAATATTATAGCATATTTCTGGTTTAGGGCAAAATGAAATCAACTAAAATCACTCATACGTTCTATTGTATTAAAATTTATTTTTAAAATGCTTCTAGATAATTGGTACAGCTTAAATATTTTTAATTATTATTTTTTTCAGGGAAATCTCAGTGTCCAGAAATGTGAGGGCACATATCTTAAACAATAATATTGTTCATTTTTTCTTTTGACTAAAAAAACAATTGTCTTTTTATACTCTCATATCGCATCTCAGCAACACCATATGTAGGTGCATACATCCTGTCACTTACCTGTCATCACCTGTATTTTAATTAAATATTCTTTTTATAAATATACTGAATCTCAATTGTTCTTTTCTTCTTCTCTTTCTCCTTTTCTTGATTTCTTTTCCAGGTAAACTCAACAGACAATAACTTCATTTGAATACACCAAACACCGAATCCCAGAGAAACTTTTCGTATTTTTTGCAATGAAAAAACAAATTCGGTAAGGTAATATCCAACTGGTTTTTAATTAAATTTTCTTTTGTAAGAAAATTTCTCAATTTTCTAGGAAAATAACCATTTTTGTGTAAACGAAGAAATTTCAGGCCAACGAATAGTTATGCCAGGAATGCCCTAAAGTATGAACAAAAATTTAAAAAAGTATTTAGTGTACAAAACGCACAAAAAATGTGTTTTTGGCCCACAAATCGAGAGACAGAGAGAAATTCTAAAGCGAACGCAACGAAACGTAAACGAAACAATTGGAATTTCTATTTCAATTTAAACAATAACTGAAGACCACAAACAAAGCACAATGAGATGCGACAAAAAACGGGGAGGTGAGAGGCCTTAAGGGGAAATAACATATGAGGAATTGCATTTAAACATACAAACCGCCAAAGGGTTCTGGGGTGGGGTGGCCAGATAAACATTTCTAAACTCTCAGAGAAAAAGTCAAGAAAAGTGTTTCGGAGCAAGAGGAAGGAAGAGAAAAAAATCGGAGACAATTTTTTATAGACAAAATCGGAGACTATTTTTTAAAGAAAAAATTCTGTGACAATTTTTTATAGAAAAAAATTAGGAGGCAATTTTTTATAGACAAAATTCGGGAGACAATTTTTTATAGCAAAAAATTAGGAGATAATTTTTTTATAAGAAAAAATTCAGAACACAATTTTTCGGAGGATTTTTTTATAGAAAAAATTCGGAGGCAATTTTTTATAGAAAAAATTCGAAGGCAATTTTTTATAGAAAAAATTCGAAGGCAATTTTTTATAGAAAAAATTCGAAGGCAATTTTTTATAGAAAAAATTCGAAGGCAATTTTTTATAGAAAAAATTCGGAGAAAATTTTCTACAGAAAAAAATTCGGAGGCAATTTTTTATAGAAAAAATTCGGAGGCAATTTTTTATAGAAAAAATTCGGTGGCAATTTTTTATAGAAAAAATTCGGAGGCAATTTTTTATAGAAAAAATTCGGGAGACAATTTTTTTATAAAAATGTTCGGGAGACAATTTTTTTATAAAAATATTCGGGAGACAATTTTTTTATAGAAAAAATTCGGGACATTTTTTATAGAAACAAATTCGGAGACAATTTTTTATAGAAACAAATTCGGAGACAATTTTTTATAGAAACAAATTCGGAGACAATTTTTTATAGAAACAAATTCGGAGACAATTTTTTATAGAAACAAATTCGGAGACAATTTTTTATAGAAAAAATGTGGACAATTTTGTTATAGTAAAATTCGGGAGACAATTTTTTTATAGAAAAAGTTCGAGAGACAATTTTTTATAGAACAAATTCGGACAATTTTTTTATAGTAAAATTCGGGAGACACTTTTTTTATAGAAACAAATTCGGACAATTTTTTATAAAAAAAGTTAAAATTTTCTCTAGAATTTTTTCTACAAAAAATTGTTTCTGAAATTTTTAAATAAAAAAAATGTTTCTGAATTTTTTCTATAAAAAATTGTTTCTGAATGTTTTTTATAAAATTTTTTTTCTGAATTTTTTTCTATGAAAATTGTTTCTGAATGTTTTTATGAAGAATTGTTTCTGAATGTTTTTATGAAGAATTGTTTCTGAATGTTTTTATGAAGAATTGTTTCTGAATGTTTTTATGAAGAATTGTTTCTGAATGTCTTTATGAAGAATTGTTTCTGAATGTTTTTATGAAGAATTGTTTCTGAATGTTTTTATGAAGAATTGTTTCTGAATGTTTTTATGAAGAATTGTTTCTGAATGTTTTTATGAAGAATTGTTTCTGAATGTTTTTATGAAGAATTGTTTCTGAATGTTTTTATGAAGAATTGTTTCTGAATTATGAAGAATTGTTTCCGAATTTTTTCTATAAAAAATTGTTTCCGAATTTTTTCTATAAAAAATTGTTTCCGATTTTTTTCTATAAAAAATCGTTTCCGAATTTTTTCTATAAAAAATTGTTTCCGAATTTTTTCTATAAAAAATTGTTTCCGAATTTTTTCTATAAAAAATTGTTTCCGAATTTTTTCTATAAAAAATTGTTTCCGAATTTTTTCTATAAAAAATTGTTTCCGAATTTTTTCTATAAAAAATTGTTTCCGAATTTTTTCTATAAAAAATTGTTTCCGAATTTTTTCTATAAAAAATTGTTTCCGAATTTTTTCTATAAAAAATTGTTTCCGAATTTTTTCTATAAAAAATTGTTTCCGAATTTTTTCTATAAAAAATTGTTTCCGAATTTTTTCTATAAAAAATTGTTTCCGAATTTTTTCTATAAAAAATTGTTTCCGAATTTTTTCTATAAAAAATTTGTCTGAATTTTTTCTATAAAAAATTTGTCTGAATTTTTTCTATAAAAAATTTGTCTGAATTTTTTCTATAAAAAATTTGTCTGAATTTTTTCTATAAAAAATTTGTCTGAATTTTTTCTATAAAAAATTTGTCTGAATTTTTTCTATAAAAAATTTGTCTGAATTTTTTCTATAAAAAATTTGTCTGAATTTTTTCTATAAAAAATTTGTCTGAATTTTTTCTATAAAAAATTTGTCTGAATTTTTTCTATAAAAACTTTGTCTGAATTTTTTCTATAAAAAATGTGTCTGAATTTTTTCTATAAAAATTTGTCTGAATTTTTTCTATAAAAAATTTCTGATTTTTTTTTAGAAAATTTGTTTCTGAATTTTTTTTTAGAAAAATTGTTTCTGAATTTTTTCTATGAAAAACTCTGAATTTTTTCTATGAAAAATTGTTTCTGAATTTGTTCTATGAAAAATCTTTTTTCAATTCGTTCTATGAAAAATTGTTTCCGAATTTTTTCTATAACAAATTGCTTCTAAATTTTTTTCTATAAAAAATTGTTTCTGAATTTTTTCTATAAAAAATTGTTTCTGAATTTTTTCTATAAAAAGTTGTTTCTGAGTTTTTTCTATAACAAATTGTTTCTGAATTTTTTCTACAAAAAATTGTTTCTGAAATATTTAAAAAAAATTGTTTCTGATTTTTTTCTATAAAAAAATTGTTTCTGAATTTTTTCTATGAAAAACTGTTTCTGAATTTTTTCTATGAAAAATTGTTTCTGAATTTGTTCTATGAAAAATCTTTTTTCAATTCTTTCTATGAAAAATTGTTTCTGAATTTTTTCTATAACAAATTGCTTCTAAATTTTTTTCTATAAAAATTGTTTCTGAATTTTTTCTATAAAAAGTTGTTTCTGAATTTTTTCTATAAAAAGTTGTTTCTGAATTTTTTCTATAAAATTTGTTTCTGAATTTTTTCTATAACAAATTGTTTCTGAATTTTTTCTACAAAAAATTGTTTCTGAAATATTTAAAAAAAATTGTTTCTGATTTTTTTCTATAAAAAAATTGTTTCTGAATTTTTTCTATAAAAAATCGTTTCCGAGTTTTTTCTATAAAAAAATGTTTATATTAAAAAATTAGATTTGGGTTTTTGTAGGAATGAATGATTCTGATTTTTTCTATTAATAAAATAATTTCTGAATTGTTTTCTATAAACAAAATTGTTTCTGATTTGTTTTGATAAAAAACATTGTTTCTGAATTTTTTCTATAAAAAATTCTCTACAATTTTTTCTACAGAAAATTGTTTCTGAAATTTTTAAATAAAAAAATTGTTTCTGAATTTTTTCTATAAAAAATTGTTTCTGAATTTTTTCTATAAAAAATTGTTTCCGAGTTTTTTCTATCAAAAAATATCTTAAAATTTTTATATTAAAAAAATTTGATTTTTGTTTTTCTAGGATTTTTTTTTCTGATTTTTTTCTATTAATAAAATAATTTCTGAATTGTTTTCCATAAAAAAAATTGTTTCTGATTTGTTTTGACAAAAAACATTGTTTCTCAATTTTTTGTGTATAAAAGTTATTTTTAATTGTTTTTTTATAAACAAAAAAGACTCAAATTTTCTATAAAATTTGTTCCTGAATTCTTTTTTTATAAAAGTTGTTCTTGATAAACGAAATTGTTTCCGATTTTTTCTATAAATTTTTTTCTCATTTTCTTATAAAAAATTGGTTCAGATTTTGTTTCATTAATTATTAGTTCCTGATCTTTTTCTATAACAATGTTTTCTAGAAAAATTGTAATGCAGCAACATTTTTTTTTAAATTTCGGAACACACTTTTTTTGCTACTTTTGAAAAAAATCAAGTGCCATTGATTAGAGAAAAATCTTAAAAAAATTTTGGATGTATTTATAGACATAATGTCAAACAATTATAAAAAAGATATAAAATTCCAATAGATTTCTTAATAAAGAAGGTAACCGAAATTTTGCATTGTATTCTTCTGCATTTGTTTTGTATTCAAAATTCGTCTCCGACATATTTTCTATATTGATCTTTTTTAAAAAAATTTTGCGAATATTTTTATAGAAAATATTTTGAAGACATTTTAAAAAAAAGTGTTTTTTTAACTTCTATGCGATTATTTGTTCTACAAAATAACTTACATAATTTCCAAACAATTTCGCCAAATTTTTAATAAATAAGAATTAACTTTTTCCTATACCAACTTTAATCAGAAATTCTCTTCTCTTTGGTTTTTTCTATTCTATTAAGTCGTAAGATGTCTTTATGGCGTATAATTAATATTAATTATTATTATAATATATAATTAGTAATACTCATACGTTTAGTTATCTTAGGATTTTAACACTTGTTCTGCTCTCCTTAATCCCTTTCTCAGCATTTTTCTTTGAGTCTAATCCCACCATAAGGAAATATAGAGAGGAAAAAATCATGAAAAACACAACACCCCGAACACGCACACATACCCCCAGACATATTGAGAAAGGGAAATTGGAACACAATGTAAATGTAAAACAAAACAAAAAAAGAACAACAGCCGACAACATTGTGGCTTATCAGTTCAAAACCAGACAAAAAAGGACTCTTTCACAGACTCAGGCACAAATGGAAAAGGGAACAATACGCAACATTTTGTGCCACAAATAAATTGTACAGATGTATGAGATTGTACGCAGGTGTGTACATGTGTTGGTGCCCGGCACAATAAGTATGAAAAACCACCATAGATACTCAGTAGAACAAAAAGTTTTTAAATTTTTTTCCAAACAAATTTTTGAACCTATACCAAAAGAGCTCTTGTTGAGTGGTTGGTTTTGAGTGCCAGGATCAAAGGATCAACGAATGGAGACGAATTGAAAATGCCCTTCAGATATTGACGTGCTCTTGTTTATCTGTGAGAGTTTGTCGAACAAAGAATTTAAAGACTAAATGCCAAGAACTTTGGGTGTTCTTTGTTTTTCTTTTATATGTAGACATGGATTTGAGTTTTGACCAAAGGAAAATTAAGGAAAGCTTTATTTTAATGGGGAAAATTGGTTCAAAGGTGAAACTAATGAATAACTTAATTAGGAATTCCCTTCAATATTTATGGTTAATTATGAGGAGCACTACTTGAATTAATATTTTCTCAAATATCATGTTTAATATCGTATATTCCGGAATATGAGTCATACTTTTTTTCGCTCACTATTAAAAACCAATTCCAAATCGAATTTTTTCGATGAAAAATTCCAACTTTTTCTATAACAAAATCAAAATAGAATTTTTTGATAAAAAAATCCAAATAGAATTTTTTCGATAAAAAAATTCGATTGGAATTAGTTATAGAAAAAATTCAATTTAAATTTTTTATAGAAAAAATTCGATTGGAATTTTTTTATAGAAAAAATTCGATTGGAATTTTTTTATAGAAAAAATTCGATTGGAATTTTTTTATAGAAAAAATTCGATTGGAATTTTTTTATAGAAAAAATTCGATTGGAATTTTTTTATAGAAAAAATTCGATTGGAATTTTTTTATAGAAAAAATTTGATTGGAATTTTTGTATAGAAAAAATTCCATTGGAATTTTTGTATAGAAAAAATTCCATTGGTATTTTTTGTATAGAAAAAATTCCATTGGTATTTTTTTATAGAAAAAATTCGATTGGAAGTTTTTTATAGAAAAAATTCGATTGAAGTTTTTTATAGAAAAAATTCGATTGGAATTTTTTTATGGAAAAAATTCGATTGGAATTTTTTATGGAAAAAATTTGATTGGAATTTTTTATAGAAAAAATTCGATTGGAAATTTTTATAGAAAAAATTCGATTGGAATTTTTTTAAGAAAAAATTCAATTGGAATTTTTTATAGAAAAAATTTGATTGGTTTTTTTTTTATAGAAAAAATTCGATTGGATTTTTTTTTTTATAGAAAAAATTGGATTGGAAATTTTTTTTATAGAAAAAATTCGATTGGAAATTTTTTTATAGAAAAAATTCGATTGGGTGTTTTTTTTTATAGAAAAAATTCGATTGGAAGTTTTTTTTATAGAAAAAAATCGATTGGAAGTTTTTTTTATAGAAAAAATTCGATTGGAAGTTTTTTTATAGAAAAAATTCGATTGGAAGTTTTTTTATAGAAAAAATTCGATTGGAATTTTTTTATACCAAAAATTCAATATGCATTTTTTATAGCAAAATTCCAACGAAATTTTTTATAGCAAAAATTCGATTGGAATTTTTTTTATACCAAAAATTCGATTTTAATTTTTTATAGCAAAAATTGGATTGTAATTTTTTATAACAAAAATTCGATTGTAATTTTTTATAGCATAAATTCGATTGTAATTTTTATAGCAAAAATTCGATTGTAATTTTTTTAAAGCCAAAATTCGATTGTAATTTTTTTATATCAAAAATTCGATTGGAATTTTTATATAGCAAAATTCGACTGAAAATTTTTTATAGCAAAAATTTGATTGGAATTTTCTATAGCAAAAATTCGATTGAATTTTTTATAGCAAAAATTCGATTGAATTTTTTATAACAAAAATTCGATTGAATTTTTTGTAGCAAAAATTCCATTGGAATTTTTTATAGCAAAAATTCGATTGAAATTTGCTTATAGGAAAACCAGTAAGGAAAGGCAGAAAGTCGGGCGGGGCCGACTATATAATACCCTACACCTCCCTAACAATGCGATAAGGGTCATTGCCATAATAATTTGGAATAATTGGTAAATGGGTAGAAACATATTATCTAATTCTGAAACGATAATCGCAAAATTAAGCAATATTCGTTCCTAAATTGAGAAACATCTTTCTGGAAAATTTTAATGATCGGAAGTAAAATACAACTTCTATAGCGGTTTGATACCAAATCAGGAGGAACAATCAATATAAATCTGAACCGATCTTCCCTGAATACTCATTCATGTAAAAAAAGTCTCTACAGCGCCTACATGTCAAATCGGGGGTAACGTATATATGGGGGCTATATCTAAATCTGAACCGATTTTCTCCGAATTTAGCAGTATTCCTGCAAGTAATAAGAAACCTCTCTTTGCCGAATTTCGCACTGATCGGATATAAAATAACATTTTTACAGCGCTTATATGTCAAATCGGGGGTAATGTATATATGGGGGCTATATCTAAATCTGAACCGATTTCTTCCAAATTTAACAGAGTTCATTCATGTAATAAGAAACCTTTTCCTGCCGAATTTCATACTGATCGGATATAAAATAAAGTTTTCACAGCGCTTACATGTCAAATCGGGGCTAACATATATATGGGGGCTATATCTAAATCTGAACCGATTTTAACCAAATTCAATAGGGATCGTCCTTGGGCCAAAAAAAAGATATGTGTAAAGTTTCGTCGAGATCGGACCATAATTGCGACCTGTACTTTGATTACAAGAATACATGCACAGACGGACAGACGGACAGACAGACAGACAGACAGACGGACAGACGGACATAGCTAAATCGACTCAGAAAGTGATTCTAAGTCGATCGGTATAATAAACGATGGGTCTATTTCTTCTCCTTTTGGGTGTTACAAACAAATGCACAAAGTTATAATACCCTGTACCACAGTGTGGTGTAGGGTATAAAAATCTATTGTAATTATACCCTACAGCACACTGTGGTACAGGGTATTATGACTTTGTGCATTTGTTTGTAACACCCAAAAGGAGAAGAGATAGACCCATTGTTTATTATACCGATCGACTTAGAATCACTTTCTGAGTCGATTTAGCTATGTCCGTCTGTCTGTCTGTCTGTCTGTCCGTCTGTCCGTCTGTGCATGTATTCTTGTAATCAAAGTACATGTCGCAATTATGGTCCGATCTCAACGAAACTTTGCACATATCTATTTTTAGGCCCAAGGACGATCCCTATTGAATTTGGTTAAAATCGGTTCAGATTTACATATAGCTCCCATATATATGTACCTCCGATTTGGCATATATGCACTGTATAAGCAACATTTTGTAACCGATTTGTACAAAAATTGACAGAGAGTAGTCTCGTGATACACTTAGATACAATACAAAATTTGGGGGAAATCGGTTCAGATTTATATATAGCCCCCATATATATGTTGTACCCGATTTGACATGTAAGCGCTGTAGAAACTGTATTTTATATCCAATCAGTACGAAATTCGGCAGAAAGAGGTTTCTTATTACATGAAGGAATAATGCCAAATTCGGAGAAAATCGGTTCAGATTTAGATATAGCCCCCATATATATGTTACCCCCGATTTGAAATTCAATAGCTGTAGAAACTGTATTTTATATCCGATCACAGCGAAATTCGGCAGAAAGAGGTTTCTTATTACACGAAGGAATACTGCCAGAAAATCGGTTCAGATTTAGATATAGTCCCCATATATATGTTAGCACCGATTTGACATTCAAGCGCTGTAGAGACTGTATTTTATATCCGATCAGTACGAAATTCGACAGAAAGAGGTTTCTATTTTACATGAATGAGTATTCAGGGAAAATCGATTCAGATTTATATATAAGCTCCATATATATGTTCCTCCTAATTTGGTTACAAAGCGCTATAGAAGTTGTACTTTACTTCCGATCATTACAAAATTCTCCAGAAAGATGTTTCTCAATTTAGGAACGAATATTGCTTAATTTAGCGATTGTCGGTTCAGAATTAGATATATCCGCATATATATGTTCTTACCCATTTACCAATTATTCCAAATTATTATCGCAATAACCCTTATCGCATTGTTAGGGAGGTGTAGGGTATTATATAGTCGGCCCCGCCCGACTTTCTGCCTTTTCTTACTGGTTTTTATATAGCAACAATTCGACTGTACTTTTTGTATAGCAACAATTTGACTGGAATTTTTTTATAGGAAAAATTCTATTGTAAATTGTCTATAGAAAACATTCTACTAATTTTTTTATAAGAAAAATTCTATTGCAAATTTTGTATAGAACAAACTTTGTTGCAAATTTTTATCGAAAATATTCTATTGAAAATTTTTTATGGATAAATTCTATTGCACATTTTTTTATGAAAAAATTCTATTGAAAACGTTTTATGGAGAAAATACTGTTGCAATTTTTTTATTGAAAAATACTATGCTAATTTTTTATAAAAAAAATTATATTCAAATTTTTTGTAGAAAAGGTTTGGATAAATTTTTTTATGAATGAAAAAATCGATTGTAATTTTTTATAGAAAAATTTTTTTTTTCAATTTTTATAGAAAAAAATCGATTTCAATTTTTTATAGAAAATGTTCGGAAGGAATTTTTATAAAAAAAATCGATTGTAATTTTTTATAGAAAAAATTCTATTGTAAATTTTTTAAGAAAAATTCTATTGTAAATTTTTTAAGAAAAATTCTATTTTAATTTTCTTTAGAAAAATTTTTATTGTAAATTGTTTATGGGAAAAATTCTATTATAATTATACCCTACACCACACTGTGGTACAGGGTATTATAACTTTGTGCATTTGTTTGTAACACCCAAAAGGAGAAGAAATAGACCCATCGTTTATTATACCGATCGACTTAGAATCACTTTCTGAGTTGATTTAGCTATGTCCGTCTGTCTGTCTGTCCGTCTGTGCATGTATTCTTGTAATCAAAGTACAGGTCGCAATTATGGTCCGATCTCGACGAAACTTTACACATATCTTTTTTTTGGCCCAAGGACGATCCCTATTGAATTTGGTTAAAATCGGTTCAGATTTAGATATAGCCCCCATATATATGTTAGCCCCGATTTGACATGTAAGCGTTGTAAAAACTTTATTTTATATCCGATCAGTATGAAATTCGGCAGAGAGAGGTTTCTTATTATATGAATGAACACTGTTAAATTTGGAGGAAATCGGTTCAGATTTAGATATAGCCCCAATATATACGTTACCCCCGATTTGACATGTAAGCGCTGTAAAAATGTTATTTTATATCCGATCAGTGCGAAATTCGGCAATGAGAGGTTTCTTATTACATGAAGGAATACTGCTAAATTCGGAAAAAATCGGTTCAGATTTAGATATAGCCGCCATATATATGTTAGCCCCGATTTGACATGTAAGCGCTGTAAAAACTGTATTTTATATCCGATCAGTGCGAAATTCGGCAGAAAGAGGTTTCTTATTACATGAAGGAATACTGCCAAATTCGGAGAAACTCGGTTCAGATTTAGATATAGCCCCCATATATACGTTACCCCCGATTTGACATATAAGCGCTGTAAAAACTGTATTTTATATCCGATCAGTATGAAATTCGGCAGAAAAAGGTTTCCTATTATTAGAATCACTTTCTGAGTTGATTTAGCTATGTCCGTCTGTCCGTCTGTCTGTCTGTCCGTCTGTGCATGTATTCTTGTAATCAAAGTACAGGTCGCAATTATGGTCCGATCTCGACGAAACTTTACACATATCTTTTTTTTGGCCCAAGGACGATCCCTATTGAATTTGGTTAAAATCGGTTCAGATTTAGATATAGCCCCCATATATATGTTAGCCCCGATTTGACATGTAAGCGTTGTAAAAACTTTATTTTATATCCGATCAGTATGAAATTCGGCAGAAAGAGGTTTCTTATTATATGAATGAAAACTGTTAAATTTGGAAGAAATCGGTTCAGATTTAGATAAAGCCCCCATATAAACGTTACCCCCGATTTGACATGTAAGCCCTGTAAAAATGTTATTTTATATCCGATCAGTGCGAACTTCGGCAAAAAGATGTTTCCTTCTACATGAAGAAATACTTCCAAATTCGGAGAAAATCGGTTCAGATTTAGATATAGCCCCCATATATATGTTACCCCCGATTGGGCATGTAAGCGCTGTAGAGACTGAATTTTGTATCCGATCAGTACGAAATTCGACAGAAAGAGGTCTTTTTACATGAATGAGTATTCGGGGAAAATCGGTTCAGATTTATATATAACATCCATATATATGTTCCTCCTGATTTGGTATCAAAGCGCTATAGAAGTTGTACTTTACTTCCGATCATTAAAATTTTCCAGAAATATGTTCTCAATTTCTACCCATATACCAATTATTCCAAATTATTATCGCAATGGCCCTTATCGCATTGTTAGGCAGGTGTAGGCTATTATATAGTCGGCACTGCCCGACTTTCTGGCTTTCCTTACTGGTTTTTTTATAAGAAAAAATCTATTGTAAATGTTTTATAGGAAAAAATTCGATTGTAAATGTTCTATAGGAACAATTCTATTGTAATTGTTTTATAAGAAAATTCCATTGTAAATTTTTTATAGGAAAAATTCAATAGTAATTTTTTTGTAGAAAAAATTCATTTTTTTTAATTTTTTAGCAAAATTTCTATTGTAAATTTTTTATGCGAAAATTCTATAATAATTTTTTTATGGGAAAAATTGTATTGTAATTGTTTTATAGGATAGATTCTATTGTAAATATTTTATAGGAAAAATTCTATTGTAAATTTTGTATAGAAAAAATTCTATTGTAAATTTTTATAGAAAAAGTTCTATTGCAAATTTTTTATAGGAAAAATTCTATTGGAAATATTCTTTTTATAGAAAAAATTCAATTGTAATTTTTTTACAATAAAAAATCAATTGTATATTTTGTATAGAAAAAATTCAATTAAATATGTTTTATCGAAAAGAATTCGAATGGAATTTTTGTATCGAAAAAATTAGTTTAGAATTTTTTTATAGAATTTTTTTTATAGAAAAAACCTCTACTGCTATTTTTTATAGACAAAATTCTACTGCATTTTTTAGAAAAACTTAGAATTATAATTTTTTATAGAAAAAACTCTACTGACTTTTTTTATAGAAAAAATTCTACTGCATTTTTTGTTAGAAAAAAGTCGACTAAAATTTTTTGGAAAATAAATTCTACTGCAATTTTTTGGAAAAAAATTCTACTGAAATTTTTTAGAAAAAAAATTCTACTGAAATTTTTTGGAAAAAATTCTACTGAAATTTTTTATATCTCGAATTTTGTGTTCTAAAAAATTGTCTCTGAATTGGGTTCTATAAAATAATGTCTATGAATTTTTTTTCTATAAAAAGTTCTCTGAATTTTTTTCTATAAAAAATTGTCTGATTCTTTTTCTATAAATAATTGTCTCTGAATTTTTTCCATCAAAAATTTTCTCTGAATTTTTTTCCATAAAAAAATTGTCTAGGAATTTTTTCATTAAAAAATTATCTGTACATTTTTTTCTATAAGAAATGTTCTGCAAAATGTTCTCTGAATTTTTAGCTTTAAATAATTGTCCTCATTTTTTGCTCTAAAAGAAAAGTCTGCATTTATTTCTATAAACAAATTGCCTTTGAATTTTATAACAAATAAATCTGTCGGCATCCGTGTCGTATAATTATTATTAGATTGTCCAAATGTAATAAATAACAATCATACGTTCAGGTGTTTCCTTTTGTAATAAATATCAGTCATACGTGCAGATGTCCTTGAATTTTGTTAAACCTGTGCTGAAGAGATAAGAAACCAGATTTTAACCAATCTTGCATCCAAATTTCTTTTTCGTAGGTAATAGGTATGGCTGAATGGAAATTATTCCAAGTGTACATGCAATTCAATCCAATGATTCCTATGAACTAAGCTACAAGTCGATAAAAACCATTTTAATAATATCTTGCAAAACTTCTTCCCAAACATATGCCCTAATTTTTCTCTCTCAGCTATATTAAACCTATTAATATTTTGACATATGTTACAAACCACATGGAAAACTTAATATACCAAACAAAAAAACAGCCGCCCTCATCAGTACCAATGTTCCACATTCAGGGACCATGAAAAGTTCGAAGAAACTTTGTTTCCGTGAAACAAGGGCAACCATCCAACCAACTATATTCCCGACAATGTGTTTGGCGGTTTATGTTCTTTGTTTTTCGTTTTTGTAATTTTGCGGTTTGTTTGTGTTTGTGTTTTTGTTTTGTTTTGAGGGGGCACACGTAAATTTGTTTTCACATAAATGATATGCTGAATTTTTATACGAGTATCTACACTTTGTTGTCACTTAGTTGTTCGATGAATTTTCAACAAAGTATCTGTTGACAAAGGTTTTTCCTGGAAGATCCTGACTGACAGGAGAAAAGGTAGGTAATGTTCCACGGTTTGCCTAAACAAATTTCATGTTTCATGAACATTATTGTACAAAATTATAATATTGTTCCAGGAATTATAAACAGAGTTTTTGCTGTTCGGTTTTTTTTTTTTTTTCAAATAAAAAAAAACTTATTTGAATAATAATAATGTGACATTGTTTGCTGAAATGCTAAAAATCTCTTAAACTGAATTAATTTTTCTCTCCACTTTCGCAGATTTGCTTAGCGGGTGATCTATGGCGTATGATTTATATTAATTTTGTCACCTAGTCAAATTAATAGAACTCATACGTTCAGGTGTCATGTTATTTCAGCAATTTCACTTAAATGTAAAGCAACCAAATGACATGAGACATATTGAAGAGGGGAGAGAAGAAACTAAATGAATAATGATGATGCCCAGCTACTCCAAAGGAATATATTTTTTGCCCTTCCTAAACTGTATCCCAGAGAAAAATTTATATTTTTGCCACTTTTGATGGATTGTACATAGCAATAAAGTTTTCATGGACGTGTGGATACTTATAATTGAAATCCTTGAAGACAAGGGCAAAATTAAACGGATATGGATATATCTTCCAATATCCTGTAAAGTAGAAATTGGGATATCTTTTAAATATAATATTAAATATCGATTAATTCCAGATATTTGCAATTAAAAGCAATTTTTCCTTAAAATTAAAAACTTCATCGTTGATGACTTTTCTTAGAGAAAAGTTTACCGTTGATGACTTTTCATAGAGAAAAGTTCATCGTTGATGACTTTTCGTATAGAAAAGTTCATCGTTGATGACTTTTCGTATAGAAAAGTTCATCGTTGATGACTTTTCGTATAAAAAAGTTCATCGTTGATGACTTTTCGTATAGAAAAGTTCATCGTTGATGACTTATCTTATAGAAAAGTTCATCGTTGATGACTTTTCTTATAGAAAAGTTCATTGTTGATGACTTTTCATAGAGAAAAGTTCATCGTTTATGACTGTTCTTATAGAAAAGTTAATCGTTGATGACTTTTCTTATAGAAAAGTTCATCGTTGATGACTTTTCGTATAGAAAAGTTCATCGTTTATGACTTTTCTTAGAGAAAAGTTCATCGTTTATGACTTTTCTTAGAGAAAAGTTCATCGTTTATGACTTTTCTTATAGAAAATTTCATCGTTGATGACTTTTTTTAGAGAAAAGTTCATCGTTGATGACTTTTCTTAGAGAAAAGTTCATCGTTGATATCTTTTCTTAGAGAAAAGTTCATCGTTGATGACATTTCTTAGAGAAAAGTTCATCGTTGATGACTTTTCTTAGAGAAAAGTTCATCGTTGATGACTTTTCTTAGAGAAAAGTTCATCCTTCATCACTTTTCTTATAGAAAAGTTCATCGTTAATGATTTTTTTAGAGAAAAGTTCATCGTTGATGACTTTTCTTAGAGAAAAGTTCATCGTTGATGACTTTTCTTAGAGAAAAGTTCATCGTTGATGACTTTTCTTAGAGAAAAGTTCATCGTTGATGACTTTTCTTAGAGAAAAGTTTATCGTTGGTGACTGCTCTAATGGAAAATTCCATCGTTGATGACTTTTCTTAGAGAAAAATTCATCGTTGATGACTTTTCTTAGAGAAAAATTCATCGTTGATGACTTTTCTTAGAGAAAAGTTCATCGTTGATGACTTTTCGTATAGAAAAGTTCATCGTTAATGACTTTTCGTATAGAAAAGTTCATCGTTGATGACTTTTCGTATAGAAAAGTTCATCGTTGATGAGTTTTCGTATAGAAAAGTTCATCGTTGATGACTTTTCGTACAGAAAAGTTCATCGTTGATGACTTTTCGTATAGAAAAGTTCATTGTTGATGACTTTTCGTATAGAAAAGTTCATCGTTGATGACTTTTCGTATAGAAAAGTTCATCGTTGATGACTTTTCGTATAGAAAAGTTCATCGTTGATGACTTTTCGTATAGGAAAGTTCATCGTTGATGACTTTTCGTATAGAAAAGTTCATCGTTGATGACTTTTCGTATAGAAAAGTTCATCGTTGATGACTTTTCGTATAGAAAAGTTCATCGTTGATGACTTTTCGTATAGAAAAGTTCATCGTTGATGACTTTTCTTATAGAAAAGTTCATCGTTGATGACTTTTCGTATAGAAAAGTTCATTGTTGATGACTTTTCATAGAGAAAAGTTCATCGTTTATGACTGTTCTTATAGAAAAGTTCATCGTTTATGACTGTTCTTATAGAAATGTTCATCGTTGATGACTTTTCTTATAGAAAAGTTCATCGTTGATGACTTTTCTTATAGAAAAGTTCATCGTTGATGACTTTTCTTATAGAAAAGTTCATCGTTGATGACTTTTCTTATAGAAAAGTTCATCGTTGATGACTTTTCTTATAGAAAAGTTCATCGTTGATGACTTTTCTTATAGAAAAGTTCATCGTTGATGACTTTTCTTATAGAAAAGTTCATCGTTGATGGCTTTTCGAGAAAAGTTCATCATTGATGACTTTCTTAGAGAAAAGTTCATTGTTGATAACATTTCTTAAAGAAAAGTTCATCGTTGATGACTTTTCGTATAGAAAAGTTCATCGTTGATGACTTTTCTTAGAGAAAAGTTCCTCCTTGATGACTTTTCTTAGAGAAAATTTCCTCCTTGATGACTTTTCTTAGATAAAAGTTCCTCCTTGATGACTTTTCTTAGAGAAAAGTTCATCGTTGATGATTTTTTTAGAGAAAATTTCATCGTTGTGTCTCTATAATACAAACTTTCTTTTTACTATTATTTTAAATTAATCCTATAAAACTTATCACGACTATTTTAAATTTCTCTAAATTTCTAGTTGTGATTTTCAAGTTAATCCCCTTACACACGTTGTTAGCTTTTAATGTGTTCAATATTTGCTGTAGTTGAATGTAATCTTTAATGGCATAATCCATCCTAGGAATAAATTTTCCTTTTATTTTACCCCTCATTGCATTTTTGGCTCATAATCCATTGATGTTTTGCTTTTAAGAACAACTGCGTATATCATAGCACACCTAAACGTATGAGTGTTACTAATTTTAAATCATGACATTAATATAAATCATACATTAGGGTTTACAGTTTTCGTAAATTTAATGTGATAAATTACCTAAGGACTATAAATATGTTACTGGAGCAGATAAAAGTTGAATTTATCGCATATAAATGTAAATATTCTCATTTGTCTTTAATTTTTTAAAAATTAATTAATGAACAAGGCTTTTTCCTGTGGATATTATATTTTTTTCCGATTATGTTATCTATGCTTCAATTCCCTTTTGAAGGGAATTCTTAATAAACAAATTTTATTTCGATTATTTTAATTTCAATACAGAATCCATTATTTAAAGTTGATTTGGTGGAGCACTTCACATGTGTGTTGCTGCATCAAATCCACTTAGTGTTGTTAATGTCTTCCAAGATTCCAGTTATTTCGTTCTTTTTGTGTCAAATTTGATTTCGCTATGTGAACGTGATTTTCTCGGAAATAGCTGCTGGATATCATCATTATTATTTATTTCCTTGTTTCTCCTCCATTATGTCTCGTATGACAAGATTTTATGTGTTTTTAATAGAATTACCAAAATCCGTGATACCTGAACGTATAAGTGTTATTAATTACAGTTGACAAAAATAATAGAAGTCATACGCCATTTATCACCTATGCAAAAGAGAAGGAGATGAACTGATATATATGTTTATATACATTAAACAATTTAATAGCCGCACGCATACGTGTTATTAATTGCCAGTGACAAAATTAATATAAATCATACACCAAGAATTATCTAAAACGTAAGGACATGAACTCCTACTATATATGAATGCAGAAATGCATTAACACATTGTAACACCTTAACGTATGAGTGTTATAAATTGCAAGTTACGAAATTAATATAAAGCATAGATCATGGAATACAGTCACCGTAAACATTATTTAATAAAATAGAGTAGCAATATAATAACATTAAACTGTTTCAATATAAGATAGAGTATTGAACATAATCGTATGCCAGATTTTGTAATAAATTTTAACAGAAATCCTCACAGACTCTAAATTTCTACGAAGGCATCAGAACGCAGCTAAAGACTCCCTTATATTGGAGAAGAAGAAACATGAGGAATCGCAATTGATCATATATGATCTCAGTGGGCGATGGCGTCATTCTCAGTTCATCGTTGATGACTTTCCTTCTAAAAAGTTGACTATTCATGACTGTTCCTATAAAAATCTTGATCGTTTATGATTTTGCTATTAGAAATGTTGATCGTTGATGAATTTTCTAATACAAATTTTCAACGTTGATTATTTTTCTTATAGAAAAGTTCATCGTCTATGAATTTTCTAAGATACAAGTTATGGTACTTCTCTTTAGAAAATGAACCATTCTTCAAAGTTATGAAACTTTTTGTATTTATTGTCCTTTAATTAAAATTACCTTTCCCATTATAATTCTCAAGTTTTAAGATAACAGTGCCTTTTGATTCTGTACCTTAAGGCGTATAAGTAATATTAATATGCAAAGTCAGAAGTGGCGTATAAGTGTTATTAATTTGAGGAGACAACAATTAATATATGTTATATGCTTCAGGGAACCGCCGTTACCGCTACGATGGGTTGAATATATTAAAAGTCTTATAAGAAAGAAATGATTTGTGACTTGGAGATGTGGTTATGGCTGAAATATTTTACTTTGACATTCGTTGGAGTAAAAGGAGTTTAATGTATAACGTCCTTGTCACTTGCCACTTTTAATTTCCTCAACCAATTCCATTAAGTATTGTCTTCATCGCTTTTTGATGGGGCAATTTTATAAATTGCCATTTAAGGGTTTTTTTGCCTTTCGTTGGTGCAAAGCGTAAATTTCATATTTTATGGCAAGGTTATGAAAAAGATTTTTTTTCATAGTCATTTCTTTTACACAGTGATGCACTTTGGCTGTCAAAAGTTCTTGTGGAGCTGCCGAGGGTCCTACCACTACTACTTTATGGTGGCTTTTTTTGGATGGCTCACACCAGAGGAATATTTCATTTTCATTTATTTCATTTCATTTTTTATTAATGTAATTTAAAGCCTGTAGGCCAAGTATAGGTAAATTACAATATTCTTCAACGCAAAATTGGTTTAGGTATTTAATTAGAGTTTCTACTACAGCTGAACAACGTAAATAGTTCTAGATATATGTATAACTTAATAACTATTAAATTAAGTAATAATAAAAATTGCAGGTTGCTACTTTATAGTTGCTACTCCTTAAAAAAACTGAGATATCTTTGCATAAAAATAAATTTGTTTTCGCAGGTTGAAAATATTTTTGTGCATATATATTTGTGTCTTCAAAAATCTTTTCTGCCAAAATATTTGGTTCCTTGGTCGTATAAGTGTTATTAATTAATTAATATGAATCATACGCAATATTGTACATCTATAGCATATACAGGGTGGCCCAAAATTACCGAAGCGGGAAACAATATTATCCGTTGCTATACTATATTTAAAAAAATATATAAATATGAAAGGGTCATTGCTGGTGGCTTATAGAAAAGGTTGTCCATGATGACTTTTTTTATAGAAAAGGTTGTCCATGATGACTTTTCTTATAGAAAAGTTTATCGTTGATGACTTTTCATATAGAAAATTTCATTGTTTAAGACTTTTCTTATAGAAAAGTTCATCGTTGAAGACTTTTCTTATAGAAAAGTTCATATTTGTTAAATTTTCTTGTAGAAAAGTTCATCATTGAGGACTTTTTTATGGAAACATTCATCATTCATGACTTTTCCTATAGAAAAGTTCATGGTTGATGACTTTTCTTATGGAAAAGATCATCGTTGATGACTTTTCTTATAGAAAAGTTCATCGTTGATGACTTTTCTTATAGAAAAGTTCAGCTTTGATGACTTTTCTTATAGAAAAGTTCATCGTTGATGACTTTTCTTATAGAAAAGTTCATCGTTGATGACTTTTCTTATAGAAAAGTTCATCGCTGATGTCTTTTCTTATAGAAAAGTTCATCGTTGATGACTTTTATTATAGAAAAGTTCATTGTTGATGACTTTTGTTATAGAAAAGTTCATCGTTGATGACTTTTCTTATAGAAAAGTTCATCGTTGATGACTTTTCTTATAGAAAAGTTCATCGTTGATGACTTTTCTTATAGAAAAGTTCATCGTTGATGACTTTTCTTATAGAAAAGTTCATCGTTGATGACTTTTCTTATAGAAAAGTTCATCGTTGATGACTTTTCTTATAGAAAAGTTCATCGTTGATGACTTTTCTTATAGAAAAGTTCATCGTTGATGACTTTTCTTATAGAAAAGTTCATCGTTGATGACTTTTCTTATAGAAAAGTTCATCGTTGATGACTTTTCTTATAGAAAAGTTCATCGTTGATGACTTTTCTGATAGTAAAGTTCATCGTTGATGACTTTTCTTATAGAAAAGTTCATCGTTGATGACTTTTCTTATAGAAAAGTTCATCGTTGATGAATTTTCTTATAGAAAAGTTCATCGTTGATGACTTTTCTTATAGAAAAGTTCATCGTTGATGACTTTTCTTATAGAAAAGTTCATCGTTGATGAATTTTCTTATAGAAAAGTTCATCGTTGATGAATTTTCTTATAGAAAGTTCATCGTTGATGACTTTTCCTATAGAAAAGTTCATCATTGATGACTTTTCTTATGGAAAAATTCATCATTCATGACTTTTCTTACAGAAAAGTTCATCGTTGATGACTTTTCTCATAGAAAAGCTCATCGTTGGTGACTTTTCTCATAGATAAGTTCATCGTTGATGAATTTTCTTATAGAAAAGTTCATCGTTGATGACTTTTCGTATAGAAAAGTTCATCGTTGATAACTTTTCTTATAGAAAAGTTCATCGTTGATGACTTTTCTTATAGAAATGTTCATCGTTGATGACTTTTCTTATAGAAAAGTTCATCGTTGATGGCTTTTCCTATAGAAAAGTTCATCGTTGATGGCTTTTCCTATAGAAAAGTTCATCGTCGATGACTTTTTATAGAAAAGGTTGTCCATGATGACTTTTCTTATAGAAAAGTTTATCGTTGATGACTTTTCATATAGAAAATTTCATCGTTTAAGACTTTTCTTATAGAAAAGTTCATCGTTGAAGACTTTTCTTATAGAAAAGTTCATATTTGTTAAATTTTCTTGTAGAAAAGTTCATCATTGAGGACTTTTTTATGGAAAAAATCATCATTCATGACTTTTCCTATAGAAAAGTTCATGGTTGATGACTTTTCTTATGGAAAAGATCATCGTTGATGACTTTTCTTATAGAAAAGTTCATCGTTGATGACTTTTCTTATAGAAAAGTTCAGCGTTGATGACTTTTCTTATAGAAAAGTTCATCGTTGATGACTTTTCTTATAGAAAAGTTCATCGTTGATGACTTTTCTTATAGAAAAGTTCATCGTTGATGACTTTTCTTATAGAAAAGTTCATCGTTGATGACTTTTCTTATAGAAAAGTTCATCGTTGATGACTTTTCTTATAGAAAAGTTCATCGTTGATGACTTTTCTTATAGAAAAGCTCATCGTTGATGACTTTTCTTATAGAAAAGTTCATCGTTGATGACTTTTCTTATAGAAAAGTCCATCATTGATTACTTTTCTTATAGAAAAGTTCATCATTGATTACTTTTCTCATAGAAAAGTTCATCGTTGATGACTTTTCTTATAGAAAAGTCAATCGTTGATGACTTTTCTTATAGAAAAGTCAATCGTTGATGACTTTTATTATAGAAAAGTCAATCGTTGATGACTTTTCTTATAAAAGAGTTCATCGTTGATGACTTTTCTTACAGAAAAGTTCATTGTTGATGACTTTTCTCATAGAAAAGTTCATCGTTGATGACTTTTCTCATAGAAAAGTTCATCGTTGATGACTTTTCTCATAGAAAAGTTCATCGTTGATGACTTTTCTCATAGAAAAGTTCATCGTTGATGACTTTTCTCATAGAAAAGTTCATCGTTGATGACTTTTCTCATAGAAAAGTTCATCGTTGATGACTTTTCTTATAGCGAAGTTCATCGTTGATGACTTTTCTTATAGAAAAGTTCATCGTTATAGAAAAGTTAGTCGATGATGACTATTCTTCTAGAAAAGTTAGTCGATGATAATGACTTTTCTTATAGAAAAGTTCATCATTGATGACTTTTCTTATAGAAAAGTTAGTTGATGACGACTTTTCTATTTTATGACTTTTCTTATAGAAAAGTTAGTCGATGATGACTTTTCTTATAGAAAAGTTTGTCGATGATGACTTTTGTTATAGAAAAGTTTATCGATGATAAACTTTTCTATAAAATGATGTCTTTTCTGATAGAAAATTTCTTCGTTCATGACTTTTCTTATAGAAAATTTCATCGCTGATGAATTTTCTTATAGAAAAGTTCGTCGTTGATGAATTTTCTTATAGAAAAGTTCATCGTTGATGACTTTTCTTATAGAAAAGTTCATCGCTGATGTCTTTTCTTATAGAAAAGTTCATCGTTGATGACTTTTATTATAGAAAAGTTCATTGTTGATGACTTTTGTTATAGAAAAGTTCATCGTTGATGACTTTTCTTATAGAAAAGTTCATCGTTGATGACTTTTCTTATAGAAAAGTTCATCGTTGATGACTTTTCTTATAGAAAAGTTCATCGTTGATGACTTTTCTTATAGAAAAGTTCATCGTTGATGACTTTTCTTATAGAAAAGTTCATCGTTGATGACTTTTCTTATAGAAAAGTTCATCGTTGATGACTTTTCTTATAGAAAAGTTCATCGTTGATGACTTTTCTTATAGAAAAGTTCATCGTTGATGACTTTTCTGATAGTAAAGTTCATCGTTGATGACTTTTCTTATAGAAAAGTTCATCGTTGATGACTTTTCTTATAGAAAAGTTCATCGTTGATGACTTTTCTTATAGAAAAGTTCATCGTTGATGAATTTTCTTATAGAAAAGTTCATCGTTGATGACTTTTCTTATAGAAAAGTTCATCGTTGATGAATTTTCTTATAGAAAAGTTCATCGTTGATGAATTTTCTTATAGAAAGTTCATCGTTGATGACTTTTCCTATAGAAAAGTTCATCATTGATGACTTTTCTTATGGAAAAATTCATCATTCATGACTTTTCTTACAGAAAAGTTCATCGTTGATGACTTTTCTCATAGAAAAGCTCATCGTTGGTGACTTTTCTCATAGATAAGTTCATCGTTGATGAATTTTCTTATAGAAAAGTTCATCGTTGATGACTTTTCGTATAGAAAAGTTCATCGTTGATAACTTTTCTTATAGAAAAGTTCATCGTTGATGACTTTTCTTATAGAAATGTTCATCGTTGATGACTTTTCTTATAGAAAAGTTCATCGTTGATGGCTTTTCCTATAGAAAAGTTCATCGTTGATGGCTTTTCCTATAGAAAAGTTCATCGTCGATGACTTTTCTTATAGAAAAGTTCATCGTTGATGACTTTTCTTATAGAAAAGTTCATCGTTGATGACTTTTCTTATAGAAAAGTTCATCGTTGATGACTTTTCTTATAGAAAAGTTCATCGTTGATGACTTTTCTTATAGAAAAGTTCATCGTTGATGACTTTTCTTATAGAAAAGTTCATCGTTGATGACTTTTCTTATAGAAAAGTTCATCGTTGATGACTTTTCTTATAGAAAAGTTCATCGTTGATGACTTTTCTTATAGAAAAGTTAATCGTTGACGACTTTTCTTACAGAAAAGTTCATTGTTGATTGATGACTTTTCTCATAGAAAAGTTCATTGTTGATTGATGACTTTTCTCATAGAAAAGTTCATCGTTGATGATTTTTCTTTAGAAAAGTTTATTGTTGATGATTTTTCTTATAGAAAAGTTCAATCGTTGATGACTTTTCTTATAGAAAAGTTCATCGTTGATGACTTTTCTTATAGAAAAGTTCATCGTTAATAACTTTTCTTATAGAAAAGTTAATCGTTAATGAATTTTGTTATAGAAAAGTTCATCGTTGATGACTTTTCTTATAGAAAAGTTCATCGTTTAATCAACGATGACTTTCTTATAGAAAAGTTCATCGTTGATGACTTTTCTCATATAAAAGTTCATCGTTGATGACTTTTCTTATAGAAAAGTTCATCGTTGATTACTTTTCTTACAGAAAAGTTCATCGTTGATGACTTTTCTCACAGAAAAGTTCATCGTTGATGACTTTTCTTATAGAAAAGTTAATCGTTGATGACTTTTCTTACAGAAAAGTTGATTGATGACTTTTCTCATAGAAAAGTTCATCGTTGATGATTTTTCTTTAGAAAAGCTTATTGTTGATGATTTTTCTTATAGAAAAGTTTAAAGTTGATGATTTTTCTTAGCGAAAAGTACATCACTGTTGACTTCTATTATATAAAATTTCATCGTTAATGATCAAGTAATTCTCTAAAAATTATCACGAATATATTAAATGCCCTTAAATCTCTTTTTGTGATTTTAAAGTTAATCCCCTTACATATGTATGTTCTTGGCTTTTAATGTGTTCATTATTTGCTGCAGTGGAATGTAATCTTTAATGGCATAATCCATCCATAGAATCAATTTTCATCATTATTTTACGCCTCATTGCATTTTCTGCTTGTACTCCAACAATGTTTTTGCTTTTAAAAACAATTGCGTATATCATACAACACTTGAACGTATAAGTGTTATTAATGGTTAAGATTATATAAATCATATGTGTGGGATTTAAGTTTTCGTAAATTGTATGTAATAAATTAATGCAGGAATTTAATGATGATTATTATGGTTTAAATATTAAAGAAATAAATGAATTTTTGCGTATTTTTCTATTGTAGATTATAGAGAAATGTTATTTATAATAATGATATTGCACATACGAGTTGATATATTAAATCTAGCATTGCAGCAAAATGTTATTTTGGAAAATATTTAAAGCACCAATCTTTTTTAATATTTGTGAGGCTTTTAACATGATTTCCCCGGGAATGTCTGATGAAACTCATAATCATTATTTATTTTCTTTTTTTCCCCTGATGTTAATTTTAACTTGATTACTATGATTTTTGACTAGAATGGCCGAAATGTCATGACACCTGAACGTATGAGTGTTATAAATTGCAGATGACAAAATTAATATAAGTCATACGCCATTTATCACTCATCACCAAAAGGGAAAGAGATGAACTGATATATTTTTATATATTTAACAATGTAATAGCCTAACGTATGAGTGTTATTAATTGCAGGTGGCAAAATTAATATAAATCATACGCCATGAAACATGAACTTTTACTTTTTTGCATGTATGTACATTGTACATATATACATTAACAAACTCTCACAACTTAACGTATACGGGTTATTAATTACAATGACGAATTTAATATAGATCATACGTAATGGAATACTGGCCCATACATTTATCATAAAATAGGGAAGAAATGTAAAAATTAATAAAATTGTTCCTTTTCTAGCAGAAAAGTCATCAACGACGAACTTTTCTAGAAGAAAAGTCATCAACGACGAAGAAAATTCATCAACGATGAACTTTTCTATAAGAAAAGTCATCAACGATTAACATTTCTATAAAAAAAAGTCATCAACGATGAATTTTTCTATAAGAAATGTCATCAACGATGAACTTTTCTATAAGAAAAGTCATCAACGATGAACTTTTCTATTAGAAAAGTCATCAACGATGAACTTTTCTAGAAGAAAAGTCGTCAACAATGAACTTTTCTATAAGAAAATTCATCAACGATGGACTTTTCTATAAGAAAAGTCATCAACGATTAACTTTTCTAAGAGAAAAGTCATCTGCGATGACCGTTTCTATACGAAAAGTCTTCAACGATGAACTTTTCTATAAGAAAAGTCATCATCGATGTCCGTTTCTATAAGAAAAGTCATCAACAATGAACTTTTCTATAAGAAAAGTCATCAACGATGAACTTTTCTATAAGAAAAGTCATCAACGGTGAACTTTTCTATAAGAAAAGTCATCAACGATGAACTTTTCTATAAGAAAAGTCATTAATAATAAAATTTTTCAAGAAAAGTCATCTATTTTAATAGTAATTAGCTAAAAAATAGAAAAGGAACTATATATAGGAAAAGAGATCAGAGAATCCGTTCTAAGCGATAACTTAATTTAAAATCTCCAAGTGGGTAATATGGCGTATGATTTATATTAACTCAATAATAACATGTACGCGCCCAATAACCAAACATTCCTTTATTCACGTTTTAATAACAACAAAATTAAAAATTCAAACATATTGTCCCAAAATTTCTTTCACTCAAAGAACACAACTTTATTTATATGCAAAGACATCCCAGTTTTTGTAGGGAATATTCCTCTGGAGTGTGGAATTCAAAAGACACCACCATAAAGTTGTAGTGGTAGGGCCTTCAACAGTTCCACAAGAACTTTCGACACCAAAAGTGCATAACTATTTAAAAGAAAAGGCTATGAAAAAAATCTTTTGCATAACCTTGGCATAAAATATGACATTTACGCTTTTGACTACCGAGAGGCAAAAAAAACCTTAAACGGCAATTTATAAAATTGCCACATCAAAAAGCGATGAAGACAATACTTAATGCAATTGGTAAAGGAAATTAAAAGTGTGAAGTAGCAAAGATGTTAATATTAAACTCTTTTTACTCCAACGAGTATTAAAGAAAAATATTTCAGCCATAACCACATCTCCAAGCCACAATTAATTTCCTTCATAGAACACTTTTAATATATTCAACATATCACAGCGTTTACAACGGTCCCTTGTAGCGTATAATATATATTAATTGTTGTATCGTCAAATTAATAACACTTATACGCTACTTTAGTCTTTTCATATTAATATTACTTATACGCCTTAAGGTACAGAATCAAAAGGCACTGTTATCTTAAAACTTGAGAATTATAATGGAAATTGTAATTTTAACAAAAGGGCAACAAATATAAAAAGTTGCATAACTTTCGAGAATGGTTTATTTTCTAAAGAGAAGTACTAAGTATAACTTGTATACAAGAAAATTCATGGACGATGAACTTTTCTATAAGAAAAATAATCAACGTTGAAGATTTTTATTAGAAAATTCATCAACGATCAACATTTCTAATAGCAAAATCATCAACGATCAAGGTTTCTATAGAAAAAGTCATGAATAATGAACTTTTTAGAAGAAATGTAATCAACAATGAACTGAGAATGACTGAGAATTCTTGTAGAAAAGTTCATCATTGAGGACTTTTTTATGGAAAAAATCATCATTCATGACTTTTCCTATAGAAAAGTTCATGGTTGATGACTTTTCTTATGGAAAAGATCATCGTTGATGACTTTTCTTATAGAAAAGTTCATCGTTGATGACTTTTCTTATAGAAAAGTTCAGCGTTGATGACTTTTCTTATAGAAAAGTTCATCGTTGATGACTTTTCTTATAGAAAAGTTCATCGTTGATGACTTTTCTTATAGAAAAGTTCATCGTTGATGACTTTTCTTATAGAAAAGTTCATCGTTGATGACTTTTCTTATAGAAAAGTTCATCGTTGATGACTTTTCTTATAGAAAAGTTCATCGTTGATGACTTTTCTTATAGAAAAGCTCATCGTTGATGACTTTTCTTATAGAAAAGTTCATCGTTGATGACTTTTCTTATAGAAAAGTCCATCATTGATTACTTTTCTTATAGAAAAGTTCATCATTGATTACTTTTCTCATAGAAAAGTTCATCGTTGATGACTTTTCTTATAGAAAAGTCAATCGTTGATGACTTTTCTTATAGAAAAGTCAATCGTTGATGACTTTTATTATAGAAAAGTCAATCGTTGATGACTTTTCTTATAAAAGAGTTCATCGTTGATGACTTTTCTTACAGAAAAGTTCATTGTTGATGACTTTTCTCATAGAAAAGTTCATCGTTGATGACTTTTCTCATAGAAAAGTTCATCGTTGATGACTTTTCTCATAGAAAAGTTCATCGTTGATGACTTTTCTCATAGAAAAGTTCATCGTTGATGACTTTTCTCATAGAAAAGTTCATCGTTGATGACTTTTCTCATAGAAAAGTTCATCGTTGATGACTTTTCTTATAGCGAAGTTCATCGTTGATGACTTTTCTTATAGAAAAGTTCATCGTTATAGAAAAGTTAGTCGATGATGACTATTCTTCTAGAAAAGTTAGTCGATGATAATGACTTTTCTTATAGAAAAGTTCATCATTGATGACTTTTCTTATAGAAAAGTTAGTTGATGACGACTTTTCTATTTTATGACTTTTCTTATAGAAAAGTTAGTCGATGATGACTTTTCTTATAGAAAAGTTTGTCGATGATGACTTTTGTTATAGAAAAGTTTATCGATGATAAACTTTTCTATAAAATGATGTCTTTTCTGATAGAAAATTTCTTCGTTCATGACTTTTCTTATAGAAAATTTCATCGCTGATGAATTTTCTTATAGAAAAGTTCGTCGTTGATGAATTTTCTTATAGAAAAGTTCATCGTTGATGACTTTTCTTATAGAAAAGTTCATCGCTGATGTCTTTTCTTATAGAAAAGTTCATCGTTGATGACTTTTATTATAGAAAAGTTCATTGTTGATGACTTTTGTTATAGAAAAGTTCATCGTTGATGACTTTTCTTATAGAAAAGTTCATCGTTGATGACTTTTCTTATAGAAAAGTTCATCGTTGATGACTTTTCTTATAGAAAAGTTCATCGTTGATGACTTTTCTTATAGAAAAGTTCATCGTTGATGACTTTTCTTATAGAAAAGTTCATCGTTGATGACTTTTCTTATAGAAAAGTTCATCGTTGATGACTTTTCTTATAGAAAAGTTCATCGTTGATGACTTTTCTTATAGAAAAGTTCATCGTTGATGACTTTTCTGATAGTAAAGTTCATCGTTGATGACTTTTCTTATAGAAAAGTTCATCGTTGATGACTTTTCTTATAGAAAAGTTCATCGTTGATGACTTTTCTTATAGAAAAGTTCATCGTTGATGAATTTTCTTATAGAAAAGTTCATCGTTGATGACTTTTCTTATAGAAAAGTTCATCGTTGATGAATTTTCTTATAGAAAAGTTCATCGTTGATGAATTTTCTTATAGAAAGTTCATCGTTGATGACTTTTCCTATAGAAAAGTTCATCATTGATGACTTTTCTTATGGAAAAATTCATCATTCATGACTTTTCTTACAGAAAAGTTCATCGTTGATGACTTTTCTCATAGAAAAGCTCATCGTTGGTGACTTTTCTCATAGATAAGTTCATCGTTGATGAATTTTCTTATAGAAAAGTTCATCGTTGATGACTTTTCGTATAGAAAAGTTCATCGTTGATAACTTTTCTTATAGAAAAGTTCATCGTTGATGACTTTTCTTATAGAAATGTTCATCGTTGATGACTTTTCTTATAGAAAAGTTCATCGTTGATGGCTTTTCCTATAGAAAAGTTCATCGTTGATGGCTTTTCCTATAGAAAAGTTCATCGTCGATGACTTTTCTTATAGAAAAGTTCATCGTTGATGACTTTTCTTATAGAAAAGTTCATCGTTGATGACTTTTCTTATAGAAAAGTTCATCGTTGATGACTTTTCTTATAGAAAAGTTCATCGTTGATGACTTTTCTTATAGAAAAGTTCATCGTTGATGACTTTTCTTATAGAAAAGTTCATCGTTGATGACTTTTCTTATAGAAAAGTTCATCGTTGATGACTTTTCTTATAGAAAAGTTAATCGTTGACGACTTTTCTTACAGAAAAGTTCATTGTTGATTGATGACTTTTCTCATAGAAAAGTTCATTGTTGATTGATGACTTTTCTCATAGAAAAGTTCATCGTTGATGATTTTTCTTTAGAAAAGTTTATTGTTGATGATTTTTCTTATAGAAAAGTTCAATCGTTGATGACTTTTCTTATAGAAAAGTTCATCGTTGATGACTTTTCTTATAGAAAAGTTCATCGTTAATAACTTTTCTTATAGAAAAGTTAATCGTTAATGAATTTTGTTATAGAAAAGTTCATCGTTGATGACTTTTCTTATAGAAAAGTTCATCGTTTAATCAACGATGACTTTCTTATAGAAAAGTTCATCGTTGATGACTTTTCTCATATAAAAGTTCATCGTTGATGACTTTTCTTATAGAAAAGTTCATCGTTGATTACTTTTCTTACAGAAAAGTTCATCGTTGATGACTTTTCTCACAGAAAAGTTCATCGTTGATGACTTTTCTTATAGAAAAGTTAATCGTTGATGACTTTTCTTACAGAAAAGTTGATTGATGACTTTTCTCATAGAAAAGTTCATCGTTGATGATTTTTCTTTAGAAAAGCTTATTGTTGATGATTTTTCTTATAGAAAAGTTTAAAGTTGATGATTTTTCTTAGCGAAAAGTACATCACTGTTGACTTCTATTATATAAAATTTCATCGTTAATGATCAAGTAATTCTCTAAAAATTATCACGAATATATTAAATGCCCTTAAATCTCTTTTTGTGATTTTAAAGTTAATCCCCTTACATATGTATGTTCTTGGCTTTTAATGTGTTCATTATTTGCTGCAGTGGAATGTAATCTTTAATGGCATAATCCATCCATAGAATCAATTTTCATCATTATTTTACGCCTCATTGCATTTTCTGCTTGTACTCCAACAATGTTTTTGCTTTTAAAAACAATTGCGTATATCATACAACACTTGAACGTATAAGTGTTATTAATGGTTAAGATTATATAAATCATATGTGTGGGATTTAAGTTTTCGTAAATTGTATGTAATAAATTAATGCAGGAATTTAATGATGATTATTATGGTTTAAATATTAAAGAAATAAATGAATTTTTGCGTATTTTTCTATTGTAGATTATAGAGAAATGTTATTTATAATAATGATATTGCACATACGAGTTGATATATTAAATCTAGCATTGCAGCAAAATGTTATTTTGGAAAATATTTAAAGCACCAATCTTTTTTAATATTTGTGAGGCTTTTAACATGATTTCCCCGGGAATGTCTGATGAAACTCATAATCATTATTTATTTTCTTTTTTTCCCCTGATGTTAATTTTAACTTGATTACTATGATTTTTGACTAGAATGGCCGAAATGTCATGACACCTGAACGTATGAGTGTTATAAATTGCAGATGACAAAATTAATATAAGTCATACGCCATTTATCACTCATCACCAAAAGGGAAAGAGATGAACTGATATATTTTTATATATTTAACAATGTAATAGCCTAACGTATGAGTGTTATTAATTGCAGGTGGCAAAATTAATATAAATCATACGCCATGAAACATGAACTTTTACTTTTTTGCATGTATGTACATTGTACATATATACATTAACAAACTCTCACAACTTAACGTATACGGGTTATTAATTACAATGACGAATTTAATATAGATCATACGTAATGGAATACTGGCCCATACATTTATCATAAAATAGGGAAGAAATGTAAAAATTAATAAAATTGTTCCTTTTCTAGCAGAAAAGTCATCAACGACGAACTTTTCTAGAAGAAAAGTCATCAACGACGAAGAAAATTCATCAACGATGAACTTTTCTATAAGAAAAGTCATCAACGATTAACATTTCTATAAAAAAAAGTCATCAACGATGAATTTTTCTATAAGAAATGTCATCAACGATGAACTTTTCTATAAGAAAAGTCATCAACGATGAACTTTTCTATTAGAAAAGTCATCAACGATGAACTTTTCTAGAAGAAAAGTCGTCAACAATGAACTTTTCTATAAGAAAATTCATCAACGATGGACTTTTCTATAAGAAAAGTCATCAACGATTAACTTTTCTAAGAGAAAAGTCATCTGCGATGACCGTTTCTATACGAAAAGTCTTCAACGATGAACTTTTCTATAAGAAAAGTCATCATCGATGTCCGTTTCTATAAGAAAAGTCATCAACAATGAACTTTTCTATAAGAAAAGTCATCAACGATGAACTTTTCTATAAGAAAAGTCATCAACGGTGAACTTTTCTATAAGAAAAGTCATCAACGATGAACTTTTCTATAAGAAAAGTCATTAATAATAAAATTTTTCAAGAAAAGTCATCTATTTTAATAGTAATTAGCTAAAAAATAGAAAAGGAACTATATATAGGAAAAGAGATCAGAGAATCCGTTCTAAGCGATAACTTAATTTAAAATCTCCAAGTGGGTAATATGGCGTATGATTTATATTAACTCAATAATAACATGTACGCGCCCAATAACCAAACATTCCTTTATTCACGTTTTAATAACAACAAAATTAAAAATTCAAACATATTGTCCCAAAATTTCTTTCACTCAAAGAACACAACTTTATTTATATGCAAAGACATCCCAGTTTTTGTAGGGAATATTCCTCTGGAGTGTGGAATTCAAAAGACACCACCATAAAGTTGTAGTGGTAGGGCCTTCAACAGTTCCACAAGAACTTTCGACACCAAAAGTGCATAACTATTTAAAAGAAAAGGCTATGAAAAAAATCTTTTGCATAACCTTGGCATAAAATATGACATTTACGCTTTTGACTACCGAGAGGCAAAAAAAACCTTAAACGGCAATTTATAAAATTGCCACATCAAAAAGCGATGAAGACAATACTTAATGCAATTGGTAAAGGAAATTAAAAGTGTGAAGTAGCAAAGATGTTAATATTAAACTCTTTTTACTCCAACGAGTATTAAAGAAAAATATTTCAGCCATAACCACATCTCCAAGCCACAATTAATTTCCTTCATAGAACACTTTTAATATATTCAACATATCACAGCGTTTACAACGGTCCCTTGTAGCGTATAATATATATTAATTGTTGTATCGTCAAATTAATAACACTTATACGCTACTTTAGTCTTTTCATATTAATATTACTTATACGCCTTAAGGTACAGAATCAAAAGGCACTGTTATCTTAAAACTTGAGAATTATAATGGAAATTGTAATTTTAACAAAAGGGCAACAAATATAAAAAGTTGCATAACTTTCGAGAATGGTTTATTTTCTAAAGAGAAGTACTAAGTATAACTTGTATACAAGAAAATTCATGGACGATGAACTTTTCTATAAGAAAAATAATCAACGTTGAAGATTTTTATTAGAAAATTCATCAACGATCAACATTTCTAATAGCAAAATCATCAACGATCAAGGTTTCTATAGAAAAAGTCATGAATAATGAACTTTTTAGAAGAAATGTAATCAACAATGAACTGAGAATGACGCCATCGCCCACTGAGATCATATATGATCAATTGTTATTCATCATGTTTCTTCTTCTCCAATATAAGGGAGTCTACAGCTCCGTTCTGATGCCTTCATGGAAAATTAGAGTCTGTGAGAATTTCTGTTACAATTTATTTAAAAAAATGGCAAATGATTATTATCAATACTTTATCTTATATTAAAACATTTTAATGTTATTAAATTGCCAACCTATTTTATTAAATAATGTTTACGGTGGCTGTATTCCATGACGTATGATTTTTATTAATGCCGTCATTGCAATTAATAACACTCATACGTTAAGGTGTTGCAATTTCTTAATGGATTTATGCATTCATATATTGATGTAGCAACACAATTGTGAAGTGCTACGCTAAATCAACTTTAAATAATTGATTCTGCATTAAAATAATACTCGAAATAAAATTTCTTTATTAAGAACTCCCTTCAAAAAGGGAATTGAAGCAAAGAAAACATAATCAGAAAAAAATATAATATTCACAGGAAAAACCCTTATTTATTAATTACTTTTTAAAAATTGGGGACAAAGGAGAAAACTGATATTTATATGCGATAATTTCATCTTTTATCTGCTCCAGTAAAATATTTAAAGTCCTTACGTAATTTATCAAATTAAATTTACGAAAACTGTAATACTTGACATATGATTCATATTAATAATACTCATACGTTCAGGTGTCCTATGAAATTCCGCAATTGTTCTTAAAAGCAAATCTTCAATGGATTACGAGGAAAAAATGCAATGAGGCGTAAAATAAAATTAAACTATTTTCCTAGGATGGATTATGCCATTAAAGATTACATTCAACTACAGCAAATAATGAACACATTAAAAGCCATCAACATATGTAAGGGGATTAACTTCAAAATCACAACTAGAAATTTAGAGAAATTTTCTATAAGAAAAGTCATAAACGATGAACTTTTCTATAAGAAAAGTCATAAACGATGAACTTTTCTATAAGAAAAGTCATCAACGATGAACTTTTCTATAAGAAATGATGAAATTTTTTATAAGTAAAGTCATCAACGATGAACTTTTCTATAAGAAATGTCATCAACGATGAACTTTTCTATAAGAAATGTCATCAACGATGAACTTTTCTATAAGAAATGTCATCAACGATGAACTTTTCTATAAGAAATGTCATCAACGATGAACTTTTCTATAAGAAAAGTCATCAACGATGAACTTTTCTATAAGAAAAGTCATCAACGATGAACTTTTCTATAAGAAAAGTCATCAACGATGAACTTTTCTATAAGAAAAGTCATCAACGATGAACTTTTCTATAAGAAAAGTCATCAACGATGAACTTTTCTATAAGAAAAGTCATCAACGATGAACTTTTCTATAAGAAAAGTCATCAACGATGAACTTTTCTATAAGAAAAGTCATCAACGATGAACTTTTCTATAAGAAAAGTCATCAACGATGAACTTTTCTATAAGAAAAGTCATCAACGATGAATTACCGACGGGGTTTGAGTCATTATAACTTTATGTTTAAGACATAATTATATTTTTTTAAATACATTGTATTAACGCAGAATATTTCCCCCCCCCCCCCCCTTCGGTAATTTTGGACCACCCTGTGTATTCTAGAGTTGTACAATATTGCGTATGAATTATATTAATTAATTAAAAATACCTATACGTCCAAGGAACCAAACATTTTGGCATTCATGTTTCAATCACAATAAAGTAAAGATTCCTTGCGAAAACAAATTTATTTTTTATGCAAAGACATCCCAATTTTTTAAAGGAATATTCCTCTGGAGTGTGTCATTCAAAAGACACCACCATAAAGTACTAGTGGTAGGGCCCTCAGCAGCTTCACAAGCACTTTTGACAGCAAAAGTACTATTTAAAAGAAAAGGCTATGAAAAAATATTTTGCATAACATTGGCATAAAATATGACATTTAGGCGTGGACCACCGAAGTGCAAAAAAAACCTTAAAAGGCAATTTATAAAATTGCCACACGGAAAGGCGAAGAAAACAATACTTAATGGAATTTGAAGGGAAAATTAAAAGTGTGAAGTGGCAAAGATTTTACATATTAAACTCTTTTTACTCCAACGAATATTAAAGAAAAATACTTCAGCCATAACCACATCTCCAAGTCACAATTAATTTCCTTCACATAAGACTTTTAATATATTCAACACATCACAGCGTTAACAGAGGTTTCCTGTGGCGAATTATATACTCGTATATTAATTGTTGTATCCTCAAATTAATAACACGTATACGCCACTTTAGTGTTTTCATATTAATATTACTTATACGCCTTGAGGTGCAAAATCAAAAGGCACATCGTTAAACTTGATAATAATAATGGGAAAGGCCACTTTACTAAAACAACACATATTTATTAAATGTTTCACAACATTAAAGTAGGGGTTCTTTTCTATAAGAAAAGTCTTCAACAATTACTTTGCTACAAGAAAAACCATCACCAAGTTGAACTTTTCTCTAAGAAAAGTCTTTAACGATGAACTTTTCTATAAGAAATGTCACTAACACTTTTTTTTTATAATAAAAGTCATCAACGATTAACTTTCATAAAAGGAAATTAATCAACGATGAATGTTTCTATAAGAAAAGTCATCAACGATGAAAGTTTCTATAAGAAAAGTCATCAACGATGAAAGTTTCTATAAGTTTCTAAAAGTCATCAACGATGAACTTTTCTATAAGAAAAGTCATCAACGATGAACTTTTCTATAAGAAAAGTCATCAACGATGAACTTTTCTATAAGAAAAGTCATCAACGATGAACTTTTCTATAAGAAAAGTCATCAACGATGAACTTTTCTATAAGAAAAGTCATCAACGATGAACTTATCTCGTGGAAAAGTCATCAACCATGAAGTTTTGTAGAGGTAAGGTCATCAAAGATGACTTTGATGACCTTTCTAGTGAAAAAGTCATCAAAGATGAACTTTTCTAACGCAAAAGTCCTCAACGATGAAGTTTTCTAGAGGAAAAGTCGTCAACAATGATCTCTTCTAGAGGAAAAGTTATTACCGATGAACTTCTAGAAGAAAATGAAAACTTCATGATTTTATTTGTCCTATTCATTCTCCAATTCTCCTCTGAGGTTTCCAATTTCTTTTGGGTTTTAAACAAGATTACACAATGGGTCGTATTAATACATCCAATTAAAATAATATAAATCATGCGACACACGTCAGAACCAAACACTTTGTTATGATAGAAACTTATAAATACTATCGTCATTATGTTATTGTTTAATGAGCATTTTATTATTATTATGCCAATTAAAGAGATTTATATTTAAAATTCTTGAAGTATACAAATATCCTGTGCCATTTGAAATATTTGTTGATTGCTTGAATAAATAATGTCAAATATTCTCGGGTAATGCAGTAATACTATTGGTTGAATATACATATATATGTATGGCTTAGAATATTTGCTTTATTATATTATTTATGTTTATAAAGTAAAATATACTTCAATGAGAACTATTAAGTGTTGCCTTTTCCTTTGGAAAAGGAATTAAAAATAAGACAGAATGAAAAGAAAGGCATTTGTATCATTGCCGCTTAAGAGTTCTGCTCTAAAATACCTTTTAATTTTATAATTCAGTGCCATAAGATTGCAATTTCTTTTGATGCTTTATAAATATAAACTAACTAAAACACTTTAAGTCGTATTAGTGTTATTATAATATGCACTTAAATTAATATAAATCATACGACACAGTGGAAGATATATCAATGGAATTTTTAAAGTGTGTTCTTCTCCTTAGGAGAGAAAATTGCAAAGTGATAGACGGATATTAAAGAAGCTCTTATAGTCTTATGGTGATTTCGATTCGAAAAAAATGTTGCCCCATCGACGCGAAATTCCGAAAAAATATTTGCGCTTTTCCTATTTCAATACTCTAGAATGTGGTATAAGAGTCCAGTTTTCGGAAAAAGGCAAAGTAAAAGTTGCACTTTTTTCCGAAAAGAATTCGCCATTAGTGTCGAATGAATTTGAATTTCACAGTTAATGGTTTTATTATTTATATAGTTGTTCGGAGTTGTAAACGCTACTGGACATTGGCTGTATAATAGAGTGATCAAAAAACCGGTTTTTTTGAAAAAATAAAAAACCGGTGGATGGTTTATTTAAGTTATAAAAAAACCGGTGGACGGTTTTTTTCTTCGAAGAAAACCGGGGAAACCGGTAGAACCGGGTTTTTTCTGCATAACAAAACAGTATGTAAATTGCCGTTTGAAAAACTTTTTCCTTTTTAATAACAAAAAAGGCGATTTTTTAATATTAAATTTTTAAAAGCGATGTCTTCTGATCAGGAATCTTGTTGCACCAAATTTAGTCCTGTTGGATAGTAGTTATGAGTTGGATTGTGATGAATATTGTCATTTGAGTCAAACGGTCCTTTTATCTCATACTTATAACTAATTAGCTATTGTATACATTTTCCAAAAGTGTTATCGATAGACTTTTCTTCAACCTTTTAAAAAAATTAGCAAACATATTTTCATTACTTTTTTGCAAAATTAAACTTTTTCGAAATTTTGGTAAAAACCTATGTTTTAATTTTTGATTTTTTTGCTCAAAAGAAAGCTTAGATAATTTCCTTTAAAAGCTTTGTGACCTATTAATGGGATGGGACCTGTTAATCTATCAAAATAAATATAAACCTCTGTTGAAAAAAAAATTAACGTTCAACCAAACATTTTAGCATTTCAGATGGGAAAAACAACCGTTTGACAAAAATGTCAATATTTGACACCCTCCAACTCGGAAAGTCCTTAACCGATCTCGTTGGAATTGTGTCTCATAACTACTATCTGATAGGGCTACTTGGTGCAATTTTCATCCCGACAGAAGACATCCCTTTTACAAATTAACCCACTTGACATGAAATTCCCCTTATGTAGTTCAGTCAAGAAAATATTAATATTTCGGGGTATTAAATAGAATATTTAATAGAGGTACTAAATCTTTATACATATATATTTTATATACACAATTTAGTGCATGTGGGTATATACGAGTATATAAATATATAAGAGTATACACTAGTCGGTTTACCCAATTGAAATTTTCCTACTTGTTTTTGTTTCGGTTTGGAAGTGGGAGAATGCGTTTACTTTTCACATAACTTCTGCGCGTATGAATCATTTATTTTCTTTAAATTTTTGTAATTTGTATAGAAATTGGTGAATGGCTTCGTATTCTAGCAAAGTTGCCGAGTCTTTTTAGGCCATATAAGGAGATCTTTCATATTATTATCTTAATTTGTGATATTTTGTATATAAAGTTGTAAATAATTTTTAATATTTTAGTGATAATAAAAAAACCGGAAAACCGGTGGAAACAAACGAAAAAAACCGGTTGCACCGGTTGTTCGAAATTCATGATTTTGAGAAAAACCGGGGACGGTGGAAGCAAAAAACCTGTGGGCCGGTTTATTTTAAACCGGTTTTGATCACTCTACTGTATAAGTATTAGTGTTGTTATTACTTATATATGTACTTCGTTATGATGTTCCATACGTAACAATGTTGTCGCTTTTCTTCGAATTTTTCAGCTTCAACTTCAGCTTCTGAACTTTTTAAGCTTTTCAGCATTTTTATATTAGTTCATTTTACACTAACATTTTAAAGTATATTTTGCTTTCATTTCGTAGCTGTAAGAACAATTTATTGGGTATTATTTTATAATGACTAGCTTTTCTTCGAATTTTTAATAGCAATTTTTTATGCCTTTCCGCATTTTTATTTTAATTCATTTTACATTGAAATGAATTAGCAAAAAACCTCACATTATTATTACTAAATTAACTTATTGGAATAAAGCAAAAAGACAAAATGCAGTTTTAAATTCTTGGATTAATGTAACCATTTGAAGTATTAAATTTTTTCTTCGCATTTCTTAAAAATGGAAATTATTTCCCAAATTATTTAATAATGACTAAAGTTGTAGCGCTTCTTCGAAATTTTTAAGCTTTTCGGCATTTTTATTTTAATTCATTTTATATTAAAATGCATCTGTAGAAAATCTCTCATTATTAGAGTGAATCGAACAGAGCAACATAGAATACAATTCTTGGAATACTGTAATCATTTGATGTAATAGTTTATTCCAGGTATTTCTCAAACATGAATTTATGCCTCAACTATATCCATTAAATCTGGTTTTCTCTTTCCGAGAAGGATTAAAAATAAGGCAACGGAAACCTAAGCCAAAGACAATGGAGTAGAGGGGATTTACTTATTACATTCTCTTATAGCAGTTTTTCTTCAACAATCCATTTCATTCCATAATATATTACCAGCTTCTGAGAGCTTAATACTACTGTACAATGGGTCGTATTAGTATTATTATTATTGGCATTTAATTAATGTTAATCATACGTTACATTAAGTGACAAAATCACATTAAGTCTTTTATTCCAAAAGGTATAATTAAATTTTAGAAGCATTGTGCTTATTTGTAGTAATATTAAATTCTTATATAAATATATCAACCATTAAATCGGTATATACTACTCACATTTGTATTTACATATTGCCTGAATAATGTAATTAAATATTTTTTGTTTTGGGATATTTACCTTCCTATACATATATCATTTAATTTCGTTGTATTTCCAATAAGGTATTTAGAAATAGCATATTTTATTTACTTGATATATGTATGTACTGTCTGAGAATTTTAGGCAATACTACATTGCGTATGATTAATATTAATTGCTTTGTTTCATATTAATTTTAATCATAGAACCCTTGAGTTTTGTATTTTGTTTTTGTTAACCCTAATCTGCAGGTCAAGGACACGCAACACAATAGCAATCAAAAGGATATCACTGAAAGAATGATTTCTGAGTGCGCATTACTCATTTCGCAATAAATCAGAGACATAAGGGACATTTTCTGCTTCCAAACATTTGATTTGAATTATGGCATCTTTTTGAAGGTCGCCGGATTTTTTTTAGTAAAACAATACTACTGAAAATAACGTAAATAAACCGAAACAAAGTCTAATGGATTTGGACTCAGATATTGCGATAGCCAAATTGAACATTACGATTATTGCAAAGAAATTGTTTTGTAAAAAAGTTTACACGAAAAATATTTGTAATAATGAAATAAAGAAATATTTGTAATAACGAAAAGGTTTCCTTTTGTTTTGTAGACTGCTATGGTTGCAGGGAGCGTATAACTTATATTAATTATATCACTTCTTATTAAAAACACTCATACGCACCCCAGTGCGTTTTTTGTTATTATTGGTAAATTTATAGCAGAATATCCAGGAAAGTCAGCAAACTTTAACATTTAAAAAAGAGATTTCATTGCTAAATTAAATCGTTGCTATTAGGCTAAAAGAATTTATTAAAAATTCATTTTTGTTTGATTAGACATATTTCGAACTCATGTCTCTATTAGAAGATGATTTAATTATTTAGCTTCAATCCAAAGGGAAAGTGAACCAAATTGAATTTTGTTATCTCATTAGTACATATATCCTCATTTTAGTGGAGGTGGGTTTATATAATTTCCTACGTGTCAAACGTGTAACACATTGAGGGAGTGACCTAAGACCCTAAGTATGTACTAGTACAATCCTTAAGACTTTAGTTGTCGCGGCTCAAACTAACCACATAATTGGGTATTATTTAAACAATGATTTGAATATATTGAGAGTTAAATAAAATATTCGAAGTTTCGCAAACAATCTTATAATTGTGGAATATTATTTGTTATCCTACAACAAATTACATGATTGCACTAGTTTCCTCTATTTTTGCTGATTTAAAAATTTAAGCGATTGACAATTAATCAGTTTGAGAATTATAATCTACTCACTCACTCCAATTTTACGTTTCCTATTCCGATACTTCGAACTTCTCACTCCAAATGTGGCTACAACTGCATTGTGCAAAGGGTCGTATGATTGTCATTAATACAGATAAATTATACGCTGCAGGGTACAATTATCAACCTTTTTATGTTAGATGACTAACCTTAATACAGAAATGTTTATAACTGTTCTAATATGTATTATTATTTTGTTATGCGAAATTTTATTGTTCGTACTTTACTTGTTAACAGTGATTATAAATTATATTAATTTAGAACAACAAATTAGAATAGTTGACATTATAAATAGTTATTAAATTATTTAATATTTATTGTAGCAAATAAAAATTTTTTGCTTAAAATATATAAATTAGTTGACTTAAATGATGGTCGGTTCATATGAATAATAATTTCCATAGTTGCTGGAGATTTAAACACCATTATCCAATGGGTGTCGTATTAGTATTATTAATATCTGTAATTTAATTGATATATGTATATCGTACGCCATATGAATGTACCGAATCATTAAAGGCGATTTAGATAAGTATGAAGGAGATTTAAATACTTTTGATATTATAGTGGTAATGAATACAGATTTATTTGTTTTAATATTAGAATCTAACATTTACTTAATTATTATTATCCAATTCACATTGAAAATGTTTTCATTTGACTATACTTTCCTATTTGGTGGAGCTTTATTCATCATTATCCAAGGGGACATATTAGTATTATTAACATATGCAATGAAATTAATATATATCATACGCCACATGAAACCACAAATACTTTAAAGGTGAGATTATTTTGGAGATGATTTAAATACTTTTGACATTTAATGGATTTTAATACAAATATAATGTTGAATAATATTAGACTCCAATATTTACTTTATTATTTTTCGGCAAATCATACTGAAAATGTTTCCATTTGGATATAATTTCCATAGCTTGTGGAACATTGGGCATCATTACCCAAAGGGCAGTATTAGTATTATTAATACCAGCGATTAAATTGATATATATCATACGCCACATGAAACCACCAAATAATTGAAGGCGATGTAGAGGAGTATGGATATGATTTTTTCGCTAATTCTTATTAAAAATGCTTTAATTTGCTATAGTTTCCATAGTTGGTGTAGCTTTAAACATCATTATCCTGGGAGCCGTACTGTTATTTTTAATATAGGAAATTGAATTGATATATATCATACGCCACATGAAACCACCAAATCATTAAAGTCGATTTAGATTGCTAAGGAGAACATTTAAACACTTTTGACATTACAATGCCTTTTAATACAAATTTAATTCTGAGTCTAATATGTGCTTTATTATTATTCGCCAATTCATACTGAACATGTTTTCATTTGGATTTAATTTCAATAGTTGGTGGAACTTTAAACATCATTGTCTACGGGGCCGTATTAGTATTGTTAATACCAGCGATTAAATTGATATATATCATACGCCACATGAAACCACCAATAATGGTTATGGATTTTTCGCCAATTCTCTTTGAACATGCTTTAATTTAGCTAAAATTTCCATAGTTGCTGGAGCTTTAAATGTCGTTATGCGATGGGCGGTATAATTGCCTTTAATACAGATTTCATTTTTAATACTATTAGACTCTAATGTGTGCTCTATTATTTTTCGCCAATTCATATTGCAAATGTTTTTATTATTCCTTAATTTGGTGGAGCTTTAAACAGCATTATCCAATTGGTCCTATTAGCGTTTTTAATATCAGCAATTAAATTGATATATATCATATGCCACATGAAACCACCAAATAATTAAAGGTGATTTAGATGAGTAGGTAGAAGAATTATAAACTATTGACATTATTAGCATTTAATGGATATTTTATTTAAATTGATTATTATTTAAAATTAGTCATACATACAGAAATCATGTGGCATTAGAAATAATTCGTGAATATTTGAACATTTTCTTTTTACTGGACATTGTTATTAATTTGTTCATATTATTTGTATAGAATATTTAATGAATTATTTCAGTGTTTAAAATTAATATATGAGGAGGTACTTTTCAAAACTTGACTCTTCCACTTTTGACAGAACTGATTTGTTGATTTTTTTTAAGTCTGTATAACTAACTTTGACGTCTTTAATAATGCATCAACATTTCGAGTTAAATACATAGGGCCATAGTATTTTCTCAAATTGTGCAAAAAGTGGAATAGTCATGTTCTGAAAAGTACCTCCTCATATATCATAAGCAAAGGAATAACATTAATATCAATTGGATACAAGTGGAAAGGAATTGTATATAACTAGATTTTTAAATCCTTGGCATATCGTCGGCTTTATGCTATTTTGTTCCATACGCCATTTTATATGATCGGAGAAAAACGCAATTTATTGTTTGAGTAAAAGCGGGACTGAAGCGTTACACACTTTTTATTTCATAGGGTTCCCAACAGTGTTTGTATGATTCTCATGCATTTCTATGCCATTACATTAAAAAATAAGCAAGTTATAACAATTTTTGTGCTTGGCATTTTGGTCCATATCCACTTTTATTTTAATATTTTTTCGTATTTGTATTACATGGACCACAAAAAGGGTCTGTATGGAAGGACACTAATTTAAATATTGTGATCGAAAAAACGTAAAATACTGAGTGAAAAATATCGGGCGATAGAAAAATTGAGACATAGAACAAAAATATCGAAATTATTTCCCGTTATTCAGAGTAAAACAAATTTACCCTACCAATATCTCGAAAACTAGGTGATTGTAGATTCTGAAAGAGCATGCTTGGAACCCATATTATCAACTCCTAACTCAAAAAATATTCTTCGTTTTTATTTTTTAAATCTCCATATTTCTGTTCCAATAGGAATCATTCTATTTTTCTAATATTTTTATATGGCAAATATATTAATTTAGGGCAAATTAATATATGGCCAATTTATTGATTTGTTTGTTTGCGCCTCATTAACCACTATTCCAATTCTAAAGTTTTCTTTCTGATTTGTATTCCTGAAATCTCATGACTCCTGTACGTATGAGTGTTATTAATTCATAGGACAAAATTATTATAAATCATACGCCTCGGAACACCAAGAACTAAATATATGTAAGTTAAAAGAATGTGTGTATAATTGGAAGAAAAAATTATATATTATGAAACTCAAAATTAATATAATTGATTTGGTTTAAAAAAAATATTCATTTTAATTTATTATTAAGTTTTTAATTAATATTGGGCATAATTTCTGAATTTTTCTACACGGCTCCCCAAATACGTATGAAATCTCATGACTCCTATACGTATGAGTGTTATTAATTCACAGGACAGAAATTATTAATATAATTGGTTTGATTTTTGAAAAAAAATTGTTCATTCTAATTTATTGTTAAATTTTTAATTAATATTGGGCATAATTTTGGATTTTTTCTACACGACTCCACAAACATTTTGTCCTATTCTATAGTTTTCTTTCTGATTTGTATTCCTGAAATCTCATGACTCCTGTACGTATGAGTGTTATTAATTCATAGGACAAAATTATTATAAATCATACGCCTAGAAACCCCAAGAGCTTCAAATAGATGTAATTTGAAAGACATGGTATATAATTGGAAAATGGTTTATTTAGTATGATATCAAAATTAATATAATTGGTTTGGTTTTTGAAAAAAAAAATTAATAGTTATTCATTTTAATTTATTGTTAAATTTTTAGTTAATATTGGACATAATTTTTGATTTTTTTCTACACGACTCCCCAAACATTTTGTCCTATTCTATAGTTTTCTTTCTGATTTGTATTCTTTAAATGTCATGACTCCTATACGTATGAGTGTTGTTAACTCATGGGACGAAATTAATATAAATCATACGCCAAGGAAGAGCACGAGTATAAATAAGATGAAAGTTGAAAGAAGTTGCATATAATTGAACAATTTTTAATATAGTATTAACCTTAAAATTAATATAATTGGTTTGATTTTTGAAAAAGAAAAATAAAATTTTTATTCATTTTAATTATTGTTAAATTTTAAGTTAATATTGGACATAACTTTTGATTTTTTCCACACGACTCCCAAAACCTGTTGTCCTACTCTCTAGAGTTTTCTTTCTGATTTGTATTCTTGAAAACTCATAACTCCTATACGTATGAGTGTTATTAATCCATGGCACGAACCTAATATAAATCATACGCCAAGGAAGACCACGAGTATCAAATAGATGTAAGTTGAAAGAAATTGTTTATAATTGGACAATTTTTTATATATTATGAATCTCAAAATGAATGTAATTGGTTTGGTTTAAGGAAAAAATAAAACTTTTATTCATTTTAATTAATTGTTAAATTTTTAATTAATATTGGACATAATATTAATATATATTCTATAGTTTTCTTTCTAATTTGTATTCGTGAAATCTCATGACTCCCGTACGTATTAATACATAGAATAACATTATTATAAATCATACGCCTAGGAAGACCAAGAGCTTCAAATAGATGTAAGTTAAAAGAAATTATGTATAATTGGACATTTTTTTATATAGTATGAATCTCAAAATTAATATAATCGGTTTGATTTTTGAAAAAGAAAATTTGTATTCATTTCAATTTATTGTTAAATTTTAAGTTAATATTGGACATAACTTTTGATTTTTTCTACTCGACTCCTAAAACATTTTGTCCTATTCTATATGGGCCTTATTCATAAAAAGTTAAAGAAGGTTTGAGGAACGCTTTAGCAGTGTTAAAGCGTTCTTCAAACCTTCATTAAATTTTTATGAATAAGGGCCTATATTTCTTTCTGATTTGTATTCTTGAAATCTCATGACTCCTATACGTATGAGTGTTATTAATTCATGGGACGAAATTAATATAAATCATACGCCAAGGAAGACCACGAGCATCAAATAGATGTAAGTTGAAAGAAATTGTATATAATTGCACAATTTTTTTCATATGAATGTCTAAATGAATATAATTCGATTGTTTTTTTTTTAATCTAATTTCTTTTCGTATAGGAATCTTTCCAATTTTTTGTAGACATTTTCCTTAATATTGGGTATAATTATTGATCCGTTCTTCATGTCAGATTAACAATTAGGTCTTATTCTATGGTTTTCTTTCTGATTTTTATTTATTGAAATCACATGACACCTGTGGGTATATGTGTTAATAATTCATAGCACAAAATTAATGTAAATTATACGTCAGGGAGCACCATCAATCTAAATTGAATGAAAATGGAAAGCAATTATATGCGATTGGGCAAATCGGTGTTAAATCATAACAAATTTACAGAATTTGTTAAACCTCGACAAAAGTTCATCGGTCTATGGCATATCATCTTTTTGTGATTAATAAAAAAATATTATAATTCTGTTTATGTTTTGTTTCTCCATTTTTATGAGCTATCTCATGTAAGTAATGTTACTGAAAAGTATTTACACAGGTACGTTTAAGTGTTATTAATTCACGGGACCGAAGTAAAATAAATCATTACCTTCGCTATAAATTGCTTGCAATTTAAATGAAATTCTATATTTCTGAGCAAAGACTTCAAAATTACTGGAGTTTTGTAAAAGGTTAAAGGATATTTTGCTTTAATTTCGTGGCTGCAAAAAAGGGTGTTAGGTTTTATTTTATAATGACTATGTTGTAGCATTTCTTCGAATTTCTCACAGCAACTTTTTGAGCTTTTCAGCATTTTTATTTTAATTTATTATACACTAACATTTTAAAATATATATCGCTTTCTTTTTGTAGCTGCAAGAAAAGTGTATTGGGTATTAGTTTTTAATGACTAGTTTTTCTTCGAATCTTTAATAGAAACTTGATTACTTTACCTTTCCGCATTATTAGTTTAATTCACTTTACATTGAAATGAATCGGCAAAAAACCTCCCATTATTATTATTAAAATTAGCTTATTGAAATAAAGACAAAAAACAAAATGCTGTTTGAAATATTTGGAATAATGTAACAATTTGAATCATCAAGTTTTTTCTTGGCATTTCTTAAAAAATAAAAAATATTTCTCAACTTACTTTATAATGACTAAAGTTGTGGCGCTTCTTCGAAATTGTTAAGCTTTTCAGCATTTTTATTTTAATTCATTTTATATTAAAATGCACCTGTATAAAATCTCTCATTATTAGAGTGAATCGAACAGAGCAACACAGTATACAATTCTTGGAATAATGTAATCATTTGATGTAATAGTATATTCTGGGTATTTCTCAAACATGAATTTATGCCTCAACTATATCCATTAAATCTGGTTTTCTCTTTCCGAGAAGGATTAAAAATAAGGCAACGGAAACCTAAGCCTAAGACAATGGAGTAGAGGGGATTTACTTATTACATTCTCTTATAGCAGGTTTTCTTCAACATTCCATTTCATTCCATAATATATTACCAGCTTCTGAGAGCTTAATACTACTGTACAATGGGTCGTATTAGTATTATTATTATTGGCATTTAATTAATGTTAATCATACGTTACATTAAGTGACAAAATCACATTAATTGATTGTGCTTATTTGTAGTAACATTAAATTCTTATATAAATTGCCGTATATCAACCATTAAATCGTTATATACTACTCACTTTTGTATTTACATATTGCCAACAAATTTAATTAAATATTTTTAATTTTGGGGTATTTACCTTCTTATACATATATTATTTAATTTTGTTGTATTTCCAATACAATAAGGTATTTGGAAATATCATATGTTATATACTTTATATTACAAATAGTTTCTCGCTTATATCTATGTACTGTCTGAGAATTTTAGGCAATACTACATTGCGTATGATTGATGTTAGGCGTCTTTGTTTCATATTAATGTTAATCATATGACTCTTGTTTTTTGTACTTTCTTGCTAATTCTAGTCTGCAGGTCAAGGACACGCAACACAATAGCAATCACAAGGATATCACTGAAAGAATGATTTCTGAGTGCACATTACTCATTTCGCAATAAATCAGAGACAAAAGGGACATTTTCTGCTTCCAAACATTTGACTTGAATTATGGCATCTTTTTGAAGGTCATCGGATTTTTTTTAGTAAAACAATACTACTGAAAATAACGTAAATAAACTGAAACAAAGTCTAATGGATTTGGACTCAGATATTGCGATAGCCAAATTGAACATTACGATTATTGCAAAGAAATTGTTTTGTAAAAAAGTTTACACGAAAAATATTTGTAATAATGAAATAAAGAAATATTTGTAATAAAGAAGAGGTTTCCTTTTGTTTTGTAGACTGCTATGGTTGCAGGGAGCGTATAACTTATATTAATTATATCACTTCTTATTAAAAACACTAATACGTACCCCATTTTTTGTTATTATTGGTAAATTTATAGCAGAATATCCAGGAAAGTCAGCAAACTTTAAAATTTAAAAAAGAGATTTCATTGCTAAATTAAATCGTTGCTATTAGGCTAAAATAATTTATTAAAAATGCATTTTTGCTTGATTAGACATATTTCGAACTTATGTCTCTATTAGAAAGATTTAAAATTATTTAGCTTCAATCCAAAGGGAAAGTAAACCAAATTGAATTTTTTATCTCATTAGAACTCGCATATCCTCATTTTAGTGGAGGAGGGTTTTTTATCATTTCCTAGGTGTCAAACGGGTAACACATTGAGGGAGTAACCTAAGACCCTAAGTATGTACCCAATCCTTAAGACTTTAGTTGTCGTTGCTCAAACTAACCACATATTTGGTTATTATATAAATACTGTATAACCTCTCTAATCCGGACACTCGATAGTCCGGACTATCCAGTAATCCGGACAGCTCAATCCGGATTTTTCTGTAGCAATATATTTTTGTGTTTGTTTTTAAGTTTTTTGACGTTATTTTACTTTAGCCTAAAGTCAAAAACATGTTGTGGTTCTGGGAAAGGATAACTTTTTTTTGAAAGTAATCGGTGGTTGCTAAAGTTCAAAGTTTGTAATGAAATTGGTGCTTGGAAATATGAGGCGACAAATTATAAAGTGATAAATCTGCTGTATTATTTTTGAAAATCGTCGTTTTTAATTCAGCTCCAGGCAGAAAATTTTCAGCAGATAGATTTACCTTCATGGTAACAAACCTGGATCTCATACGTTGCCTCTCCTTTTAATAGGAAAGCATGAAAATCCATGAGCATTTAAAATATTGTAACTTCGTTTTGTATATAAGTCTATGCTGGATATTGACTTTCTGATAAGTGCTAAGAAGCCGCTGAAAGAACTTCAGCTCCATCACAAGAAATTGAAATCAATACGGAGGATTCCATAGAAAGAAAATAGGACCATACAAATCTTACATTACTTGTTCACCACTGATGAAGTTATAGTTCCGTCAGTTGTGCCAAACGAAATATTGAAGAGAACATAGAATCCAATTGTAGTCTTGAGGGAACTAGACCTCGAGCTCAAACTTTTTTACAAAAATCTTAGGAAATTCACACCTTTGCAAGTGCTATTTTATAGGCTGAGAAAGTAATAATATTTCTAAAAGAATTTAAAAACATATCTAAAAAACTGCACAAAGATAAGTGTAAAAGTTTCAATTGTATTTATTATTTATCTTTTCTTTTTCAGAAACGCGTTTCTTAATAAAAATAAAAAAATATGACCCATTTTGGAGTTTTGTACTGTAGTCCGGACAATTCAGTAATCCGGACAAAGATCGAAACTATATCTGTCCGGATTAGAGAGGTTATACTGTAATGATTTGAATATATTAAGATTTAAATAAAATATTTTAAAGTCGGGAAACAACCGTATAATTGTGTAGTATTATTTGTTATCCTACAATTTTGTTATCCCTATTTTTACTATCTTAAAAATTTAAGCGATTGACAATTAATCAGTTTGAGAAGTATAATCTACTCACTCACTCCAATTTTACGTTTCCTATTCCGATATGGAATAGTTTCTTCCTGCAAATAAGGCTACAAATGCAGTGTGCAAAGGGTCGTATGATTGTCATTAATACAGACAATTAAATACATAAATATAAATTATACGCTGCAGGGTACAATTAACAACCTATTTATGTATGTTAGATGACTATCCTTAATACAGAAATGTTTATAATAATTCTAATATGTATTATTATCGTGTTTATGCGAAATTTTATTGTTTGAACTTTACTTGTTTAAAGTGATTATAAATTATATTAATTTAGAACAACAAATTAGAATAGTTGATATTATAAATAGTTATTAAATTATTTAATATTTATTGTAGCAAATAAAAAAATTGGTGCTTAAAATAAATAAATTAGTTTACTTGAATGATGGTCGGTTCATATGAATAATGTTTTCATTAGCCGTGATTGGTGGAGATTTAAACACCATTATCCAATGGGTCGTATAAGTATTATTAATATCTGTAATTCTAATCTTTAAAGGCGATTTAGCTGAGTATAGAGAATATTTAAATAATAATAATAATAATAATAATAATAATAATATTATACACTAACGTTAACTTCATTATTATTATTTGCCAATTCATATCGAAAATGTTTTCATTTGGCTATACATTCCTATTTGATGGAGCTTTATTCATCATTATACAACGAGACGTATTAGTATTATTAATATATGCAATTAAATTGATATATATCATACGCCACACGAAACCTCAAATTCAATAAAGGCGATTTAGATTAGTTTGGAGAAGATATTAACAATTTGGACATTATACTGGCTTTTAATACAAATTTAATTTTGAATAGTATTAGACTCCAATAATTGCTTTATTATTTTTCGCCAATTCATACTGAAAATGTTTACATTTGGATATAATTTCCATAGTTGGTGGAACTTTAAACATCATTAAAGTTCCAAAGGGCAGTATTAGTATTATTAATACCAGCGATTAAATTCATATATATATCATGCGCCACATGAAACCACCAAATAATAAAAGGCGATGTAGAATAGTATGGATATGGATTTTTCGCGATTAGCGATTAAAGGCGATTTAATAGCGCTTGGAGAAGATTTTAACAATTTATTCGCCAACTCATACTGAATATGTTTTCATTGCATATAATTTAAACACTTTTGACATTACAATACCTTTTAATACAAATTTCATTTTGAGTCTTATATGTGCTTTATTATTCTCGTCAATTCATACTGAATATGTTTTCATTTGGATTTAATTTCCATAGTTGGTGGACCTTTAAACATCATTGTCTAGGGGGCCGTATTAGTATTGTTAATACCAGCGATTAAATTGATATATATCATACGCCACATGAAACCTCCAAATATTTAAGGGCGATGTAAAAGAATATGGAGTATGGTTATGGATTTTCGCCAATTCTCTTTGAACATGCTTTAATTCAGCTAAAATTGCCATAGTTGTTGGAGCTTTAAACATCGTTATGCGAGGGGCCGTATTAGTATTACACTGTACAACAATTTCAAATTTTTTTCAAAATAACAGGGTTCTGTCAGTGGATTCTGGTAGAGGAGACCAAAAAAATATATACGTGTATCGGCGTTTTGAAAGATCACATCGGAATTTTATTTTAGGGGGGGTTAAAGTTTTCCCTCCTTTGCTAGTTCGTTCAGAATATCGGTATATAAAACTATGTGTTCTGTTCATCTGAGGTGTAGAGTATCTTCAGCAACTTTGTAGCAAATGTTAAGGCCTATATTTTTGTGGAATATATTAACCCTCTAGTTTTCCCCCAGTACGGCGATTTTTGCCTATATTTTAACAAATCGTAAAAAACTCCCCTAAAAATGGGTGGGGCGGGGTTAAATTTTCTACAAAAATGTCGGCCATAAAATTTTACTATATGTGTCAGAACACACCAAAGCCCAAAACTTAACACAAACTCAAAAAAAACGCCCAAATTTAAGATAGTCTGTTAAGGGTTAATTTGTTATTCCTCGCATATGTAGGTTCTCCCAGCTCTGAAGAGAAGGTTGTTATTCAATAACTACCAAGAGTACTTTTGTTCCTCTTCATTATTTCTGTCATTGTATTTTTGTCACTCAAAATTGCCATAACGGAACTTTTGAGTGGCACGTTACTTATGAACGTTAACGTTTGACATCGTGGGTCAGCCAGTTAATCTTTTTATTTTCTTACAATATTCTACAAGGGAATTTGTAAGACAATTTGTAAGATAATGACTGACTGTTTGGGAAAACTTGACTGGTTTTGCTACGTCTGTGGCAAGCATAACCTTATGGAACATAGGGTTTCATTTTTTACGAGCAAAGTGGCGGATATACATTAGGGCGGGTCGATTTAAAAATCGCCATTAGCTCAGTGAAAATCGTATTCTAGGGATCAAAATAAGAAACTGCCGAAGGAACCATACCTCTAAAACGAATTCTGATGTCCCGGAATTTGGGTCGAACGATATACATTAGGGCGGGTCGATTTGTGGGGAGGCAAAAAAAGTCGCCATTGCTCTGTGAAAATCGTATTCTAGGGATCAAAATAAGAAACTTTGCCGAAGGAACCATACCTCTAAAACGAATTCTGATGTCCCGGAAAAAATCCCATTTTGACCCATTTAGAGTGCTCCAATCGAGTCCAAATGTATGGAACTCCCAGAGGGTTCCAGGGGGTTCCAGGGGGTGTGCCACTGGCATGGGTCGGGCCTCCAAAGTTAGTGGGGGTCGGTCATACATTTGGACTCGATTGGAGCACTCTAAATGGGTCAAAGTGGGATTTTTCAAAATTTGCCCCTACCCAAAAGTTCGACCCAAATTCCGGGACATCAGAATTCGTTTTAGAGGTATGGTTCCTTCGGCAAAGTTTCTTATTTTGATCCCTAGAATACGATTTTCACTGAGCAATGGCGACTTTTTTTGCCTCCCCACAAATCGACCCGGCCTAATATACATATATTAAATTTATTTTAAACTGGAAGTTTTTCCAGATTAGCCATGGGTGCCACAACATATATGCCGAAATTGCTATATCGGTTTGATGCTGTGGTCTAAAGGTAATACAAGTTTTGATTTATATTTGATTATACATATATATTTATATTTTGATTTTCAGTTTTCAACTGAAACTGATGAGCATGGCGAACGGTTCCATCAGATATGTCTTCCTATTGAAAAACTCTATAAAGGTAAGAGCGTTTTGTCTCTTATAACAGATTTATGTTGGACATTGTTTGATAATGGCGTCGAATTGCCAAGAGTGAAAAGAAAAGTGAATTAAAAATAAATGAACTTATGTATTTAATAAGTATTTCTCCTTGTATATGCGTTATTAATAGATTTTTTGTTTATAGTCCTGAAGTATAATTTAATATAAGATAAATATTATTAAATTGTAAAATAAAATCATTATTTTTTTTTTTTTTGCATCTCTCACATCAACCCCGAAAAATCCAATTTTTAAAGACCTTTTTGGTACTAACACTATATAATATCTAAATTAACCATTAACAGACAATCTTGAATTTGGCCGGTTTTTTTGTGTTGGTGTTAAGTTTTGGGCTTTGGTGTGTTCTGACATATATAGTAAAATTTTATGGCCATCATTTTTGTAGAACATTTCAACCCCGCCCCACCCATTTTTAGGGGAGTTTTTTACGATTTGTTAAAATATAGCCAAAAATCACCGTTATGGGGGGAAGCTAGAGGGTTAATATATTCCACAAAAATATAGGCGTTAACATTTGCTACAAAGTTGCAGAAGATACCCTACACCTCAGATGAACAGAACACATAGTTTTATATACCGATATTCTGCACGAACTAGCAAAGGGGGGGAAACTTTAACCCCCCCTAAAATAAAATTCCGATGTGATCTTTCAAAACGCCGATATACGTACATATTTTTTTGGTCTCCTCTACCATAATCCATTGACAGAACCCTGTTAGTTTTTTTGGTGTTGTACTGTGTTATTAATATGGGAAATTAAGTTGATCTATCCAAGTATCATACGCCACATGAAACCACCAAATCACTAAAGGCGATTTAGTGGAGTGTGAAGAAGATTATAACACCATTGACATTATAATTGCATTTAATATAGATTTCATTTTTAATAATATTACAATCTATTGTTTGCTCTATTATCTTTCGCCAATTTATGTTGAAAATGTTTTCATTATTCCTTAATTTCCATAGTTGGTGGAGCTTTAAACAGCATTATCCAATGGGTCGTATTAATATTAGCAATTAAATTGATATATATCATACGCAACATTAAACCACCAAATAATTAAAGGCGATTTAGATGAGTAGGTAGACTATTTATAAACTGTTGACATTATAATATCATTTAATGGATATTTTATTTTAGATATTTCATTTAAATTGATTATTATTTAAAATTAGTCATACACACAGAAATCATGTGGCATTAGAAATAATTCGTGAATATTTGAAAATTTTTTTGTTTACTAGGACATTGTTTGTCATTTAATTTGTTCATAATATTTGAATATAATATTTGATGTTTTATTTGAGTGTTTTAACTCAATTGTTTAATATTAATATATGGGCAAATATCAATTTTTTTTAATTTTGAAGTAAATTTTTTTCAAGATTTTTTTGGCGAGCACATCAACGGCTTTTACAACAGACGAAGATAAAAATACAAACATGCAAAAACCGTTGTTGTGAATAAATTGTATCAAAGGCCGCGAAAATTATGGCGGTTCCAAATTTAAATTTAAAAAAAAATTTATAAAATGCAATTTTCAGCGGAATTTGGAAAACTAAAATTACAATCATAGATCATTAGCATTTCTATCAGCCTATGACAAAACATTCGCTGTAGCTTCATTATTCGGATAAATATAACGAATCAAAATAATTTTTAATTGAAAAATAATGTAATATATCGAATACCGCGAAATATGAAAATCGGAGAAATATAAGTCTAATTTTCACGATTATATGAGGCAATTTTCTGTGGCCTACAAAAGGAATGAGGATAATATCGCTATTAGTTCAAAAGTTATGTTTGTTTCAAAATTCGAAGTTCACATCATATGTGTTTTATTTTAATAAACAAATTTTATGATTTCATCGTTATCATACGAACATTATTTTTGTGGAAATATAATTTTTGTAATGTGCATAATTTGCACAATCATCAAAATAAAATGACGGCCCTCCGATTTCGGAATAGAGCGTTAAGAATCCTTTTATTTCATATACACTTCCGCCATATCTGTACCCCGCACTGGGTGTGCCTTGACGATCATTGCTGAGACAAAAGTGTCACGTTCTTCGCGTACAAGGCTTCAATCTTCAAATAAAAATCCATGATTGTTAAGTGCACCACAGCAGTACGCCCGAAGAACATAGACATGAATTTCAGACGTTTAAACTATTAGAAATGCCAAGAACAAAATTTGGAATTTTTGCAAAAATTGAAAAAAGTGAATAACATTTCAGCGATTCATTATTTTGTTACGGCCCCCTGATTTTTGGATTCACCAGTTCAAAAGCCATCTTGGATAATTAATTCAACTCAACCTATACATAACTGTCGATGTGCTCCGCGAAATACACTATCAAAAAATAATTCACGCAAGTTTAACAAAGGTTTGGGAAGCTATAGCGGTGGTTCCATTAAGAGCACATCAACGACACCTATATAGATTTATAGGTATTTCAAGCCGCTATAACCGCTTCTTTAGTGTTATTTCATTACATCGTGGGCCGCGCTGACCGCGATCAAAAAACAAAAAACACTTGAAATTGCATTTCAAAAAGTTATGAGCTATATTTTTTTGCGGAAAGATCTCACATGAACAGTGCTCACGAAAAATTCTTCCTTCATGTGTGTTTTTTGTAACTGACCAGTTACTTCAGAATAAATAGTTTGGCCACAACTTATAAAAGAATGGATACAGATATGAAAATTTCTAGGACTTTTTCCACAATTTTGAAATGTATGTGCTTATAACTTCTAAAGTTTTTTAGATAATAACAAACTTTTTTGGGAAAAAACTTGTATGTTTGTGGTTTATCTAATTCCATCAACTTATGCACCGAAATCTGTACGCAAAGCGAGAAAATCATACGCCAAGAAACACCATTAATGTCAACTGAACATAAGTGGAATGAAATTATATATTATAGGATTTTTTAATCCTTGACATATAGTCTTTGTTTTTTGAAGTAAATCTCAAATTGTCTGTTCCTATAGCAATAATTCTAATTTTTTAAAATGTATCCATAGATTTCTTTAAATATGCATTGTTCTCTTCGTCAGGATGCTTGCTTTCAAAAATTGGAACGAGCTAATTTTTGGCGATTTTTTTCTTCTATTTATTATATTTTTTATCGTGCCAACAAAAAACGATTTTTTTTAGAAAAAATCTATTTTTTTAATAGTTTTAACGACATCTACTAAACTTCTGTTTCCACGTGAAAGTGTCACGTAGTCCTCTTAATTTCCTTTAATTTAAAATATATCACGGCTTTATAGAACATATACTTTAAAATATGGTCCAAATATTAAAGGCACTTTCCATGTCAATTTTAATTCATTTTAATTTATTGTTAAATTTTTAGTTAATATTGGACATAAATTTTGATTGTTTCTACACGTTCTATTCTATAGTATTCTTTCTGATTTGTATTGTTGAAACCTCATTACATCTGTTCGTATGAGTGTTATTAATTCATAGTATGAAATTAATATAAACCATACTTGAGTGTTTTGATCAATTGTTTAATTAATAATTAATTAATATATTAATGAATAATATTAATATCAATTGGATACAAGTGGAATGGAGTAGTGTATAACTCGATTTTTTTTAATCCTTGGCATATATTCTTCGTTTTTATTTTTTTAAATCTCCATATTTCTGTTCAAATAGGATTCATTCTATTTTTGTAAAATTTTTATATGGCATATATTATTACTTTAGGGCAAATTAATATATGCCAAATTTATTGATTTGTCTGTTTGCGCCTCATTAACCTCTATGTCCAATTCTACAGTTTTCTTTCTGATTTGTATTCCAGAAATCTCATGTCTCCTGAGCTTCAAGAGCTTGATCAAGAGCTTCAAATAGGTTTAAGTTGAAAGAAATTGTATAAAATTGGACAATAACTTTTGATTTTTTCTACACGACTCCCCAAAAATTTTATCCTATTCTATAGTTTTTTTCCTGATTTGTATTCCAGAAATCTCATGACTCCTGTACGTATGAGTATAACACTCATAGTCATAGGACAGAAATTATTGTAAATCATACGCCTAGAAATACCAAGAGCTTCAAATAGATGTAAGTTGAAACAAATTGTGTATAATTGGACAATTTTTTATATAGTATGAATCTCAAAATTAATATAATTGGTTTGGTTTAAGGAAAAAATAAAATTTTTTTTCATTTTAATTAATTGTTAAATTTTTAATTAGTATTGGACACCATTTTTGATTTTTTGTCCTATTCTATAGCTTTCTTTCTGATTTGTATTCTTGAAATCTCAAGACTCCTATACGTACGCATGGGACGAACTTAATATAAGTCATACGCCAAGGAAGACCACGAGCATCAAATAGATTTAAGTTGAAAGAAATTGTATATAATTGGACAATTGTTTATATATACTGAATCTCAAAATTAATATAATTGGTTTGGTTTAAGGAAAAAATAAAATTTATCTTCATTTTAATTAATTGTTAAATTTTTAATTAATATTTGACACAATTTTGGATTTTTTCTACACGACTCCCCAAACATTTTGTCCTATTCTACAGTATTCTTTCTGATTTGTATTCCTGAAATCTGATGACTTCCGTACGTATTAATTCATAGAATAACATTATTATAAATCATACGCCTAGGAAGACCAAGTGCTTCAAATAGATGTTAGTTAAAATAAATTATATATAATTGGACATTTTTTTATATAGTATGAATCTCAAAATTAATATAATCGGTTTGATTTTTGAAAAAGAAAATTTGTATTCATTTTAATTTATTGTTAAATTTTAAGTTAATATTGGACATAACTTTTGATTTTTTCTACTCGACTCCCAAAACATTTTGTCCTATTCTATATATTTCTTTCTGATTTGTATTCTTGAAATCTCATGACTCCTATACGTATGAGTGTTATTAATTCATGGGACGAAATTAATATAAATCATACGCCAAGGAAGACCACGAGCAAATAGATGTTGAAAGAAATTGTATAAATTGGACAATTTTTTCATATGAATGTCTAAATCAATAGAATTCGATTGTTTTTTTTAAATCTAATTTCTTTTCGTATAGGAATCTTTCCAATTTTTGTAGAAATTTTAGTTAATATTGGCTATAACCTTTAATCTTTTCTTCATGTCCGATTAACAATTAGGTCCTATTCTATAGTTTTCTTTCTTATTTTTTTTTTGTTGAAACCTCATGACACCTGTGGGTATAAGTGTTAATAATTCATAGCACAAAAGTAATGTAAATTATACGCCAGGGAACACCATCAACCTAAATTGATTGAAAATGGAAAGCAATTATATACGATTGGGCTAATCAGTGTTAAATCATTCGGCGTTTACAGAATTTGTTAAACCTCGACAAAAGTTCATCGGTCTATCACAAAAAATGATATTCCACCTTTTTGTGATTAATAGAAACATATTATAATTATGTTTATGTTTCTTTTATCCATTTTTATGAGCTATCTCATGTAAGTAATGTTACTGAATTATCTTGACACCGGTACGTATGAGTGTTATTAATTCATGGAACCAAATTAAAATAAATCATACGCCATCGATTACCTTTGCTATAAATTGCTTTCAATATAAATAAAATTCTGGAGATTTGTTAAATGTTAAAGGATATTTTGCTTTCTTTTCGTGGCTGCAAAAAAAGGTGTTAGGTTTTATTTTATAATGACTATGTTGTAGCTTTTCTTCGAATTTTTCATAACAACTTTTAAAACATTTAAAACATTTTTATTTTGATTCATTTTACACTAACATTGTTGAGTATTATTTTATAATGACTAGCTTTTCTTCGAATTTGTAATAGCAATTTTTTAAGCCTTTCCGCATTTTTATTTTAATTCATTTTACATTGAAAGACAAAATGCAGTTTGAAATTCTTGGATTAATGTAACCATTTGAAGTATTAAATTTTTTCTTGGCATTTCTTAATAGGAAATTATTTCCCAACTTATTTTATAATGACTAAAGTTGTAGCGCTTCTTCGAAATTTTTAATCTTTTCAGCATGTTTAATTTAAATTCATTTTATATTAAAATGCATTTGTATAAAATCTCTCATTATTAGAGCGAATCGAACAGAGCAACATAGTATACAATTCTTGGAATAATGTAATCATTTGATGTAATAGTATATTCTGGGTATTTCTCAAACATGAATTTATGTCTCAACTACATCCATTAAATCTGGTTTTCTCTTTCCGAGAAGGATTAAAAATAAGGCAACGGAAACCTAAGCCTAAGACAATGGAGTCGAGGGGATTTACTTATTACATTCTCTTACAGCAGTTTTTCTTCAACATTCCATTTCATTCCATAATATATTACCAGCTTCTGAGAGTTTAATACTACTGTACAATGGGTCGTATTAGTGTTATTATTATTGATATTTAATAAATGTTAATCATACGTTACATTAATTGACAAAATCACATTAATTGATTGTGCTTATTTGTAGTAACATTAAATTATTATATAAATTGCCGTATATCAACCATTAAATCGTTATATACTACTCACTTTTGTATTTAACATCAATCATACTACATTGCGTATGATTGATGTTAGTGTCTTTGTTTCATATTAATGTTAATCATATGACTCTTGTTTTTTGTACTTTCTTGCTAATTCTAATCTGCAGGTCAAGGACACGCAACACAAAGTAATCAAAAGGATACCACTGAAAGAATGATTTCTGAGTGCACATTACTCATTTCACAATAAATCAGAGATAAAAGGGACATTTTCTGCTTCCAAACATTTGACTTGAATTATGGCATCTTTTTGGAGGTCGCCGGATTTTTTTAGTAAAATAATACTAATGAAAATAACAAAAATAAACCGAAACAAAGTCTAATGAATTTGGTCTCAGATATTAACATAGCCAAATTGGACATTACGATTATTGTAAAGAAATTGTTTTGTAAAAAAGTTTACACGAAAAATATTTCTAATAATGAAATATTTGTAATAAAGAAATAACGAATAAAGGAATATTTGTAATAAAGAAATAAAAGAAAAGTCTCCACTTGTTTTGTAGACTCATATAGTTGCAGGGAGCGTATAACTTATATTAATTTTGTCACTTCTTATTAAAAACACTAATACGCACCCCAGTGCGTTTTTTGTAATTATTGGTAAATTTATAGCAGAATAACTAGGAAAGCCAGAAATCTTTAAAATGTAAAAAACCGTTTTCATTGCTAAATTAAATCGGTGCTATTAGGTTAAAAAAATTTATAAAAAATTCATTTTTGCTAGATTAGACATATTTCGAACTTATGTCTCTATTAGAATGATTTAAAATTATTTAGCTTCAATCCAAAGGGAAAGTGAACCAAATTGATTTTTTTACCTCATTAGTATATCCTCATTTTAGTGGAGGAGGGTTTTTTTATCATTTCCTACGTGTCAAACAGGTAACACATTGAGGGAGTAACCTAAGACCCTAAGTATGTACGCCAATCCTTAAGACTTTAGTTGTCGTTGCTCAAACTAACCACATATTTGGTTATTATATAAATACTGTATAACCTCTCTAATCCGGACACTCGATAGTCCGGACTATCCAGTAATCCGGACAGCTCAATCATTCGGACAGTTTCGACAATTTACCTCTGTAGCAATATATTTTTGTGTTTGTTTTTAAGTTTTTTGACGTTATTTTACTTTAGCCTAAAGTCAAAAACATGTTGTGGTTCTGGGAAAGGATAACTTTTTTTTTAAAGTAATCGGTGGTTGCTAAAGTTCAAAGTTTGTAATGAAATTGGTGCTTGGAAATATGAGGCGACAAATTATAAAGTGATAAATCTGCTGTATTATTTTTGAAAATCGTCGTTTTTAATTCAGCTGCAGAAAATTTTCAGCAGATAGATTTACCTTCATGGTAACAAACCTGGATCTAATACGTTGCCTCTCCTTTTAATAGGAAAGCATGAAAATCCATGAGCATTTAAAATATTGTAACTTCGTTTTGTATATAAGTCTACCAAAAATGCTGGATATTGACTTTCTGATAAGTGCTAAGAAGCCGCTGAAAGAACTTCAGCTCCATCACAAGAAATTGAAATCAATACGGAGGATTCCATAGAAAGAAAATAGGACCATACAAATCTTACATTACTTGTTTACCACTGATGAAGTTATAGTTCCGTCAGTTGTGTCAAACGAAATATTGAAGAGAACATAGAATCCAATTGTAGTCTTGAGGGAACTAGACCTCGAGCTCAAACTTTTTTACAAAAATCTTAGGAAATTCACACCTTTGCAAGTGCTATTTTATAGGCTGAGAAAGTAATAATATTTCTAAAAGAATTTAAAAACATATCTAAAAAACTGCACAAAGATAAGTGTAAAAGTTTCAATTGTATTTATTATTTATCTTTTCTTTTTCAGAAACGCGTTTCTTAATAAAAATAAGAAAATATGACCCATTTTGGAGTTTTGTACTGTAGTCCGGACAATTCAGTAATCCGGACAAAGGTCGAAACTATATCTGTCCGGATTAGAGAGGTTATACTGTAATGATTTGAATATACTAAGATTTAAATAAAATATTTTAAAGTCGGGAAACAACCGTAGAATTGTGTAGTATTATTTGTTATCCTACAATTTTGTTATCCCTATTTTTGCTAACTTAAAAATTTAAGCGATTGACAATTAATCAGTTTGAGAAGTATAATCTACTCACTCACTCCAATTTTACGTTTCCTATTCCGATATGGAATAGTTTCTTCCTGCAAATATGGCTACAAATGCAGTGTGCAAAGGGTCGTATGATTGTCATTAATTCAGACAATTAAATACATAAATATAAATTATACGCTGCAGGGTACAATTAACAACCTATTTATGTTAGATGACTAACCTTAATACAGAAATAGTTATAATAGTTCTAATATGTATTATTATTGTGTTTTTGCGAAATTTTATTGTTTGAACTTTACTTGTTTAAAGTGATTATAAATTATATTAATTTAGAACTACAAATTAGAATTTAAACACCATTATCCAATGGGTCGTATTAGTATTATTAATATCTGTAATTTAATTGATATATGTATATCGTACACCATATGAATGTACCGAATCATTAAAGGCGATTTAGATAAGTATGAAGGAGATTTAAATACTTTTGATATTATAGTGGTAATTAATACAGATTTATTTGTATTAATATTAGAATCTAACATTTACTTAATTATTATTATCCAATTCACATTGAAAATGTTTTCATTTGACTATACTTTCCTATTTGGTGGAGCTTTATTCATCATTATCCAAGGGGACGTATTAGTATTATTAACATATGCAATGAAATTAATATATATCATACGCCACATGAAACCACAAATACTTTAAAGGTGAGATTATTTTGGAGATGATTTAAATACTTTTGACATTTAATGGATTTTAATACAAATATAATGTTGAATAATATTAGACTCCAATATTTACTTTATTATTTTTCGCCAAATCATACTGAAAATGTTTCCATTTGGATATAATTTCCATAGCTTGTGGAACATTGGGCATCATTACCCAAAGGGCAGTATTAGTATTATTAATACCAGCGATTAAATTGATATATATCATACGCCACATGAAACCACCAAATAATTGAAGGCGATGTAGAGGAGTATGGATATGATTTTTTCGCTAATTCTTATTAAAAATGCTTTAATTTGCTATAGTTTCCATAGTTGGTGTAGCTTTAAACATCATTATCCTGGGAGCCGTACTGTTATTTTTAATATAGGAAATTAAATTGATATATATCATACGCCACATGAAACCACCAAATCATTAAAGTCGATTTCGACATTTAAACACTTTTGACATTACAATGCCTTTTAATACAAATTTAATTTTGAGTCTAATATGTGCTTTATTATTATTCGCCAATTCATACTGAACATGTTTTCATTTGGATTTGATTTCAATAGTTGGTGGAACTTTAAACATCATTGTCTACGGGGCCCTATTAGTATTGTTAATACCAGCGATTAAATTGATATATATCATACGCCACATGAAACCACCAATAATGGTTATGGATTTTTCGCCAATTCTCTTTAAACATGCTTTAATTTAGCTAAAATTTCCATAGTTGCTGGAGCTTTAAACATCGTTATGCGAGGGGCCGTATTAGTATTATTAATATGGGAAATTAAATTGATATATACGCCACATGAAACCACCAAATCATTAAAGGCGATTTAGTGGAGTATGAAGAAGATTATAACACCATTGACATTATAAATGCATTTAATACAGATTTAATTTTTAGTACTATTAGACTCTAATGTTTGCTCTATTATTTTTCGTCAATTCATATTGCAAATATTTTTATTATTCCTTAATTTGGTGGAGCTTTAAACAGCATTATCCAATTGGTCCTATTAGTGTTTTTAATATCAGCAATTAAATTGATATATATCATATGCCACATGAAACCACCAAATAATTAAAGGTGGTTTAGATGAGTAGGTAGAAGAATTATAAACTATTGACATTATTAGCATTTAATGGATATTTTATTTTATTTAAATTGATTATTATTTAAAATTAGTCATACATACAGAAATCATGTGGCATTAGAAATAATTCGTGAATATTTGAACATTTTTTTTGTTTACTAGGACATTGTCATTAATTTGTTCATATTATTTGTATAGAATATTTGATGAATTATTTCAGTGTTTAAAATTAATATATGAGGAGGTACTTTTCAAAACTTGACTCTTCCACTTTTGACAGAACTGATTTGTTGATTTTTTTAGTCTGTATAACTAACCTTGACGTCTTTAATAATGCATCAACATTTCGAGTTAAATACATAGTGCCATAGTATTTTCTCAAATTGTGCAAAAAGTGGAATAGTCATGTTCTGAAAAGTACCTCCTCATATATCATAAGCAAAGGAATAACATTAATATCAATTGGATACAAGTGGAAAGGAATTGTATATAACAAGATTTTTAAATCCTTGGCATATCGACGGCTCTATGCTATTTTGTTCCATACGCCATTTTATATGATCGGAGAAAAACACTTTTTATTTCATAGGGTTCCCAACAGTGTTTGTATGATTCTCATGCATTTCTATGCCATTACATTAAAAAATAAGCAAGTTATAACAATTTTTGTACTTGGCATTTTGGTCCATATCCACTTTTATTTTAATATTTTTTCGTATTTGTATTACATGGACCACAAAAAGGGTCTGTATGGAAGGACACTAATTTACATATTGTGATCGAAAGAACGTAAAATACTGAGTGAAAAATATCGGGCGATAGAAAAATTGAGACATAGAACAAAAATATCGAAATTATTTCCCGTTATTCAGAGTAAAACAAATTTACCCTACAAATATCTCGAAAACTAGGCGAGATAGGAAAAAAATGATTGTAGATTCTGAAAGAGCATGCTTGGAACCCATATTATCAACTCCTAACTCAAAAAATATAAACGAATATATAAAAAGAATATATTCTTCGTTTTTATTTTTTAAATCTCCATATTTCTGTTCCAATAGGAATCATTCTATTTTTCTAATATTTTTATATGGCAAATATATTAATTTAGGGCAAATTAATATATGGCCAATTTATTGATTTGTTTGTTTGCGCCTCATTAACCACTATTCCAATTCTAAAGTTTTCTTTCTGATTTATATTCCTAAAATCTCATGACTCCTGTATGTATGAGTGTTATTAATTCATAGGACAAAATTATTATAAATCATACGCCTAGAAACACCAAGAACTAAATATATGTAAGTTAAAAGAATGTGTGTATAATTGGAAGAAAAAAATATATATTATGAAACTCAAAATTAATATAATTGATTTGGTTTTAAAAAAAATATTCATTTTAATTTATTATTAAGTTTTTAATTAATATTGGGCATAATTTTTGATTTTTTCTACACGACTCCCCAAATACGTATGAAATCTCATGACTCCTATACGTATGAGTGTTATTAATTCACAGGACAGAAATTATTAATATAATTGGTTTGATTTTTGAAAAAAATTTATTCATTTTAATTTATTGTTAAATTTTTAATTAATATTGGGCATAATTTTGGATTTTTTCTACACGACTCCACAAACATTTTGTCCTATTCTATAGTTTTCTTTCTGATTTGTATTCCTGAAATCTCATGACTCCTGTACGTATGAGTGTTATTAATTCATAGGACAAAATTATTATAAATCATACGCCTAGAAACCCCAAGAGCTTCAAATAGATGTAATTTGAAAGACATGGTATATAATTGGAAAATGGTTTATTTAGTATGATATCAAAATTAATATAATTGGTTTGGTTTTTGAAAAAAAAAATTAATAGTTATTCATTTTAATTTATTGTTAAGTTTTTAATTAATATTGGACATAAATGTTGATTTTTTTTTAAACAACTCCTCAAACATTTTTTCTTATCTACAGTTTTCTTTTTGATGTATATTCTTGAAATCTCATGACTCCTATACGTATGAGTGTTATTAATTCATGGGACGAACTTAATATAAATCATACGCCAAGGAAGACCACGAGTATCAAATAGATAAAAGTTGAAAGAAGTTGCATATAATTGAACAATTTTTAATATAGTATTAACCTTAAAATTAATATAATTGGTTTGATTTGAAAAAGAAAAATAAAATTTTTGTTCATTTTAATTATTGTTAAATTTTAAGTTAATATTGGACATAACTTTTGATTTTTTCCACACGACTCCCAAAACCTGTTGTCCTACTCTCTAGAGTTTTCTTTCTGATTTGTATTCTTGAAAACTCATAACTCCTATACGTATGAGTGTTATTAATCCATGGCACGAACGTAATATAAATCACTAGCTGAGCCCGGTGCGCTTCGCTGCCCATGTCAAAATTCGCGCTGTAGAAACTGTATTTTATATCCGATCAGTACGAAATTCGGCAGAAAGAGGTTTGTTATTACATGAAGGAATACTGCCAAATTCGGAGAAAATCGGTTCAGATTTAGATATAGTCCCCATATATATGTTACCCCCGATTTGAAATTCAAGCGCTGTAGAAACTGTGTTTTATATCCGATCAGTACGAAATTCGACAGAAACAGGTTTCTATTTTACATGAATGAGTATTCTAGGAAAATCGATTCAGATTTATATATAACCTCCATATATATGTTCCTCCAGATTTGGTTACAAAGCGCTATAGAAGTTGTACTTTACTTCCGATCATTACAAAGTTCTCCAGAAAGATTTTTCTCAATTTAGGAACGAATATTGCTTAATTTTGCGATTATCGTTTCAAAATACATTTACCAATTATTCCAAATTATTATCGCAATGACCCTTATCGCATTGTTAGGGAGGTGTAGGGTATTATATAGTCGGCCCCGCCCGACTTTCTGCCTTTCCTTACTGGTATTAGTAATAAATTCACTGAATGAAAAAATACCGAATTCAGTGGAAAGTCCAGAAAATAGAAATGTATACTTATAAAATTTCCAAATTCTTGTTTCATTGATATTGCATCACATTATCATATTGCGATTGTATTGGAGTGAGCAGCTGTAATTATCGCATACCGAGCATTTTTGTTCATGTATTTCCTATATAATACTTGCAAGATATATCAAAATATGGGCTGGGCCACGCCCACTGGTCCTATTCCGCCCATTTGAAAGCCAATCACGTAGACTGCTACCAGATACATATACGTAAAATTTCAACACTCTCGCTAACAAAATGAGCAAGATAATTCAATTTCAAAATTTGGCTTATATGGGCGGTGGCCCGCCCATTGGTCAGATCCCGCCAATTTTTGGACCAATCACGTGGACTGTCACCAGATACACATCTACAACATGACAGCACTCTAGATAAAAAATTGTGCAAGTTATATCAATTTCAAAATTTGGCTTATAAGGGCGGGGCCACGCCCATTGGTCCGATCCCGCCCATTTTCTGACCAATTACGTAGAATGCCACCAGATACATATACACAACATTGCAGCACTCCCGATAGCAAATTGTGCAAGATATAAAAATTTCAAAATTTGGTCATTGTGGGCGGGGCCACGCCTATTGGTCCGAACCCGCCCATTTTTGGACCAATCACGTAGATCGGCAACGGATATATATAGACACAAAATTCCAGGTCTCTCGCTAAATATATCACATTTTTTAAATGTGGCTTATATGGGCGGTGCCACGCCCATTGGTTCGATCCCGCCCGTTTTTGGATCAATCACGTAGACTGCCACCGTTCACATATACACAAAATTCCAGCACTCTCGCTAACAAATTGTGCAAAATATCTCAATTTCAAAATTTGGCTTATATGGGCGGGGCCACGCCCATTGGTCCGGTCCCTCCCATTTTTTCACCAATTACGTAGAATGCCACCAGATACATATACGCAACATTGCAGCACTCCCGCTAGCAAATTGTGCAAGATATCAGAATTTTGTCTAAGTGGGCGGGGCCACGCCCATTGGTCCGATCCCGCCCATTTTTGGACCAATCACGTAGACTGCCACCGTTTACATATACACAAAATTCCAGCACTCTCGCTAACAAATTGTGCAAAATATCTCAATTTCAAAATTTGGCTTATATGGGCGGGGCCACGCCCATTGGTCCGATTCCGCCCATTTTTGGAAAATTCACATAATCTGCCATTAAATGCATACAAACAAAATTTCAGCACTATACCTATAATAGGAGCAGAAATATCGGATTTTTAACCTGCGATTTGTATGGGAGGTACCACGCCCCTTTGTCCAATTAATATTTTTTTTCTATATAAACCATCTCGTGAAAATTTAGAATCGAATAAAAAAAAAATCATCCAAATCGCTCCAGCCGTTCTGACGTGATGCCATTACACAGATGGACCGTTTCATTTTTATATATATAGATAAGTTGAAAGAAATTTTATATAATTGGACATTTTTTTAGTATGAATAATATGGAAAAAATATTTTAAATCAATAGAATTTGTTTGTTTTTTTTTTTTGAAAAAAGAAATAAATCTTATCGTATAGGAATTTTTTTAGAAATTTAATTTAATATTGCTTTTAGTTATTGTTCTTATTTTCATTTCAGATTAACAATTAGGTCCTATTCTATAGTTTTATTTCTGATTTTTATTTGTTAAAACTTCATGACACCTGTGGGTATAAGTGTTAATAATTCATAGAACGACAATAGTATAAATCATACGCCAGGCAACACAATCAATGTAAATTACGATTGGGCAAATCAGTTTTAAATCATAACAAATTTGCAGAATTTCTTAAACCTCGACATTGGTCTATCAAAAACAGATGATATGCCATATTTTTGTGATTAATAGAAACATCTTATAATTATGTTTATGTTTCTTGTATCCATTTTTATGAGCTATCTCATGTAAGTAATGTTAGTGCAAAATATTTACGCAGTTACGTATAAGTGTTATTAATTCATGGGACCAAATTAATATAAATTATACGCCATAGTTTACCTTCAATATAAATTGCTTGCAATTTAAATGAAATTCTATATTTCCGAGCAAAGACTTCAACATTTGTGGAGTTTTGTAAAATGTTAAAGGATATTTTGCTTTCATTTCATGGCTGCAAAAAAAGTGTGTTAGGTTTTATTTTATAATGACTATGTTGTAGCATTTCTTCAAATTTTTCACAGCAACTTTTTGAGCTTTTCAGCATTTTTATTTTAATTTATTATACACTAACGTTTTAAAATATATATCGCTTTCTTTTCGTAGCTGCAAGAAAAGTGTATTGGGTATTATTTTTTAATGACTAGTTTTTCTTCGAATCTTTAATAGAAACTTTTTAAGCCTTTCCGCATTTTTATTTTAATTCAATTAATATTTAATATCAACTTTTTATGCCTTTCCGCATTTTTATTTTAATTCAATTAATATTTAATATCAACTTTTTAAGCCTTTCCGCATTATTAGTTTAATTCACTTTACATTGAAATGAATCGGCAAAAAACCTCCCATTATTATTATTAAAATTAGCTTATTGAAATAAAGACAAAAAACAAAATGCTGTTTGAAATATTTGGAATAATGTAACAATTTGAATCATCAAGTTTTTTCTTGGCATTTCTTAAAAAATAAAAAATATTTCTCAACTTACTTTATAATGACTAAAGTTGTAGCGTTTCTTCGAAATTTTTAATCTTTTCAGCATTTTTAATTTAAATTCATTTTATATTAAAATGCATCTGTATAAAATCTCTCATTATTAGAGTGAATCGAACAGAGCAACACAGTATACAATTCTTGGAATAATGTAATCATTTGATGTAATAGTATATTCTGGGTATTTCTCAAACATGAATTTATGTCTCAACTATATCCATTAAATCTGGTTTTCTCTTTCCGAGAAGGATTAAAAATAAGGCAACGGAAACCTAAGCCTAAGACAATGGAGTCGAGGGGATTTACTTATTACATTCTCTTACAGCAGTTTTTCTTCAACATTCCATTTCATTCCATAATATATTACCAGCTTCTGAGAGTTTAATACTACTGTACAATGGGTCGTATTAGTGTTATTATTATTGATATTTAATAAATGTTAATCATACGTTACATTAATTGACAAAATCATATTAATTGATTGTGCTTATTTGTAGTAACATTAAATTCTTATATAAATTGCCTTATATCAACCATTAAAGCGTTATATACTACTCACTTTTGTATTTACATATTGCCAACGAATTTAATTAAATATTTTTAATTTTGAGGTATTTACCTTCTTATACATATATTATTTAATTTTGTTGTATTTCCAATACAATAAGGTATTTGGAAATATCATATGTTATTTACTTAATATTACAAATAGTTTCTCGCTTATATTTATGTACTGTCTGAGAATTTTAGGCAATACTACATTGCGTATGATTGATGTTAGTGTCTTTGTTTCATATTAATGTTAATCGTATGACTCTTGTTTTTTGTACTTTCTTGCTAATTCTAATCTGCAGGTCAAGGACACGCAACACAAAGTAATCAAAAGGATACCACTGAAAGAATGATTTCTGAGTGCACATTACTCATTTCACAATAAATCAGAGATAAAAGGGACAATTTTTGCTTCCAAACATTTGACTTGAATTATGGCATCTTTTTGGAGGTCGCCGGATTTTTTTAGTAAAATAATACTAATGAAAATAACAAAAATAAACCGAAACAAAGTCTAATGAATTTTGTCTCAGATATTAACATAGCCAAATTGGACATTACGATTATTGTAAAGAAATTGTTTTGTAAAAAAGTTTACACGAAAAATATTTCTAATAATGAAATATTTGTAATAAAGAAATAACGAATAAAGGAATATTTGTAATAAAGAAATAAAAGAAAAGTCTCCACTTGTTTTGTAGACTCATATAGTTGCAGGGAGCGTATAACTTATATTAATTTTGTCACTTCTTATTAAAAACACTAATACGCACCCCAGTGCGTTTTTTGTAATTATTGGTAAATTTATAGCAGAATAACTAGGAAAGCCAGAAATCTTTAAAATGTAAAAAACCGTTTTCATTGCTAAATTAAATCGGTGCTATTAGGTTAAAAAAATTTATAAAAAATTCATTTTTGCTAGATTAGACATATTTCGAACTTATGTCTCTATTAGAATGATTTAAAATTATTTAGCTTCAATCCAAAGGGAAAGTGAACCAAATTGATTTTTTTACCTCATTAGTATATCCTCATTTTAGTGGAGGAGGGTTTATATCATTTCCTAAATGGCAAACGTGTAACACATTGAGGGAGTAACCTAAGACCCTAACTTTGACGCCAATCCTTAAGACTTTAGTGGTCGTTGCTCAATCTAACCACATAATTGGGTATTATTTAAATACTGATTTTAATATATTGAGAGTTAAACAAAATATTCAAAATTTCGCAAACAATCTTATAATTGTGGAGTATTTTTTGGTATCGTACAACAAATTATATGATTGCACTATTTGTCTCTATTTTTGCTAATTTAAACATTTAAGCGATTAATTTGAGAAATATAACCTACTCACTCACTCCAATTTTACGTTTCCTATTCCGATACTTCGAACGTGGCTCACTCCGAATGTGGCTACAACTGCATTGTGCAAAGGGTCGTATGATTGTCATTAATACAGACCATTTAATAAATATAAATTATACGCTGCAGGGTACAATTATCAACCTTTTTATGTTAGATGACTAACCTTAATACAGAAATGTTTATAACTGTTCTAATATGTATTATTATTTTGTTATGCGAAATTTTATTGTTCGTACTTTACTTGTTAACAGTGATTATAAATTATATTAATTTAGAACAACAAATTAGTATAGTTGACATTATAAATAGTTATTAAATTATTTAATATTTATTGTAGCAAATAAAAATTTTTTGCTTAAAATATATAAATTAGTTGACTTAAATGATGGTCGGTTCATATGAATAATAATTTCCATAGTTGCTGGAGATTTAAACACCATTATCCAATGGGTCGTATTAGTATTATTAATATCTGTAATTTAATTGATATATGTATATCGTACGCCATATGAATGTACCGAATCATTAAAGGCGATTTAGATAAGTATGAAGGAGATTTAAATACTTTTGATATTATAGTGGTAATGAATACAGATTTATTTGTTTTAATATTAGAATCTAACATTTACTTAATTATTATTATCCAATTCACATTGAAAATTTTTTCATTTGGCTATACTTTCCTATTTGGTGGAGCTTTATTCATTATTATCCAAGGGGACGTATTAGTATTATTAACATATGCAATGAAATTAATATATATCATACGCCACATGAAACCACAAATACTTTAAAGGTGAGATTATTTTGGAGATGATTTAAATACTTCTGACATTTAATGGATTTTAATAAAAATTTAATGTTGAATAATATTAGACTCCAATATTTACTTTATTATTTTTCGCCAAATCATACTGAAAATGTTTCCATTTGGATATAATTTCCATAGATGGTGGAACATTGGGCATCATTACCCAAAGGGCAGTATTAGTATTATTAATACCAGCGATTAAATTGATATATATCATACGCCACATGAAACCACCAAATAATTGAAGGCGATGTAGAGGAGTATGGATATGATTTTTTCGCCAATTTTTATTAAAAATGCTTTAATTTGCTATAGTTTCCATAGTTGGTGTAGCTTTAAACATCATTATCCTGAGAGCCGTACTGTTATTATTAATATAGGAAATTAAATTGATATATATCATACGCCACATGAAACCACCAAATCATTAAAGTCTATTTAGATTGCTATGGAGAACATTTAAACACTTTTGACATTACAATGCCTTTTAATACAAATTTAATTTTGAGTCTAATATGTGCTTTATTATTATTATTCGCCAATTCATAATGAACATGTTTTCATTTGGATTTAATTTCAATAGTTGGTGGAACTTTAAACATCATTGTCTACGGGGCCGTATTAGTATTGTTAATACCAGCGATTAAATTGATATATATCATACGCCACATGAAACCACCAATAATGGTTATGGATTTTTCGCCAATTCTCTTTGAACATGCTTTAATTTAGCTAAAATTTCCATAGTTGCTGGAGCTTTAAACATCGTTATGCGAGGGGCGGTATTAGTATTATTAATATGGGAAATTAAATTGATATATACGCCACATGAAACCACCAAATCATTAAAGGCGATTTAGTGGAGTATGAAGAAGATTATAATACCATTGACATTATAATTGCATTTAATACAGATTTCATTTTTAATACTATTAAACTCTAATGTTTGCTCTATTATTTTTCTCCAATTCATATTGCAAATGTTTTTATTATTCCTTAATTTGGTGGAGCTTTAAACAGCATTATCCAATTGGTCCTATTAGTGTCTTTAATATCAGCAATTAAATTGATATATATCATACGCCACATGAAACCACCAAATAATTAAAGGTGATTTAGATGAGTAGGTAGAAGAATTATAAACTATTGACATTATTAGGATTTAATGGATATTTTATTTTATTTAAATTGATTATTATTTAAAATTAGTCATACACACATAAATCATGTGACATTAGAAATAATTAGTGAATATTTGAACATTTTTTTTGTTTACTAGGACATTGTCATTTAATGTGTTCATAATATTTGCATAGAATATTAAATGTATTACTTGAGTGTTTTTACTCAATTGTTGACAATTAATATATATCATACGCCAAGGAATAACATTAATATCAATTGGATACAAGTGGAATGGAATTGTATATAAGTGGATTTATTTAATCCTTGGCATATATTCTTTGTTTTTTTTACATCTCCATATTTCTGTTCAAATAAGAATCATTCTAATTTAAAAAAAAGTATAGGGCAAATACGATTAATTTACGGCAATGTTCGCGCCTCATTTACCACTATGTCCAATTCTACAGTTTTCTTTCTGATTTGTATTCCTGAAATCCTGTACGTATGAGTGTTTTTAATTCATAGGACAGAAATTATTATAAATCATACGCCTAGAAACATCAAGGGCTTCAAATAGATTTAAGTTGAAAGAAATTGTATATACCCACGACCCCCAAACTCATAGGCGAGTACGCTACCAACTCGCCTACTGGGGCGCTCACACATAAATATATGTTTAGAAATATTAAAAACTCGGAAAAAAATTTCGGTCTGTTTAAATAAAAACTACAGTTCAAATGGATAATTAATTCCAATAAAAGAGCGCCCCAGTAGGTGAATAGGCAGCGTACTTGCCTATGAGTTTGCGGGTCGTGGGTTCGATTCCCACCTGAGGCTCTGGTATGTTGCTGCAAAAATCTAGCCATATGGTCTTTGTAACCCGGCTTTTCCCTGGACCTTAAAATTAGAATATAAATTTACTTTGTATTGTAATTCATATAAATAAATAAATAATTCCAATATAACAGCGATGCAACTGCTTTCCACAATGACTTTGACAGGTGCTTTGGGTCGTATCATTTATATTATTAAAGACAATTCAATTAATATGAATCATACGCCACCTTTTAGCACAATTTAAATGACTACGTTTGATTTGATAAATGCATTTAAACATTCAGATATAATCATAATAAATGTCTAGTCGAATTGCTTTATTTAAATCTCCCCTTTCCATTAAAAAACACTAAACGGAATAAACCCAATTTTAATGAGAATAGTGGACATTTAAATATGTTTGATATTATCATTGCTATTAATGACTATTTCATTTATATTTTGCTATAAACAAATTAATATTTTTTCTATAAAAATTTTTATATTTTTTCTATAAAAAAATTGATATTTTTTCTATAAACAATTTGATATTTATTCCTATAAAAAGTTTTTTATTTTTCTATAAAAAATTTGATATTTTTCTATAACAAATTTGATAATATAATTATAAAAAAATACTGGTCGAGTTGCTTAATTTAAATCTCCTCTTTACAATTTAACAACAGTGCTTTGGGCCGTATGATTTATATTATTAAATGCCATTAAATTAATATAAGTCGTACGCCACATTAAACGCCAAAATAAATGTATAATTGAAGGCAATTGAATTAATATAAATTATACGCCATATAAAACACTAAACGGAATTAACCCCATCATCGCTATTAATTACATTTGATAGTTTTCCTATATACTTTTTTTTTATTTTTCTATAAAAAACTTAATATTTTTCTATAAAAAATTTGATATTATTTATATAAGTAATTGATATTTTTTCTATAAAAAATTGCTATTTTTTCTATAAAAAAATTGCTATTTTTTCTATAAAAAATTGCTATTTTTTCTATAAAAAATGTTATGTTCTTCTAGAAAAGATTTGATATTATTTCTATAAATAATTGATATTTTTTCTATAAAAAATGTGATATTTTTTCTATAAAAAATTTGATGTTTTGATATTTTTCTATAAAAAATTTGATATTATTTCTATAAATAATTGATATTTTTTCTATAAAAAATTTGATATTTTTTCTATAAAAAATTTGATGTTTTTTCTATAACAAATTTTTTATTTTTCTGTAACAAATTTGATAATATAATTATAATAAAATACTAGTCGAGTTGCTTTTAAATAACTCCTCTTTACGTATGATTTATATTATTAAATGCCATTAAATTAATATAAATCATAAGCCACATTAAACGCCAAAATCAATATATTATTGAAGGAAATTGAATTAATATACATTATACGCCACATAAAACACTAAATGGAGTTAACCCCATTTTAATGAGAATATTGGATATTTAAAAATGTTTGATATTATCATCGCTATTAATGACTATTTCATTTATATTTTGCTATAAACAAATTAATATTTTTTCTATAAAAATTTGGTAGTTTTTCTATAAAAAATTGCTGTTTTTCCTATAAAAAATTTTATGTTTTTCTATTGAAAATTGGTTATATTTCTATAAATAATTTATATTTTTTCTGTAAAAAATTTGATATTATTTCTATAAATAATTGATATTATTTCTATAAATAATTGATATTATTTCTGTAAAAAATTTCATATTTTTCCTATGAAAATTTTGACATTTTTCTATAAAAAATTTGACATTTTTCTATAACAAATGTGATAATATAATTATAATAAAATACTGGTCGAGTTGCTTTATTTTAAATCTCCTCTTTACAATTTAACAACGGAGCTTTGGGCCGTATGATTTATATTATTAAATGCCATTAAATTAATATAAATCATTCGCCACATTCAACGCCAATGTATTATTGAAGGCAATTGAATTAATATAAATTATACGCCACATAAAACACTAAACGGAATTAACCACATTTTAATGAGAATATTGGATATTTAAACATGTTTGATATTGTCATCGCTATTAATGACTATTTCATTTATATTTTGCTATAAACAAATTAATATTTTTTCTATAAAAATTTTGATATTTTTTCTATAAAAAATTGGATATTTATCTATAAAAAATTTGATATTATTTCTATAAATAATTGATATTTTTCTGAAAAAAATATAATATTTTTCATATGAAAAATTTGATATTTTTTCTATAAAAAATTTCATATTTTTCTGTAACAAATTTGATAATATAATTATAATAAAATACTGGTCGAGTTGCTTTATTTAAATATCCTCTTTAAAATTTAATAACGGTTTTTTGGGCCGTATGATTTATATTATTAAATGCCATTAAATGAATATAAATCATGCGCATTAAACGCCAAAATGAATGTATTATTGAAGGCAATTGAATTAATATAAATCATACGCCACATAACACACTAAAAGGAATTAGCCCAATTTTAATGAGAATATTTGACATTTAAACATGTTTGATATTATCATTGCTATTAATGACTATTTCACTGTTATTACTCTTAATAATAACACAATTTAAATTAACCCATATAAATCATAGTGCCACAGGAAATCATTTATTATTATGATGAGGGATTTTTAAATATGTACTATAATTTATAAATAACTAAAGAAAAAATCAAAAGACTCTAGAAACACATTATGAAGTGTACACAACAGATATTTAAATGGAAAAAATAATGAAAACTTTTTTACTAATTAAGATCCCACTGAGGATCCTATATCATTATCAACGTGTTCGAATAAAGCCAGTATTTCGACCAAAACTACAGTTCAAATAAAAGAGCGCCCCAGTAGGTGAGTAGGCAGCGTACTCGCCTATGAGTTTGGGGGTCGTGGGTTCGATTCCCACCTGAGGCTCTGGTCTGTTGCTGCAAAAATCTAGCCATATGGTCTTTGTAACCCGTCTTTTCCCTGGACCTTAAAATTAGAATATAAATTAACTTTGTATTGTAATTCATATAAATAAATAAATAATTCCAATAAAACAGCGATGCAACTACTTTCCACAATGACTTTGACAGGTGCTTTGGGTCGTATGATTTATATTATTAAAGACAATTCAATTAATATTAATCATACGCCACCTTTTAGCACAATTTAAATGACTACGTTTGATTTGATAAATGCATTTAAACATTCAGATATAATCATAATAAATGTCTAGTCGAATTGCTTTATTTAAATCTCCCCTTTCCATTAAAAAACACTAAAACACTAAACGGAATAAACCCAATTTTAATGAGAATAGTGGACATTTAAATATGTTTGATATTATCATTGCTATTAATGACTATTTCATTTAAATTTTGCTATAAACAAATTAATATTTTTTCTATAAAAATTTTTATATTTTTTCTATAAAAAATTGATATTTTTTCTATAAACAATTTGATATTTGTTTCTATAAAATTTTTTTTATTTTTCTATAAAAAATTTGATATTTTTCTATAACAAATTTGATAATATAATTATAATAAAATACTGGTCGAGTTGCTTGATTTAAATCTCCTCTTTACAATTTAACAACAGTGCTTTGGGCCGTATGATTTATATTATTAAATGCCATTAAATTAATATAAATCATACGCCACATTAAACGCCAAAATAAATGTATTATTGAAGGCAATTGAATTAATATAAATTATACGCCATATGAAACACTAAACGGAATTAACCCCATCATCGCTATTAATTACATTTGGTAGTTAAAAAATTTTCTATTTTTTTTATAAAAAAATTGCTATTTTTTCTATAAAAAATTTTATGTTTTTCTATAAAAGATTTGATATTATTTCTATAAATAATTGATATTTTTTCTATAAAAAATGTGATATTTTTTCTATAAACAATTTGATGTTTTGATATGTTTCTATAAAAAATTTGATATTATTTCTATAAATAATTGATATTTTTTCTATAAAAAATTTGATATTTTTTCTATAAAAAATTTGATATTTTTTCTATAAAAAATTTGATATTTTTTCTATAAAAAATTTGATATTTTTCTGTAACAAATTTGATAATATAATTATAATAAAATACTGGTCGAGTTGCATTATTTAAATATCCTCTTTACAATTTAATAACGGTGTTTTGGGCCGTATGATTTATATTATTAAATGCCAGTAAATTAATATAAATCGTGCGCATTAAACGCAAAAATGAATGTATTATTGAAGGCAATTGAATTAATATAAATCATACGCCACATAACACACTAAACGGAATTAACCCAATTTTAATGAGAACATTTGACATTTAAACATGTTTGATATTATCATTGCTATTAATGACTATTTCACTGTTATTACTCTTAATAATAACACAATTTAAATTATTGGGGTTCCTATAAAAAAAATGTAACACAATTTAAATTAACCCATATAAATCATAGTGACACAGGAAATCATTTATTATTATGATGAGGGATTTTTAAATATGTACTATAATTTATAAATAACTAAAGAAAAAATCAAAAGACTCTAGAAACACATTATTATAATTCTCCACTTTATTTCCTTTTCCAGAGATCATCAACTTCGGTGAAATCCATTAAGTTTTTGGGTTTCTTGCGTTCTACTTCTTCTGGGAGTTATTAAAATTCAAATTTTTGTGTTATTATATCACTTGACCGCCAGCGTAAATGTCATAACTCAAGCAAAACTTATGTTAGTTTGGGGGAAAAGCCACTTATTATGCATTCTCAGAAGTTATGCTTGGGGTGGTGGAGGGGGGGATGGTCGACAAGGACTCCTTACAATGTACTTTCGGGTTAAGTTTGTCTCATTTCTTCGCACATCATTTTGTTTCGTTCTCACTTCTTTTTTTTTGCTTAGAGTTTTTTTGCTGATTGCATTTTAATGCGAATTACTAAAATTTTATGACACTTGAATGCATTAGCTCGATTATTACAAGATGGTTGGAAATAATAAAAAATTGAAAAAACACAGATATGAGATAAATTCATTTTCGTGAAGCGGATTTTATGGAGCTAAAAAAGGAAATTAACTTCTTGGATTAAAAATGACTTACAAATTTACTGACAGTTTACAAATGTTTCTGAAAGAAATTTAAAAGGTTTAGTTAATTAAAACTACCGCTGAATAATCGGCAAAAACAAATTATTTCAGTATTTAGTTGTCAAATAGGGCGTATGATTTATAGCAATTCCTTTTTTATTTTAATAATAATACACATACGCATATATGTGTTCGCACATATATCAAAAATTACATATAATTTATAAAAATAGAAAATGTTTCAGATTAAAAAGTTTTCTGAAAGAAATTTCGAAATTTTAATTAATTAATTAAAAATAAATATTGGGGTTCCTACAAAAAAATTTAAAACAAATATTTTCCTGTAAATAAGTTTCCAATAGGGCGTATGATTTATAGTAATTCCTTTTATTATTAATAATACTCATACGCCTGTATGTCCTACTTTTTCGTAGTATGTATTTATATTAAAAATTAAATACAATTTTATAAAGATAGGACATTTTTCAGGTTAAAAGATTTTCTGAAAGAAATTTCGAAATTTTAATTAATTAATTAAAAATAAATATTGGGGTTCCTATAAAAAAAATTAAAAATATTTTCTGTAATAAAATAAAGCGTATGATTTATATTAATTTCGTCTTTATTTATTTTAATACTCATACGTATACATATCCTATTTTTCTCAAAAATTTTATATTTTTTCTATAAAAAATTTGATATTTTTTCTATAAAAAATTTTATATTTTTTCTATAAAAAATTTTATATTTTTTCTATAAAAAATTTGATATTTTTTCTATAAAAAATTTGATATTTTTTCTATAAAAAATTTAATATTTTGTTTATAAAAAATTTAATATTTTTTCTATAAAAAGTTTCTATTTTTTCTATAAAAAAACTTATATTTTTTCTATATCAATTTTAATATTTTTTCGATAAAAAATTGATATTGTTTGTAAAAAGATGTAATATTTTTTCTAAACAAATTTGGTATTTTTTCTATAAAAATTTGATATTTTTTCTATAAAAATTTGATATTGTTTGTAAAAAAATGTAATATTTTTTCTAAACAAAGTTGGTATTTTTTTCTATAAAAAATTTTTACCGAAAAGTTGACATTTGTTTAAATTGCCAAGGCATCTTTTGTAACGAAATTGCCAAATCAATTTTTAAAAGAAAAATTTAAAAATGATTTATTTAAAAAATTACCACAATAGTTATATAAAAATTGCGAAACTTTTATATGACAATTGCCAATTTGTTTGTATAAAAATTTGCCAATTTGTTTGTATAAAAATGTGCCCATTTTTTATAAAAATTTGCCAATTTTTTGTATAAAAATTTGCCAATTTTTTGGTATAAAAATTTGCCAATTTTTTGTATAAAAATTGCCAAATATTTTATTTTGAATTTGTCTATTTCTTTATATTGAAATTGGCAATTATATTATGCAGAAATTGCCCAATTTTTTATATAAAAACGCAAATTTTTATAGTGCTATATTTTAAAGAAAAATTTGCGAAAGCAATTTTAATAGCAATGCAATAGAAAAATTCAAAATTTTCCATTAAATGTAAAATCGATTTTGTAAATTTTTTTAAAAAAAATCTGTAAATTGCCCCTTTTCTTTATATTTTTATTGAAAAATTTAGCAAAAGAAAATGGCTTTAAAAATTTTGCTAAATAAAATACACTTTACAAAAATTGCCCTGGAAAAATATGTTACTGCAAAAACTGTTTAAAATTTGTTTATACAAAATTTTTTAACAATTTTTCTAAAACAATGTTTCTGACAATTTATCTATCCATTTTTTCTTTACCAATATTTCTATAACTTTTGCTTTGGCAATTTTTTTGATATTTTTTTATAAAACATTTGATATTTTGTATTAAAAACTTAATAATTTTCCTATACAAATTTTAATATTTTTTCTATAAAAACTTACATTTTTTTATAATATGATATTCTTTTCTATAAAAAAATGATATTTTATTTAATTATAAAAAATTTTATAGTTTTTAACTGCTGTGGCAATTTTTCTATAATTTTTTTTAAAAACAAATTAGGATTTATCCATAACACAATTTATATTTGTTATAAAAAAAATTTTGTATTTTTTCTAAAAAAAAATGGTGTTTTTTCTATAAATTGTGTGATATTTTTCTATAAAAAGTTTGATATATTTCTATAAAAAGTTTGATATATTTCTATAAAAATTTGTTATTTTATCTCTAAAATATTTGTTATTTTTTCTATAAAAAAAATTTCATATTTTTCTATTAAAAATTTTATAATTTTTCTATTATATATAGATTTTGACATTTTTCTATAAAAGAATTGATATTTGTTCTATAAAAAATTGTATATTTGTTCTATAAAATTAATTTTTTTTATAAAATTTTATATATTTTCTTTAAAAATTTAATATTTTTTCAATAAAAAATTGTATGTATACTAGTTGTATGGACATTTATTCTGTAAAAATCTTATATTTTTTCCATAAAAAATTTATATTGTTTCTAAAAAATTTATATTTTTCCTAAACAAATTTTATATTTATACTATAAAAAATTCTTATCGGAAAGATAAAATTTTTTTAAATTGCCAAAAAAAAGTTTTTCTGTGGAAAACTGCGTGGAAAATTTTTCAATAAAATTATTGATTTTGTTCGCAATTTCTTAAAAAAGTATTTATATATTTTTTTTACTAAAATTTGACATTTATTTTTCTAATATTTTTTCCATAAAAATGTAATATTTTTTCTATAAAGAAATTTAATTTTTTTCAATAAAAAATTTTTATGTTTTTTCCTAAAAAAAAATTTTATGTTTTTTTCCTGAAAAAAAAAAATTATATCTTTTTTTTATTAAAAGATATTTGAAATTTTTCTATAACAAATTAAATGGTTTTTCTATAATATTTTCAAAATATATTTCTTCTGTACAAGATTTTATATTATTTCTTTAAAAATTTTATATTATTTAAAAAGATTAGGAAATTTTTCTATAAAAAAAACTGATTTTGAAATGTTTCTACATAAAATTGTTTTGGAATTTTTTATAAAAAATTGGTTTCGAAATATGTTTGAAATAGAAAAATTACCAAAGTACTTTTTATAGCAAAATTGCCGAAGGTATTCGTTATAGAAAAAAATTTTGTGGAATAATTGTTTAAAGAATTATATAAAAAAAATTTTAATCATTTATTTATATAAGTATTGGTACTTTGGTACAAAATAATTCCTTTATAGAAAAGTGCCAAGAAAACTGCAAAAAATTGCAAATGCAAAAATCAATTTTTATAGAAAAACTGCCAAAGCAATTTTTTATAGAAAAACTGCAAAGAGCTGTTACTTAAAAAGATATGCCAAATGTAGAAAAAAAATTGTTGTGCTAATTTTTCTATAAAAAATTGATTTTTCAATAAACAAATTGTTTTTCAAATTTTGCTATAAAAAATTGCCTTGAAGTTTTTTTATAAAAAATTACTTTCCGATAAAAGTTGAGTTTGTCAATTATTCTATAAATTTTTTTTTATATATATAGATTGGTAATTTTTCTGTAAACGTTGACTGTTTTGCAAAAAAAATAAATTACCAATAGACTACTGTGATATTTTTTTTTATTTTTTTTTACAAAAATTTTTAAAAAATTGGATTTTTTTTAAATTACTTTGGCAATATTTATATAAAAAATAATCTTTGGCAATTTTTTTTATAAAAAATAAGCTTTGACAATTTGACTATAAAACATAAGCTTAGGCAATTTTTCTATAAGAATAAGTTTTGGCAATTTTTCTATAAAAAATAAGCATTGGTAATAAAAAAAAATATTTTTTGTATCAAAAATAAATTGTGAATTTTTCTATTAAAAATAAATTTGGCAATTTTTCTATAAAAATTAAAAACTATTTCTTTCTATTTATTTTATTATCTATTTTCTTTTTATTAACAATACATTTAAAATTTTTTTCCATAAAAAGCTGTGGCAATATTTCCATAAAAAATGCTTCTAGAATATTTTCTAATCTTTATTTTTTGTTTTCCAAACACTGTGTTTGTTTTATTGGTAGAGTTACTGCCAATGTTGTTTGTGCCGTTGCCTTTGTCCTTGTTATAGCTGTAGCAGCAGGACCATACATACATTGCCATAAACTTAGAAATCAATTTGTCTTTTTATGAAGCCTTAAACCATTTTTACCACTTTGACTTTATGGACCTCAAACTTAGTTATTTACGTGGCGATGCGTTACATTTTACCCCCCAAAAACGACAAAGAGACAGACCGACGGACCGACAGAGAAAGCCACACGTACGAAGACGCACAACATAATGAATGTATCTGCAGAGAGTGAAGAACAACAACATAAAATCTCGGAGTGTGCGAGTGCGTGTGTATGCATCTGTATCCATTCTCTCGACTCAAAATCAAGGCTGCCTCAGTGAAGGTTTTAAGGATGCTAGACGGCTGTGCATGTCTGTAAACATGTACGACGATGACGATGACGACGACGAGCATGATATGGTGTATTGCCCAAAATGTGTGAAGTTTATTAATGCGTAACGACACCCAACACATTGTGTATGACATACACACACACACACACACACACATCCCTTGCAGAGGATTGCTGCCTTCATCCTTCCGTCTCTCATCTATGTGCGGGATATCAACATGAGCCGACGAAGCTCAACTCAACAACTTTACTACAAATAAGTAATGGTGTTAAATACATATTTAGTTTATCTGCTATAGTGTTGTTGGTTAAGGTTAACTAACTAAATAAAAACTTTGTTTTCATGGGCTGAGGAAAGTTCCAGCACTGACTGAGGTCCTTTGAGGGTGAGCGGGTGAGGTGAGGTCTGTCGACCGGTCGTTCGGTTATCTGCCTGTGAATCAGAGTTTATTTATGTACTCCAAAAACTTATGTCTGACCATTTATCTCTATAGAAATAATAATGGTAAATGTGTGTATGTATAATGCTGTGGTTCATTTAAATCCTAATTTCGTGAACTCACTTGTTATAAGGATTTATTTCTTAATGTACTCGGATTAATGTATTTATGTGCATAAAAGGGTGACAGTTCTTTTTTTTTTAAATTAAGAATTTTGTGGAAACATTATTTTTAGATCATAAAACGAGACGCCAGTAAAAATATCACAATTAACATATATTTAACATAGTTTCCGAAAAAGCTCATGGAGCGTATAAGAATTATTAATAGGAAGAGAAAAGAATAGTATAAATCATACGCAATGTGGGACGGAATGTATTTTTTTAAAATGACAAAATTCCTACTCAATAATAGGCAAGAAAAAATATAACAAATTTAATTTTAAAAATTTCGTTCAAAAGTAGTGACGAATCATTTTTTTCTTGGTGTTCATATGGGTGTCTCTAAAGAAAATTTTTAACTTGGGAATTTTAATTCAACTCAGGTTTATATATGGGGGATTTCATGTCAGGTGAGTGAATTTTTAAAAGCGATGTCTTCTTATCGGGTTGAAGCTTTTACCAATTATTCATCGATTTTCTTCAGAATGGTTTCATTTTATTCATGACCGATTAGACTTTGCGATAAAATAATAAAAATATAATAAATGTGAATGTTTCGATGTTTTAAGAGGTTTTAATTAAAAAATATTGAAGTTTTCTCAAATCAATCTTTGAAACCGCTGAAGGGATGAACAATTATATTAGACGAAGATAAAGGCTTCTCTAGTTATGATAAATTATGTGGTTCAAACTCTAGTCCCATCCAACTAATAGACCACCATAAACCTCAAACCCACCATAAAATAAAAAAATATATGTTTCTACAAAGATCGAAAACAAGTTTCAATTTCGAAAAAAAAATATTTTTCTGTATTTTTTTAAGATTGAAGAAAAAATATCGGATAAACTTGGAGCAAAATTTTCTAAATACAATAGGTGATTAGTTATATGGATGGGAAAACAGGGCCGTTTGTCCTGTCAAAATGCAACACCATGCAACTCGGCAGTCCTTACCCGATCTCTTTGAAATTTTGTGTCATAACTACTATCCAAAAGGACTAAACTTGGTGCAAGTTTCATTCTGATCAGAAGACATCGGTTTTAAAAATTGCCTCACTTGACATGAATTTAACTAGCTTCCGTAAAATCTCATGGTGCGTATAAGTATTATTAATAGGAACCGAAAATATAATACAAATCACACGCAATTTTCTATAAAAATTGTCTACAATTTTTTTTTATAATAATTTTTGTCTTCACAATTTTTTTTATAATAATTTTTGTCTTCACAATTTTTCTATAAAAATTTCTGTCTTCACAATTTTTCTATAAAAATTTTTGTCTTCACAATTTTACTATAAAAATTTCTGTCTTCACAATTTTTCTATAAAAATGTCTGTCTTCACAATTTTACTATAAAAATTTCTGTCTTCACAATTTTTCTATAAAAATTTCTGTCCGCACAATTTTTCCATAAAAATTTCTGTCTTCACAATTTTTCTATTAAAATTTCTGTCTTCACAATTTTTTTTATAAAAATGTGTATTTACAATTTTTTTTATAAAAATTTCTGTCTTCACAATTTTACTATAAAAATTTCTGTCCACAATTTTTCTATAAAAATTTCTGTCTTCACAATTTTTCTATAAAAATTTCTGTCCACAATTTTTCTATTAAAATTTCTGTCCACAATTTTTTTTATAAAAATGTCTGTATTTACATTTTTTTATAATAATTTTTGTCTTCACAATTTTTTTTATAATAATTTTTGTCTTCACAATTTTTCTATAAAAATATCTGTCTTCACAATTTTTCTATAAAAATTTCTGTCTTCACAATTTTTCTATAAACATTTTTGTCTTCACAATTTTTCTATAAACATTTTTGTCTTCACAATTTTTCTATAAAAATTTCTGTCTTCACAATTTTTCTATTAAATTTTCTGTATTCACAATTTTTTTTATAAAAATTTCTGTCTTCACAATTTTTCTTTAAAAATTTCTGTCTTCACAATTTTTCTATTAAAATTTCTGTCTTCACAATTTTACTATACAAATTTCTGTCTTCACAATTTTTCTATAAAAAATTCTGTCCACACAATTTTTCCATAAAAATTTCTGTCTTCACAATTTTTTTATTAAAATTTCTGTCTTCACAATTTTTTTTATAAAAATGTCTGTCTACAAATTTCTATAAAAATTTCTGTCTTCACAAATTTCTATAAAAATTTCTGTCCACACTTTTTCTATAAAAATTTCTGTCTACAATTTTTCCATAAAAATTTCTGCACAATTTTTTCATAAAAATTTCTGTCTTCACAATTTTTCTATAAAAATTTCTGTCTTCACAATTTTTCTATAAAAATTTCTGTCCACACAATTTTTCCATAAACATTTCTGTCTTCACAATTTTTCTATAAAAATGTCTGTCTTCACAATTTTTCTATAAATATTTCTGTTTTCACAATTTTTCTATAAAAATGTCTGTCCACAATTTTTCTATAAAAATTTCTGTCTTCACAATTTTTCTATAAAAATTTCTGTCTACAATTTTTCCATAAAAATTTCTGTCCACACAATTTTTCCATAAAAATTTCTGTCCACAATTTTTCCATAAAAATTTCTGTCTTCACAATTTTTCTATAAAAATTTCGGTCTTCACAATTTTTCTATAAAAATTTCGGTCTTCACAATTTTTCTATAAAAATTTCGGTCTTCACAATTCTTCTATAAAAATTTCTGTCTTCACAATTTTTTTATAAAAATGTCTGTCTTCACAATTTTTCTTTAAAAACTTCTGTCTTCACAATTTTTCTTTAAAAATTTCTGTCCACAATTTTTCTACAAAAATGTCTGTCTTCACAAATTTCTATAAAAATTTCTGTCTTCACAATTTTTCTATAAAAATTTCTGTCTTCACAATTTTTCTATAAAAATTTTTGTCTACAATTTTTCCATAAAAATTTCTGTCTTCACAATTTTTCTATAAAAATTTCTGTCCACAATTTTTCCATAAAAATTTCTGTCCACAATTTTTCTATAAAAATTTCTATCTTCACAATTTTTCTATAAATATTTCTGTTTTCACAATTTTTCTATAAAAATTTCTGTCCACAATTTTTTTATAAAAATTTGTGTCTTCACAATTTTTCTATAAAAATTTCTGTACAATTTTTCCATAAAAATTTCTGTCCACAATTTTTCTATAAAAATGTCTGTCTTCACAATTTTTCTATAAATATTTCTGTTTTCACAATTTTTCTATAAAAATTTCTGTCCACAATATTTCTATTAAAATTTCTGTCTACAATTTTTCCATAAAAATTTCTGTCCACACAATTTATCCATAAAAATTTCTGTCCACAATTTTTCCATAAAAATTTCTGTCTTCATGTGTGCTAAAACATGTCTTCACAATTTTTCTATAAAAATTTCTGTCTTCACAATTTTTTTATAAAAATTTCTGTCTTCACAAATTTCTATAAAAATTTCTGCACAATTTTTCTATAAAAATTTCTGTCTTCACAATTTTTCTATAAAAATGTCTGTCTTCACAATTTTAAAATTGACAAAAGAAATGTTTATAGAAAAATTGACAAAGAAATGTTTTATAGAAATATAGCCAAAACTAATGTATTATAGAAAAATTACCAAGGTCAATTTATTATAGAATTCTTATATAAAAATTAACAAAAACAATTTTTATTGATAAACCCCCAAAAGCGTTATTATTTTGCAGGAAAATTGCAAAACGCAAATAAATAATGCTTTTGGGGAAAAATTTTATAGAAAGCATTTTTTATAGAAAAATTGTCAAAGCAATTTTTTTTAGAAAAATTGCCAAAGCAATTTATTTAGAAAAATTGCCAAAGCAATTTTTTACAAAAAAAAAACAAACAAGCAATTTTTTATTGAAAAATTGCCTAAAGCAATTTTTTATTTTAATATAGAAAAATTGCTTTCGGAGAAATATAGAAAAATTGCAAAAAACATTTTTTTTAGAAAAAAAGTGTAAAAGCAATTTTTTATTGAATAATTTATAAGCACTTTTTATTGAAAAATTTCAAAATAATTTTTATATAAAAATTTACAAAATCAATTTTTTATTTAAAAACTCCAAAAGGTAATGTTTTACGAAAAATTTTGAAATTTTATAGAAAAATTGCGAAAAGTAATTTTTTATAGAAAAAAAGTGTAACGGCTTTTTTTATTTTTTATTGAATTTGTAAGCACTTTTTATTGAAAAATTGTCAGAACAATTTTTATATAAGAATTGGCAAAAGCAAATTCCCAAAGGTATTTTTTACAGAAAAATTTCAAAAATATTTTTTTTTATAAAATTGCTGAATCATTTTTTATAGGAAATATCCAAACCAATATTAATATAAAAAGCAATTTTTATAAAAAAAAATGGGCCAAAGCAATTTTTTATTGTTAAAAAGGCCAAAAAAATTATTGAAAAACTAATTTGTTTTATACAAAACAATTGTATAGAAAAATTTCAAAGCCTTTTTTGCTGAAAGAATTCAATATTTAACAGAAGAAATGCACCTTCAATTTTTTACAGAAAAAAATGCAAAAACAATTTTTAATAGAAAAAATACGAAAACATTTTACAGCTAAATTGCTAAAATAATTTGTAAACAAAAAAAAAATGTACACAAAAGCCATTTTTATAAAAAAATTTGCAAAACCAGTTGTTATATAAAAATTTGGCAAGATTTTTTTTATTGAAAAACTGCAAAAAATTGCGTATAGAAAAATTGGCAAACTAATTTTTTTGTATATAAATTTGCAAAAGCAATTTTTATAGAAGTATTGACAAAAGAAATTTGTATAGAAGAATGTCAAAAAAAAATATTATAGAATAATTATCAAAAGTAATTGTAGCAACAATGACAAAATATGTTTTTATTAAAAAATTTACAAAATATTTTTTATACAAAATCTTTTTATTGGAAAATTGCCAAAGAAAAATTTTGACATTAATGTTTTATGTAGAAAAAGTAGTCTGTTGGCAGACGAAGTCCAATAAGTAATTGAGAAGAAAATTATTTTTCAGTGTAATGCTTTTTAGTACCTATAGCCCAGAGAAAAGTGGGCGTTATTGGCACGCTCGGGATTCCTAAGTCGGTTTACCCCAGTGAACTTTCTTACTTGTTTTAATACAAAATTGCCTAGATAATTTTTAGGAGAAATTTTCAAATCATTTTTTTTTTTATAGAAAAATTGGCTAAAGAAATTGTTTATAGATAAATTGGTAATACCAAACTTTTATAGAAAAATTGCCAAAGGCATTTTTTTAGAAAAATGTTAAAGCGATTTTTTAATATAGAAATTATTTATATAGAAAATTTTTAAGAAAAATTTTCAAAATATTTTTTAATTTTTATTGAAAATTATTATTTTATACTTATTGGAGAATAACTAAATTTGCACTGGAAAACGGTCGAAATTTTAATTTCTAATTGTTTTAATTTATTTTTTCAAAAAAGAAGAAATGCTTTTCCCAAAGATTAAAACATAACTCGATTTAAAATTGCCCAATTTTGGTTTACAAAGATTATAAAAATATACACATTACGAGTATAATTGAAACCAGTTTTAATAAAATTATGTTTTTTCTTTATTTTCAGGTGAGTGTGCATACAAATCTCTGATTTTTCACCAGAAATTGTTTACGAAATTCAAGTTAAGGTTTAGTATGAAAAATTCGTCGTGTGTCCAAAAAAAAAAACATATGGAGCGTAGAAGTATTGTTAATATGAAAAATTTATTAAAATAAGCCATACGCCATGTGGGACAATCTACAAATTTGTACGAAAAACCGTCTCATTTTGCACAATATGAAAAGAGTATTAATATAGATCATTCGCCATATGACACAATCAATAATTTTGCACAAATTCTGCACTATGCACGATTTTTATGTCTTAGCAGTTTTTTGGGTTCTTTAATGGTGAATTCGATTGTGAAAAAAATGTTGCCCCGTCGACGCGAAATTCGGAGAAATATTTGCCCTTTTTAGGTGTAACTGATGTAGTCCCCCGAATCAAACTTATGATGATTTCGATGCGAAATTCTGAAAAATATTTGCCCTCTTCAGGTGGAACTGATGTAGTCCCCCGAATTAAACTTAGCTCATATTTCAAAATTAAAGTCCAGTTTTCGGCAAAAGGGTAACAAAAATTTTGCACTTTTTTTGGGCAGAAAAGAAATCACCATTAGTTCCTATTTCAAAATTCCAAAATTTATAAAAGTCCTGTTTTTGGGAAAAGAGCAACGAATATGATGCACTTTTTTGTAGAAATTTATGGCGGTTTCATAAATTTCATTCTTAGGTGTGAAATATGTATTGCAAAGTTTTTCACCTCAAAGTGATTAATTGCTTTTGATATATGTGTTCTATTAATTTCCAATCCTGGGACAAACAATAAATCGAAACTTAGCAATACATATTTCATATCAAAGAATGAAGTTTAGAGGACCCTATACCAAAGATTTGTCTTAAAGGATGGGACTCTCTAACGCACCCTGTTATCCCGAAAATCCTCTCCAAAAATGATAATATAGAGGCATAGCAATCGTGAACATTTTAGACAGTATTTTCGACAGAAGTGGTCCTTGTACAAAACTATATACAGTCTCACATGGCGTATTATTTATATTAATTCAGCTTTTGATATCAATCATATTTATAATATCCCTATGGCTTTCTTTTGCAAAGTTTTACAATTCAAAGTCAGAGACTTTTTATAGACTGGTTTCTATGTAATTAGAATCTTGAGACAAACAATCAATGAATTTGAAGGGGAAAATTTTGCAATACATATTCCCTATCAAAGAATAAAATTTAGAGGGCCATATATGAAAGATTTTTCTTATTGGAAGCGAAGCTCTAAAGCGCCCCTAAAAACCCCTCTCCAAAATGATGGTATATAAAAATGCATAAAAATTCTGCATATTTTTAAGCAGTATCTCAATAGAAATATCCCTCGTACATTCGTTGTTTCTTATTACCAATACTTATACGCCACACTGCTTTTTTGGAATACTTAAAATAAAATTATACACAGACTTACATGACGTATGATTTATATTAATTCAGCTTTTGATATCAATCATATTTATAATGTCCCTTTGGCCTTTCATTGCACAGTTTTACAATTCAAAGTCAGAGACTTTTTATAGACTGTTTTCTGTGTAATTAAGATCATAAGACAAGCAATCAATGAATTTGAAGGGGAAAACTTTGCCATACACATTTCCTATCACAGAAAAAAATGTAGAGGGTCATATATGAAAGATTTTTCTTAACGGAAGCGAAACTCTAAAGCGCCCCTTTATCCCTAAAAAATCCTCTCCAAAATGATGGTATATAAAAATGCAAAAAAATATGTGGATATTTTTAAGCAGTATCTCAACTGAAATATCCCTCGTACAATATTTTAGACAGTCCCACATGGCGTATGATGTATTTTAATTCGTTGTTTCTTATTAACAATACTTATACGCCCCATTGCTTTTTTGGAATACTTAAAATAATACGTTTTGGAACAGAATTCGAAACAAATGTGAATTTTAAAAAAATTATCACCTATCAAAAGTCATCCAAACCGAGGATATTTTTAGTTGGCATAACCGACAATATTTGTCCTATAGACTTTTTATACTTTTACTGTGTAATTAAGATCATAAGACAGCAATCAATGAATTTGAAGGGGAAAATTTTGCAATACATATTTCCTATCAAAGAATAAAATTTAGAGGGCTATATATGAACGATTTTTCTTATTGGAAGCGAAGCTCTAAAGCGCCCCTATATCCCTAAAAACCCCTCTCCAAAATGATGGTATATAAAAATGCAAACAAATATGTGGATATTTTTAAGCAGTATCTCAACAGAAATATCCCTCGTACAATATTTTAGACAGTCTCACATGGCGTATGATGTATTTTAATTCGTTGTTTCTTATTAACAATACTTATACGGCCCATTGGTTTTTTTGAATACTTAAAATAATGCGTTTTGGAACAGAATTAGTTCGAAACAAATGTGAATTTTAAAAAAATTATCACCTATCAAAAGGCATCCAAACCGAAGATATTTTTAGTTGGCATAACCGACAATATTTGTCCTATAGACCTTTTTGTAGACTTTTCTCTTTTTATATACTATTTTCTGTGTAATTAAGATCATAAGACAAGCAATCAATGAATTTGAAGGGGAAAACTTTGCCATACACATTTCCTATCAAAGAATACAATTTAGAGGGCCATATATGAAAGATTTTTCTTATTGGAAGCAAAGCTCTAACGCGCCCTTTTATCCCTAAAAAATCCTCTCCAAAAATGAACATATAAAGGGTGTCCCAAGAAGAACGCAATTTTTAAATCTCGCAACATTCGAAGTGTCATTGTTTGACATTTGAATAATTGTTAATGTTTGTTAGTAGAAGGTACGAGGTTAGTAAAAATGGAGAAGGACAGCGAAGGGAGTTTGTTAATTGGGTATTGGAGAGACAACATGAAAATGCTGATTTTGCCGATAAAATCATCTTCAGTGACGAGGCCCATTTTCATCTTGATGGCTTCGTCAATAGGCAGAATTGTCGCATTTGGGGTGCGGAAAATCCTCGAGTGATTCACGAGAAGCAAATGCATCCTCAACGTGTCACTGTGTGGTGTGGTTTTTGGGCTGGAGGAATCATTGGACCTTTGAGGCAGGTCAAGCGCAAACAGTCAATGGTGTTCGGTATCGTGAAATGATAACCAGTTTTTTCTTGCCTAGAATTGAAGAAATGAATGTGGAGGGCATGTGGTTCCAACAAGACGGCGCCACATGTCATACAGCCAGAGAAACAATTCAATTGCTGCATCAGTAATTAAAAAATTGCGCTCTTCTTGGGACACCCAGTATAATAGGCATAGAAATCCAGTAATTTCTTAAAAGGTATCTCAACAGAATTGTACCTCGTACAATATTTTAGACAGTCTCACATGGCGTATGATATATTTTAATTCGTTGTTTCTTATTAACAATACTTATACGCCCCATTGCTTTTTTGGAATACTTAAAATAATGCAATCGTAAACATTTTAGACAGTATCTTTGACAGAAGTGGACCTCGTACAAAATTATACACAGTCTCACATGGCGTATGATTTATATTAATTAAGATTTTGATATCAAAAATATTTATAATATTCCTGTGACCTTTTAATGCAAAGTTTTCCGACTTTTATATACTGGTTTCTATGTAATTAGGATCTTGAGACAAACTATCAATGAATTTGAAGGGGAAATTTTTGCAATACATATTTCCTATCAATGAATAAAATTTAGAGGGCCATATATGAAAGATTTTTCTTATTGGAAGCGAAACCCTAAAGCGCCCCTTATCCCTAAAAAATCCTCTCCAAAAATGAGCATATATAAAAAGGCATAAAAATCCTGGACATTTTTAGGCGGTATCTCAACAGAATTCTGCCCCGTACAAAATTATAGGCAGTCTCACATGGCGTATGATGTATATTAATTCTTTTTTCTTATTAATAATACTTATACGCCCCATTGGTTTTTTAGAATACTTAATATAATGCAATCGTAAACATTTTAGACAGTATCTTTGACAGAAGTGGACCTCGTACAAAATTATACACAGTCTCACATGGGGTATGATTTATAGTAATACAGCTTTTGATATCAAGCTTATTTATAATATCCCTTTGGCCTTTCATTGCAAAGTTCAAAGTCAAAGTCATAGACTTTTTATACACTGGTTTCTATTTAATTAGGATCTTGAGACAAACTATCAATGAATTTGAAGGGGAAAATTACAATACATATTTCCTATCAAAGAATAAAATATATGAAAGTTTTTTCTTAACGGAAGCGAAACTCTAAAGCGCCCCTTTATGCCTAAAAAATCCACTCCAAAAATTAACATATATAATAGGCATAGAAATCCAGTAATTTCTTAAACGGTATCTCAACAGAATTGTGCCTCGTACAATATTTTAGACAGTCTCACATGGCGTATGATGTATATTAATTCTTTTTTCTTATTAACAATACTTATACGCCCCATTGCTTTTTTGGAATACTTAAAATAATACGTTTTGGAACAGAAGGTGTTCAAACAAATATGAATTTAAAAAAAAAAAATTATCACCTATTAAAGGGCAACGCAATCGAGGATATTTTTAGGAGGTACCTGCTACAAAAATATTTGTCCTAAAAGATTCCCACCAGAAGCTCGGGTCTGTCGCTGCAAACATTTAGCCATATGGTCTTTTTAACCCAGCCTTTCCCTGGACCGTAAAATTAGAATATAAATGTACTTTGTATTGTAATTCATATAAATAAATAAATATTTCTCCTATCAAATTATAGACAGTTTCATGTCGTATGAGTTATATAAATCCATATTTTCATATTAAAAATACTTATACGCTCCATGGGGTTTTTAATACAATTCTAATTTTGAGACACTCTAAATAAATTCGCAAATGCTTAATTTTCTTCGCTTTATGATATATTGGCGGAATACGGTATATCCCATGATATATTGGCTGGATTCTGTATATCCTTACTCCACTATTGTTATTCTCCTCAGACTTTCTTCTCTTAGATAATACAGCTTAATCATTGAGATTATTAATGATGTCGTGATTCATTAATGGAAATCACTGCCCTCACGGAAGTGGTTGGGGGGTTGGGTTCTGGGGTTGGAGTTTATTTAGTGTGAAAATAAATTGGCTTTCCCTTTTGTGGTCATCCTTTTGTAGCAAATACATATGTAAACATGCATATATCCTTAAAGCAGGAGCATAAAGAGAAATAAAAGTACCAAGAGTTTAATTGCCAAATAAGCCATTAATCAAGATCCGGTGGAAAAGAGGGAGATTAATACTCATGACTAGAGCCAGAAAAAAGCAATTATGCTAAAGCGTTTGAATGAATTTAAGATTTCCTTATTGATGCTCCTCAAAATAAGGTCATTACTCTAAACAAGGAAATTCTAAACTCTCCTTCGCGTTTAGATATTATAATTTTTTAAGGAAAAGTAAGATATCTACAATTTCTGGAAGTAAGCCAGATTACTTCCATGCCTATTTTAAATTTAAATAACTTTTAATAAATTTAAATAACTTTAAATAAATATAAATAATTTTAAATAAATTTAAACAACTTTAAAAAAATTTAAATAACTTTAAATAACTTTAAATAAATTTAAACAACTTTAAATAAATTTAAATAACTTTAAATAAATTTAAATAACTTTAAATAACTTTAAATAAATTAAAAAAATTTAATAAACTTAAATAAATTTAAATAAACATAAGTAAATGTAAAATTTCCTCCCCCAACTCTCAAGGACATAACAGGCAGCCACACGGAAATTGTCTTAAATTACTTTTTATATTTTATTTATTCGCCTTGTTCGTTTTTTTCTTATGTGTTCGCCTTAATGCGTATTAAGCCCTCATAAAATGAGAACAAACTCTTATTACGGATTTAAATGATTACCCTCTGGGGTGGGGGGCAAATGGAGATGGAGTGGTTGGTTGGTTGGCTTCCACCCCATTCTTGAAAAATAACACTTGGAATTTTTAGCATTTTTTTTTCGTGCAACCCATTTTTTCGCCAAAACGGAAGAAATGCCAGGAATTTTTTTTACGACACCAAGAATAAAATCCTTTAAGCACCTTAGCATACATAGGAGGTAAAAACAATAGAGTGTGGATTTAGGAAGGCGATATGATAAGTTTGGGGACATATCAATTTTTATAGCAAATGCTACAATTTATAATAGTGATTGATGTATTTTATAGCAATAATTAAATTGTCATATTTTGTTTATTTTTTAATAGTTTTATGCAAAAATGTATTTGCATATATTTATTTTTTGAAACTATTTTAAAAATTTTCCAATAATACAGATTACTTTCTTAAGACCACAATTTTATACTGAAACCAACTTATTAGACGTTCTTCGTATCAACGTATTTATGTACCCAAATCAAATATATTAAGGAGAGTCGAAAAAATCGTAGCTGCGATTATTTTTTATTTGTAAAAAAAAATTTAACACATTGTAGGAGTGACCTATGATTCTATATATCGTTACCTTAATTTGAAAGAGTGTAACCGACAGTTTTTCAAAATCGCATTTAAAAAAATTCGATGCATCGCAGGAGTTACATATGATTCTATATATTGTTACCTTAATTCTGAAAGACTGCAATATGGATGCTCTTCGATAGGTGTTAATTTTTTTAAATCCCCTTTTTTGAACTCCTTCTGCTCTAAAATGCATTATTTTTAGTATTCTCTAAAACCAATGGGGCGTATAAGTATTGTTAATAAGAAATAACGAATTAAAATACATCATACGCACTGTGAGACTGCCTATAATAATGCACGAGGAACACCCAGCAAAATTTCTCATTACCAAATAATCCGAAGAGTATGCAAAGTTCGATAATGGTAAGTACTTATTATTTAGCCACTTTTCTCATTATTTTAACATGGGGATGTCATTGGAGGGAAGTACTTCCCAAAAGCATACAATAAAGTAGCATAGTAAGTACTTATTTGTAGCATAGGCATACCACATAAATATGTGCTTATGTTTTCACGATTTTAAGTACTTGAATAATGCATTACCAATAAGTTACAAAGTACGTAGTAGATATGGTAGATATGTAGAGATGGCCATTGAAAGTAATTTTGTGCATATTGTCGCGCATATTTCGAATTTCTGAACCCAAACCACCATGTGAAAAATTCTTCAATGGTCCAACATCATACGATATACGTAAATATTTTTGGTATTTTCCTTCAATTTCCTCGTATTTTTGGAAAACTTGTTGAAAATAAATAAATCATCTACAATAACCCACATATAGCCAAAATAGCATTATACTAAAATTTGACAAAAATTATTTTGATAAAAAAATCACTTATTTCTGTTATTATTGGTAAGTCATTATTAATAAGCCGAAAGTAATTCAGCGAATATTGAGATGTCATTATTTGGTAATGCAGGGAATAATGACAGGTACTTACCAAGATTTTGCTGGGCATTTCTACTAAGATACTACCTAAAAATGTCTACGATTTCTATGTCTTCTTATAAATGATAATTTTTAGAGATGATTTTTTTAGGGATTAGGGGCGATTTAGAGGTTCGAGTCCTATAAGAAAAATCTCGCATTTAGGCTCCTATAAATTTTATACTCAGATAGGAAATATGCATTGCGAAGTTTTCACTTCCATTCATTGATTATTTGTCTCAAGATCTGAGTTGGTCTTAAAAAATCAATGAGTTCATCGGAAAGCATTTCTATAGAAGACCATATGGACCGTATAAGTGTTGTTGAAAGCTATGAAAAGATGAATTAATATGAATCATACGCCCTGTGAGACTGCCTATAATGCACGAGAAACATTTCTACTAAGATACTACCTAAAAATGTCTACGATTTCTATGTCTTCTTATAAATTATAATTTTTAGAGATGATTTTTTTTAGGGATTAGGGGAGATTTAGAGCTTCGAGTCCTATAAGAAAAATCTTGAATTCAAATTAAAATACATCATACGCCCTGTGAGACTGCCTATAATAATGCACGAGGAACATTTCTACTAAGATACTACCTAAAAATGTCTACGATTTCTATGTCTTCTTATAAATGATAATTTTTAGAGATGATTTTTTTAGGGATAAGGGGCGCTTTAGAGGTTCGAGTCCTATAAGAAAAATCTTGCATTTAGGCTCCTATAAATTTTATATTCAGATAGGAAATATGCATTGCGAAGTTTTAACTTACATTCATTGCGTTTCATTTGTCTCAAGATCTGAGTTGGTTTTAAAAATCAATGAGTTCATCGGAAAGCATTTCAATAAAAGACCATATGGAACGTATAAGTATTGTTGAAAGCTATGAAAAGATGACTTAATATGAATCATACGCCATGTGAGACAGTCCATAATTTGTACGGGGAACATTTCTGTTGAGATACCGCCTAAAAATGTCCACGATATCTATGCCGTTACATATATGATAATTTTTAAAGAGGAATTTTAGGGACAACGTGTCGCGTCTTTTAAGGACAGACATTCACATAAGGCCCTCTAAATTTAATTCTTTGATAGGAAATATGTGCTGCGACATTTTCCCCTTTAAATTTATTATTGTTTGTCTCAAGATCTGAATTACATAGAAATCACAGTCTATAAAAAAGTCAATGACTTTGAATCGGAAGATTTTGCAATACATATTCCCTACCTGAGAATGAAATGTAAATGGCCCTTGAGAGTATAAGCGAGTTTTAATATGAAAAGACGAATTAATATAAATCATACGACAGTATTCAATTTAGTGCAAGAAATAGTTTTATCCACGTTATCGCCTCAAACTGTCCAAGGTTTCGATGTCATTTGATATATAATAATTGTACATATATAAAAGTTTTTTTAGGGATAACGCAACGAGTTATTCAAGTAAATATTTGCTAAACTTTCCTCTAAATTTCATTCCCTGTATGAATACTATGATTCCATTACAAATTATTGAACTGTTTGCCTCGAGATCTGAATGACCTAGAAAAAACAGTCTATAAAGAAGTCAAGGACTTTGAATTGGAAAACTTTTCAATAGAAGACCATATGGACCGTATAAGTATTGTTAATATGAAAAGATGAATTAATATGAATCATACGTCATGTGAGACAGTCCAAATTTGTACGAGGACACCGCCTAAAAATGACCACGATTTCTATGCCTTTTTCTATATGATCATTTTTAGAGAGGATTTTGCGAGGGAAACGGGCGGGTTAGATGGTCGCTTCCTTTAAGAAAAATATTTTATATAAAGTCCTCTAAATTTCATTCTTTAATAACAAATATCTATTGCGAAGTTTTCTCCTTCAAATTCATTGCTAGTTTGTCTCACCATCTTAATCTATAATTAAACTATTATTGCCGAAAAATACCAACATTTCAAAAAAAGATTTTTTAAATCGGGCCATAACTTAAGAAGTTATGACCAAAAACCGGATACACAGAATGATATCTTAACGATCTTTTAAAAGTCGACAACTTTTGAACGAGTTATCGAAAAAATCTCAAAAAATTCCACAAAGCGTTTCTTCAGGTGTACTACAAAATATAAAAAAAATGGGAAAAATCAAAACAGAAATTTTTTAAAATAAAATAATAACTTTACAATAAAAAAATTTTGATTTGATTTTATGAAATTATATCCCTCAATCTACAAACAAATGTTTAGATTTTGGACACAAAAAAAAAGTTGTTGCATAGTGTTATGTAATTAAATGAATGGAAATGTCTGCATATTTATCTTTTCGTCGTAATTATTATTATTAACAAATTGTCCATTACTTAACAATTATGTGTTCAACGACAAGTTTTTATTGTTTCATCTCATTCTAAGACCAGAATATAATAAGCATAAGTGAAAATTTACTTTTATTATTTCATCCTCAAAATTTTAAATATATAACAGTTTTCTCTTCGAACCACCTTAATGTAAATACATATACCTGTTGTAATGTAATAGTACACCCTCTTTCTTTCTCTCTCTCTCTCCCAACTACACACCAAAATATGTTAATGTGTGTGAGGCACCGTGTTTCGAGATCGTTGACTCGGCAAAAAAAAACTCATACACACACACACACCGAAAACCAGCCTTCATAATTAAGCAAATAAGCCGTCAAACACAGCAACGGTTGAAGGTATAAGGAGGATTGTAAGGATTTCAACGGTAGAAACAACAAAAAGAACATTTATAGGAATAATAACAATAAAAACTGTGTTTACACCTTAAAAACGCACGAATGGTAATTGGGGGTGGGGCGCCGTGGTTTTACGAGTATTAAACCCGCAGGCTAATAAAAGGATTTCTTGTCCATGAGAAGTAAATATACAGGGAGAGGCAAAAGAAAGTTTGCAAAGTTGATTGAAATCACAGAGTTGATTATATATTATAGAATTGACCATAAATATCGATGGTTGAATGTAGAAAGGACATTTTTCACATGTATTTCCATTGCTTTAGAAGCGTATGAAAAACTTGACCAGAATGAATTAAAAATCGATGAGTCATTTAAAGGACGATGACTTCTGATTAGTGGCCATTGCCCGGATTAACTGTCGTTGAGTTTATTAAAGGCCGATGGAGCAAATTGTCTGGAAAAAATAATTTAAAAATAAATATTCTATAAGTGTGTAATTTTTAGGAATTTTTTTTAGAAAATTTTAATTTTGAAATAATTTTTTTTTTTTTAAAAAAAAACAGAATATTCGTTAAGAATACATTTTCAACAAAATTTTAAAAAATACAATATTGACAAAATTTTCTATAAAAATTCTACTTTGAAGATAGAAAAATGTAATTGTCAACAAAATTTTTTAGAAAGTCATTCTGACGAATTTTTTAAAAAAAGTCATTTAAGGACAATGACTGCTGATTAGTGGCCACTACCCGGATTAACTGTCGTTGACTTTATTAAAGGCCGATGAAACAAATTTTCTCGGAAAATTAAATTTAAAAACTAATTTTCTAGAAAAATGCAACTTTAAGGAACTTTTTTTTTAAAAAAAATTCAATTTTGACATTTTTTTTAAATTAAATTTTTATAAAAAAAGGTATTTTTAACAAAATTTTTAGAAAATTCAATTTTGACGAAATTTTCTAGCAAAATGCAGTGTTAAAGATAAAGATGCAATTATCAAGATAATTTTTTTCGAAATATTCAATTTTGACGAATTTTTTAAAAATAGTCATTTAAAGGACAATGACCCCAGATTAGTGGACACTGCCCGTATTAAATTTCGTTGACTTTATTAAAGACCGGCTAAGCAAATTTTCAGGAAAAATTAAATTTAAAAAACAATTTTCTAGAAATATGCAATTTTAAGGATTTTTTTTAGAAAAATTTAATTTTGACATAATTTTTTTTGGAAAAGATTAAATTTTCACTAGAAATTTATTTTTAACAGAATTGCCAAAAATTGCAATTTTGACAAAGTTGTCTAAAAAATGCAATTTCGATGATATTTTTTATAAAAATGCAATTTAAAAAAAAAATTTACAAAAATTAAATATGTATTGACGAATTTTCTTAAAAATAGTCGTTTAAAGGACTTTGACTTTATTAAAGGCCGATCGATGAAGGAAATTTTCAGGAAAAATTTAATTTAAAAAAAGTATTTCTACAAATAGGCATATTTTGTATTTAAAAAACTAAATTTTTATTAAAAATGTATTTTTAACTAAATTTTCAAAAAAATCGATTTTCAAGAAATTTTTTGTGAAAATTTTCTGTGAAAATTTTAAAAAAAATTCAATTATTTGCAGAAAGTTTGTAGAAAAAATCTATTTTGACGAATTTTCTTATAAATAGTCGTTTAAAGAACGTGGCGCCTGATTAGTGGCCACTGTCCGGATTATATGTCGTTGACTTTATTAAAGGCAGATGTAGGAAATTTTTTGGAAAAAAAATTGTAATTATTTTTCTGGAAATATTTAATTTTATTTTTTTAGAAAAATTGAATTTTGACATATTTTTTTTTTAAAATACTAAATTTTCAAAAAAATGAATATTCACCAAATTTTTTCAAATTTTAACGAAATTTTCTATAAAAACGCAATTTTGAAGATATTTGTAGAAAATGTTATTGTCAACAACATTTAAAAATAAAAAAACAATTTTGGCGAAAATTTTCAAAAGGACTTGAAATTTCCTACAAAAATTTTCGAATTTTCTTATAAATAGTCGTTTAAAGAACGTGGTGCCTGATTAGTGGCCACTGTCCGGATTATATGTCGTTGACTTTATTAAAGGCAGATGTAGGAATTTTTTTGGAATAAAAAATTGTAATTATTTTTCTGGAAATATTTAATTTTATTTTTTTAGAAAAATTGAATTTTGACATATTTTTTTTAAAGGTTAAAGGAAATTTTCTGGAAAAATTAAAAAAAAATATTTCTACAATTATACAATTTTAAGAAATTTTTTTTTTGAAAATTTGAATTTGAACTTATTTTTTTCAAAAAACTAAATTTTCATTAACAATTTATTATTAACAACATTTTCAAAATATTACATTTTGACAAATTTTTCTAGAATAATGCAATTTTGAAGATTTTTTATAGAAACATGAAATTATCAACAAAATTTATTAGGAAAATTCAGTTTTGAGGAATTTTCGCAAAAAACGTCCTTTAAAGGGCGTGACCCTTGATTAGTGGCCACTGGCCGGATTAACTGTCGTTGACTTTAGCGAAGGCCATTAAAGGAGATTTCCTAGAAAATTTAAATTTAAAATTTTTTTTACATATTTTTTCTGGAAATATGTAATTTTAAGGATTTTTTTTTTAGGAAAATGTATATTTGACATATAATTTTTTTTAAACTAAATTTTCTTTTTAACAAATTTATCAAAACTGCTATTTTGCCGAAATTTTCTATAAAAATTCAATTATCAACAAAATTGTAATATTGACGAAACTTCTTCATTTTCTTAAATTGTCGACATAATTTTTTTTTTTTTTTTTTTGAAAACCAATTTTTCAAAATATTTTATTTCCAAGAAAATTTTCATTAAAAATTTATTTTTAACAAAATTTTCATTAAATTTATTTTTAACATAATTTTTAAAAATATAAATTTAATTTTTATATAAATTTAATTTTTGAAGAAATTTTATAGAAAAATGCAATTGACAACAAAATTTTTTAGAAAAATTAGTTTTTGACGAATTTTCTTAAAAATAGTCGTTTAAAGGACGATAGGAAAATGTATATTTGACATAAAATTTTTTTAAACTAAATTTTCTTTTTAACAAATTTATCAAAACTGCTAATTTGTCGAAATTTTCTATAAAAATGCAATTTCGAAGATATTTTTTAGAAAAATGCAATTATCAACAAAATTGTAATATTGTCGAATTTTCTTCATTTTCTTAAATTTCAGAATAATTTATTATCAACAAAATTTTCATTAAAAATTTGTTTTTAACAAAATTTTCAATACAATTTTTTTGAACATAGGAAAATGTATATTTGACATATAATTTTTTTTAAACTAAATTTTCTTTTTAACAAATTTATCAAAACTGCTATTTTGCCGAAATTTTCTATAAAAATGCAATTATCAACAAAATTGTAATATTGACGAATTTTCTTAATTTTCTTAAATTGTCGACATTATTTTTTTTTTTGAAAAACAAAATGTTCAAAATATTTTATTTTCAAGAAAATTTTCATTAAAAATTTATTTTCAAGAAAATTTTCATTAAAAATTTATTTTTAACAAAATTTTCATTAAATTTATTTTTAACATAATTTTTAAAAATATGCAGTTTTGACGAACTTTTTCTATAAATATCATTTTTGAAAAAACTTTATAGAAAAATGCAATTGACAACAAAATTTTTTAGAAAAATTAGATTTTGACGAATTTTCTTAAAAATAGTCGTTTAAAGGAATATAACCCCATATTATTGGCCTCTGCCCGGATTAACTGTCGTTAACTTTATTAAAGACCGATGAAGAAAATTTTCTGGAAAAATTTATTTAAAAAATATTATATACATACTCGTATATTCTATTTATATTCTATAAATATGTAATTTTAAGGAAATTTTTTTTTCTAATTTGAATTTTGACATAATTCAACAAAATTTCTTAGACAAATTCAATTTTGACGAATTTTTTTAAAAATGCCAATTTTGATAAACTTTTATATAATAAATCAATTTCTTTCAGATTTTTTATAAAAATTAAATTTTTGGATAAATTTCTAGGAAATTTTAAATAAACTTTGAATTTTTTTTATAAAATTGAAATTTCTACGAAATTTTCAATAAAATTGAAATTTCTACGAAATTTTCAATAAAATTGAAATTTCTACGAAATTTTCAATAAAATTGAAATTTCTATGAAATTTTCAATAAAATTGCAATTTCTATGATATTTTCAATAAAATTGAAATTTCTATGATATTTTCAATAAAATTGAAATTTCTATGAAATATTCAATAAAATTGCAATTTCTATGAAATTTTCAATAAAATTTAAATTTCTATGATATTTTCAATAACATTAAAATTTCTATGAAATTTTCAATAAATTGAAATTTTTAATGAAATTTAAATTTCTATGAAATTTTCAATCAAATTTCTATGAAATTTTCAATCAAATTTCTATGAAATTTTCGATAAAATTTAAATTTTTATAAAATCACATTTCGTCGAAATTTGCTAAAGCAGGGCGTAGTCCAGCAAAATGTGAGACAAAGTAATAAAATTAAAAAGGATATCTGAAGGGCAAATCCATTGGAAAAAATTGTTAAAGCTATACTCCAATATTTTTGTTTTGAAATTTCAAAAAAACATTGCTTAAAAAATTAAAGAATATTGTAAAACATGTTTAAAGGCTATGTTTTAGTTTTTTTTTTAATTGCACAAAATCGTTTAAAATTAATTAATTTTTTGGAAATTTTCAAAAGTTAAAACCCGTATTAAATTAGCAATTAAAATATTTAAATATAAAATTCACAAAAAGTAATAATATGTATATTTCTTAAATGGAAAGTCGCTACGGCCAACAGGGGAGCCGCGGCTCCCGGATTTGGAAGGCCTGCCTTTGTCGGTTAAGCCCACTGAAAGTGTCTTGCGTGTTTTTTTTTCTAAATTCCTTTTTTTAACTGGTTTTTACTATGTATTGTACCTATATCAAAAAATTTTTATCAAATGAAAAAGTATCTTTATCACTTTTTCATTTGATAAAAATGTTTTTGTATATTTTCTTCTGATACTCACTGTGTATTTGTTATTAAGTTATATTTGTGATGTGTATACATAAATGTGCAAATATACGTGAGTTAGCTTAATAATACACATAAATATATGCCAATTGTTGTATGTTTTAGGGCTTATTATATAGCATAATTTAATATTTAAATATATGCCCGCCCCATTTTTCCCACCCCATTTCCGGTTCATGATAATAACACCTGCTGTGTTTTCATTTTAATTTTTTTTCTGTTAACACGACACTACCAAGAAGACAAAAAAACAAACAAACACAGCAGATTTGAACAAAAGGATTCCGATTTGTGTTACGCGTGTGTGTGTTGGGTGTGGGTGGGTGCTACACATACCTCCCGCAATTGGTGAAGTTCTTTGAAAAATAAACGAATGAAAAAATATATTATTGTCGAAAACAAAATGCCTTATAAATGTTAATTTTTCCAACACCATCCCTCTCCATCCTTCACCCTTCCATCAACGCAACGTTTTATGCTCAATTTCATTTTTGTTTTTCACTTTCTCTGAAAGGATATGGAAAAAAGGATACTATTATGTTAAAATATAGGGGGAGAGGGGGGACTATGTATGTAATATGATTAGATTTTTTTTTTTCAAAAACTCTTTCAACAACATATTGAACAACAAACCCTGGGTTTGCTGGTGGTAAGTGATACACCCAAGGTGATCGGTCGGTTGTCGGTTGTGGTTTGGCTACAACTTTAAATGACTCCTTTGAGATTTCAATCAGGAGCATAGATGAGTTGCAAAGTGTTTGGTGCTTAGTGCTGCTGGAATAGAAGGATGAGTATGTTTTATGCATATCCCTGTGAGACAAATTTGATTGTGGTTTAGGTTTCCAACAAATATCCGGTTGAGGTGATTTTCAGAACCTGTGAAATATGGTTGGGAAAAGGGAAGTGATTGGGGCATTGTCAAAATGAAACATTTTCATGTTCACAATGCAAATAGTTTAGTTATTTTGAGTGATGTGAGAAAGTTTGGGACAAAAGTCTTTGAAATCAAAATCGTTTGTCTTAAATCGAAGGACAGATCGAGCCTTTTGGAGCTAAACTAGTAAAAAGTATGGAAAGTTCATGACTTAATGTGTTCGATGATCAGAACCTCATAAACCTCCACCATGTGTCGACTTCAATCGATACTGTAGTGGGAAAAATCGTCAAAAAGAAATGATATGTCAAGAAGTCAAGTCGGGTGGAACCTAATATATCACAAAATGAACGGTATTGTACTGTGGACGATTGCGGATGATAAGTGATCCATCACCAGTCAACAGATGAAGGTAGTCCTGAAAGCTCCGCTGATGCCTGAACATCTATCAAATACAACTACTGCAACAGAGTCTCTACAAGTCCTACTCCTTCTACTAACGATTGACATTGTGGCTAGAGATGTTGCAAAGAGACCGTCATTCAATCAATGTAGAGGTACAAGAACTTCGGCCACATGAGGATATCACATTGTAGTTATCTGGAGAGGAGCGAGTGGACTGTTGCCAACGTTGGACACCTTCGAACTTTACCTCTAATATACCTGCCAATGAAGAATGAGTACAGGAAGTATAAAGAAAGAGGCAATATAAAGTGTCTCTAGAAATCGAGTGGACTATATACCAACAGGGTACACCTTCGAGAGTAACTTTACCACTACACGCAAAGAAAGAATTCGTTCCTGCGAAACGAGCTAGACAACTACAATTTTCGTTTGCAGCAACTGAAATTTCGTTTGTTGTGACAGAAACTTATTATGCGTAAAGAAATGTTTGTTCTGACCAAAAGAAATTACCGTCCTCGTAAACGAGAATTGTAGCTGCCTACAATTTTTTCTTTGCGTGTAAGATATCTCCCAGAGAGAAAAGGTTTGACAAAATACCGTTAAATAGAAACTATCTCCACTTCTATGCAAAAATGGTTCGAAGCTTAATTAGAAGGTTGACTTTGTATAAGACTGCAATGAACATATTCTTGATATAGCTCACAGACTATGACATACTTCCAGTCTCTATCAAGGCGCAACAATGGCAGTAACTAAGTCGGAACATAGGGATCAACATTGTTCTCGTAGTTTACTCGGATGGCCAGGTTGTCATTAAATTTCTGGAGGCTACATCCTTACATGCACACAAAGCCCTCGATTGTCGCAAGTCTCTTAACAAAATGGCTGTGCAGTTTATCATATAACCTCATATTGGAACCTGGGCATAGAAATATCTCAGGGTAGTGAAAACCTAATAAACTTTCTTGTAAAGGGACGACATTACAAACTCTGGAATCATTTGCAGATATTAATTCCTACACAATATTTGGCTTACGAAGGGTCAAAAGGCAGTCAGGCTGTCTAATGAGAGTTGGACAGGATGGATGGCCACTCGTTGGGTATCTAGACGAGTGTGGCCACGATTCAATCTGAGAAGAGCAAAACATCTCTTCGCCAGAGAAGAAAAAACTGTCTAGATTCACAATCGGGATATGTGTACATATGGGGACTAGCTAAATATATAAAAATCGTTTCCGAATTTCATAAAATTAGACAACTTTCGAAGATTTGGCAGATCTAGGAACAGTTGATGCTTCTACTAGGAATATCTACGACCTTATGGGCCATCTACGATCAGTTGGCCATTCTACTATATAAATATAGCAACGGTATTGGTTCTTACACTTCTCCTTTATAATAGGAACATCTTCCAGTCTTCTACCCTACAGTAGTATCACATATGAGTAGTAGGGTCATCTATGACTTAATGTGTCTGATACGAAAAGTTTGGATATCTTCAACCTAATAGGTCTACCAGGAACATTTACGACCTCTTGGGATATCTACGATCTAATGAGTCTACTACGACCAGCAGGGCCATCTAGGACCAGCGGACGTAGATATCTTACTAAGGGTATCTACGTCCTTATGGGCCATCTCCGATCAGTTGGCTGTTCTACTATATAAATATAACAACGGTATTGGTGCTTCCACTACTCGTTTATAGTAGGATCATCTTGCAGCTGTTGTGTCTTCTACCCTACAGTAGTATCCCATATGAACAGTAGGGTCATCTATGACTTAATGTGTCGGATACGAAAAGTTGAGATATCTCCAACCTAATGGGTTTGCTATGACCAGTTAAGTCTTCTACTAGAAATACATATATATAGGACCTGTTGGTATATCTACGATTTAATGAGTTTGCAGCAGGGCCAGTTGGGTCTTCTGCTATTGATATCTACGACCTTATGGGTCTTCTGCTAGGGATATCTACGACCTTATGGGTCTTCTGCTAGGTATATATACGACCAGTTAGGTCGTTTAATCTATAGTCAGGTTATATACGACCAGTATGATCATCTACGACCAGTTGGGTCATTTACGAAATCTTGGGTTTTCTGCTCTAAAGTAGGGCCATCTTCGAAACCTTGTGTGTACTACTCTATAGTAGGGCCCTCTTCGACCAGTTGGGGGTTCTATTATGTATATCTACGACCAGTAGGGTCATTTACTTTATTGTAGGCTTATAGACTATCAGTTGGGTAATCTACCACTATTTCGGTATTTTATTCTATAGAGGGAAAACTATGATCAGTGGGGTCATCTACTCCATACGAGTAGTATGGTCATCTACTACCAATAGGGTCAGCTACTCTGTAATCGATGAGCATACTCTATAGTATATGAGCTGTTAGATATTTTTCTCTATAGTAGTCCAACCAGTAGGTTCATATACGACCATAGGACCATCCACTCTATAGTAGACGACCGGTAGGGTTATATCTGACCAGTAGGGTCACATACGATAGTTTAAATTAAAAAAAAAAAACAGTAATGAAGGACAAAATTCGGGCGATGCCGACAGAGCAGAATATGAATAAATGTTGCCAAGTTTTATCAATGTGGTTTTTCTAATGGGAACGACCTGTCCCAAAAAAAAAAAAGGATTTTGAAGCGCTTAGATTCAGAATCGAGATATAAGTAGGTATATACGGCAGCTAGCTATATGTATCTAAATTATGTGACCGATTTTATGTGACCTGTAGGGTATTTTACTATGGTTATATACGACCAATTCTGATATGAAAAATCTATGACCAGTTAGGTCATTTAATCTACAGTCGGATTATATTCGAACAGTAAAGTCATCAAAAACCAGCTGGGTAATCGAAACCTTGGGTCTTCTACTCTACCGTTGGGCCATGTGCGACTAGTTGGAAGTTCTATTAGGAATATCTACTGCCAGTGCTGTTTTCTACTCTATAGTAGGGCCATCTACGACTAGTTGGGGGTTCTACGGTCATTTAATGAGTCTGCTACGACCCATATTCTGCGACCAGTTAGGTCATTTAATCTATACATAGTCAGGTCATATATGACCAGTAGAGTCATTAACGACCGACTGGGTAAACCGTCGGTCTTCTACTCTATACGACTAGTTGGGGGGTCTATTAAGAATATCTACTGCCAGTGGGGTTTTATACTCTGTAATCATTTACTATAAGTATATACTAGGGTTATATACGACCACTTGGGGAATCTATCACAAGTTTTTATTATATTCTATAGAAAGATAATCTGCGACCAGTGGGATCATCGAGTCCAGAGTACGATCGTCTATAACCATTAAAGCCAGCTACTCTATTATTAGTGACCATTTGGTCGTAGGGCCATGTATGACTAGTTGGGGTTCTATTAGGAATATCTACTGACAGTAGGGTCTTTTACTCTATATAAGGGCCATCTAGTACTAGTTGGGGGTTCTACGGTCATTTAATGGGTCTGCTACGACCCATAATTTGCTAGGGATATATACGACCTGTTAGGTCATTTAATCTATAGTCAGGTCATATACGACCAGTAGACTCATCAACGACCAGCTGGATAATCAACGGAACCGTGGGTCTTCCACTCTATCGAAGGTCCATCTACGACTAGTTGGGGGTTCTATTAGGAATATCTACTGCCAGTGGGGTTCTCTACTCTATAGTAGGGCCATCTACGACCAGTTAGGTCTTTTACTAAGGATATACTACGACCAGTTAGGGTTTCTACTCTATATGTAGTAGGGCAATCTACGACCAGTTGGAAATTCTATTAGGAATATCAACTGCCGGTAGGGTCTTCTACTACTGTATTATTAATGACCATTTGAATCATCTGCTCCATAGATGATTACCTGTTGGATATTAGTAGGGTCAGGTCGACTGGTTATACAATTTAAAAACAAGTAAGAAAATTTCAGTCGATTAAATCGACTAAGGTACACCCTTACTTTGTGAGTAATATAATGTCAGAACTGTTGGAAAATAGTTTTCATTTTTAGTCAGTCTATAGTAATTCTATATGTTATCTAAAATACAGAATATGAAAATATTTAGTTGATTGCTTCTTCCCATGTAAGATTGTTTTGTCCTAGTTCTTGGATAATTGTACATCGTCAGGTGTTTCTTGGTCGACCGAGGTTCCGTGAGTGGTTCCATGTTATTCCTCTGCTCTGTAAGCAGACTTCGCTCATGATCTAATCTAGTACGATGGTGAATGGTAGAGGAGGGTATAACAAATACTACAACGGAATTAGATCTTCCACCATATAATAAGGTCATCTATGACCTAATGGGTCAGCTACGACAGCAGTTGGGTCTTCTTCCACTTCTATACATACAACCAGTTAGGTCATTTAATCTATAGTAGGGTTATATACAACCAGCAGGGCCATCGACGACCTCTTGTGTCTTCTACTCTACGGGTATAGTAGGTTATCTTCGACCATTGGATATTCTACTCTATAGTAGGGGCATCTAAGACCTGTAGTGTCATTTATGTCCAGTAGGGACATCTACGACCAACAGGATCATTTACTCTATAGTAGGTTGGGTTTTCTACGACCAGTTGGGTTTTCTGCAAGGGATATCTACGACCAATAGGGTAATTTACTCTATAGTAATTTGGGTTATTTACGACCTTTTGTGTCATCTACGACCTGTTGTATCATCTACGACCAGTAGGGACATCTATGACCAACAGGATCATTTACTCTATAGTGGGATGGGTTATCTACGACCAGTTGGGCTTTCTGCGAGGGATATCTACGACCAATAGGGTAATTTACTCTATAGTAGTTTGGGTTATTTGCGACCAGTTGGGATATCTAGAACCTAATGGATCTACTACGATAAGCAGGAACATCTACAACCATTTGGGACTTTTTCTAATGATATACCCGACCGGTTGGGATATCTACGACCATCATAGCCACCTACGTTCAGTTAGGTAATTTAATCTATAATGTATAAGTAAAAATAGTTGTCCTATGACATTCGAAAATTGTCTTATGCGGTATATCAAATCAAACACATGATATGAAAGAGATAAAATCTACAAAATATTTAGAACAAACCATGCCGTCTTCACAGGATAACTGTAGATATTATGTGTATTTTACCAACTATGCTGAAGCAGCTAATAGCAAAGACATTTTACATTTTTTATCAAAATTGAATTAACTCAGGATTCTAGACTGGTCCAGTAGTAGTTCATTCAGTATAAAAGTAATCATAGTTCTAAATATAAGAATTTTATTTCCTCCATTTATTTTCCATTTAGGAGGGTCCACTTTAGTATTAAGCTCTTACATATGTAATATGTAGGGCCATATATGTAGTAGGGTCATCTACTACCAGTTTTGTCGTCTATAACCATTAGGGACATCTACGACCGGTTGGGACTTCTACTTGGGATAACTAAGGCCAGTAGGATCGTTTACTATATAGTAGGTTTATACACGACCATTTGTGTCATCTATAATCAGTTGGGCCATAAACGAACAGTTGGATCACCTACGGCCGGCAGAGCCATATACGACCAGCAGAGGCATCTAAGATCTGTTGGGTCATCTACGAACAGTTGGGCCATCTGTGACCAGTCGGACTATCTATGACCATTTGGGCCATCTACGACCAGTTGGGTTAACTACGACCGGTTGCGTCTTCTACTAGGGATAACTAAGGCCAATACGATCATTTACTATATAGTAGGTTTATACACGACCATTTGTGTCATCTATAATCAGTAGGTCCATCAACGAACATCTACGACCAGCAGAGCCATCTACGACCTGCAGTGTCATTTACGAACGGTTGGGTCATCTGTTGGGAATTTTACTAGGGATATATGTTACCTACAGGTTCTGCTACGGCCAGCAGGGCCATCTACCAAACTGTTCTACGACGACCAGTGCGTCATCTACTAGGAATATATGCGACCAGTTAGGTCAGTTAATATATAATTGGGTTATATACGACGATATACGAATAGTAGGGCCATCTACGACCTGTAGGACAATCAACAACCTGCTGTGGCTATATTATGGCTATCTACGACCAGTTGTGCTATCTATGGGATATATATGCCCAGTAGGGACATACATATACGACCATTAGGATCATTCTCAGAGCAGTCAGTTCTCCGTATGGGAACGATCCGGATATCCGGCCAAAGACTGCCACCCCCCACAAGCAAAGCAGCAACTGTGGCTTCAACTAAAATAGCAACCAGTAGGACCATCTGCGACCTGTTTGGTCTTTTACTAGAGATATATAGAGCAGAAGTCATTAAATATATAGTAGGTTTATGTGCAAATAGTTGTGTCATCTACGATCAGTATGAGGGCATGTACGACCAGTAGAGGCATCTACGAACAGTTGGGTCAACTACAACGAGTTGTGTTTTTAATAGGGGTATTACAATATGGATGTTTTACTAGGGATATACATATATATGTTCTACAGTTGTGTCATCTATGACCAGCAGCACCATCTACGACCAGTTGGGTCCTCTACTAAGGATACTAGGTCATTTAATATACACATTTTAGGGTTATATATGACCAGTAGGGCCACCTACGACTAGTAGAGCAATCTACCAACTGTTGCGTAATTTTCGAGCACTTGGGTCTTCTACTCTATAGCAGTTCTGTCATCTATGTATAGTTGTATTATCTATGACACACAGTGACATCGATGACCAGTGGTCCAGCTACGTTTAGTAGGGCGACTTGTAGGAATTTTACCCCATAGTAAGACTACATATATTGGATCAGTTTTTTTTGTACTATAACGTGTTTGCCCCAAATTAACTTCATTTCTAAATTAATCTCATATATGTATGTATTTTTTACACTTCAATTAAAATAAACTATTTCCAGTTTTACATTACATTTTCATCACATCTTCCAATTTTACCCCTATTAATTATAAGGAGAACAATTACAAGGTGTTGCAAATGACTTGACAAAATTTGCTAATCACTTTCCTTCCCACCCCCAAATGTGGGAAGAAGATAAAAAACGAAAAAGTTTATAAGAAAAAATCTCTTGCTTTTTCCCCTGTAATCACAATTGGCAATTGCAAAAATCCAGAAACCTAATTTTATTCCACTCTGATTATCTGGATTCATTCTAACTACGAATATCCGTTTTTTTCGTTTTTTTTTTGCTCTTCTTTTGTTGCATGAAGTCAAGTGCCAAATCCTCACTTTTTTGTCATTTCAATTTCGTTAGATTTAGCAGAAAATGCAGCAACTACAGTTTGTCCTTAATTTCCTCTTGTTAACAAATCAAGTTTTTAATTCTCTGCACACAAAAATACAGACGTACAATGATAAAGTTACATAGATACGCTAATAAAAATGTGATTACGTACATACATAATAGGGAGTACCGAAAGTAATTTTTTAAATGGGAATTTTAAAGAAATGGATATTAACGAATTGATTTGGGAAAATTCAATATTATTTTAGAAAATTGCCAAGCAAACTGATTTTCAAAAAGATTCTTCATTTCTTCAGAACAATAGCTTTATATTGACAAACATTTATTTACAATTTTCAAATAATAAAACCCCAAAAAGTGTACCACAAAAATACATATCGTCATCAGAAACGTAAAAGGGCGTTACAACAAGAAACATGGGAATTCCGTTTTTGATGGATGTCGGTACACTGCATAAAAATACACATTCTGACAAATTTTTAGCGACCTACTATCAAAAATGGCGAATTTATTAACAAAATTCAAAAGGGCCAAACAACAAATTATTTCTGTTTTCATATTTCATTTCCTATTTCACGCAATTTTCACAAACAAGTTATAAATCATATTTGTGCGAATTTATATATGCATCAATATGTTTAAAAATGTTCCTGAAAACTTTGTTTTTCTTGCAAAAACATTTTTCATTTTATTTAGTTTTTTGCTTCTCCTGTAAAATGTGATTTTGATGATAAGCCCTTTCTCGTTTCTGCTGACGATATACATAATAACATATCTCATATAATAATATCGTTTATTGATCTATGTATATCCATATAATATGCAATTAGAAACTCAATACAACTTAGAATCTATACAATCTATTTTGACTTATAAAATTCAAATATAATAAATACAACAACGGTATTGGATCTTCAACTACTCGTGTATAGTAAGAACATCTACGAGCAATTGAGTCTTCTACCCTACAGTAGTATCACATATGAGCAGTAGGGTCATCTATGACTTAGTGGGTCTGATACGACCAGTTGGGATATCTCCAACCTAATGATCCAACTAGGGATATATATGACCTTATGGTCCATCTACGAGCAGTTGAGTCTTCTACCCTATAGTAGATAGTAGTGTCACCTATGAGCAGTAGGGTCATCTATGACTTTATGTGTCTGATACTACCAGTTGGGATATCTCCAAGCTAATGGGTCTGCTACGACCAGTTTAGTCTTCTACTAGGGATATATACGACCTGTTGAGATATCTACGATCTAATGAGTCTGCTACGACCAGTAGGGCCATCTAGGACCAGTTGGGTCTTCTACTATGTAGGGATACCTACGACCTTAGGCGCCATCTACCATTAGTTGCCTGTTCTACTAGGGATGTATACGATAAGTTGGAATATCTACGAACTAATGTGTAATCTATGACCAGTAGGATCAGTAGGACTAGGGATACATACGACCAGTAATGTAATTTAATCTATACGTAGTACATTAATGTACGGCCAGTAAGGCCATCATAGACCAGCTTGGTTATCTACGACCACTTGGGTCTTTTACTCTGTAATAGGACCATTTAAGACCAGTATTGTCATCTACGAATTGTATGAACGTCTGCGATCAATTGCGCCAATTACGAACCAGTTTGGTATTCTACAAGGAATATCTACGATCAGTAGGGTCATTTACTCAATTGTAGCGTTATATACGATCAGTTGAATAATCTACGACCACTAGGGATAAATACGACCAGTTGGTACATCTACGACCTAATGGGTCTACTACGACTAGCATGACCGCCTATACTCATTTGGGTCTTTTGCTAATAATGTGTAAGACCTGCTATGATATCTAGGATCTAATCGCTCTGCTACGACCAGTCACTAATCTACAACCACTTGGGACTTCTACTATATAGTAGGGCTATCTGCGGCCAGTTGTGCCATCTACTCTATAGTGTAGCCATCTGCGACCAGTTATATAATCTAGTACCAATTGCGTCATTAACGACCAGTTGTGTCTTCTACTAAGGATATCTACATTTACTATATAATATGGTCATTTACTATATAATAGGTCTTCTTCTAGAGATATATACGACTAGTAGGATCATTCTACTAGTGACATCTACGACCAGTAGGGTAATTTACTATGTAATAGTGTTATCTACGATTAGTTTGGTCATCTAAGACCAGTTGGGTCTTCTAGTAGGCATATCTACGGCCAGTAGGGTAATTTGCTTTATAGTAGTGTTTATACAATTAGTTGATTTATCTGGGTCAATTTGTTTTCTGCTGGGGATACCCACGATCACTTGTGTCATATACTACCAGTAGGACCGTCGACGAACACTTTGCTCATCTAAAACCAGCAGGGTCATCTACTAACACTTGGGTCTTCTACTAGGGATATCTACGACTAATAGGGGCATTTACTATATTTGAAGTTGGATCATCTACGACAGTTGGGTCTTCTATTAGGTAAATATACGACCAGTTGGATTATCTACGGCAGTTGAGTTTGATCATCTACGACAGTTTATTTTGGAATATAAACGACCAGTTGCGTCTTTTACTAAAGATATATGATCGATTGGCTACGACCGGCAGGATCATGTACGACCAAATGAGTGAGCTACGACCAGCAGGGTCATCTACGATCAATTGGATTTTCTGCTAGGGTTATATACGACCAGTTGGATCATCTGCGACTTGTTGGGTCATCTACGACAATTGTAGTCACCTACCAGGGACATCTACGACCAGTTGGGACTTTCAATAGGGATATCTACCACCAGTAGGGTAATTTACTCTATAGTAGCATTATATACGATCGGTTGGGTTTTTTACTCTATTTTAAAATTTTTTACAACCAGTTGGCTCATCTACTCTATAGCAGGGTCATCTACTACCAGTTGATCTTCTAATATATAGTAGGGTCGTCTAAAACCAGTCGGGTTTTCTAGTGGGGTAATGTAGGGGTATTAGCGACCCGTTGGATGATGTACGACACGTTGGGTATTCTACTCCATGTTAGGGTTAGTTACGAACAGTTGATTCTTGCACTCTGTAGGGTTATCTACGACCAGAGGAGTCATTCTCTCTATAATACGGTCATCTACAGCTAGTCCAGACTTCTAACCTATAGTTGTGTCATCTACGACAAGGTTGAGTCTTTAACTTCAGTTGATCCTCTAATATATGGTAGGCTCGTTTGGGTTTTCTAGCAGGGTAATATAGGATTATTAGCGACCTGTTGGAAGATCTACAACACGGGTATTCTGCTCTATGTTAGGGTTAGGCTACGACAAGTGGGGTCATTCACTCTATAACATGCGATATGTTGCATCAGCTACTATTAGGTAGACGACCAATTATATCATTTCCTCAATACGGCCAGTTGGTCTTATATAGAAGGATCATCTACGATCAGTTGGGTCTTCTACAACCAGATGGAACTTTTACTATCGGAATCTACGAACAGATTGGTCTCTGGTATTTATGTATTCCACCGTTTGGGGCATTTACTCTATAGAAAGTTTATTATCAACCAGTTGGGTCTTTTTCTCTAGAGTAGAGTAATCTACGATCACTTGAGTATTCTACGCTATGTTAGGATTATCTGCAGTAATTTAGTTATACCACTCTATAGTAGGTTAATCTATGATCAGTTGGGTCATCCACACTATAATAGGATAATCTATAATCTACGACCAGTTGATACTTCTACTCTATAGTTGGGTCACCAAGTGCAAGTTTGAGTGTTCAACTCTATGATATGACCATCTGTGACTATTAAATAGACGACTAATTAGATCATCAATTCAATAGTAGACGAACAATTGGATCGTTAATTTAATGTTAGACAACCAATTAGATCATCTACGGTAGACAGTAATCTACGACCAGTAGGTCCAGCTATTCTATTATTGATGACCATTTGAATCATCTACAGTAGAAAAGCTGTTAGAACTTCCACTCTATAGTAGGATCAAGACCAACCAGTTAGTTGGTTGGTGGTTGGTTAACGTGGTGGCTACGATCCGTTCCCTAGCCTCAATTATTATATGAAGATACCGTTTTGATAATCACTTCTCTCGCGTAATGTCTGCCTTACTCTTGTGTCTTTATATACAGCCTGATAGGTCTCTAAACCATATATCTGACCCCTCGACGAGGATGAAGGAGCGGTTGACCTAATGCTTTAAGTATGCGCTTTATTAGTACTGGGCAGGAACAGAGATGGTATTCGACTGTCTCCTCTTCTTCCTCGTTGTCGCAAATGCGACAATAGTCGTTATATTGAAGTTTTAAAAACTTTGAATGATATCCAATTGACCAGTGGCCCCAGCGACTAGTCGTGACAAGTTCCGTCGATTTTGGCTTTGGATCAGAAACTTTGTTCGTTGAGTGTTGTATCGTGGCCTGGTGCTCTTGGTCTCTGCTTGTTTCAAGTAGTAATTGAAGATATCCTTTTTAACGACTCCCAGAGTCGTTGCGAGTGACGCCATCTGGTGCTTGTTAGACAACCAGTCCAACCAGTAGGATCATGTCCGACCAGTAGGGCTATCCATGTACGACCATTATATCCACTCTAAAATATACGACCAGTTGGGTGATGTACGACCAGTTGGGGCACGTACGACCAGTAGGGCAATCCACCTTATAATAGACGACTATTAGGGTCATGTACGACCCAGTAGGGCATTCCAATCTATAATAGATGACCAGTAGGGTCATGTAAGACCAGTAGGGTCATGTAAGACCAGTAGGGTCATGCACGACCAATGGGGTCATATTACACCAGTAGGGTCATGTATGGCAGTAGAGCCATCAACTCTATTGTAGACGACTAGTTGGATCATCTACTCAATAGTAAAGTAATCTATCAGTTACTTAATATCCAGTAGGACCAATTTCATTTAGTACGTGTCGTGTTGAATTATCTACTTATAAGCTAGAAGGGCCATCTACTATGTATTGGGTGACTAGTTGGACCATGTGATCTATAGTATATGATCAAATGAGTCTTCTACTCTATAGTAAAGTCATCCAAGACCAGTTGGGCCTCTTGCTCTATGATGGGTCATCTATGAACTGATGAATCTTCTATTATATAGTAGGGTATTTTACGATCAGTTGAGTTACATACAACCAATTGGGACATCTACAAGCAATTGGACCATCTACAACCTGTTGGGTCTTCTATTCTATAGTAGAGTCATCTATAACCAGTTGATTTATCTACTATATAGTAGATTACCAGATAACTCTTTTACCTTATATTAGGGTCATCTTCGATTAGTTGGATCAAATATTCAATAGTGATCCTTCCATAAAGTAGATAATAAACTTGTCATTCATTTTCTCGTCTACTCAGTAGTAAGATGATCTGCAGCAATTTGGGTCGTCTACTCTATAGTAGGGTGATCTACGGCCAACTGCTTGTTGATAAGCAGTTGCGTCATCTACGGTCATTTGATTCATCTACAACCATTTGATTTATATACAAACAGTCGGGTCTTCTATTCTATAGTAGGGTCAACTATGACCAGTTGGATCACATAATTTATAGTAGATCACAACTTGGGTCAACTATCACAAGTGGCGCTTCTCTACTACTACTATAAAGTAGATGACCAATTGAATCATCCTTCTACGATCATTTGCATCTTCTATTTGGGATGTAAATGAACACTTGGGTCATCTCCTTTATAGGAGGGCCATCTGCGACCAGTAGTTGTACCAACTAGGATGGTCATCCTCGAGTAGTTGGGTCATCTACTACACAGTAAGGTTATATGCGGTCAGTTGGGTCTTCTGCTATAGGGATAACTACCTCCAGTTGTGTCATCTACGACCAGGTGGCCATCTACAACCAGTTGGGTTTGTTACTAGGGATATATTTGACCTCTTGGATTTTTTCTAGAGGTATATTTAAACCAATTTAGTCTTTTACTATATACAGCCTAATGAGTCTGCAGCGTCCTGCACGGCCATCTACGAACAGTTGGGACTTCTACTATGGATATATACGATCAGTTAGGGCATTTAATCTATAGTAGGCTTTTTCTACTACCAGTAGGTCAGTCTACGACCAATTGAATTTTGTACTTATAAGCTAGAAATCTCATCTAATCTACAGTGGATAATCTATAGTATATGACCAATTGACATAAAGTCATCCAAGATCAGTTGGGTCTTTTATTATAAAGTAGGGTCATCTATGATCAGTTAGGCTTTCTATTCTACAGTGGGGTAACTTACGAGCAGCTAATCTATAAATGGTGATCTACTCTATAGTATGGTGACCTATGGTCAGTTGAGTCATATAAAACCAATTGGGTTATCTACAAGCAGTTGGGTCATCTACAACCAGTTGGGCCATCTGCAACCAGTTGGGTCTTCTATTCTATATTAGAGTCATCAATGGCCAGTTCAATTACCTACTATATAGTAGATTGCTAGTTAACTACTCTACTTTATAATAGGGTCATCATCGACTAGTTGGATCATATATTCAATAGTGATCCTGTCATAAAGTATGTATGTAATCAACTAGTAATTAATATTCGAGTCAACGAACTTAGGTTAGTTCGTTGACTGTAGTGTTGTAGTCATCAACCTTATCAACCTATCCTTAACTGTTTAATTTAATGAGTACCGTTGTTGATCCTACTGGACATTTATTTAAGAGTATATTACCCAATATAGTCTAATATAGAGTGTATAGCCCTCGTATCGTCTACTATAGAGTAGATAATGGCTAAAATTATAACACAAATATTCTCTAAGCATTCTTTTTTTGTAAAAATTGAATGGACCTTTTGATTTTTTATAATAAACCAAAAAGTTGCCAACATAAAAAATTAAGATCATGATTCTGCACCTCTTTTTGGAACAAGATATTTACATTAACATTAGGTTTAGGTTAGGGTGGAAGCCGTTTATTTTTTTTTGTCAGCTCACATAGAGCAGTTTAGATCCCTAGTGTTGCCACTGGTTGAAATGCCCCTCATCGAAACCAACCTGTTTGATATAGAAATTTATCGATAGTACGAATATCGGTGCCGGAAAGATCTGCTAGACCGTCTAGAAAGGCCGACTCCAGTATTTCCAGTCTTCGTTTCCTCAAATATAATACCCACTCTTCTGGCGTGTTCGCCGATCAGGCAGTGTCCCGTCAGAACTGATAGTGCGAGGAGATAAACATTAATATTATGTCAATTTGATTGTCTTCCAGATCCTGAACAAGTACCACAAAATCCATGTTTCGTTTACATTTTCTGATTCTTTCATTAAAACATGTATATTTCGATACATCCTCATACACCTGCACATGTTGAGAATGCATGTAAAAGTTGCGGTTACATGTCAAGTAACTTTAAGTAATACCAGGATTAAATATGACTTACAACTTGGGGTAGGTTAGGGGCGGCATTGGCGAAGGCGGAGGTGGCGGTTGACGCTAGCGGCGTGAATGAGGTTTCATGGCTGCCATGAAAGGTTTCCTTCCCTATTTGTTAGAGCGCAACACAAAAAGACAACAATTGGGCAAACAAAAAATCCTTGTAAAAATTATGTGCAGTATTAAGGTTAATCCTTATTTGGTATTATACTTAGGATACTAACACACACATGGAGCAACGAACATGTCCCCCAGGTATTGAGACTTGAGACAAGAGTGGGGAATATATAAAACGCATACGAAAGACCCTGTAACTGGTTTGGCAAAATCCTCATCACAACGATGATGATGATCATGATGAGGATGATGGCATCATCATAGTCATACTTTGCTGAGCTCCAAACTTTTTCTGGAGCAGTAGTACAACTTTTTTTTTCGGTTAACGTCAACAGTTTTTATTTAGTTCGAAATGGGGAGGGGAGTAGGGGCGTTGAGAGATGAAGATGAAGCCTTGACAGGAGTAAAATCTTAACGGAAATTGAAAAAATGAAACCCAAAAGGATAAAACGTTCCGATGAACGAAAATCGAAATTGGTAATAATGTTTAAATTGAAAATTAGTTTTGTGGCTGGAGAAAATGGATTGTGTGCCAAGGGAAGATTGTACATCTAAAGTAGGTGCATATATAAAGAGGAAAATGTGTGACAGCAAATTATCCAAAATCCTTAGCTCCATTGCCTTACTCTCTCTCAGACACACAAACACCCAACGAGCCTTGAATGTGTTAAAAAGTCCTTATTTGCCACATTAGCTTTCAAGTGATTTATCGTAAGTAAAGAGTAGAACAAAATCGAATGCCATTTAATTCCATTATTCCAAGGCACTTCCTCCAGACTCGTTCGTTCTAGTCTCTTATTTGGTTTCCGTTTCCTGTGGCATTTTGTTGCAGTCGCAAAGAAGAGAATAACCGCTAGTGCAGGCGAAAAAATACCCCTAGGCAAAGCATTCAGTCAGTCAGCCAGGCAATCGACAGTTTAAGTTAATGATTGAACGTTTTCGTAAGTGTCTGCTATGCAACGGCAACCAATATGGTTAAGGACACAAGAAAAAGTTTTGTTTTTTTCGGTGGTATTAGATGCAAGACAAAGGAAGCATTTTAAAACAACCAACGGAACCAGCTGAGATTATTCACTTGAAAAGAGAACCCCAACACATTTGTGGCTTAATTACTAAACAAAGAGGAAGTTTAAGAAAAATCAACAGGAAGAAAACGCAAACGAAACTTTTTATTCAAAACAGATTTTTTTTTTAATTTAAAGGCTAAAGAATTTAATTCAAAAATAAGAGTTCACCAAAACCACAAAGCCTTTAGAAATTCCCTTTTCTTCTTCGCATTCTAAAGGTTCGTTTAAAGGAAAAAGGGAACAAGGTTTGCCACAGCAGATGTTCTTCTACCCTTAGCTATAGGTGGAAGAAACTCCCCTGTGCTGCTGAAGAAATGAAGAAAATTTCTGCATTTCATCAGCAGGACGACAAAATTGTTCTTTATTATCATAGCTATTTGATATCAGGCAGGGCTAAATACCATTAAAGTGGGGAACATCTAAAGTTGTCTCCATATCCATGCAGGTCCTAAGGATTTCCGTCCGATTAGCCTATTTCTCCTTATAACATTGCAGACATTAATCGATAGTTATCATAGGAATACAATTTATCACAGGCTACTGTAGAACCAACAGCTTTCATACAGTAAGGGCTAATCCACCGAAAACAGCCCTGCATCTATTCAGCCTTCAATAAAGTTTCTCCTCTCTCTGCTAAGGAGTATGTCATTTTAGCTTTCTTAGACATTGAGGGGATCTTCCACAACCTAAATCCAGTCCCAATAGTTGGAGCTCTGGCAACATTTCCGAAGGTTCTAATAAAGAGACACATTTCAACAAGCACAGATTCAACTGACCTCCATAGTCCAAAGATCCGTAATCCTAATGTGATGAAAGTCTCCAAAGATTCTCTATCCTAAAATCGAGGATTGTCAAGTCTCTAAAGGCTCCTAATCGCAAAAATCTTGGATTTTCTAAGTCTCCAAAGATTTTCAATCCTGAAATTATGAATTTTCTAAGTCTTCTAGAGGCTAAATCCTGAAATCATGGATTTTTTCTAATTCTCCCAAGACGCTCAAACCCAAAATCGTTGATTTTCTAAGCCCCTTAATACTGTTGAACGCAAAAATCATGGATTTTCTTAAAATCGTGGTTTTTCTAGGTCTTCAAAGACCCTCAATCCTAAAATCGTAGATTAGGTCTAGCTCTCTAAAGATTCTCAATCAATCATATTCGAGTCTTAATCACATAATTCGTGTATTTTTTAAGTCTCCAAAAAACTTCAATCCTAATCAATCCAATCTAAAAATCGCGGATTTTCAAAACAGTGGAAATTCTAAGTATCCAAAGATTTTCAATCTAAAAATCTTGATTTTTCTAAGACTCCAAAGACCATCAGTCCTAAAATCGTAGATTTTCTAGGTCTCCAAAGACCCTCAATCCTAAAATCGTAGATTAGGTCTAGAGGGGTCATATACTCTCATTTGGGTCATCCACATTCAGTTGGATCTTATTGTCATCTACGTACAATTGGGTCATGTAGTTTATAGAAGATGGCTAGAAGGTTCATTCATAATCTTCTAATTATGAGACGCATTTCAACCATAGATTTGTCCGGAGTGGAACACTTCAAAGACGCTCTCATTATCTCTATATCTGAAGAAGGTTTGTGTTAAAGCTAGCTATCATTATGCAGATAACGTGGCAATAGCGGTTAGGAATGCTCCGAAATCCTCTTAGAGATAGTCTTCACTATACTCGTACCGATAGTCCTTCATAATACCACAAGATGGACTTCCTATAAATACCTTGGTGTGAACGCGACCAAGGCAGAACTAGTTATTTTAAGCAAGATATATAAGGCAGGGATGTAACGAATATTCGCATTCGCATATGCGAACGCGAATGCGACAAGAAGTTAAATGTCACACCCAATATTCTGGAAAAGCGAAAAACCTGTGGTTGCACTACCTTTAAAAGGGTAATAGAAAAATGCTATTTAGTCCATTATAGTAGTATAATGGACTAAATAGTAGTATAATGGACTAATAGGCTAAGTCTTTCATACAGCGGCCACTCTTAACCTAAACCTAAACCTAACATCCAACTTCCTCTCTTTCGAAACCAGGAAGGGAAAAATGTCTTGACAAATATGTAGGCTTCATTGACTCGGACCCCTACCACTTTCCAAATATTCTTCCATAATATGACAGAGCTGATTCTCGCTATCCTAATTCTTCTCTCATTGCATTTTCTACCTACCTTCTCTTGCGGGGGGATATACGAATCCTATAGTTTCCACCTATTCCGAGGATGGGGACTGGACCGTGATCCCAGACTGGTCACCAGTCCTAGTTTTTCTGGAGTCTAACTGGTAGTATCTTCGGCTACGCCGTCTGACCGGAGCACTTAATCTGGTGAAACGGGAGTCAGGAAAGTCCTCGGAACGCAGGTTCCGGCCTGATTATTGGTGAGGATCCTATTGGGTGCAACATGGTGGCTGTGGGAGAGAATATTGTCGGAAGTGTAGTGGGGATGAGGGCAAAATTGTCCAGAAACACGGAATTTATTGGTACTCATGCACATAGTCCGTGGAGGCGTTGGTCAACGCATGTATTCACCCGGGTGTTTAGAGCACGGTGGGGTTAAAACTAACGGCAGGAACTCACCTAAATCCAGAATGCCTACTACCTTCTCTTGTGCAGTGTTGGCAGCAGTTTTAGGTAATACACTCAGCTTCTTTATTCAGCAAGAACATTGCTGAGAAATAAAAATGGAATTATATTTTTTCTAAGCTCTGTTGAAGGGGAAAAATATTTACAACTATCTTCAGAACTTGCTTATTCTGAACCGAGCAATAAACAATAAATAGGACGAAACTTAGTTAATCTTCGTTGATCCGAAACCTTTTCAAAGAAGACTTCATGGATGTACCTACTCTCAAGATTTTTTCAGTAACACCAGGCCATCGAAACTTGGCTTCCTTATTCAGCAAGAACAATGCTGAGGAATAAAACTGGAACTTAAATTTTTTCTTCAATCCAGTTCTTATAAAGGAACAAGCTCTATTATCGGGAGCAAACAATTATTAACAACTCTCAACAATCTTCAGAACTTTCCAGGTCTGAACCGAGGAACAAACAATAAGTCGGGCCTAACTTGTTAGACCTTGTTGATCCGAAACATTTCCAAAGAAGACATTAAGGCTGTACCTACTCTACTCTCAAGATCTGAAATATCTGAAAATTTTTTCAGTTTACCTACTCTACTCTCAAGATCTGAAATATCTGAAAATTTTTCAGTAACACCAAGCGTCTCTCTATCGAAACCAGGAAGGAAAACCTCCTTGTCAAATGTGTAGACTTCATTGGCTCGCGACTCTGGTACTATTCCAATCTTCTGCCATAATTTATGAGAGCTCATTCTAGCTAATCTACGAGGACGTTCCCAAAATTAGCCGACCTAACAAAGAAAACAGAACAAATTTGGAAAAATTTGTCTCTATTTCGCAACATAACCTCCTTTTAGTGCGATACACTTTTTCCAGAGATTTCAATAGCTTCGATACCCGATAGCTTCCTGAAGCCGTGGGAGAACCAAGACTACCTGGAAATAAGAACAATCCTCAACGAAACGGGGAAATCTTTCAATGAACTGCGGTATATAGCAGCGGACAGAGACAACTGGAGATTCTACGTACACAGCCTATGTTCCTGATGGAATTAGCTGATTATAATTATACCCTGTTTATAGTATGAAATGTGTAGCTCCTGAAAATAGCCATGAACAGCAACCTCCAACTCTTCATTGTTGGCAAATCTTTACCGCCAATGCATTTTTCAAGTTTGGAACCAAAAAATAATCCGAGGGAACTAAATCAGATGAATAAGGTGCGTGGTGAAGCTATTCGATCTTTAATTCATTGATTTTGGCCATCGCAATAGTGGAAGTGTGAACTGATACATAGTCTTGATTGTGAGCAAACGCGGCACTCATCTTGCGCACAACTTTCTCATCGTCAAATTTTCCGTCAATATGCGATGTACAGCAATTTTTGAAATGCCTATGACTTCAGCTAGCGCACGAACCTTTAACCCACCGTAATCCAATACCATTCTGTGTATTGCTTAACCATTTCTGGCGTGGACCGCCCTCGTGGGCCGAAAGTCTCTTCATTGCGTCTGCATATCATCGGACATTGTATTCTACTTACCTTGACAGCTTTTGCAGCTAATCCACGCTACCTCCCTGCTAACAATTCTTTAGAATATTCAGAACTTTGCTCTTCTGAATGCAGGAACAAACAATTGTTTAGACTTTATTGCTCCGATCAGTACTACCCTTTTTTTGTATTTTCTACCTACCTTCCCTTTCGCAATGTGATGACAGCTTTTGCAGGTAATTCACGCTACTTTCTTGCTAACATTTCAGAACTTTGCTCTTCTGAATGCAGGAACAAACAACTTTTTAAACCATATTTTTCCGATCGGATCTTCGCTCTCTGAATCCATGAACAATTAAATATGACCAACCTGTTAAACTTCGGTAATCCTGACCCTTTTCCTCAAGAAAACAAAAGAAAGCTATATTGTCGAGAACAAAATTGCTAACAATTCTTTAGAATCTTCTGAACTTGAATTCAGAATCCAGAAACGACCAATAAATCGGGACTTCGTTGAGCCGATCAAAACTTCCCTCTTCTGCAACCGGGAACAAACATAAAGTAGGACCAATTTGTTACACTTCCATGATCCGATCAGAACTTTTTTTTCCGATTCCAGGAACAAACATTAAGTAGAACCAACTTGTTAGACTTTCCCAAAGAAGTCTTCAAAGCAGCTATACTTACTATCAACAACCGAAATTTCTCAAATCATTTTCAACAACATTGGGACCACTTCTGAACCCACTAAGGAATAAACACCTTAACAACTCTTTGGATCTGCATTCTTTTTATAATTTATTAAAAATCTTTATTCAAATAAATGTTTTTTTTTTCTATAATACTTTTATAATCACATCTCTACTTTATAACATATTAACATTACTCAAAATCTGTGTAGCCGTAGCATTTTCTCCTCCACCCTGACCCGGAGGCGAACACTGCAATTCAAAGAATTCCGGCAAATCAATTTCCTTCTCAAAGGCCCCAGTGCGATTGGCTGGCAGATACAAATCCATGCGATCATAAATAACACCCGTAGGGTTTTGAGCCAAGAACCATTCAATTGATTCACGATCCTTCAAATCTCCCCCCCAAATGAAGATTTTCTTTTCTTGCTTCAAGGCGACCTCAACCCATTCAGGATTACTTTTGATAAAGACCCCATTTGGCACTATACCAGCCAAATCAAAGGCCTGAGCATTGTTGACCGAGTCGTAGATGGTATCCGAGCGGGGATCCATGAAGTTGGCTTGGACGCTGGAGGATAAGAACATGACGGGATACATATTCTGTTTGTAGCGTATCATCGAACAGATATCAGCATCAAAGCTGGTGAAGAAAGAAAGACGACCACAACCATGCTGCATCATAACATCGAGAATGCGATCCATGTAGAGGTTCTGATCAATAGTTTGTACGCTCTCCCAGACACCATTTTTCTTGAGTTGAGGCCATTTGATTTCGATGTCAAAACCTACGGACTTGTTCACCTTGGTGAGGAAATCTTCAAAGGTGGGGAAGAGACGATGATTTTCATCCTTTACGGAATTGTGCGAAGGGTATTCTACTATCTTGGTGCCCACCACCTGATAGGTGGTTAAATCCTTAAGCTGCTCATAGGTAACATCCTTGATCAGAACCTCAGTAAGATCATCTTTGCTGGTGGGAGTTTTTGATTCAATGCAGACATAAACCGAATAGTCGTGATAGATGATGGGTATCAAATCTTTGGTGAGTTGAACATCAAATTCCACTATATCGGCACCCAGCTCCCCGGTAGCGATCATGCTAGCCACGGTGTTCTCAATGATGGGAGCGGTGTTGGTGGTTTCCTTGAGGGATTTGCCCAAACCACGATGTCCAGCTTCAAGTTGAGTCCAGTTGCCACGCCAGTAGTCGGTGAATGAAGTACGGAAATCCACCGTGGAATTAGGCATGGGACTCAGGACGACATACTCCAAACGCAAGGAGCCTATGGTATTCATCCAGGTGGGTGAAAGCAGGGTTATTTCAAATTCTCCTTTAGTACCTTCGATAGCTTCGGGCTGGACATACTGATAGCCCACAATGCGAGCCAAATCGCTCTCCTTATCTTCTACATATAGCTGGAAGAGATAGGCTACCCGCGATAAATCACTGATTGTCGTATGGAACATAATAATACCATTCTCCTCATAGAGAACCCCATATTCTGGTTGAGTGGCAAGGAAACTATTGCCATATTGCATACGCACATATTCGATATAGGCTCGAGCCGAAGGCACAATTGGGCTACGCCACTCGGGATCGACTGCAGACATTTTCACTCTCAACTGTTGTTCGGGACTACCCAAAGATTCGTTCAGGTTCAGAGGATTGCGGAAGAGTTTAAATTGCACTATATGCCCGGAGTTCAACCAGCCACGCTGCACTTCTTTCTGGGTAGCCGAGATAAAACCAAAGACATCTGTTTGATTGACAGCCACATTGGAAATGTTCAGGGAACGCGAATTCAAAGCCGATTCCCAGCGACGAATCTGCACTTCAGAGCTAAGCTTATCTTCAGCTGCTATAAAATAGCGATAGTTAAAGGAACCATTGACGGGAACCTGAACCTGCACTTCCCATCTCCCATATTCCGCAGTCTTATTCATCATTATAGCGGTATTGGCCTTCCACGAGCCCAATGCCTCAATATCTCCCACCAACGCCACCTTTTCAAATTCCTCCAGTTTCTCTGCCTTCAGCTCCAGATTGAATGTCACCTCCACCAAAGTGGTCCTTTTCAGGGGCAAAAAACGTCTTGCCGAATAGTATTTCTCATAGTAGGAAGTATCACATCTGGTGGCCGTGGGCAAAGTGGCCATTATACTCAGGACACCCCAAGAGATGAGTAAAAATTTCAAAGGCAACATTTTGCCTTTTGGGAAGATCAGCATTTCCTTCTTTATCGTTGAAAGTCTGGCGTATGACTGTTTCGAAAATTTTCTGCTGACTTTTTCTTTTAGAGTTAATCAAGAAAAACTTAAGTGTTTTTGATTAGGGGGGAATTTCTTATCATCGATTAAATTAATCAAGAAGAAAAACACACAAATCGAATCGAAAGTAGATTAAAAAGTGAATGTTATTTAGATTTTACGATTCCACAATCAATCAATGTCCAGACTCAAGAGTATTGAGATTTATGGCACAGAACTTGAACGTTGAATTAATAAAATTTAATTGTAGCTTTATTGAAAAATTTTGAATTTTTAAAAATTTATTGCTCTAGATTTTTTTAAATTCAGTTAGATGGAATTTTTAAGAATTTATTACTTTTGAATATTCCGTAGATTCAGTTTGTTTGATTAGTTTAAGAGTTATAGTAGATTTTTTTTTAAATTCAGCTCAGTTTGGAGTTTTTAAGAATTTATTGCTGTAGATTTTTTTTAAATTCAGTTTGCTAGAATTTTTAAAATTTATTCCAGTTTGTTTGAAATTGTAGAAATTAATATCTTTTGAATTATTCTTAAATTCAGTTTGTTTGAATTTTTAGGAATTTTTTACTCTGGAATTTTTTTAAAATCCATATTTATCAATTTTAAATTTCCAATTTAGTTGAATTTTTTCAAATTCAGTTTAGTTAAAGTTTAAGAATTATTGCAGATTTTTTATAAATTTGAATTTTTATAGTATGCTTGAATTGTAAAAATTATTTAATGTACTTTTTTTACATTTATTTTCTCAACTCGATTTTTTTAAGAATTATTCTAGTTTTTTTTTTAAATTCAGTTTGTTAGAATTTTTAAAATTTATTCCAGATTGTTTGAATTTTAAAAAATTAACATCTTTGGAATTTTTCTTAAATTCAGTTTGTTTGAATTTTAAGGAATTTTGCGCTCTTGAAGTTTTCAAATTCAATTTCATATTTATCAATTTCAAATTTTCAATTTAGTTGAATTTTTTCAAATTCAGTTTAGTTGAATTTTAAGAATTATTGCAGATTTTTTATAAATTTTAATTTTTATAGTATGTTTGAATTGTAAAAATTATTTAATGTCAGATTTTTTACATTTATTTTCTCAATTCGATTTTTTTAAGAATTTTTCTAGATTTTTTTTAAATTCAGTTAGAATTTTTAAAATTTATTCCAGATTGTTTGAATTTTTAAAAAATAATATTATTTTGAATTTTTCTTAAATTCAGTTTGTTTGAATTTTTAGGAATTTTTTACTCTTGAATTTTTATACCCTACACCACTCTGTGGTACAGGTTTGTTTCACGGCAGATGTTTGTAACACCTGAAAATACCACAGCTAGACCCACCTTAAAGTATACCGATCGACTCAGAATCACTAGCTGAGTCGATTTAACGATGTCCGTCCGTCCGTCCATGTAAAGTTGTTCGTCGACTACAGGTCGCAATTTCACTCCGATCGTTCTGAAATTTTGCAGTTTAGAGTATTTCGCGGCTGTTAAGATCGCTATTGAATTTGGTTGAAATCGGTTTAGATTTAGATATAGCTCCCATATATATCTTTCGTCCGATTTGGCCCTTTAGTCCTATAGAAGCTGTATTTTACATCCGATCGTTTTGAAATTTAGAATGGTAGAGTTTCTTGACCCATGAACCAACATTGCCGAATTTGGAGAAAATCGGTTCAGATTTAGATATAGCTCCCATATATATGTTTCGTCCGATTTGGCCCTTTAGTCCTATAGAAGCTGTATTTTACATCCGATCGTTTTGAAATTTAGAATGGTAGAGTTTCTTGATCCATGAACCAACATTGCCGAATTTGAAGAAAATCGGTTCAGATTTAGATATAGCTCCCATATATATCTTTCGTCCGATTTGGTCCTTTAGTCCTATAAAAGCTGTATTTTACATCCGATCGTTTTGAAATTTAGAACGGTAGAGTTTCTTGATCCATGAACCAACATTGCCGAATTTGAAGAAAATCGGTTAAGATTTAGCTATAGCTCCCATGTATATGTTTCGTCCGATTTGGCCCTTTAGTCCTATAGAAGCTGTATTTTACATCCGATCGTTTTGAAATTTATAATGGTAGAGTTTCTTGATCCGTGAACCAACATTGCTGAATTTGAAGAAAATCGGTTCAGATTTAGATATAGCTCCCATATATATCTTTCGTCCGATTTGGTCCTTTAGTCCTATAGAAGCTGTATTTTACATCCGATCGTTTTGAAATTTAGAACGGTAGAGTTTCTTGATCCATGAACCAACATTGCCGAATTTGAAGAAAATCGGTTAAGATTTAGCTATAGCTCCCATATATATGTTTCGTCCGATTTGGCCCTTTAGTCCTATAGAAGCTGTATTTTACATCCGATCGTTTTGAAATTTAGAATGGTAGAGTTTCTTGATCCATGAACCAACATTGCCGAATTTAAAGAAAATCGGTTCAGATTTAGATGTAGCTCCCATATATATCTTTCGTCCGATTTGGTCCTTTAGTCCTATAGAAGCTGTATTTTACATCCGATCGTTTTGAAATTTAGAATGGTAGAGTTTCTTGATCCATGAACCAACATTGCCGAATTTGAAGAAAATCGGTTAAGATTTAGCTATAGCTCCCATATATATGTTTCATCCGATTTGGCTCTTTAGATCCATTCGTTTTTATACCCTACACCACACTGTGGTACAGGGTATTATTTAAGTATAAAATGTCCCAAAAGTAAATTTATGTAAACAATTTATACATGAATTACAAAATTTATATATCAGAGTTATTCAATATTACAAGAGTGGTGTAGGGTATTATATAGTCGGCACCGCCCGACTTTAGCCTTTCCTTACTGGTTTCAAATTCAATTTCATATTTATCAATTTCAAATTTTCAATTTAGTTGAATTTTTTTCAAATTCAGTTCAGTTGAATTTTAAGAATTATTGCAGATTTTTTATAAATTATTAATTTTCTCAATTCAATTTTTTAAGAATTATTCTGGATTTTTTTTTTAAAAAAATTCAGTTTGTTAGAATTTAAGAATTTAGTCCAGTTGTTTGAATTTTTAAAAATTAATATCTTTTGAATTTATGCTTAAATTCAGTTTATTTGAATTTTAAGGAAATTTTGACTCTCGAATTTATTCAAATTCAATTTCATATTTATCAATTTCAAATTTTCAATTTAGTTGAATTTTTTCAAATTCAGTTCAGCTGAATTTTAAGAATTATTGCAGATTTTTTATAAATTTATTTTGTTTGAATTTTTAAAAATTATTTAATGTCAGATTTTTTACATTTATTTTCTCAATTCGATTTTTTTAAGAATTATTCTAGATTTTTTTTAAATTCAATTTGTTAGAATTTTTAAAATTTATTCCAGTTTGTTTGAATTTTTAAATAATAATGTTATTTTGATTTTTTCTTAAATTCAGTTTGTTTGAATTTTTAGGAATTTTTTACTAGTGAATTTTTTAAAATTCAATTTCATATTTATCAATTTCAAATTTTCAATTTAGTTGAATTTTTCAAATTCAGTTCAGTTGAATTTTAAGAATTATTGCAGATTTTTTATAAATTTATTTTGTTTGAATTTTTAAAAATTATTTAATGTCAGATTTTTTACATTTATTTTCTCAATTCGATTTTTTAAGAATTATTCTAGATTTTTTTTTTAATTCAGTTTGTTACAATTTTTTAAATTTATTCCAGACTGTTTGAATTTTTAAAAAATAATATTATTTTGAATTTTTTTTAAATTCAGTTTGTTTGAATTTTTTATTCGTCAATTTTTTAAAATTCAATTTCATATTTATCAGTTTCAAATTTTCAATTTAGTTGAATTTTAAGAATTATTGCAGATTTTTTATAAATTTATTTTGTTTGAATTTTTAAAAATTATTTAATGTCAGATTTTTTACATTTATTTTCTCAATTCAATTTTTTAAGAATTATTCTAGATTTTTTTTTTAAAAATTCAGTTTGTTAGAATTTTTAAAATTTATTCCAGTTTGTTTGAATTTTAAAAAATTAATATCTTTGCAATTTTTTTTTAAATTCAGTTAGTTTGAATTTTTAGGAATTTTTTACTCGTGAATTTTATTAAATTCAATTTAATATTTATCTATTTCAAATTTTCAATTTAGTTGAATTTTTTAAAATTCAGTTCAGTTGAATTTTAAGAATTAGTGCAGATTTTTTATAAATTTATTTTGTTTTGAATTTTTAAAAATTATTTAATATCGGAGTTTTTACATTTATTTTCTCAATTCCTCTTTTAGTGTTTCTATATTTTATTTTTTGTTTGACTCCAAACTCTTTCATTAGCTCAAGTTTTTCATCGCCAGAATTTTTCCGAAAAATGTTTTCACGTTTTATTTCTCAAATTTTCTTTTTTGTAATTTATTTCAATTTGTTAACGATTTTTGTTCGCGTTTTTTTTCACCGTTTTGTTGCTTTATTTGTTTAATACTAAATTCAAAACTTTTACGATTTTACTCAAAAGCCCCCAAAGTTTGCCACATTTTTTTAAATTTTTTTATTTGTCTGTCTATGTGGATGTGTGGGTGTGTCATCTGTGGGTGCCTGTGTGTGTTTGTTAGTGTTTATGTTTCAACATCAATGACGAAATCAGTCGAAGATTCCAGAAAAATAAAGCCATAACATTCAAATCAAAGTCATTGTCGCTGCCGTTTTTTATTCATGGCATTTTTTATTGCATAAATCACCCAACATCAAAATATTCGCACGAGTACACAGAAAATATAATGAAGAAATATTTTGGTGAACGTGGTAGGCTCAGAGATTGACTGACGCATAGAATAGGACGACCTCAGAGGTATAGAGTAACACATTAAATATCGACTCTCGAATGGAGGAGGAAAACCTCAGGGTTCGCTCGAGCAGAAGAAGACCTCGCGAACAACCACCCCCTAAAAAAACGAGGACTTCTATGATCGACTCTCAAAAGTCGACCATAGAATTAAGGAAGACTTCAGAGGACGTGTTTCGAACATGTTGGATACCATCTTCTGCTAAAGCCGACCTCCTAGTGGAGATCATCTCCTACCTTCTATTGTAGATCATCTTATACTAAAGACGACCTCATATTAACGTATAATTTCCTATTACAGAGGACCTCCTATTAACAGATCATCTCCTACTAAAAAGGACCTCCAATTGGAAATCATCCCCTAGTCCTCCTATTGATCATATCCTACTTAAGAATATCTCCTATTAACAGATCATCTCCGATTACAGATGAACTCCTACTAAAAACGACAACCTTATATTGGATATCGGCCAATTCTAAAGATGATCTCTTATTGCCGATAATGTCCTACTAAATACAATCTCCTATTACAGATCAGTTTCTACTAAATATATCGCACTTGGTAGGAGATGGTCTGGCCTTTAAGTCCACTCGTCTCGGCGATGAGTATCGCGGATTGGCCAAATCTCATATATCAACCATTACCGCTTCGATCATTCAAAACACTGTGATTTCCCTGATAGCTATCGACAAGTAGGGAAATACGAATTGTGTTGTTCTGCTCATTAACTAAGACGAATTCTGAGGTCATGTGAAAACCGACACTTGTGAGTATAAAATCGAAAACCTCCATAGATCTCTTTCTATTAACATATACAGGGTCTCCCATATTCGACGGACCCATCTGGCAACGCCATAACTTTTGACAGAGATGTCAGATCGCTTAATGACATACCGCGTTTGAAGCGTCAGTCCAAGCAGATTTTTACCATGGAACAATACACGCCACGCGAGCGCTCTGAAATAGTTGAAATTTACATTCAACAGAAGAAGTCAAGTCAACGTGCTTTTAAAATATTAAAAAATGTGAGAAGTGCGCCTTCTAAGAACACCATTAAGCGTTTATACGAAAAATTTTCGACTGGTGAGGCTCTTTCTAATCCGAAGAGGCCAAATAAAAGTCGACCAAGGCGATCGGCCGAGAATATCGCTGCCGTACGAGCCAGTGTTGAGAGGTCCCCAAGAACATCCCAAAAACGCCGTTCTCAGCAGTTGGGCATGGCTCGGTCCACTTTACAACGGATTATTCGCGTTGATTTGCATTTGTTCCTGTACAAAATTCAATTGACGCAAAGATTGTTGCCTGCGGACAAGCCTCGTCGATTGGAATGGGCCCAACGAGTCAGTGGGTCCGTCGAATATGGGCAACCCTGTATACATCCTACTAAAGACGAACTCCTATTAACAAAACATATCCTTCTAAAGGATAATCTCCTACTAAAGTCGACCGTCTATTATCAGATCATCTCCTATTAATAGATCATTAACTACCTAATACGACCTACTATTAACAGATCGTCTCCCACAAAGGAGATAATTTACTAAAGACGATCGCAGATCTTCTACTAAAGACGACCTCCTTTTAACATATCATGTCCTACTAACGACGAACTCCTATTAACAGATCATCTCCTACTAACGACGACCTCTTATTAACGGATCATCTCCTATTAATGACGACGAAGATTCAAGATAATTTCCTACTGAAGTCGATCATAGGAAAGGCGAAGTCCTGTCGGAGATCTTCTCCTATTAAAGAAGGTGACCTCATACTGGAGATCCTACTAAAGACGACCTACTAATGGAAAATTTCGTACTAAAGCCAACCTACTATTGCAGATGGTTTCCCAGCTGGAGATCTTCTCCTACTAAAAACGACCTCCAGCTGCAGATCCTCCTATTAACAGATCATCTCCTATTAACGACGACCTCCTATTGCAGACGACTTTCTATTAGAGATCTTCTACTAAAGACGACTACCTCCTTTTAGAAATCTTCTACTAAAGACGGCGACCTTCTATTCTATAAAGAAGACGACCTCCCATTAACAGAGCATCTCCTACTAAAGACGACATCATGTAAACAGCTCATTTCCTACTAAAGACAACCTGCTATTAACAGATCATCTCCTACTAAAGACGGCCTCCTATTAAATTATTATTTCCTATTAACAGATCGTCTCCTACTTATGACGACCTCCTATTAACATAAAATATTCTACTAAAGACGATGATTGGAGATAATTTCCTACTAAAGACGATGATTGGGAAGGCGAAGCCCTGTCGGAAATCTTCTCCTATTAAAGGAGGTGACCACATACTGGAGATCCTACCAAAGACGGCCTACTACTCGTATTGGAGATTTCGTACTAAAGACAACCTACTATTGCAGCTGATTTCCCAGCTGGAGATCACCTCCTACCAAAAACGACATCCAGCTGGAGATCCTCTCCTACCAAAAACGACCTCCTATTAGAGATCATCTCCTGCTAAAGACAAATTTCTATTAACAGATCATCTCCTACTAAAGACGACGTCTTATTATTGGAGATCTTCTCCTACTAAAGACGACGTCTTATTATTGGAGATCTTCTCCTACTAAAGACGACGTCTTATTATTGGAGATCTTCTCCTGCTGAATATCATCCCCCAATAAAAACTACCTTCTATCGGATATCATCTCCAACTAAGAACGACCTCCTATTGGAGATCATCTGCTCCTATGGAAGGTACATCCTATTGGATATCATCTGCTACTAAAGACGACATCCCATTTGAGATCATCTCCTTTTAAAGGTGACCTCATATTAAAGGTGACCTTATTTTACTGAAGGCGACCTGTTATTGGATATTTTCTTTTTCTAAAGACTAATTTCTATTGGAGATCTTCTTTTTCTAAAAATTAATTTCTATTGGAGATCTTCTACGTAAGACAAGGTTTAGGTTTCAGATAGACTAGACCATGGTGAATTCCTTAAAATGCAGGGACGATTCGATAGTGCTCACAAGTTCGTGCAGGGCTGATTCTGTAGACTTGCCCTTATTGTAAGCATGTTGGTTCCCCGACAGGAGTTTTGTATCCAGGTTTTCCCTAATGAAATGATCTAAAAGTCTTTCCAGACCTTTCAATAGGAAGGAGGATAGGCTAATTGGTCTGAAGTCTTTTCGCTTTAGGTATGAATACCACTTTGGTATACCTCCATCGATTCGGGACGTATGAAAGCCTGATACAGCCTACATAAATTTTCTCCAGCCAGGGGATAATGTACTTTAACATTTTCTGCATTTCTGCTGAAGTGATGCCATCTGGTCCAGGTGACTTGAAGGGCTCAAAGCTATTAATAGCCCAGTTTATTCTGAATCTCTCAGTCAAGAAGCTAGCGACGCTCGCAGTCCACTCGCACTCTTGTTGGTCCTGCTGATCATCGGGTTCTGTTACAGAGTTCCCCGGGAAATGTGTGTCGAGCAGTACATTGAGTTATTTCCTAATCCTGTAAATATCCCACTGTACTTAAGACAAACTGATATTGAATATCTACCACTACTGAAGACCTGCTACTGCCTATAATCTTCTACTAAAGTCCTCCTATTGCAGATAATCTCCTACTAAAACCAACATCCTGTTGCAAATCTTTACTAAAGATGACTTCGCATTTCTGATCATCTCCTACTAAAGACAACCTCCTCCTATTGGAGATCACCCCTTTTTAAGACGACCTCATATTGGAGATCTTCCTCTTAGAGATCATCTACTAAAGTCGACCTCGTATTGGGGATCATCTCCTACTAAACCCAACCCCTTATTGTATATCTTCTCCTACTAAAGAGGCAACTTTCTATTGGATATCCTCTCCTACTTAAGAAGGTTACCTTCTTTTGAAGATCGTCTCCTGCAAATGACGATCTACTGCTGGAGATCATCTTCTACTAAAAACGACCTCCTATTTAGTAGGATAATTACCTCCTATTGGAGTATAAGATAATCTTACAACAGACGATCTTCTTTTGGAAATCATTTTCTTCTAATTACAGACATGCAATCCAATTAACTGCTTATTTCTTTTAGTGTATGAGTATTTTTTTAATGTAGGCTATGTTTTCATTTCAAAACCTGTTATGTGCACATGGCGGTACATAGTCACAAATGAAAAACAAAATAAAAAATTTCCACTGCTAAATTTAGAAAAATAAACAAATCAACAGATATTTGCAAATGTTAAATAATTGAAAAAACAACATAAGATAAACGAACAAATGTTGCATGAGATTTAACGAACATAAATTTGGCTACACAATCAAACATAGCAGAATATATCAAAAATTCAACGAACTTAATCTAACAGATTCTGAAGTTTTGGGGTTTTTATAGTAAGAATTTAAAAATACTAGAAATTTAGATTTATATTTTCTGCTCTGTGTGCTATCTGCAATATTTTAAACCTTAAATGGAAATAATCATATCTAATACGCAAAAAAATACATGGATATTTTGCCCCCATTATTATCTCTGTGGTTGGTACTTTTAACCCATGAAGAAGATTATTCGCGATTCCCGAGTGAAATGTGTTTACAATTGCTAAAACAACAGGGTGACATGACTTAAAACTGTTTGACAGTCCAGCGCTATGCCCATCGCTGTGGCAACTCTTAACTAAACACACCCACAACACATGCACATGGATGCCAACTTTCGTAACTATGTATGTATGTATGTATGTATGTATATGTTAATGGGTATGTTCAGTCCAATTAGTGGTTACAAATCACCACATGAACTTAGAATACCATCCTTGCCACATTTGTGTGGTATGGCGTGGCGTGGTATGATGACGATGATGATGATGATAATAATGCACAAGAAAAGAGATTACAATGAACACCACCACCGACTACCGATTGCTGACTACTCTCGTCGTAATGAGAGCAATGTTTTTAGAGTATGAACACGGTGGTCACACACGCGAGTACAAATACCATTCATCAGCTCCGCCATGGGTGGTGGTACTCAAGCTAATTTACAGTAATTGGTCAATGTTACCACATCATAAATACAGACATAGTCGTACTATGCTACTTGTGCAGCAGCAACGAGCAGCTGCTGTTGCAGAGGCAACCACCACCCGCTTTTGCTTAAATACTAGAAATGAACTTAAAATGTACTCACTTAGTTACACACATACATAAGGGTGTTTCAGGTTTGCAGAAGATCAAAAACATTTTGGAGATCTTCTTTGTTGAAGATTGAGACAATTAGAAATGTAAACATATGTTCGCTACGAGCGTAGATTTATATCCAAAGGGAATCCTACATTATTTAAGAAGATAGCCCGGTATTAAAGTCAATCCTCTTCAGAATGAATCCCAAAGTGAAACCAGCTTAATTACCAGGTAATCCCACATTTATTTTCTCGAATTTTTCCTCAAAAATAGTGCAGAATTATTTCGGAGAGAACCAAGGATCTGATCGCAATCCCGAATTACTTTCGAAATGAAACCCAGAATTCCTTCTGAAAGCGATCCCCTATCTGTCATCATATCCTATTACGTTACCGCTATACATGATTAGTTTGCGTCCTTACTTCCGAAGATAACTTCGGTATATATCCATAGGGTATACTACATTATCTCAGAAAGAATCCCTGTATATATATATACTCAAGAGAATCATGGATTATTTACGAATGGAATCTCATCTTATTTCCAAACTGAGCTCAGAATTCTTTCCAAAAGGAATTCCGAATTATTTACCACACTTTTTGACAGTGTCTCACTCGCCCCCTTCACTACCTGTGTTTGCTGCCGAGCTTGGACTTGGTTTAACTGTCCAAAACAAAAAAGCCCTACGTCTTGGCAAGAGTACCCTTGAAGTCCGGGTCAATAACCCTCGGTATCATCGGTCCTCTGAAAGAATTCCCCACGGAAATTTTGAATTTTGGTTACCAATGATGCCGAGTAAGCGCTCTGATGATAAGTTACTGTAACACCTTTGACAAAGAATGTCGTTTTTATTAGTACGGGGATGTCGCTTCTCCTTACTTTATTCAGCATTGCGCAGTACCAAGTTGAGGAGAAGTTATCCACTAATTAGGAGACAATCGGTGCAGCGTTGTGATGACAGCTTTGCATTAAAAACGCCACCCTCAAACATACAGCTCATTACTACGATTCGTGGTTTGTCCTTAGATTCGAGTACCTGCTCCCTACCTTTTTATAGACTAAATCATCGAAGTTATTATTTTGGTCTTATTTTGGGGATTCTGCCAGACATAGACCGTTTTTGCAATGTTTTTGGCTTTTTTAGTCGTACAATAAGACGGTATCTCCATTATTTATTGGGTTTTCCGTATCGGTAGAGATTTCTTCCCTAGGACTGTATCCTTAACGGATGATTTGGTGGACTTAATATATTGGAGATAGAGTCCGTCTAAAGAAGATGACCTTCTATTGGAGATCGAGTCCTACTTAAGAAGACGACCTTTTATTTTAGATATTCTCCTTATAATACGCCCTACTATTGTAGATCCTCTCCTACTAAAGAAGATGACCTCATATTGTAGATATTCTGCTACAAAAGAAGATGACATCCTATTGTAGATCTTCTGCTACAGGGTTTTCCAACAAGAGGTGTTATTTTGAATCACCCGGTATTTCGGTAGCTGTCACTTTTGAAGCTTTTATTCATTGACATTTGACAAGTAGGAACTACGCTATTACTAAAAATGGAACGATATACGATTCAACAACGCATTGAAATTATTAAAATCTTGCAGTCACAGTTGGCAAAACTAAAGCATTTTTGGGTCGTCGTGAAGCCCCTTGTCGGACCGCAATACAGAAATTGATGGAAAAATTCGAGCTGTTGGGACAAGTTAGTGATGTGAAGAATAAAACCTGTGCACGTTGCTCAAGAACAACTGAGGATATTGCTGCTGTAGTCCAAAGTGTTGAAGAAAACCCAGGTTTGTCCTTCCTCGTCGTTCTTTGGAATTGGGCATTCCACAAACGTCATTACACCGTATCTTAACACAAGAACTCAAGCCGACAGATCATTGAAATGCATGAAAATGCTCCGGAATTCCATCGAAAAATCATCTTGACTGATGAGGCCCATTTCCACCTCGGTGGCTACCTCAACAAGCAAAATTGTCGAATCTGGGGCTCGGAAAACCCAAGAGTTATTGTTGAGATGCCTCTACATCCGCAACGTGTGACTGTTTGGTGCGGTTTATGGTCCGGCGGGGTCATTGGACCTTAAAATGAGGTTGGATCAACAGTTACGGTGAATGGATTGCGTTATCGACAGATGATTAATGATTTTTTATGGTCGGAGTTGGATGGTATTGATCTGGACAACGTTTACTTTCAACAAGACGGCGCTACGTGCCACACAAGCAACGAAACCATTGCTCTGTTACGGGAAAGTTTCCGGACCGTGTTATCTCTCAAAGAGGTGATCACAATTGGTCACCGAGATATTGTGATTTAACACCTTGCGACTTTTTCCTTTGGGGCCACGAGAAAGATAAAGTCTACGCCAACAGCCCAGCGTCGATTCAAGACCTCAAAGATAGAATTCGTGAGGCTATCGAGGACATAGGTCAGCCACTTTGCGATTTGGTTATGGAAAATTTCATGAAACGGATATAGTCCCGTAAGCGTCGTCGTGGTGGCCATTTGGTTGATGTTGTTTTTCATTATTAACGGCATACCTTCCTCTTTATTATGAAATAAACATCCGATCATTTATCTAAAAAAATGGAATTTTTCTTTGAATACCAAAATAACACCTCTTGTTGGAAAACCCTTACTGAAGAAGATGACCTTCTATTGGAGATCGAGTCCTATTAAAAAATAAGACCTTCTTTTGTCGATCTTCTCATACTAAAGAAGACGACCTCCTATTGTATTCACGTTTCTCTAAGTAATCTTCGCTTATAATCTTCTTCTTTATTGCATATTCGATTTGCGAATGTAAGCGACCATACAAAGACATAGTTTACAGTTATTAATATAAATTACATTGAGTTTTTATGAATTTTTTACAAAATACCAAAATAACGGTGATTTCGATTTATGAAAAGTGCAGCATTTTCTTTGCCCTTTTCCCGAAAGCTGTACTTTACTAACATATTTTGGAAATTTGTTAATTGGAGTTAAGTTAAATTCGTGGGACTACATCATTTCCACTTAAAAGGTGGAAATATTTTCTTGTATTTCACGTCGACAGGGCAACATTTTATCCAGAAACGAAATCGCCATATGTAACACTTATAAGGTTGTAGAATACTTTGAAGCTAGAACATATCGTTTCTGCCTCTGGTGCGCTTCCCTTCAATCTTCTTCTGATAGGAAGCCGTATTATTTTCTTATTTTTCTCGAAATCCTCAACGTTTTCTGAACAATATTCGCGGTTCTGTAGGTAATCCATGCTTGTGATAGGAATCTGCAATCCGAAACCAGTTTCATGGATACTTGGTTTGATACCTATTTCTATAGGCAATCCGCTATTTTCAAAGACTATTTTAAGTCAAACTTTCTGTAGGTAATCCACGACTATTTTCAGCCAACCATTCTGTAGGTAATCAACGATTCTGAAAGGAATTCATGATTATTTTCAGTTAACATTTCAGCCAACATTTCTGTAGGTAATCCAGGATTCGATTACATCTGAAGGGAAGGGGATGTGTATCTGTAGCTATTCTTTCTGTGGGAAACCCTCGGTTCCGAAAGGAGCCAATGATTATTTTCCGCTAACCTTTCGGTATGTAATCCACAATTTTGAATGGAATCCTCAACTATATTCAGCCAACCTTTCTGTAGATGATAATTCTCGATTCTGAAAAAAATCGAAGACTATTTTCAGCCAACCTTACCGGATGTAATCAAAGATTAGATCTGAAAGGATTCGGCTATTTTTTGTATCTTCAATTCTTTCTGAAGAAAACTCGTGGTTCTTTCGCAAGGGAATACACAATTTTTGCTGAATCCAACACTATGTCCCTCTATTCTCTCTGGAGGGACTCCCGGATTCTCCCCTGAAGGAATTCCCTTCCTTCACTTCCCTTAAGTAATTATTATTTCTGTTCTGTTTTTCCTTTATGGAATCCACGATTATTTTGCTGTCTTCTTTCTTTAGGATATCCACGATTATTTCTGGGAGAATTCCAGAATTGGTTCGCTCTATTCTTTCTTTAGGAAGATTCCTTCTGAAAGGAATCACCGACTATTTTCAGCCAACCTTTCTATCCAAAAGGGATCCAAAATTCATTCTTTCTTCAGAGAATCCGCTATTCTTTCTGCAGAAATTGCAGGATACTTTAGCTCTTTCTTCTTTTTATAAAATCCGCGATTGTTACTGAGTTGCAGAATTTTGATGCTTTATTCGTTCTTTGCGGAATCCATTTGTTCTATTCTTTCCTTAGGAAATTCACGATTCTTTTAGGAATTTACTATTCACGATTGCTCTATTCATTCCTTAGGAAATCCACTATTCTTTTGGGAATTCACTATTCACGATCGCTCTGCTCTTTCTTTAGGGTATCCACGATTGTTATTGAAGGAAATCAAGCATTCCATGGACCAATTCTTTCTTTAGGGAATCTATGATTGTTACCTGGATTATTTTGCTCTATACTTTGTTGAGGAAATCCACGCTTATTTTTGAAGGAAGTTTTTTATTTTTAGTTTAATTTTTCTTTAGGAAGCCCATGATGCGTTCTGAACGAAATCTAGGTTTATTTTTCTTTATTGTTTCTTTGGGGAATCCACTATTCTTTCGGAGGGAATTACAGGATTATTTTGCTCCATTCATTCTTTAAGAAGCTCTACGATTATTTTACTTTATTATTCCTTTGGGAAATCCACGATTTTTTTCAGCAGGAATTACAGGATTATTTTGCTTTATTCGTTCTTTGGGGAATCCACGATTGTTACTGAAGAAATTTCGGGATTATTTTGCAATTTCTTTCTTTATTGTTACTCCGGCATTTTTTTCTTATCCCTTTCTTTAAGGAATCCACAATTCTTACTGAAGGAATTCCTGGGTTATTTTATTCTTTCTTTAGGGAATCCACGATTTAGGCTATAGTCGTCCTTTGAGGAATTCAATATTTAATATACACGACCCTTTTTGAAGTAATTCTATGATAATTTAAATTTATTCTATTCCCTTTAAGGAATCCGCGATTCTTTCTAAGGGAATTCATTGATTACTCTGCTTCATTCCTTCTTGGGGAATCAATGATTCTCTCCGAAGGAATTAAGTGATTCTTTTTCGACATTCCTTCTTTAGGAATCTATAATTCTAATTTTACTTTATTCTTTCTTTGGGGAATCTACTGTTGTTACTGAATGAAATCCGGGATGATTTTGCAATATTCTTTCTTTAGGGAATCCACGATTTTTACTGAAGGAATTCTGGTATTTTTTTCTTTTATTCTTTCTTTAAGCAATCCACAATTTTTACTGAAAGAATTCCTGGATTATTTTGCTTTATTCTTTCTGTAGGGAATCCAAGATTTTTCCTGAAAGGATTCTAGGATAATTTTACTTTATTTTTTTCTTTTGGGAATCCCCGATTCTTATTGAAGAATTTTTTGCATTCCGTGGCTAAAGTCGTCCTTTAGGTAATTCACTATTATTCTGAAGTAATTCTAGGATTATTTGCTCTATTTTTTCTTTATGACATACACAATCCTTTTTGACGTAATTATAGGATTATTTAGCTTTATTCTTTCTTTAAAGAAACCACGATTCTTCCTAAGGGAATTCATTGATTACTCTGCTTCAATTCCTCTTGGGGAATCGATGATTCTCTCTGAAGGAATTAAATGATTCTTGTTCAACATTCTTTCTCTGGAGAATCTATAATCCAATTAACGGAATTCAGAATTATTTTGCTTTATTCTTTCTTTAGATAATCCACGACTGTTACTGAATGAATTCCGGGATTATTTTGCTATATTCTTTCTTTAGGGAATCCAAGATTCTAATTGAAGGTATTTTAGCATTCCGTGCCTCATTCGTCTGTTAGGGAATTGACTATTCTTCCTGAATCAATTACAGGATTCTTTGCCTAAATACGCTCCTTTTTGAAGTAATTTTATGCTAATTTAGATTTATTCTTTCTTTAGGGATTCCACGATGCTTTCTAAGGGAATTCATTGATTACTCTGCCTCATTTCTTCTTGAGGAATCAATGATTCTCTCTGAAGGAATTAAATGATTCTATTTCAACATTCTTTCTCTGGAGAATCTACGTATAATCCAACTAAAGGTATTCCAGAATTATTTTGCTATATTCTTTCTTTAGATAATCCAAGACTGTTACTGAATGAATTCCGGGATTATTGACTGATTATTGATATTGACGAGTGTTACTGAATGAATTCCTGGATAATTTTGCCTTATTTATTCTTTAGGGAATCTACGATAGTTACTGAATGAATTCATAGATTATTTTGCTATATTCTTTCTTTAAGGAATTCACTATTGTTACTGAGGGAATTCCAGGAATATTTTGTTTTATTCTTTCTTTAGGGAATTCACGATTCTCCCGAAGGAATTCCTGGATTATTTGTCTCCATTCTTTCTTTAGGAATAATCCCCGATTCTTTCTGAGGGAATTCTAAAATTATTTAGCGTTATTCTTTCTTTAGTGAATTTAGGGAACTCACGATTCTCCTGAAGGAATTGCTGGATTATTTCTCCCCATTCTTTCTTTGGGAATAATCACCGATTCTTTCTGAGGGGATTCTAAAATTATTTAGCGTTATTCTTTCTTTAGTGAATCCACGATTTTTTCTGTAGGGATTCTAGAATTAATTTACTTTATTTTTATTTTTTGGGAATCTACGATTCTTATTGAAGGAATTTTAGCATTCCGATGCTCGATTCGTCCTTTAGAAAATCCAATATTTCTTCTTAAGGTATTCCAGTACTATTTTGCTTTATTCTTTCTTTTGTGAATCCACGATTCTTCCTGAAGTAATTGCAGAATTATTTCGCTATATTCTTTCTGTAGGGAATCCACAATTCTAACTGAGGGAATTACAGGATTATTTTGCTATGTTCATTCTTTTAGGATTCCAAAATTCTTACTGAAGAAAAAACTCTTACGGAAGGAATTCCAAAATACTTTTGCTCTACACTTCAGTTAATAGCTTCACTATTACTTCCGAGCGAATTGCAGAACTCTATCTGTGTATTATTTTTGATGGAATTGCTGGATTCTTCTGGTCAATTCTTCTGTAAGGGAATCCATGATTCTAACTGAATGAATTCCAAGATTCTTTCATTTTCTTTCTTTGTGGAAATCCACGATTATTCCCCAATCCACCCTAACATATACAAATGTATGCAAAGGGAGGTAATGACACGAACATACACCGTAAATACGTTCGTGTTTATACAACCCATGTAATCCCAGTATTTGAAGCTTCTCTGGTCATTACATCTACAGAGGTTTAATTTAATACCTGACATTGATGCTGATTTCGATTCGGCAGCAACAATAACAACACAGCACATCTTCTTTGCGGGAACATTATTACGTGGTGGTGCATAACATTGGAACAACCTCAGTCAATGTTCAACAACATGTTGTTTTCCCCTACTGGTGTTGTTGCTGTTGTTGTTGCTGTTTGGGGTCAATAGATTTGTCCGTGTTGGGTTTCATTTTCAATTATTTATGCGCTCTGTAACCAAACGGCCGATGACAAGCGATACCATTTGACATTAGACCGAAGTCACGATAATAAATGTAATTCGATAATCTTTTAATCTAAATGAAAATGTTGTCGTAGTACCCATTTGAGTCGAGTCGTTCGGTGTCGTTGTAGTTGTTGTTGTTCCAGTGTATATGGAGGCGAGACATGTGAATGTTATCAGCCCTTTTAGCTTAGGAACTATGGATGAGAGAGGGAAAACGTGTTCCATACTATGTTATAGATTAGTTTGTATTCGAAAGAGACTCGTACAACCTAAGGGTTTAATTTATGATGTTATTTACTATTTGTTCACGTTTTTGCTATAATCGATTGTAATTCTAATCAAAATTTAATGGGAATTTTTATTTTGCGAGTCATGAAAGACCAAAACCGGGAATTTTGTCCGCCTATCGCAGCTGATAAGCTACCTGAAGGTTGTTTAGTACATTGCTATAATGACTAATATCAAATTACCTTATATATTGAACGTGCAACAAAATAGAGATCTCCAATAATCGCCCTATATCTCTCTTTCAACAAAAATCTATTCTATATCCTTAAATCTTAGAACACAATTTCAAATTTAAAATTCCTTTGGCATTTCAGCAGCGATTTAAGATTATTACCCCAATGGCTGCTGCAATAAAACTGAAATGAGCTTATTAACTTGACTTTATGACTGACGATTAGGAAAAATACCGGCAGCCATCAGCATTCGAAAAAAAATAGAAAAAAAGTCGGCCATCCCAAACCCCTACACCTTTCGTCGTCATAAACAAGAAATAAAAAATTCCCAACATCAGATATCGACACGTATTCGGCACCCAGGCATTAGGAATAGCAACTCGAAAAAGAAGAAAAAATAGATGTGACAACAATTTGCATATTTTCACTTTGGCCACAAAGGAATTTATGTGGCGATCAGGCTTGCCAGTTTTTTTTAGTGCCGAATCCCCAAATTTTTATTTTGTATCCCCTAAATCCCCAAAAAAAAGATTTCTGATCCCCAAAAAAATCCCCAGAAAATATTTTAACTTATGTGAATGATGTATTTTACAATTCAATGTACTTTGTACTAAAATTTATTTTGTTTGTACAAAATGTACGTTGTCAAATTATCAAATATCAAATATATTTGATTCAAAATCTTCCATCTCATCTACATCATCAAATTTTTTTGTACACGTTTTTGGTATTAGAAGTTTGATCATTTCTGCCAATGGACTAAATAATTGATAAAGCATGTACATCAAAGAGTTAATACCAGCGATTCCAGTTCTTTAAATCGAGAATTTTATAAACCGCATTTGGCTTCAATTGATTTATAAATATCTATAGAAATACGTATTGGCAATTACTACAGGTTGTCTATTTAAGTCGTACTCTAATACACTGCACGTCAAGCTACTTTTTGTAGGAACTTTTGACACAATTTTTACGGACGCATTTTCTAGAAAAATATAGATTTAACAGAAAATACAAATTGTAACTTAAATAAAGACATGTAATTATAAAAGATTGCAATCCCCGCCAAATCCCCGGATCCCCAAACCAAAAAATATATCCCCATTCGCGAAGAAAATTCCCCAAATTGGGGATAAATCCCCTAAACTGGAAGCGCTGGTGGCGATATGTACGAACGCCGGCCCCAACGCCAGACAATGCTCTGTGACCCCCGCATAGCTTTGCGTCCTGCTCAGGCACAGATGAAAGACAGACACATGCAGAGAATTTCCAATGCAGGACACATTTAATCAAAACAAATTTCATTTTAGAACAACATTCCTTTTTATGACATACCCAATTACCCTGGACCGACTACTCTGACTCTAAACACAACATAACACAATCATCGTCACCGGGACATCCTTTCTGCCGATCCCGGCAACATTGGACATCATCATCAATTATAATCATCATTTATGTTGTCAGAGTTCTCAGCAGCATCATCATCGTTATCCTTCCCTCTACCCCTCACCCGTTCAGAACGGAACAATCAATACCTTCTGCTGCATATTCTACTTTGGAAGTCGGCAAGTGGTTGCGATGTCATGCAGCCATCGAAAGGAATGTTTCATGCCAATCTCTTTATTGTGAGTCTGAATACAAAAGACTTACTCGGACAATGAAATTGTCGGTTACCTTTAAAGTTGAAGCGAAGTGTAAAGAAAAAAAAGTTATGAAGAGGGGGAGGACAAAGAGTTAAGGGAAGGGTAAAAATAATTCCTAAACGACTAAAAAGTCTCATCTGGTCATCCAGCATCAGTGCCCATCATTTACCGCGCACAGATATCCATCCAATTGGCTTTCCTGGTCATCTAGCGTCAGTGCTCTAAAGTCATCTATTGGCGTCTCCTAGACCGACTTCCTAACACAGTCCGCCAGTCCACATCGCGATCCTAGCACCTGCGAGACCGATCAGTCTCCATAGTCCGGTCCCCTTAAGAAACCACAATTTCAATGGGTCTGTGATCACTCACACCCCATCTGTTATACACCCTCCATCGAAACCTGTACGCCGTCATTGCTGTAAAATTTACAGCCGTCACCTCAATGTCACTGTCTTCATTAGGTTCGTCAAACGATTTGCTTGACTCATTAACAGCAGAAACGCCCTGATGGTCCGACGAATGTCGGGCATTTCGATACCTTCATTCCAAACAATGCTATGTCGACTGGTTTTCAAGGACTTTTCATTTTTAAGTTTGAAATATTCCAAAATTATATTCAGTCAAAATAATAATAGTAGCACTGAATCCATATACTTAAGATACAGCTCCAGTGGATGCTAACTGCTCCTGCAATAGAAGCTAACCAGGAGCATCCTCTCAAAACTACTTGCCACTAAAAATGCAAACCCCAAATTGGCTACCCTCCACTAGAGTACAGTCAGTATCAACATTGTCCGCCACTATTGCTGAGTTTGCACCCTCGTCCGTAAAAACTGGCATACCACCCGGTAACCCTACCACAATACCATCTATTGCATACGGCTCCTGTAGCAGAGCCAAGAAGGCACGAACCATCCTCATCTCCTGTCCAAGCTCTGACATTGCTGCGCTCGATCGCTGGCAGTTGTACTCAATTATTTTCAGCTGTTCCATCCTAATTACGTGAGTTCGCCCGTGCAACCAGCTTTAACTCAAAATTTCTGCACCGCACCGGATTGGGGAAGGCAGAGATCCAGTGGCATTATTCGGCCTACATCCTGCATTCACGCTTGCGGTGGTCGAATCCATAGCAGCAGTAGCAGTTCGATACTGCGCACTGAATCCTCGTCAGAAATCGTAACCACTTAATATACACACCTTCGGTACAGAACTTCTCCGCCATTGGTTGGGGTCACTCCTCCAGTGGCTGCTCATCAGGCGAACGCTCTTCGCATACACAGCCGGGGACGTCATCTCTTTTAGATTCAACTCATACAGCTGACCCATGAATTCGTCCGGGGTGATCTCATAGTGCACTCGCTCAGACCTCCAGCGAATTTCGTAGTCTCCGCAAACTTATTCCATTTGGCAGCAGATGGAGCGCGTATAAACGCTATCCCGTCACGCAACAACAGGCGGCCTACCAACTCCAGTTGGCGTCACCATCCGTCTAGCCGAAAGCACCTCCAGCTGCCCTCCCATTCTCTAGTTCTCAAGCAGAACGCGCACCACCATCTTCTCATATCGGTCTGCTTATTCCATCATGCGACGCGCCACTTTCTTCGGGACGCGGTCATCGAGCATCACCACCAGCGGTCTCTTTGTGACCTCCTTTCCACTTTCCGAGTTTTCGTCGACCGGCGACCTCCTTCGAGATTTGCTCTACCTAACGCTCTCAGCACTCTCGCCACTAGTACTAATTCCAGCATCACTGTCACTATCAGCAATCGACGCCATCCTCCCCAATCTTCATGACACTACCTCTCGGAGAATCGCTTATACTGGGCCGCTTCTTATCGCCTCCGCCTTCTTCCTCGAACTCCGTGTGGCGCACACGTCCGCTTCCCAGTATCGGCTTGAAGATCTCACTGTTCCAGGCACAACACCTTCACCTAATCTTACTTTTACACTCATTAGTATTCACATGCTACAAATCCAAATCCAAATCCTAATCAAAATCTAAAACAAAAAAATGAAATGAAATTATGAATTCCTAAATTTAAAATGTTAACCTTTTGTTTAAGTAAAAAAATCGTGTAAAGTCTCAATGGTTTGTTCGCAATGGCAACAACCCAGAGAATAGTATTTTAGGTTAAGATTTGTCCACTTATTGTTATTTTCATTGTATAATAATGAAAGATTCAATAAAAAATGTAATGAATTGGAAAAAAAAAAAAAAAAAAAAAAAAAAAAAAATTAGTATTCACTCACTCGATCTGAAACTACCGCTAAGCATTTTCATGTCTGTATATTTCAACCGACCGATGTCCATATGACTGAATCTCTGGCATTCAAACAGTGAGCAGAAATCTCCGCGATCGACTAAAGGAAAATGCGAATTTTTACGATGGTCAATCACAGCGGTTAGATGATATTATAGACCAAAGGCTCTGGGATTGATTAGAAATCCCTGCGGCTGATTCAGCAAAACAAAAAATTCTGAAGATCCAAGTCCTTGCGATTGATAGTTAGGTTGGTTTGAGAGGGACGCCCGTCATTTGAGATATGCAACTAACAAGTTCACTCGGGGTCGACGATTCGTTCCATTGTGGTTCCCTAAATAAACGAGACGGAGGAAGAATTAGTCGGATAGAAAGGTTGTGGGAGAGAAGATAAGCGAAGGAAGAGATCATTTAGTAGCACATTGTTATTAGTTGTTCTTTGTGGCTTCGTTGAACTAGAGAGATTTCTTAATGCATTTAGACGAAGGGTTTAAGTGGAGCGTCTGCTAGGTCGTGCCTGCACTCTAACCCCCAATTTCACAACCTCCGGTTAGAGCTAACTCACAGTTAAAAAAACAAAAATGTCATACAATTTAACAGATATAACTGTAGGTTAGCCTAATTAACTGTAGGATAACCGAAGATTGTGGGAATTGGCCGTAAATAGGCTAGACGACCAACACTGGCGTTGTCATTTACTCGGACAGCCAGGTTGCCATCAATTCTCTGGAGGCAACATCCCTAAATTCACAAACAGCCCTCGACTGCGGCAGATCTCTTAACGAGATGGCTGAGCAGTTTAATATACACCTCATATGGGTGCCTGGGCATAGGGATATTCCGGGGAACTGGAAAGCCGATGAACTTGCTAGGAAAGGGACGACATTACAAATTCTCGAAGAATTTGCATATATTGGTGCGCCACTATCCACGTGCAAGCTTTGGCTTAGGCAAGTGGCGATCAGACAGTCCAACGAAAGATGGACAGAAATCGGCACCTGCAGGGTAGCAAGACAAATCTGGCCAAGGTATGACCTGAGAAGATCAAAATATCTCCTCGCACTAGAGAGGCAAAGATTGTCTACCGTAGTATCAGTTCTGACGGGACAATGCTTGATCGGCGAACAAGCCAAACGATTGGGTATTGACTCTAATGACTTCTGCAGAAGATGTGGAGATGAGGAAGAAGTGGAGAGCATTGAGCACTGGCTATGCGACTGCCCCGCTCTGAGTAAACGACGACTGGACATACTGCGGTCGGCCTTTCTAGGCAGCCTAACAGATCTTTCCAGTACCGATATTCGTACTATCGATAAATTTGTATATCAAACAGGTTGGTTTCGATGAGGGGCATTTTAGCCCGTGGTAACACTAGGGACCTAAACTGGTCTATGTGAGCTTGTATAAAAAAATACGGCTACCACCCTAACCTTACCTAACCTAACGATACTCTTTAAGTTAACAAATGCTGCACTGACTTCTCCACTTCTCAACTTCTTCACATAAACAACTTCTACAGAAGTCCTCGTATGGAAGCTTCATGCGTGTTGCCATATGGTCAACCAGGCAGAGTTCTGTGATGCATTCTGTGAGAATACTGAGTGTGTTCTTTCCGAGAGGAAGCGCAGCCCTTTGGGACGCGTCACATCAATGACTAGCCAAAGAGATGAGACTACTGATTCCCACCTCGACCTGTTTAATGTTGCTCCCAGTTCTTCGTTGACTTTGTTTTTAAGTTCCGCGAACGGAATTTGGACTTCCAGGGTCGCGGTTTCGTCCTGCTGATTTCTTGCAGCTAAAATTGGGCTAGGGATAAAAAACAGTTCACAGTTGATTTGATGGTTTTTGGTCGCGGTTTCGTGCTGGTGATTTCATGAACCTGAGTTTGGGCTAAGGATAAAAACAGTTCGCCGTTGATTTGATGGTTTGAATTGAGTCTAAGGCATTGAGAGCTGCCCTACTGTCGATGTGGATTTTTAATTCTGCTGAAGATATATCCTGTTCCAAAATCTGTTTGCGGCAATGTTAATGCATAAATCTGTGCCTGTAAGACCGTACATTCGTCTGAAAGTCTGGTGGAGATTCTGAGATTTAGGGGTTCGGAATAGAATTCCGATCACGTGCCCGTCTCCATTTGTTATCCTTTCGTATAGAATGAGATTTCAACGGCTTTTGTTCCATTGTGGTTCCCTTAAATGATCGCCAATGTCATCCATATCCACGTTAATCAACCCCCAATTCAACTTTCCTCTACCTTCAAGAGAGCGCGGCAGGATATTAAGCAACGAATTGTTCAAATATTTTTTTATTTGCTGCTGGTATTTCTCTTATTGCAGATGAGACTGCCACTTCAATGTCCTAAGCTACTGCATCCAAGTTGTTAAATTAACTCTCTATCTCATCTGGTTCTGCAGTTATTCATTACATTGTCATATATCCGTAACATTGGAAATTGACGCCTAATCTTCACGGCTAGGTAGTTTAAAACTTTTATGCGCGAATTGTTCTTGTTACCATGAAGTCTGTTGGTCTGTTTATGTTTTCTGTGGCGCCTATGCTTTTCAGGAATGAGACATGTGTAGTGTTGATTCCTGATTCCCTTAGCCGAAGGGCCACTTTCACTGCGGTACACTTGATGCGATTTATATAGATAGCTAAATAGATACTCTGCAATTGATGCATTCATAGATGTTTTGTATGGAATTATTGTTCTGTCACATACACCTTTGGCGGAAATCGCTATAGAGCTTATGACATTCGAGCAGTTTTCCCGGTTTCTTGAACTTTGACAGAACTTCCTGACATTGCTACTTAGTCTTGATTTGTTAAAGGTTCGATAAACCTGCAGCATGAGGTCAACATAATACTTTCTAACCTACACTCAGAAGGTCCTGCGAAGTCATGTAAACCCATCAACCCATAATGTAACCCTTATCAATTCAATTCCCCCATTTTCTTTACATTTATCATACCATCCCTCTTTTTGAATTTGCAATTGTCTATGACTGACTATGCTTTATGTTGTAGCATGATTTCGCAATCCTTGTGTTGAAATGTATAAGATTTACCACTTCATCGAAACTATCAAGAGAATTTTCAAAAATAGATTAGTTTTTGTCTTCAGCTCTATTATTATTGGATCTGCGTAAGAGTCTGTCGAGTGTGGTAGAGCTTTGTGGGGGAAAAGGATACAAAATCAAAATATGAATGCAATAGCTACTACACATATCTAACAACAATAGAAGAATATAGCAGTCGTTGCGGAGTCTTTAGGTTTACCATGACCAATGGTTATGCTATACATCCTACATATGTAGGTAGACGTAGCTAAGGATGTACGAGTATATCTTATACAGATGTCTGACCATGTAATGAATAGCTGCAGACCCAGATGAGATAGAGACGTGATTTAACAACTTGGATGCAGTATCTTAGGACAATGAAGTGGCAGTCTCCAAGCATTGTGATAAGTAAAACGCCTGCATTTGAAATACTCGACTCATCTGCGATGAGAGAAATGCCAGTGGCAAACAAAAAATATTTGAACAATTCGTTGCTTGATATCCTGCAGCGTTCTGTTGCAAAGAAGAAGAATGTTGTATTGGGGTTTGATTAACGTGGAGATGGATGGCTTTGGCGACCACGGTCAACTGTGGTTATCCTTTCAATTCTGGTGATTTCGTTAGCCCCAAAGGAATAAACAATCATTTCTTGGTTCTTGTTGCTTTCGTATTGCCTCCAACGATTTCATCGAATGTTAATTAAAATCCACAAGACTTGTTATTCATTGAAGCATTCGTTCCAAGGACTTTGTACTTTTTTTCATTCATATTCTTGCGTTTTGCGTTTTTTGCTGTGTTGGAAATAATTTCCAATCACTTTTCATTGTTTTCATACTCGTTTGAGAATATGTAATTGCTTTCAATAAAATTCTGAATGTTTAATATTTACTTATGCATGTAAATAATTTTGCATAAATTGCCTCCCCCAGGGAAACATCCATTCATGCTTCCGTCCATGCATTCATCCTTTCTTCTTCGCCTTGTTTCCATCACTGATGTGAAGTGGGATGATGTTGGCAGGACAGGATTCTTGATGACAGGACAGGATTGTTGTGATTTTCTTAATAATGGAATTTTCCTCGAGAAATAAGCAACCAACAAACCAACCAACCTACCTACGTGCCATCCAACCAATCATCTGCATGTTGTGTAGGAGTCAAATTTGTTGAGAAATGTTAGTCCTTAATTGTTATTGATTTTATTTTTGTCTATAGTCTCTTCTTGTATAATTTAATCATTTAAATTGAATGTTATTATCTAGAGAAAGAGAGAGTAAACGAAGGCTGAGATTTTTGTGCAAAACGACGTCAACATGTACATTTCAATTAGGCAAGACAAATTGAATGTGTAAGCAATTAAGTAAAAGTCTTTTAATTTAATGACAATAATAGAAAAGGCTACAGACAATAGTGTCATCTGTATTTGGGTAATCAAGGAGAGATAGGTTGTCACAAGTGCTGCAAAACTTTACCTAATTGCGGACGAAGGACTAAGCTTAATAAGGTGGAAACAATAGATAAGCATTGACATTTGAATGAAGTAGAATGCATAGTGAAGGAAATAAGAGATTGGGATATTGTATCAGGTCACAGAGACTAAAATCTGCGATTTATATAGAAGTTCGAAATTAATAGGATTGATATAGTAGGGTGATTTGATCCAACAGACCCAACTTTATGGGATTGATCTACGCTCTATAGGGAGGACAGTTTCTCAATCTACGCTATCCTCCCGGAGTCTCTGAGTTTGATGCCATTGACGCCGGATGTCGGAGTCTCTGAGATTGATGCGGTAGACCAAATGTTTGCGATTGCTATAGTTGGTCAAAGTCTTTGGAATAACTATAAAAATCCGAAGTCCCTACTTGATTGGAATACCAATCCAAGACTTCGCGACTAATATAAGAGAGCGAAATCTAGGCGTTTGACGTATAGACCGAAATCTCCACGATTTATACAGAGATTGGAATATAATTCAAGACCCCGCGACTAATATAAGAGAGCAAAATTTTGGCGTTTCATATAATAGACCGACATCTCCAAGATTTACGCAGAATATCGAAATTATTACGATGGATATAGTAGGCACAAAAGGCCCAATATCCCTGGGATTGAACTGGAAGCTAAGGTCTCTTTGCTCTATAGGGAGGACAGTTTCTGAAGTCTCTTGTAGGACATAGTCTATGCGTTTGATATAAAAGTTCGAAATCCCTGTGAGATTGGGATAACGAACCAAATCTCCATAACAGAAATAAGAGAGCGAAATCTCGGTGTTTGATATAATAGACTGAAATCTCAAGGATTTATACAGAAGCCCGAAATCATTAGGATTGATATAGTAGAGCGAAATCACAACAGACCCAACTTTGTGGGATTCAACTGGAAGCTAAAATCTCTAAACTCTATAGGTAGGACAGTGACGTCGGAAATCGGAGTTTTTTGAGATGGACACGGTAGACAAACATGTTTGGATTGCTATAGTGGGCCAAAGTAAGAGAGCGAAATCTCGGCGTTTGATATAATAGACTGAAATCTCAAGGATTTATACAGAAGCCCGAAATCATTAGGATTGATATAGTAGAGCGAAATCACAACAGACCCAACTTTGTGGGATTCAACTGGAAGCTAATATCTCTAAGCTCTATAGGCAGGACAGTGACGTCGGAAATCTGAGTTTTTTGAGATGGACACGGTAGACCAACATGTTTGGATTGCTATAGTGGGCCAAAGTAAGAGAGCGAAATCTCGGCGTTTGATATAATAGACTGAAATCTCAAGGATTTATACAGAAGCCCGAAATCATTAGGATTGATATAGTAGAGCGAAATCACAACAGACCCAACTTTGTGGGATTCAACTGGAAGCTAATATCTCAAAGCTCTATAGGTAGGACAGTGACGTCGGAAATCGGAGTTTTTTTGAGATGGACACGGTAGACCAACATGTTTGGATTGCTATAGTGGGCCAAAGTCTCTGCGTTTACTATAAAAGTCAGAAGTCCGTACGAGATTGGGATTCAGTCCCACATCTTCGCTTACTAATCTAAGAGAGCGAAATCTAGGCGATTTAAACAATAGACCGAAATCTCCAAGATTTATACAGAAAACCGAAATCATTACGAATGATATAATAGGGCGAAATCTCAGCGATTAACACAACAGACCCAATTTTCTGGAATTGAACTGGAAGCTAAGGATTTTAAGCTCTATACAGAATTCTGTTCCTGAATCAACGCGATTGACATCGGATATCGGGATCTCTGAGATTGATGCTGTATACCAAAATCTTTGGATTGCTATAGAGGGCCAAGGTCTCTGCGACTGCTTTAAAAGTCCGAAGAACCTGCGAAATTGGGATACCGAACCTGGACTGGCATAAAATAGCGAAATATCGGCGATTGATATAATAGACTGAAATCCCCGATTTATACAAAAGCCCGAAATCATAAGGATTGATATAGTAGAGCGAAATCACAACAGACCCAACTTTGTGGGATTGAACTGGAAACTAAGTCTCCATGTTCTATAGGACAGTTTCGGAATCCACACAGTTGACGCCGGAGATCGGAGTCTCTGAGATTGATACGGTAGACCCAAATGTTTGGATTGCTATAGTGGGCCAAAGTTTCTGCGATTAATATACATAAAAGCCCAAAGTCCCTGCGACATCGGGATACCAATGCGACTAAGACAACAAACTCTCGGCGATGGATACAATAGACCGAAATTTCCACGATTTATACATAAGTCCGAAATTATTACGATTGATATGAATAGAGCGAAATCTAGGCGGTTGGCACAACAGACCAAAATTACTGGGATTAAACTGGAAGCTCTATAGAGAGGATCTATGCGTAATCTATGCAATTGGTCCAGAGATCGGAGTCTCTGATATTTGGATTGTTGTAGTGGCCAAGGTCTCTGTGACTGCTATAAAACTCAGATATCACTTCGAGATTGGGATACCGAACCAAGTCTAATCCACTAACATAAGAGCGCGAAATCTCGCCGTTTGATATAATACTCTGAAATCTCCACGATTTATACAGAAAATCATTACGATTGATACAATATGGCGAAATCTTAGCGATTTTCACAACAGACCCAAATTTCTGGGATTGAACTGGAAGCTAAGGTCTTTACGCTCTATAGGGAGAATGTAAGTAGTTTGTGAATATAAGCGATTGATACCACTTTGTGGGATTTAACTGGAAACTAGGGTCTATATGCTCTATAGAGACGACAGTTTCGAAATCCACGCAATTACCGCCGAAGGTTAAATTATCTGAAATTGATGCGGTAAACCAAAGAGTTTGGATGGCTATAGTAGATCAAAGCCTTTGCAATTGATATAAAAGACCGAAGTCTGTGAGATTCATATAAAAGACCGAAGACTATGTGATTCATATAGCAGTTCAAAATCTCTGCAATTGCTAAATAAAAAGTCTCTGCAATTGTTAAAGCAGGCCAAATCTCTGCAATATAAATTATACCAAACTAAGTCTCTGCGACTGGCATTAGAAGAGATAGGAAAATATCTCTTATTATATATAATAATCCAAAGTCTCATCGATCGGCAGAACAGACCAAAATTTCTGGGATTTAACTGTAAACTGAGGCATCTACGCTCTATGGGGAGGACAATTTCTGAATCTACGCGAATTGGTCGACCAAAGTCTTTGGATTGCTATATGTAGTACATCGTCTCTGAGATTTATACAGAAGACCGAAGTCTCTACGATTCATATAGAATCCCAAATTACCTGTCATTAATTCCACGCCATTGACACAGTAGATAGAAATTTCTGCAGTTGTAACGATACATATTATACTGTCTCTGTGATTTTTTTATAGAAAACAGAAATAAACAGAAACATAAATAATGCCAAAGTATTTGCAATTACTGTAGTATAACAATGACTCTGCAATTGACAAAGAAGATTCCAAGTCTCTGTGATTAAAATAGCTGACCGGATTTTCCGTGATTCATATATAAGGCGAAAGTATCTGCAGTTTATATAGAGAATCCAAAATATCTGCAAATTCCATGTTACCAAAGTATCTGCGACCTAAAGTCTCCAGAAAACATATTCTCTGCGATCCTAAGTCTCCGGGAACCAATGTTTCTACAGTTTGAAAGGACAATTTATGTAGAAAGACAAAGTATCTGCAATTTATCTAGAGAAACCGAAGTATCTGCAATTATATTGAAGTGTGAAGTCTCTGAGATCTATATAGAAGACCGAAGTCTCTGCAACACAATGCCTCTGCAGTTTATGCAATTTTATAGTAAAACTACGTCCATACTCGTACATAGACTCTGACTAAGGTGTCTACGCTCTATAGGAAATACAGGGAATACAGTTTTATTTATTGACATCGGGCTCTCTTAGATTAATGCGGTAGACCAAAATCTTTAGATCAATTGCTGTAAAAGATCAAAGTCTCTGAGTTTCATATAGAATACCAATATCTGCGATTCATGCAGAATACGAAAGTTTTTGTAATTCCATTGGGATTGTATTGTAATAGTGTCAACGCGATAAATACCGAAAATCGAAATCTCTGCGATTGATACGGTAGATCAAAATCTTTAGATTCCTATAATAGGCCAAAGTCTATGCGGCAAAATATCGAAATGTCTGCGATTCATACACTCGTACAATACCAAAGGCTCTGCAATTGCTATACCAGACTCTAGTATCTGCAATTAAAATGATACCGGCTATTAATATAATAGACTGAACTCATTGCGATTAATACAGCAGATTTAAATAGAAGGCTCAAGTCTCAGCGGTTGAAATAGATCCGTGATTTATATATAAATAAGACGAAAGTATCTGCATTTTATATGGAAAACACGAAGTCTGTCTCTGTGATCCAAAATCTCTGGGATCCAAAGTCTGCTATCAAAAGTCTATGCGATCTAATGTCTAACACAGTTTATACGGTATACGGCAATATCTGCAATTATGTATATGGACTTTGCGATTCATATAGAATGACTAAGTCTCTGCAGTTTTTATAGCGACACCGATGTACCTGATACTGCAGGTCGAAATCTTTGCGATGGATACGGAAGACCACAATCTATAGCAATACAATCTTTGTATTGCTATAGTTAGTAGACCAAATCCTCTGTGATTTATATAGAAGACCGAAGTATCTGCTATTGCTATATCAGATCAAAGCATCTGTGATTGACAAAGATGAACACGAGCATTAAAAAAACCTGGTATAGAGTGATGTATCTGCCATACATATAGAATGACAACATATCTGCAGTTTATCTAGAGAAAATGAAGTACCTGCAATTATCAGGAAGAGTGAAGTCTCTGCGATCTATATAGAAGGACTTTATATACTTTATCTGCGATTGAAATAGAATATCGAAATATTTGCTTATCCTACGGTATATAGAGGTAAACCCACAAAACTCTGCGATTCATATATAAGATCAAAGTCTCTGCAGTTTATATAGGGAAGATCAAAGTCTTTGTAGTTTATATACACAAGATGGAATATGGAAGAACGAAGTCTTTGTGATTCATATAAAATAACAAAATCTTTGCAATTCAAAGTCTCTACAGTTTATATAAAGTACTTACACCAAATTTTGATAGAGAATGCGGAAGTATCTGCCAACCTCAGTTTATAAATAGAAACCCGAAGACTCTGCGATTGATGTAAAGGGTTCGCCATCTAACGTTTTTTTTTCAACTAGTGCTTATTTCGTGAATGGTAACACTTAGCTCATGTCTGATTTGACAGATAATTAGTTTTATCCTTCCGCTGAACGAATATGTGTATATTGCGAATATTGCGACATTACTTTGAAAATCTTGGTAATGTTGCAGAATGTGTGCGAAAATTGCGTAAAGATTTTGGAAGAAGAGAAGTACCGTCAGCTCCGTATGTTCGTTATCTTGTGAAAAAAGTGAAAGAAACTGGCATCCTCATCGATACCCCAAAGCGTGAAAAGCCAAAAACAGTGCGAGAATATTGCTGCTGTGGCAGAAAGTGTGCGTGAAGCGCCATCAACATCAATTCATCGTCGTTCTCAACAATTGAACATTTCGGAGACATCATTGAGACGAATTTTGTATAAAGACCTTGGTATGACGCCATACAAAGTCCAATTGGTTCAGGAGTTGAAGCCAACTGACCATCCAATGCGTTTTCAGTAGTTTTTTTTATAGCATTTTCAAAAAAAAAGTTATTTGGCGGACCCTTTAGTAGAAGAAAAATGTCTTGGCGGATTATATGCATAAATCCAAATTAATTTATATAGGGTAGTCCGTCTCTGATTGCTATAAAATAATGTTTTTGCCATTGATAGAGAATACCGAAGTCGGTTCGATTGATGTGAAAGACCAAGATATCTGTAAAGAAGGTCGAAGACTCTGCTATACATATAAAGGACAAAAGTACAATTTTCAATGGGAAGATCTAAGGCTCTGCAATTCACCAAGAGAATCCCTAAGACTGTGATTCTTATGTAAGAACAAAATCTCTGCAGTTTATATGAGTATACCGAAGTATCTGTGATTGCTTTATAGGAGACTGACTTCTCAGGGTTCCACATCCGAGACCGAAATCTCTACAATTTAAGTAGAGCTAATAAAAGTCTTGGCAGTTTATATAGAGAAGACCAATGTCTCCGAAGTCTGATCAATTCATACAACGTCTTATATAATCAAAGCCAAATTATCTGCAGTTTATCTTGCTGTTGCTAGAATAGACTAAAGTCTCAGTGTTTAATATAGACGACAGAACTCTGTGCGATTGATTTCGAAGACCGATGGATTTTGAATATTCAGACTGGTTTATATTGAAGACCAAAATCTATGCGATTGATATAGTAGACCACAATATCTGCAATTGATATAGAAGACCAAAATATCTGCGTTTGATATGGAAAACTGAAGCAACTATAATTAATATACTTAGATGAACGAAATATCGCCGATAATATGTACAAGATCTGTAGTTTATATAAAACAAACCGATGCTACTGCGACTGATGACTGAGATAACTGCAATTGATATAGGATTACAAGGTATACTACAGTTTATGAAGTGAAAACCGAATATTCTACAATTTATATATAAGGCCAAAGTATATGCGATTGATACAGATGACTGACTATTAATACAGAATACTGCAAGCTCCGGAATCCAATCAGTAGGCCGAAGAATCAATGCTTGATAGAACGAAGTACCTAGGCTTGATATATATAGTCAGTGTCTACGATTGTATCGGTAGACACAGCCTAGTTGTTATTGTAACAACATCGATGGGTTGAGTCCATAAAGATCTGAGTAGTTTTAGCTGGCCGTGGCACCTATGTTACGTTATTTTGTTTAAGTAGCAGCCGAAGTTACCAGCTCGCATATACCAATTGAGGTCCCTATTGCTACCATGACCACGTTGCTCCTCATCGGAACCATCCTGTTTGATACACAATGTAATCAATACCGACCAGTTCTGTCAGATTTCGCAAACTGCTGACGTGTTCGTCAATCAGGCAGTGTAACATTAGAACTGACGCTAACTTAGACATTTTTTTCCTCTCAAGTACAAAGAGATATTTTGACCTTCATAGGTCGTATAGTGGCCACGTTTTTCTACATAGTTGTCAATTTCTGTCCACTTCAGCAACACCATCCAGATATCAGCTGCTCCAGAATTACTCGAACCTGCCGCGGCTGTCACTTACCTTCTCATGTCGCAGAAAATGAATGATCTCCTGAGCCCAGTATGAATGTAGTTGGCTACACCATCCATATGTCAGTAGCGCTAGAATTACTCAGTCATGGCAGTTCACATGTTACTGGTGATCTCCGAGAATGACATTCGTCCATCTGGAACGCTCTGACTCTCTCTTGCACCTTTAAACCTTGTGAAGATGTTTTCTGACCGTTAAACCTCGCGCTCTAGATCGTAAAGATCTTATCTGACCTTATCTGGTTGCGAAGCCTATTCATTAGAATTTTGTAAGGGATTCGTCCACTGAGCTGAGTAGGTTTAGATGGACACTAGAATAGGTGCAGCATGTCTATCCCCTGTTTACATGCTAGACAGTTATCTGCCACTTCTATCTCAGTAGAAATTGAGGTCGCTACACCATCAAGATCTTAGTTGCTCCCGAATGTCTCTTACTTGTTATAGCAGTCTCTCATCTTCTGATGCCACTGGAGAAGAATTATCTTTCGAGCTCAGTATGAATTGAGTCGTTTACACTATCACCACCTCAGCTGCGTCATAATTACTGGTGGAGGATGGTCTTTCATAGGCGTAAATATCATTCAGCCCAGCTAAGAGCACTGGAGGCTCTCTCTTGCACCTTTGGACCTCGCACTCTATATCGTAAAGATACTTTTCGACCTACCTGGGAAGCGGAGCCCATCCATTGTTTGGTGGTTTAGATAGCTACTATGGTGGCATCTCAGCAGATACTGCTTCGACAGCATAAGCAAAAATATTTTGTTAATGGAGTTCATTTGGCGTTGATTCATCATTTTGCTAGGGATCTGCTTCGGTGGTCTTCAGGTTCTGATAATTAGTACCACAGTGGGGTTCTCCCCCAGCTTTAGCTATGAGCTGAGTAGGTGCGATTGAGCTGTGGAATAGGTATAGCTTGTCAGGAACCAGATAACATGCTAGACAGCCTTTCTTTTCGGTCGATACTGGGCCATGGTGATGTTCAAGAACGATATTCATATAAATATAATTTAAACGGCTGCTGCGATTTCATCCGGGTGTACATAGTACACACCTGCTGGTGCGTTCTTTCTATTCTCTCTCTTGCATCGTTGAACCTATCGTTCTTGATCAGGAAGATTTTTTGTGACCTGGGCGTGTCTATTCGCTTGGTTTTGGTTGGGATTGCTAGTACGATAGTACCATAGCAGATTCTACTTCTTACCATAAAATGGTGTCCACATGATCTTCGCCTTCTCATTTAGTGTGTCCTCAGAGAAAATCAGGAGGCATCCTGTCGCTATATATAGGGTTGAAGGGGTTTGCTTTTTCTGATCTCTATCTGACGTTGTTGGACCTAGCGTTCTTGATCGTAAAGATCCTGGTTTAACGGTGGAGGGAGCCTTTCCTGTAGGTTCTCACTTTATCGCAGCTACTGGTGGTATATGTAGAAGATCTACAAATTTTGTTTACGAGCGACTCTGTCTCTAGTTATCATTTGACATTTGTCAAAAGATCTAAAAAAGATTAGATCTTGGAAGTGGAATTGTGATATTTGTAGACGATATTCTCATGGCTATTTGGGTACTCAATTTTCTTCTTTATTTTTAATAAAATTATCAGATATCAGTATAGCTTCCTTTTCTTTCTCTCTCTTCCAGCGCCAATTAATGGAGGCCTACATTCGACAAAAACGAGCTTCTCCTGGCATGGTTCAGGCCAGCGATCTACAAATAAACCGTCCCATATCTGGACTGCGTAGCAGCGCCAACGCTACACGTGAACTACACGCTTACGATGGACCAATGCAATTTATTAACTCGGCGCAAAATCCCGATCAGATACTCAGCAATACGACTGCAGACATTAATTCTCCCACCACCATTGCCAGCACCACATTGGTCCAGAATAATACGAAATATACAAACAATTCGAATAACACAAGAACGCCAAAACGAACCAATGTTAATGTCGACGAAGGTAAGTGGAGAATAATTGGGTTAAATATCATGCTTAATTGAAATTTCAAAAGTTCATAATTTAACAGATCTTATAGAGGAAATCTCAACACATGATCTGGAGGACGAGGAAAGCACCCCAGTGGTTATAATGACTGAAACTCCCCATCACCACCAACACAGCAGTTCAACGAACTCGGCATCTTCACAGCCCAGAGGTCAGAGATCCCGGCAACAGTCTTTCGATGATACCTTGGATGAGGAAGACTATGCCAATCGCAACAGTATAGCTTTAGCGGCCCCCGTAATGCCTGCCAAACAGGCTACATCCACGACCAACTCGCCCAATAACACGGGTAATTCGGAAAATGGTCAGGCAGGTGGCGATAATACGGAGTCCACAGAACCTGAGGGAGATATCATTGGGAATATTGAACATTTTGTTATGCAACCAGCTCCCCAGGGGGTTCTGTATAAGTGCCGTATAACACGAGATCGCAAAGGTATGGATCGAGGTTTGTTTCCCATATATTATTTACACTTGGAACGGGACTATGGTAAGAAGATATTCTTGTTGGGTGGACGCAAACGCAAGAAGAGCAAAACCTCCAACTATATCATCAGCTGCGATCCTACGGATTTATCGCGTAATGCCGAAGGCTATTGTGGCAAACTGAGATCGAATGTTTTTGGTACTTCGTTTACAGTCTACAATAGTGGTAGCAAAGAGGATGCGGAGAATCCTCGCCAAGATTTGGCAGTGATTATATATGTGAGTGGAGATTTTATAGCCATAGGCCGCAAATCATCTAAGTACGTTTGTTTTTTAAAGGATACCAATATATTGGGCTTTAAAGGTCCACGCAACATGACCGTTATACTGCCTGGCATGACCGAAGATGATCAAAGAGTTAAAATCAGTTCAGCGGATCCCAAACAACAGGGTATTATGGATTTGTGGAAAAGCAAAGTGCGTACAGGAATCGATTTAACTAAAGCTAGGGAGACATTAAGGTTTATGGCGGGGAACCCAAGCTTTTTTCCAAGGCTGTGAATTTGAATACAGCCAATATGAACAGGAAAAAACTTAGCCTCCGGAACAAAAAACCTCTACGTTTCCCTAGCTTCTAGTTAATTTGCCCCATAATTTCAGTTGGTAATATTTTTTCTTTTTATTTCTTTTTACAGCATTTGGATAATATTGTGGAGTTGCACAATAAAACTCCCGTCTGGAATGATGAGACCCAATCGTATGTCTTAAATTTCCATGGACGTGTTACCCAGGCCTCGGTAAAGAATTTCCAACTTGTTCACGATTCAGATCCCGAATATATTGTCATGCAATTTGGTCGCACCTCAGAGGATGTCTTCACCATGGACTATCGCTATCCTCTGTGTGCCCTGCAGGCGTTTGCCATTGCCTTGAGCAGTTTTGATGGTAAAATAGCGTGCGAGTGAATGGGGGAGGAAAATCGTGTGCATGAAAGACAGAGCTTATATCGTAAGAGACGGCGACAAAAGTCGCAAAGTACCTAGTTTAAGTCGTATACATAGTAATTGTCTGAAGATAGCCATATTTACATTCATACATACATATAGTACACATAAACGCGTCACAAAGTTTATGTTAGAAGTCTGATCGTTGGCATATTTGTTGTAAATGTAAATAATCGTACAAGCTTCTAAAAAAATAAATATATGTATAATTACCGATGAAGGTCATTATCTATTCTAATCATTAATGTATTGTTGGGATGCAGACCCAAATTAAATAATTTACCAATGCCCCTAAAAATCGTAAATCTCCTAAAGATTTGGCAATCGAATCTGCCATTCCATAGAGAGCATTATTAAGCCATGACGTTGGGTTCAAATCATTAATGTACACCTTAGAACCTAAATTAAATAATTTACTGTTCTTCTTCAACAATTCTTAAAGATGTGGCAATAGAATCACCAATTCCATATTGAGAATTGTTATGTCATGACACTGCGCTGCATCAATAACATATTTCTGGTCTCCGCTAAGAAAACTCATTGACCGTTTGAACTCCCCAATGTTCTGATAGTCCTGTGGGCCAAGTTACTCCTCCGCACACGCCAGCAACGTTCCGCCACCGAATCTCAAATAGGAAAAATCTTACTCTTCTAGGAATCTATAAATCGACTTTCGGTAGGAAGAGCCTAAGTCGATTCATTTCTTTCAAAATAAGTGGGAGTTGGTCATTTCGATGGCTACGGCGATGAGACCCAAAATATACTACTTCTAAAACATATAGCTTTGCCGTTCAGATTTTCGTCTTCCCATTCAGATGGTCCTCTGAAGACTTGAAGAAGCATCGTGTTTCAGTTCTGAGGGCGACATTTTGGCAGATCTGTATATTTCCCCATTGCGTTCTGCTCACATTCGTTGGATATTCTGGGGCTGCATAGTTGATCCCGCTTTGTAAAAAGTCAACAAGGACAAAATCTTCGTTTCCTCATATATATGGCCCTCTGATGACATGAGGAGGCACCCTCAGTTTTTTAGTTCACAGGACGGCATTTTGGCAGTTCTGTTTACATATTTTTTCACTGCATCCCGCTCACATTCGGCGATCACATAGGTGGACACAGACCGGATTATCACTTTATAAGATGTCAACAAGCTTTCTTTATTGAATCTCGAATAAAGAAAGCTCGACACCTCTGCAGATACTGCTCCAAAGACCTATAGTTGTGTCCTTCCATGGGTATCGTACCCATGTACTTAAATGTACACTAATGTACTTAAATGGTCCTCTGAAGGCATGAGGAGGTACACTGTCGAAGTTCTCAGTGCGGCATTTTGTCAGGTCTATATAAACCTTCGGTGACCACTTTGCCGCTGCATAATTGGTCATTGACTGGACTATCACTTTGTTTTTTTGTCGGATCTCCAAGTTCAGCTAGTGAATGACTTGAAGGCTTTCATCCTTAGCAGATAGCTGTGTGCAGAAGATTTGAAAAAGCTGGCCGAACACATTCGGTGATCACACTAGGGCTCTTTTGTTATTCACGGGCAGTCATATCGCTTTGAGAGAGATGGACAAGGTTTAAGTGACGAATCTGGAATTGCTATAGCACCAAGAAGATTTGAAAATGTTTCTCGGACACATTCGATGACTACACTACACTCTATAGTTAGTCACGGACAGTCACATCGCTTTGAAAGAGATCAACAATGTTAATTTGTCGGATCTGTTGTTGAAGATCTTGTTTCTACTTCCTAATTCAATCGCAGGTAGCATGTGACACCAAGAATCTTGGAGAAGGTGTCAGATCGGCATTTTGGCAGGTCTATACAAAAACATTCCGTGGCCACATTGGGTCTGCAAAGTTAGCCACTGTCCGTCCTATCTCTTTGTAGAAGATTAACAAGGTTTCTTCGGCAGATCTCCAAGTGCTGCCGGCGATCGACTTAAAGACGTTTTTCCTACTTCTTAATTTAGCGCAGTGTAGAATATTTAAAAAGGCTATCGTATGTGATACCAAGAATCTTGGGATTTTCATGTTCGGAGTTGAGTTGTTGTCCGCTCTCGCACTCAACAGCTGCCGAAAAAGTCAAATCCTATCTTTCAAAAAGGGTTGCATGAAATTGTGATTATAATGACTAAAGCGATGGCTATCCTCTCAAAATAAGATCTTATGTTACTAATGTAGATGGTCTCTGCAGACATGAGGATGTACCGTGCCGAAGTTCTCAGGGCGGCATTTGACAGGTCTATATAAACATTCGGTGACCACACATGCGTTGCATAATCGGATATGGGCCGGACTTTCGCTCTGGAAGATCTTAACTTTATTTATTTAAGGATCTCCAAATTCTGCCGGTGAGAGACGTGATCTAGTTCCTATCGCAGATAGCTGCATGCAGACGATTTGGCGAGTATGTCAAATGCCATGGACAGTGAAGAAAAGTCGATACACATATTACACAAAAGTCGTAGCCTATCCAAAGGGTTGTGATTAGGATGGGATGGCTAAGGGGATGACATTCCAACAGATACTACTTCGATAAAATATAGTTGTATAGTTCCACGGGCAAGATATTCGTATGCTTACGTTGATATTCCTCTGAAGACATGAGGAAGCAACCTGTCACAGTTCTCAGATCGGCATTTCATAAACATTCAGTGACCACACTGGCGCTGCATCATTGGCCATAGACCGGGTATTCGCTTTTGAAGGTTGTGATTGGATAGCTAAGACGATGACAACCCAACAGATACTACTACGATAAAATATAGTTGCGACGTCCCTCATGTAGTGAATTGGTAATCTGTAGACGTGTGGAGGCAGCTTGACCCAAGTTCTCAGGGTGGCATTTTGGCAGGTATATATACACATTCGGTGACCACACTGGCGCTGCATAATTGGCCACGGACCGGTCTATTGCTTTGTAAGAGGTCAATACGATTTTTTTGTCGGATCTACAAGTTCTGCCAGCGAGCGACTTGAAAGCTTTGACCCTTCCACAGATAGACATGCCCAGAAAATTTGAAAAGGCTGTGGATAGTGACTCCAAAGGCCTTGGGGAAAGTCGAAGTCGACTCACATCTACCAAAAAGTCGTGGGGGGGGGTAGACTATCTACAAGACGATGATTAGGAAGACTAAGGTCGGAATTGTTGTGTCGTCTTCTCTCACATTCAAAATTAGCCTGAAAAGTCAAAGTCGATTTATATTATTCTATCCACAAGTTGGCGATTAGGATGACTAAGGCATCTCCTAATGTAGAGGGTCATCTGATCACATGAGAAGGCATCCTGTTGCAGTTGTCTGTGCGGTGTTTTGGCAGGTCTGTATATTTCCCCTTTGCGTCCTGTATTCTGGGGCTGCACAGTTGGTCACAGACCGGTCTATTCACAAATTTCATATATCTTCGGGTTCTACTCAACACTACCACATGATTTCAATGGCGCCAGGTGGCATGATGACCTACTCTGCCCTCCTAAAAAAGAAATTCGTATCTCCATTTCAGTAATTTTGAATTTTGTAGCTTTTAGGTTTTAAAACTTTCGCGCCTTTCATGTTTATCTTTAGGTTAGGGACCTAAATTGGTCTATGTGTGCTGGTAAAACCGGCTGCCATTCCACCATAAACCGAAACGCAGATAGCGCGAACGTTATAAAACGTAAAAGCTAAATATCTGAAAACTACTGAAATGGAGATACGACCTTCTTTCATAGGAGGACAGTACTACTCCCCACATCTTAATTAAACGCAGATACCTTTTTGTAGAAGATTTGAAAAGGTTGAAGGTCCTAATTGTAGTGTCACTAACTCTCCCATTCAAAAGCAGCCACACTTCTGCAGTTCATGCTGTGAAGAAGCTTCCAAGTTCCACCAAGTATTAATTCTGTCTTTCAAATGTCATCAACCTTCTAGACGTACGCCCAAAACCGCACAGTAGCATTGTCAATAGTCATAGATTGAAGACTGCCGAATATATTTAGACTACCTGCTTCGAAATTCCACATGTCGTAGCTGTATTCGTATTGTATGGATTAGGCAAACCGCAGAAGGAGAAGTACTTTAGAGGTCTTTGCAACAGACGAGACCTTCTTTAAGCCAAGGGCCAGCAGCATTAAGTCACCCTGCTGTCATATGGATTTTTCTGTGTTCTATGTCGTGCAAGGCTGTAGTTGCACTAATCTGAAGATCGGCAACTGGAAAATATCCAGTCAGGCTTGGGAGGATAAGTGCCGCAAGGGTCTTTGCTACTGACGAGAGAAGGGAAATCGAACTGTATGATTCACCCTTACTCGCATCTTTACCTTGTTCCAATAGCGGATCCATTTTGTCCATTTGCTGACTTCCAGTTCTAATAGTGTATTCTCGGACAAACTGAGGCCTTTCGTTAGGTACTCGACTCTAGACGATTTAAACGCCTTGGGAAAGATAGAGATTGAGCAGTGGCAGTGATATTTCGACTTCCTATTTCTGAATTCCACATACCTATTTCTGAATTCCACATACAACCAGCCAAGTTCATCAGCTCATCAAATAAATGTAAGCCTAAGTGACCTGCCGCCTTCTACAGAGAGCGGGGCACAGACACAATCGATTCTTCCTGCTCTGGTTTCCGGTTAAGACCACGTCTAATATGTGTCGTTAAGGTGTGCAGTATGTGAAGAATATACAGTCTGGCTCGTGCTCCGAGAAGTGCCTAATGGTCTTTGCTACTGACTAGTGAAATGACATAGGATTTTCTGCCCATTTCGATACTTCGGGTAATATTATAGTGGTCAGGAACAAATTGAGGACTTTCGTTAGGTACTCGACGATTTCAACGTTTGGAAGGTATGGATTAAAACGATTAAAACTAGTCTGCAGGGTCGTATTGGTAATGTCCTCAATGAGAGTGGCGTAATTGACGCTACCGAAGGCATTCGAAAGCTATGGGTCCAGTTTTGTCACACCACAAATAAATAATAAATGTCTAAACGGCAATACGGATATTTTCCTTAATATTAGGATAACTTAAAATGCTCATAAATCCTTAAAATCCGTTTAGTAATATCTTCACGGGGCAAAATCGCCTTTTTTGATATGTTTGAATAGAAAGAAAATATATTTGGAACACTAATTTTTAAATATTATATATTTCTGAACAAATAAATTTTATTTGAAAATCAATAAAATATATTTGGAACTCGTATATTAATATGTTACAACATATAATATTTGCAAACTAAATTTCTCAAATAAAATATGTATTTGAATACAAATAAAATGATTGTTTAGGAATTTCTCTAAATATATTTTATTTAAAAAATGTTTTCGAAACTTTTGTTGAATTTTTCGAATTCCAATTTTTTTTATTTTTTATTTTTTTTTTTTGGTTTGAACCTCCCAGTTATGATACCAAATTCAGCAATAACTTATGTTTTAAATCAATCATTTAAAATTTCTGAGTATTCCAAGCCATCATTGGTTGTCAGTCCTCCAAGTATATATTTCGGTCCAAGATTATATGATTTCAATTATTATTATTTATTACATTTATTACGTTAATTTTTTTTAAAAAATTAACTTTGAATTACCGAAAAAATTTAACACAATTTAGGTATTTTCTGAATACTTCAATGCAAATAAATATTTGTTTCGGAAAAAATAGTCCAAAATAAACACATATTGAAATGTAAACAAAGATTTGTTTAGAACAACTTCTTCCCAAATATATAATTTTTGTGTGTACCAAATATTATATGTTTAGAGTGTATCCTAAAGATATAAATGTTTCAAGCCGAATATTTTTGGGACAATATACTACAGAAGCGATTTTTTTTTCAGCGTGTTAAGATAACTTAAAATGCTCATAAATCCTTAACACCCGCTTAATCATAAATAACCGAAGATTTAATGATTAATTGAAATAATATAGACCGATATGCCAAATACTAATGGCATGTTCACTTAGACCGATTTTCCCACAAGAAGCTCCGTTAAGGCTGATTAGAGATGTCTGTTAATACTGTCGGTTATTGTGGAGTTTTATATCTAAGACTCCTCGTTAATCTTAACAATGGAATTTATTTTAAAACCAGGATTTTTGCCAATTTTTATTAAAGCGGGTTATCAATACACATGCGGTAGCCAACTCTCGATGCTGCCGATCACAAATAGGTTCATTTGACCCTAAAAATCGACAAGTATAAAAAAATCTGATATACATTTCTAGGCTCTTCGAAAATTCTTCAGTGCGTATTCAGTAGTCAAATCGCTTCGCTGCTGATCATAAATAAAAGCGTAAAAAGGCGAGGGGCCTTTTTACTTTCAAAACACATACATACTTTCATCATGAAATAGATCCTGCATCCTCCATTAATGTTAGCTGTTTAGAATAACACCACTGCAGTGTTTAGTAAGAATACAGGAAATTGGTTTCAAACTTTAAAAAATAAAACAAACAATAAAAATCCCTGTATATTACAAATATGGCCTCTTTTGCAAGAAAAATAAAAACAAACCAAATATTTTATAATTTATTTATTCAACATGTATTTGCAAATAATTTTAGACCAGTTGCCTTAACTATTTTGCATAGAATAAAAATCAAAAATGAATGTACAAAGAACAAAAAAAAACCAAACAAAATTATAAATGTTTCTATATTGAAAAAAAAAGTAAATCATAAGACAAAAAGAGGGTAGGAATGGCAATCACAGGGAGGAAATTGGCTTTCATGTGAAAAGATTAACACGTAAAAAACTCAATAATTGTAAAAACTTTGTAAATTTTACATAGTTTTTTTTTGAACATGGTAAAGCTGAGGATTTTTGCCAATAACTGTTTTTTTTTTTTGTAATAGATCTTCTCTCTAAAGTTATACTCAATACCGTTTAAAACTTTTGTAATTGTACAAAGTTTTATTTATAAACATTTCTTAAGACTCTTTTGTATACATATAATACCCAAGTTTTAGAAAGATATATTCTCTGTGAATTTACATTCCTTTAAAAACTTAGGTAATACTACAAAGATTTTTCTAAAAATATTATTTTCTTGGGTTTCTTTTCTTATTCGAGATGAGGTCAAGAAATTTCTAACAAAAGCACCTTTTTGTAATTTATTTTATCAGCTCAATTCCTATAAAACGTAGGTAATACTACAGAGGTATCTTTAAAAACATATTCTAGCTATTAGTTTGTGTTGTCTTTTCCCATCCTCAAAGAAAAACAATCGCTTACTCGCTTCTAATTCTAATTAAGATAGTTACTGTAATTGTTTATTAGTAATATTAATTAAATTCTACATAATACATATTTATATACATATATATTTTTTCTAGTCATTTAGTAACATGAGAAAACAAAATACTATTTAGATTTTTTATTGAATATTAATTGTAATTGGCAACATACTTGAATAACTATTTTTTATTGGATTCGAATGTTGCGACTGACTATGAAATGGCTTAAGGGTGTTATAAAATAGTTTAAAGTTCAAAATTTGCAATTAACAAATTTTAATTTATTATTAAACGTAAAAAAAATTATAAATGTCTGTAATCGATAATATTTTCCATAAAATTTAGATACCCGTAACTTAAAATGCTCATAAATCCTTAAAATTCAATGATAACTTGAAATGCAAATTGTAAAGTCGTATTAATATCGGGTAATAAACAATGTCCGGAAGGTCAGGAATTGTGTCTAGAATAACAATATGTCCGTAGCCATTTTCTGATCATAGTGACAGTTCCTAAAGTCTAATAGCAGTACATGCGGCATATTGCATTGTCTGTTATGTCTAGCGGCATTTAATTTATAAGTAGTTTCACATATAGAGCCTCATTTGATGTCGTCCGCATGGCACCAGTGATACATATAGCTGCACTTTGTTAAATATAGCGCAGAGGGTGTATTTCTTTCTGAACACTGCCGTATAAAACCAATAGACTATACGAGGGTTTAGAACCTAGCGTTTTCCTATTGCCCTTTTACAGGTGTACGAGTATAGCGCTATAACAGCCATCTTTGGTATTTCCAGAATGTTAGTTTTGGAGTTCACCTTCGTGTCTATTAAAATATCTAAGTACGAGGGTTGCTATTTATATTTCGGTCCTGGCAATGCTTGTGTTGCCAGATGAAAACTGGAACTTCCATTGGAAAGTATGACATTTTTTAGCATAACTTCACTCGGACCGTTTTGTCATTTGAGCGCGAATTGTTTTGGTTACAGTGTGTTGAAAATTCACCTCCAAAACGTGGTTTTTGAACGCTTCAACAGCTGCTTCCGGCGTCGAAAAACGTTGACCAAGCAGTTTTTTCTTAATGAGAGTGAATAAGAAGAATTCATTGGGTGTCAAATCAGGGCTTTACGGCGGATGATCCATAAATTCGACGTTTTGGCCGGTCAAAAAGGCGCTGGTTTGAGCCGATGTGTGAGAGCTCGCATTGTCATGGAGCACAATGATTCATCTTCTCTTGTACGTTTTTCGAATTTCTCCGAAGACTTCAGGCAAACAAATTGTGGTGTACCACTCAGAATTGACCGTCCTACGTTGCTCAAGCGGAACAGTCGCCACATGACCAGTTTTGCCGAAGAAACAGGCGACCATTTGCTTCGAAGTGCTTCTTCCACGAACAACTTTAGTTGGATTTGGCTCGTCTTCGAAGACCCACACGGTCGATGGCTGTTTTGTTTCGGGCTCATACGCATAGATCCAAGATTCGTCACTTTTGAGGATCTTCTAAACGTCTTTTGAAGCACCGCAATAGTATTTTTTCAAAATTTCTTTGCACCAATCGAAACGAGCCTATTTTTGATCGATTGTCAAATTGTGCGGGATCCAACGAGAACCAACCTTTTTTACGGCCAGGTGTTCATTCAATATCGAATGTATGCTGGTGGAAGAAACGCCCAAGGATGCCTCTATCTCACGGTATGTCACATGACGATTTTGCATTATCAGTTCACGCACGGCATCAATGTTCTCTGGCACAACGGCCGTTTTTGGACGACCTTCGTCTTTGAGCGAGCGTCGGCCACGATTGAATTCATTAAACCAATTTTCACAGTACGATGGTGCTTCATCGCCATACAAAGATTTAAGTTCATCGATGCACTCTTGTCGTGATAATCCACGTCGAATGTTGTGAAAAATGATCGCACGAAAATGTTCACGAGATAATTCATTTTTTTGCCAAATTGATGTTTTCAAGTCCCTGTAAACAACACAAATTATGGTCGTACGTCAAAACGTTCTGAGTACGTTTATGCTGAAAAATGTCGAACTTTCCAATGGAAATGTCAGATGGCGCCAGAAATATATATAGCAACCCTCGTAAGGCTATGAAATATATCGACATATGTAACTTAAAATTGTTATAAATCCTCAATAAATAAGAGTTGGCCAATTACGACTCACTGAAGGGATCGCTTCTTTCAGTTCCGCTCCGCTAAAGGAACTAGGCCCTTCATTTTGTTTCATTGTTCCATTCAGCTCCTTTTTTCTCTACGTCTTTTTTAAGTTTAAATGTTTATTGCCACGAACACTCATTATTTCCAGGGATGTTTTTATGCTATCCTTATAGAAACCAATGTTCTCCAGATCTCTTTTACTCGCCTGTATCCTGCGTGTCATTTTGATGCCTTTATGAATGCCGAAATTTTTCATGATTCGAGACCTCGAATTTTTGTCAGAGTCTGGAAAGAAAAAGAGCCAAGTATGTTGCTTCATCGTTTGCTTAAGACTGGGCACTGTCAAAGTCTTCCATATAGACTTTTGATCCCGATTCTTACCATGTGTTTCCCTAAGGTGTTATGTCCGGTTATCACACAAACGGCTGCCCTCAAATCTCTTCTGTTCAACATCAGCAAGTGCTCGGAATTCCGCGTTGGTTTTTTGTCCCAATGTAATTCGTTCTGCTCAAAACCTCCACCGGTTAAGTTATGCCATTTCTCCTTACTCATTTCTTTAATTCTAGAAGAGTAATGCGATAATGAGACAAAGATGGTGAAACATGCGGAACAATGCCCCCTGTGAGGCAGGTTACATTCTTAGCTAATACGCCAGCTTCTTCATTCCCCGAGATATCTTTGTGGCCTGGCACCCAACACAGAGTAATTATATGCTGTTCTCTGAGTATCCTCAATTCTTTACGACAGCGGCTGATTGTTTTTTACCGTATATCCGGTCCCTTTAACGCCTTTACAGTCTCTTGGCTATCAGTGCATAAACTGATATCAGTGTTGTACAGCTGTCTCAATGATTAATTTCAGCAGCTATTAAAATTTATTATATTTCAGCTTGAAATATACTATATTCGTCCATTAACTTGTGATATTCTCGAATGTTTAGCTACTCGCAAAAAAATACGGAGCCTAGGCGGTGTATTATTTTTGATCCATCGGTGTAGGAGTTAAAATTACCGTATGTGATATTTTTACTTTAGTGAGACTTAAACGGATTCTATTAGGTAGGCCAGGTTAGATGCGAATGAATCTCACAATCAATAGTGCATTCCCCCTGGGACCAGTATAGCTCCATTGTTATTTCCGTGTGATGTAGTCGTGATACATGTTTGGACATGTGTGACTCATACTCATCAATTGTTCTGCATATTGAACTCCTTTTCAAAAGATCTCAGTCTAAAAGAAAAAGGTGTATGTTAATTTGATCCTAAAGAAAGTACTGCGCACTAATAAAAGTGATAGCTATACCATGAAACCACAGAATTCTGAAATATGTCTCGTATTTCTCGGAATGTCCGAAAGAAAGAGCAAGCCAAGTATTTTAGAGAATAAATTCAGAGATTCTGAAACCATCCACATAAATCATCATTCCAAACACTCATTCGCACTCATTCGTAGATGATTCCAATGTAATCTAACTTAAAATTGTCATAAATCCTTAATCCCTGACTATTGCATTTGTATAGATTATTACAATTTCTCTGAGAGTTGTGTAATTCTTAAAAATAGTTATGCCCTCACTTAAGTGTAACGAGGGTATACATATATCATTTTCTACGGGTCAAAAACGTAACACATCGAAGGAGTGAACTGAGACTTCCGGTATGTTCGGCGGAAATCAGTTTTAGGACATTTTAAGTCATTTGAGAAATGTCCGTTCGTCTGTCTGGCTGGAGCGCACGATAATTCTCGAAAGGAGTAACGGATTGATCTCAAATTTGGTACGTGATAATATTTTTTTCTATCTCAGGCCATATGTTCATAATAAATCCTTTAAAAAACTTCAGTAAATAGTATTCGCTGGCGATATATAGCAATTGGACTATAGTCACGAAGAAATTGATTTGTATAGATTAAGACAATTTCTCTGAGAGTTGTGTAGTTCAAGATTATTCTCTTTGAATAAATTTAAAAAGATTTAGACCATAAGAACCTGTAGTGCTCTGCGACAGAGTTTGATACTCTGTTTATCTCGTCCAAAATTGCTTAATATAAGAAAAACATATTTAATATCTCCAGTATCGGTCCTTTATACATATATTGTTTGTGGTATAACTTAAAATTCTCAGAAATCCTTAAAATATCGATCGATCCTTTGATTTAAATTAAAATTCACATAAATCCTTAAAAACATGCCAATATATAGCAACCAATTCCTCGGACAACCATCATATTTATATAAATCTATATGTATAGATGAATACAGTTTCCTTGGGAGTTGCATAGTACAAGCTATGATAAGCCATTTTATACAGATTAAGATTATTTCTCTGCGTGATGTGTTCTTCAGGCTATTTCGTTTATTTTTTAGGGTTTGTCTTGTCCATAACATCATACGCACAAAAGGATTACTGTTTGGAAAATGTTTAACGGGTCTATAGAATTTTTCTTTTTGTTGTATATATAACTTAAAATTCTGATAAATCCCCAAAGAAATTCTTACAAATAGTATTCGCCGAAAATATATTCGTTTAATAACTAGCCCTTTCGATTATTATCGTAAATGAATGTGTATAGATGATAGCAATTTCTACGAGAATTATGTAGTTCAAGGTATTTCTCTTGTATGGCGCTACTGTCGAGCTAAAGATATATGAAAGCTACTCAGAGAATTCACGTTACTACGGTTCCTGTAGACTAATATCACACGCCTGAAAGGATTTGTAATAGTTAGTATAGCTCCAATATTGGATGTTTAGAATTTTTTTTTTAACTTAAAATGCTTAGAAATCCTTAAATAATCCTTTGGGAGAAACGAACAAGTTCAAGAGTTTGGAAAAAATATTGAATATATCTCCAATATTCCTTTAGATACTTTTTTGTGGTAAAATTTAAAATCCTTAAATAGTTCAAAAATGAGGAGAAAATTATATCATTCTATAATTATTTACATAATTTTCACTTTCAAATTATAAACCAAAAAACTTCCAAATTTATCCTTGGCCAAATACTTACGCATCATTCGAATCCAAAAATAAATTATTCTATCACAACTACTACTCACCGATTTAAATAAATACATATACAACATGAAATATTTTTTCTATAAAATATTGAAAGCTCATTATTAGAACAAAACTTAAAACTAAGTAAACATTAACATAATTAAGTAATTAAGCACCTAATGACTAAGAATTGTTTTCTCTTTTTTTTGTTATTTTTCTAAATCCAATCTAGATGTAAGAAAAAGCTCATTCATGAAATACAAGAAAACCAAAAGCTCATTTAAACGTATAATCAAAATGAAATTGTTAACATTAATTATGTTATTTAGGCAATAAGTATACACTACACGATTTAAAAACCAAACTGCATAAAAAATATAACTATCAAATCAAATCATTCAACTTTGAAGAAAGATCAACATTTCGTAGGCCTAAAAACAAAATTGTCAAATATTTTGAAAACCCCCTCAAAATTTGTCTCAATATTTTTTGTATGTAATTTAAATTAGGAAAAATATTAATAAAAACAAAATACAAAGAAAGATAAAATAGGTTTTATTGTAAAATTTTATAAAGAAAAATGATCAAGGGTAATCCCAAAGACAATTGAAAACCTGGAAAACTTGTAACATTTGCCGAGAAAAAATTCTATGCCCCAAAAAAGGAGAGAAATAGTGCAACTTTTGTATAATATTTATCTAAATATTAGCTCAAATAGTGCAACATTATTCGTATACAGAACATCTTTATAAAATGTCTAGTTTACTCCCTGAAAATCAGTCCATGCTTTCACTTGTCTTTGGTAATCCCCTCGTAAGTTTTCAGAGGACTTTAGGGCACTCCTTTTCAAAAGTACGTATTCAATTTTAGCAATTTATCTATTACCTATGTTTGCCTAAAATCTAATATTTTTTATTATTACAGGCAGCAGGAGGTCTATGTACACGAAGTCAGGAATATAGGAAAGATGTGAGTGTCATTACATCGATGGTCTTTATCTACTCCAACAAAGGATCTTCACAAATAAAAAGGTAATTTAAAATAATTTCTCTTCTCTGGTATGACAAAATTTTTATTTTGAAGAAAAGGGAATTTACAACCTAATTCGACTTGAAAGCTCTAACTATAGCTGGCCCTGAGGATTTTGGTCTGATTTATCATTTTAGAACCGCAAGATTGGCATTGTATTATCAAATGTATTATCAACATTTCATTTCTGAGTTATCAAATCTAATTAGGAATTTGCGATATTTGCAGCAAGGAAAAATTTTGTTTTAGTTTTTGACAGTTACTAGTTTCTGAAGATTTAATAATAAATCTCAGCAGTGGAATAATCAATTTAATGTCGATATCTCCCATATCGGACCTTTAGAATTTGTTCTGTTTGAGGAAAACTTAAAATTATCAAAAAATCTTAAGTAATCACTTAGGAGTACAAAATATCTTGGCATAACTTAAAATGCTCATAAATCCTTAAAATAAGTTTTAAATATAGTATTCGTAGACGATATATAGTAAACAATCCTTCGGGCTATCATCACAGATAAATCAATTTTGTAGAGATTAAGACAATTTCTCTGAGAGTTGTATAGTTGAATCTGTTTCTCTTAGATTGCGTTACTATCATGTCAATGGTAAATTATATATATTTTTTTTGTTATTACCTATATTTTGATTTAACAATGAAAAGATTTTAATGTTTGGAAAAAATATTTAACATATATCCAATATCGGTAGATATTTTTCTATGGTATGTGGTATATAACTATAACTTAAAATTCTCAAAAATCCTTAAACCTTTCATGCCCTAATTATTTTAGAAGGCGTTGCCTAAGCAACATTGGCATTAACGGGATTTTCATTTCATTTTGAACCATAAGCCTTAATTAAGGGTCTGCCGTTTAGACATCCGAGTCGCTCAAATCTGACTTTCTTAATGTTGTCAATAAACACACTTTTGATGTCTTTGACATAACTTAAAATGCTTATAACCCCTTAAAAATTGCTTAATAAATAGTACTTATTGACGATATAAAGTAAATAACCCTTCGTACTATCATCCTTTAAAGTACAGCCCTCATCAATCACTTTGAAACATAAGCCTTACTTCAGCGTCTAATACGTCCTTAATTAAGGGTCTGCCGTTTAGACATCTGAGTCGCTCATGTCTGACTTTCTTAATGTGGTCAATCAACAATATTTGGATGTCTTACTGATATAACTTAAAATGCTTATAAATCCTTAAAAATTGCTTAATAAATAGTACTTGTTGAAGATATATAGTAAAAAATCCTTCGTACTATCATCCTTTAAAGTACAGCGCTCAGAGGTCGCCAGCGAGACTGTAACCGAATCTAGAATTCTTTGGGTTATCATATGCTTTAAACCTTTTAAGTCGCCAGGCGCAGCGACCATGCATGGCCGGCAGAGCTACAGTCAGAGAGATCTACACATGTTATTTTCAAGGTTGTTTTCATACCAAAAGGGAAGCCGTCCCATACAGGAGCTAAGGATTTCCGGCCGATTAGTCTATCGTCATTTCTACTTAAAATTCTGGGGAGATTAGTATATAGATACCTTAGGCCTATTTAGGGCACAGGCTCTTCGAAAGCCTAGACGACCTAGCTGATGATCCGCTCAAACCCCTTCCCAAATTCATCAAAAAATCTCTCTGCTTCAGTAAAGCCACAAAGACTAATGAAAACACGAGTAACTAAACCTTCTCTCCCTCTTAGCCTACCAACCTCTGACTTTCTTTTATCTACTTCAATTCTGCTCACGGGAAACACAATGGACCGAATCGTTGGCCCCGAGTTAACTCGTCAGTTGTATTCTGACGGGCGTCCCTTTCAACCTAACCTAACCTACCTTAGGACTAACATTGATCACAGGCTACTGTCCAACAACATGTCTACAAGAAGGGAAAGTCCACCAAAACCGCCCTGCATGATGTAGTCAGTTTTATTGAAGGATCCCTCTCTGTTAAAGAACATATAAGTACTACCGTAGGTTTCTTAGATATAGATGGGACATTTAATAAAATAAATCCACCCGTACAATTACAACTTTACGTAGGTTCATTTATAACCTTCTGATTAAGAGACGCATTTCATCTAGCTTAGGGTCAACAGGCCTCCGGTAATGCTGTACGGCATTGTCGTATGGTAAACAGTTCTGCAGAAATCCACCTTCTGCGCGATACTAAACAAAGTTCAGCGAATGGCTGCTATAAGTATCACCGCAACACCAACTGAGGCGCTAAAAGATACACTACCTTTAATCCCGCTGGAAATTATATTAAGGCAATATGCCGTATGTACTGCTATTAGACTTAGGAAATTGACACTCTGGTCAAAAATGACAGCGGACATAGCATTGTAGATTGCACTATGTCTGAACCACTTTTCGATAAGAAGTATATCACTCTTATACCTGATAGATCAGAATCAGAACTAGGGCTATCCTCAAATCAAATTCTGCCCTCGACTGTCGCAGATATCTTAACGAGATGGCTGAACAATTCAATATTCACCCGATTTGGCTGCCAGGCCACAGGAACATACCAGGGAACTGCAAAGCAGATGGACCTGCAAGTCTAGGAACTACCTTTCTTGTTCCAGGACAACTGCAAAATGTGGGCATGCCTCGAGCGACCTAAAAGATCTTCTTGAGAGATTGTGCTTTTATAGCAACAAAAGACAGGTGGTCTCTATTCAGCATCTGCATATATTCCAGGCTGATGTGACCCTGCCTAAACTCCAAAGGCACCAACACCCAAGTTTATGAGGATTTACAAGTAAATGTCAGTAGTGGAATAATCAATTTAATATTATATCTCCAATATCGAACCTAAACATTTCTTTATTTTTGTGATAGGCGCACCAACGCCCTGCTGTCGTTGTCGTGTCTGTCATGACGGTAGAATAAGGCAGTCTACCGAGAGGCACGAAAATAGATCGAAGATCTTGCGAAATTACAACGGACACGAAAAGAAGGAGGAATCAACACTTATGCGCATCAGCTACACTAACAGGACACTCAATCTTACAAGCACATCTGCATCGCATATGACAGGCAGATAGCGACGATTGCAGGACATGGAAGGAAAACATCGAAACGATTGAACGTTTTCTGTGCCAATGCCCAGCTTTGGCAAAATCCCTATACTTCGGGCCTGACATTACCAGATCTGACTCATCTCAGAGGATACAACTGCAAGATACTGAGGAAATTCATTACCTTATTACCGATTTTCTACAACTCTTGAGAGTTAAAAAGACATAAGTCGAGACTCACACAAGACAATTTTCTCCAAGCAATTGTCAAAGTTTGTAGGAGTGAGAGAGACAGGCGGAAAGAGCTCTCTCCTACAAACTTTGACACTTGCTTTGAAAAATTGCCTCGTGTGTAGTACGACTAAAAAAAGCAGCGTACAACACGCCTGGCCTGAGTGTACATATGTCCATGGACATTACATAGACGTTAAAATGTCTCCTACCTATGACAGTTTTTTTGTCAGTTCCTGTCTTCATACATGGTTTATGAAAATTTAATAATAAATCTCAGCAGTGGAATAATTAATTGAATGTTTATATATCTAATATCGGAGCATTCGATTTTGTTCTTTTCTGTGGTATAACTTCAAATCCTGGATAATTCTTAAATAATTATTAAAGAATTCGGCGAATATGATTGTCATAGGACTCGTTTTGAAATGCAAAGCTTCGATATGGCCCTAAGACGCTGAACCCAATTTTCGACGGTTTTCAAACATAAATCGGCCGATACTTGGCTCGTATATCTTTGAAATGGCAAACCTTACTGAAGAGAAATGTCAAAAGAGCGGCAAAAAATATGGCGTCGTTAGCTGTCCCTGTCGGTCTACTTTTGTAGCGTCCCTGTTGACAATCCCAAAGCAGCGCACAAAACGAGCCCATATACTGGCTTAAGTCTAAACCCATAATCATGAGACGTTAAACCGACTCCTCTCTTCAAGCTAAGCTATTACAGTTTTTTTTTGCCAGTTTCCTGTCATAAAACACAGTTTATGATAATTTAATAATAAATATCAGCAGTGGAATAATTAGTTCAATACCTATATCCCCAATATCGAACCTTTAGATTTTATTCTCTTTTTGTGGGAAAACTTAAAATCATCAAAAAACCTTAAGTCATTATTTAAGGGTTCGAAATCCATTGATAGTTCCGGTTTTTTAGAGATTTGCAAAATTTTTTAGAGATTTGCAACTTTAACAAAATTTTCTAGAGGAATGCTATTTAGAATTTTACTAGAAATATACATTTTGAACAAAATTTTGCTGAAGAAAACTATTTGGACATAATGTTTCTCATAAATACAGTTTGAATGAAATTGTTGTAGATAAATTTATTCTCAATAAATTTTTTTAGAAAAATACAATTTTGAAGGAATTTTCGAGAAAACTAATAAAATAAAATTAAAGGAATTTTCTAAAAAAATTAAATTTCAAGAATTTTTATACAAAATATTATTTTTACAAAAAAAAACCAGTACTACAAAAAATGTAATTTCAGCGGTTGAATTCAAAATTTTTCAAAAAAAAATACCAATTTGCCGAAAAATTAAATTTTTTAGGATTTCTCTAAAAAAATGATATTTTAAGAATAGTTTTTTTAGAAAACAATCTAAATTTTCTTTAAAAACTTAATTTCAGCGAAATTTTGTAGAGAACTGCTATTTCAACAAAATTTTCTGGAAGAATGCTATTTAACGACATTTGTAGAAAAATTTATTTATTTTCGAGAAAAATAACATTTTAAGGAATTTTCTAAAAAAAAAATAAATTTCAAGAATTTTATACAAAAAAAATATTTTTATAAAAAAAGTCCAGTACTACAAAAATTGTAATTTCAACGATTGATTTCATTTTTTTTAGAAAATTGCCTATTTGAAGGAATTTTGTCGAAAAATAATTTTTTTAGGATTTTTCTAAAAAAAAATGATATTTTAATATTTTTTTTAGAAAAAATTTCAATTTTCCTTTAATTTTCTATAAAAACTTTTCAACGAAATTTTGTAGAGAACTTAAATTTAACGAAATGTTCTAGAAGAATTCTATTTAACGATATTTGTAGAAAAATTTATGTAATTTCAACAACATTTTGCCGAAAAGTGCAATTTTGACAAAACTTTCCAAAAAAATTCGATTTTAATGTGATTTATTTTAAGTAAATTTGATTTCAACAGTGAAAATTAAAAATTCTAAAGAATTTTCTAGAATAAGTATTTTCTAAAAATAATAAATTTTAAGAATTTTTGTGGTAAAAATGATTTTTATAAAATTTCAATTTTTTAGAAACATGAAATATTAACGAAATTTTTTTTAGAGAAATGCGCTTTTTACAATGTTTTCTAGAGAAATACTATTTTGACAATATTTTCTAGAGGAATGCTATCTAAAGATTTTTTTCTAGAAAAATCAATTTCAACAACATTTTGCAGACAAATGCAGTTTTGCAAAAAAAAAATTAATTGATTAACAAAATTTTAGGAAATGTTTAGTTTCGATTTGAAGGAATTTTGTCAAAAAATTCAATATTTTAGGATTTTTCTAAAAAAAAATTATATATTAAGAATTTTTTTTTTCGAAAAATTAATTTTAAATTAATTAATTTTAACAAAATTTTGTAGAAAACTGAAATTTTAACAAAATATTCTAGACAAATTCAGTTCAATGATTTTTCTAGACAAAAGCAAAAAACGACGAAATTCAAAAAATGCAATTTCAACAAAATTTTGTAGAAACTTTTTATTTAATAAAAAATTTATGGAAAGAAAAAGTTTTCCAGAAGTTATAAGGAATTTTCTAAAAAAATAAATTTTAAGAATTTTTGTAGAAAAAATTAATTCTATAAAAAATGTCAGTACTATAAAAATGTAATTTCAATAAAATTTTATAGAGAAATGCAATTTTAACAAAATATTCCACAAGAATGCTATTTAAAGATTTTTCTAGAAAAATGCAATTCCAAAATGCAATTTCGACAAAGTTAATTTTAATGAAATTCTTGTGGATACATTTGATTTCAAAATTTTTTCAAAATAACAAATTTGAAGAAAAAATTCTAGAAAATTAATATTTTAAGAATTTTCTAAAAAAAATTCAATTTCAAGAATTTTTGTGGAAAGAAATGATTTTTATAAAATTGCCATTTTCACTAAATTTTCTGGAAATATGAGATCTCAACGAAATTTTTTTAGAGAAATGGAATTTTGACAATATATTTTAGAGAGAAATGCAATTTAAAGATTTTTTCTAGAAAAATACAATTTCAACAAAATTTTGCAGACAAATGAAATTTTCACAAAATGTTCTTAAAAAGAATTAAATTGATTTTTAGAAAAATTACCAATTTTTCGAAAAATTAGAATTTTAAGGAATTTTCAAAAAAGATTTTTTTAGAAAAAAATGCAATTTTCCTTAAACTATCAAAAAAAAATAATTTTAAGGAAATCTAAAAAAAAATTGGATTTAAATAAAAATGTATTAGAAAAAATACAAATTTGAAATTTTCTACAAAAATTTAAATTTGAGGAAACTTTTTTTTTTAAAAAAACTATTTTGGCATAATTTTCTCAAAAATATAATTTGAATGAAATTGTTGTAGATAAATTTATTCTCAATAATTTTTTTTTACAAAAATAAATAAAATTTGAAGGAATTTTCAAGAATTTTTATACAAAAAATTATTTTTATAAAAAAGCACAGTACTACAAAAATTTTAATTTCAACGATTGATTGCAAATTTTTTTTTTTAGAAAATCGCCAGTTTTAAGGTATTTTGTCAAAAATTAAATTTTTAGGATTTTTCTAAAAAAAATGAAATATTAGGAATATTTTTTTTTAGAAAAAATTGAAATTTTCCTTAAATTATCTATAAAAATTAAATTTTAAGGAAATTTTGTAAGGAAATGCAATTTTAACAAAATTTTCTAGAGAAATTCAAATCAATTTCTTTTAGAAAAATTCAAATTCAAACTAAATTTTGCAGAAAAATGTACGACGAAACTTAATAAAAAGCAATTTCAAAGAAGTTTTGTAGAAAAATGTTATTTAAATAAAAATGTTTTGGAAAAAAAATGAAATTTTCTAGAAAAATTTAAATTTGAAGAAATATTCTTTAAAAAAAAATGCAAGTTCAAGTTCAAGAATTTTTGTAGCAAGATCTATTTATGGCGTAATTTTCTAGAATTTTTCAATTTTCATTAAATTTTTTAGAAAAATGTTAATTTAATTTAATAGAAAAAAGTTCAATTTAAAAGTAATTTTTTTTAACAACATTTTCTAGAGACATTCAAATCAATTTTTTTTAGAAAAATTCAAATTCAAACAAAATTTTGCAGAAAAATGTAATTACGACGAAACTTAAAAAAAAACAATTTCAACGTAGTTTTGTAGAAAAATTGTATTCAAATAAAAATGTTTTGGAAAAAATTAAAAATTTTCAATTTTCTAGAAAAATTTATTTTAAAAAAATGCCCTTTCAATAATTTTTGTAGCAAGATCTATTTATGATGCAATTTTCTAGGATATTGCAATTTTCAATAATTTTTTTAGAAAAATGTTAATTTAATTTAATAGAAAAAATTCAATTCCAAAGTAATTTTTTGGAGAAATGCAATTTCAATGAATTTTTCTTTATAAAGAATGCAACAATATTAAGAATATTTTTTTTTTAGAAAAAATTTAAATTTTCCTTAAATTATCTATAAAAATTCAATTTTAAGGAAATTTTGTAAGGAAATGGAATTTTAACAAAATTTTCTAGAGAAATTCAAATCAATTTTTTTTTAGAAAAATTCAAATTCAAACAAAATTTTGCAGAAAAATGTACGACGAAACTTAATAAAATGCAATTTCAAAGAAGTTTTGTAGAAAAATTGTATTCAAATAAAAATGTTTTGGAAAAAAATTAAATTTTCTAGAAAAATTTAAATTTGAAGGAATATTCTTTTAAAAAAAATTCAAGTTCAAGTTCAAGAATTTTTGTAGCAAGATTAATTTAATTTAATAGAAAAAAGTTCAATTCAAAAGTAATTTTTTTTAACAACATTTTCTAGAGACATTCAAATCAATTTTTTTTAGAAAAATTCAAATTCAAACAAAATTTTGCAGAAAAATGTAATTACGACGAAACTTAAAAAAATCAATTTCAACGAAGTTTTGTAGAAAAATTGTATTCAAATAAAAATGTTTTGGAAAAAATTAAAAATTTTCAATTTTCTAGAAAAATTTATTTTAAAAAAATGCCCTTTCAATAATTTTTGTAGCAAGATCTATTTATGATGCAATTTTCTCTAATATTTTGCAATTTTCAATAAATTTTTTAGAAAAATGTTAATTTAATTTGATAGAAAAAATTCAATTCCAAAGTAATTTTTTGGAGAAATGCAATTTCAATGAAATTTTCTTTATAAAGAATGCAATATTAAGAATATTTTTTTTAGAAAAAATTTAAATTTTCCTTAAATTAGCTATAAAAATTCAATTTTAAGGAAATTTTGTAAGGAAATGCAATTTTAACAAAATTTTCTAGAGAAATTCAAATCAATTTTTTTTTTAGAAAAATTCAAATTCGAACAAAATTTTGCAGAAAAATGTACGACGAAACTTAATAAAATGCAATTTCAAAGAAGTTTTGTAGAAAAATTTTATTTAAATAAAAATGTTTTGAAAAAAAAATGAAATTTTCTAGAAAAATTTAAATTTGAAGAAATATTCTTTTAAAAAAAATGCAAGTTCAAGTTCAAGAATTTTTGTAGCAAGATCTATTTATGGCGTAATTTTCTAGAATTTTTCAATTTTCATTAAATTTTTTAGAAAAATGTTAATTTAATTTAATAGAAAAAAGTTCAATTCAAAAGTAATTTTTTTTAACAAAAATTCAAATTCAAACAAAATTTTGCAGAAAAATGTAATTACGATGAAACTTAAAAAAATGCAATTTCAACGAAGATTTGTAGAAAAATTTTATTTAAATAAAAAGGTTTTGAAAAAAAAATCAATAAATTTTCTAGAAAAATTTAAGTTTGAAGGAATTACCTTTTAAAAAATTCAAGTTTAAGTTCAAGAATTTTTGTAGCAAGATCTATTTATGATGTAATTTTCTAGAATATTGCAATTTTCATTAAATTTTTTAGAAAATTAAAATTTAACAAAATTTTGTAGAAAACAAATTCAATTCCATAGTAATTTTTTGGAGAAATGCAATTTCAATGAAATTTTCTTTAAAAAATGCAATATCAAAGAAATTTTGCAGAAATTACGATAATTTGTTTGTGAGGGTATGAAGATTGTGCACATTGTGTGGGGAGCCATATGGTTGAAAGGGTTGGGAAGCCTTGTTCTAAAGAGATAAAGGGATAACTTACACGAAAGTTAGAAATGGCTTCTGTGGATTTTAAAATATTGATATATTTTCGAAACTTACTGGGATATCGCCACAAGTTATACCTCAAATGAAAGGTAAATAAAATTATTGAGAAATTTGTTTACTTCAACAAATGTATAAATTCATTTCAATATCATTAGCTCCCTTATCTGTAAAGACTTATTCCACAGAGATTCTGATGTTCTATTTTTCAAATTAAATTGTCGTTTAAATAATAGTTCTGCTTTAAAATTTTGTACAAGAAAAACTTTAAAAACGATTTAAGCATTCATACTTACCATATACACCCCCTCATCCTTTGCTGTTCAGCAAATATTTTAAAAAATATATAAGAAAAAACTCGATTTTTTTTATTTGTTAATAATTCTTATTTATTATTCATTTTTATTTATTATTCATTAATGCTTGTTGTGTATATCACTATGTATGTATATGTAGAATTTTAATTATTACACATATATAAATATTAATACAAATGTGTGAGGAGGGGAGGGAGGAATGGGTGATGTGGAGGTGTGAATTCTACGTGTGTTAAAATACACTTGGTAATGCATTTTAATTTGCAACCTTTTTTTCTTGGTAATGCATTTTAATTTGCAACTTTTTTTCTCATGTGTATGTGTGTAACTGTTGTTGTTTATTCCATGAATTCATTATTTAACTTTTTCTTGTTTATTTATTTAAATGTGCAAAATTAAACATAAAAAAGTCAGACAACAGTGTTTTTTCATTACTCCTTGATAAATATATATTTTTTTATCAATATTGACCGAAAATGTGCATTGCATTGGGGGACTGAACAGAGAGAGGATTGTGTTTTTTTTTTCTTCACATTCAACAATATTTTTCTGCTTGGTAATATTTGTTATAATTAATATGTATATTTCGTTATTAAAGTGCGAGTATAAAAAATTCAGTGATTTATGTGGTTTTCAATAGTTTTCATTTATTTTATTATACGTTTTTTTTTGTTCATATTTAATACAAAAACGTTTTATTAAATTTTCAGTTTTACGTACAAATTAATTTTACAGTTTAGGTTTAACAAAAATTGGGAATAAGATTTTATTTTTTTATTTTAGAATAATATAATTAGGTATACACAATTGTGGAATGTAATTGGCAAAGCCCAAGGAAGTTTAATGAAAAATCTTCCTTGATTTATTTTAAAACAATTCATATTCTTATATATTAATTTTATTTTATTTATTTTTCATTTAGATTTTTTTTACAAATTACAAATGTTTTATTTTTAAGTGCATTTATATTTATTTATTATTTCTAATTTTATTATCTATATATTTAAATATCTATCAATTATATATGAATATAGATGCTGATTTTGTTTTCTCATTTCATTGCAGGTTAACTATATTTATTATCAAATTACCAAAGTCATATACATTTTTTTAATAACTAATAAAATGACCATGTACAATTAATCGAAATAATACTTAGAATTAAATATGTTACATTAAATCTCATAACGAAAAATCCCATATTATTTCCATCTTACATAGAAATTGGGATTAATTATTAATAAATGTTACACACACAAACATAATAATGAATAAAAGACAATTTTTAGCTAAATATTTGTATATGAATCAAGTAACATAGGTAAATTTTAAGCTATGGAAGAAAAAAAAAATCATGAATAGCTGTAAATTTTAAAGGTTTTGAGAAAATATATAGATTTTTGTTGGTTTGAGAAATTTGATTTTTTTAATCAGTTTCATTATCAGTCTTTAAAAAATATAATATTTAATTTCAGATTCTTGTGATATTCTTTCTGATAACTTATAGAGATACGAAATTTTAGATATCCTTAGTCCTAATTCACACGAGGAAATTTTTTTCGAGCAAAGTTTGTAGGAGAGAGAGACAGGCAGAAAGTGCTCTCTGCAGCTCTCCTCTACAAACTGTGATACTTTCTTAAAAGAAATTGCCTCGTGTGAATCTGGACTTAACGAAATCCTGGCTTGTGCTACATATATTATTAACATAAGTTCTCCTTTTTCAAAGTTATAAATAAATAAAAAATCGCTTGCAATAAAAAACAAATAATATTATTAATATTATTATTAATATACAAATAATATTTGTTTTTTATTGCAAGCGAATTTTGTTAAGAGCAGATTCACACGAGGCAATTTCTTTCAAGCAAGTATTAATAGTAGCTATTATAATTTACGGAAATTAGTAAAAAAGTATATATTTACTTTTAAATGTTATTATTCCACTGCTGTGATTTATTTTTTAAATCTGACTAAAGTTATAAACAATTGAAAATAAAACAAGCTAAAAGATATTATTTAAATTTCGAATTGCCAAAAAAAAGTTTCAACAAATGAAGAAAAAAAAATACAATTTTGAAATAAAATATCAATTTAAAAAGCCTCAATATACGTAATTTAAAATATTGTGAATTGGAATCTTTGTTATTTTTACTAAATTTACTTTCAAATTAAAATCAAATCATCTTTCTTCCTCTACTGACATTTGATGGCAGAACACATAACCAAATACCAAAAAAAAAATACAAATAAATAATAACAAAAGATGAAATAAAATACAACAGGAAATGGAAAAAATATTAATAATTTAAAAATAATCCATTTGTATATATTTTAAAATGATTATTCCACTGCCGAGATTTATTATCTAAATTTGGCTAAAACTATATTAAAACTATTTGTAATTTTCAAAAGAATCGTACTTTAAAATAATTATTCCACTGCTGAGATTTATTATATAAATCTGACTGAAACTATATTATTTAAAAAGAATCGATTTTGATATAATAACTTAAAATGATTATTCTACAGCGGATACTCTTTATCTGAATCTAATTGAATTCTTTGTACTATTAAAAAGAATCATTAGAATAAATTTAGACTAAACTCAAAATCAAAATTACCTAAAGAATTGTTATTAAAATATTTTTTCCACCAAAGAGATTTGATGGCAGAATGCATTATCGAATATCTAAAAAAACAAAATAAATACTAACAAAACATGAAATAAAACACAAAAGTAAATGGAATAAAGTATTCGTAATTAAAAAAGGATACATTTTTATTTAATATTTTAAAATGATTATTCCACTGCCAAGATTTATTATCTAAATCTGGCTAAAACTACATTAAAACTATTTCTGCTAATTTTAAAAAGTATCGTACTTTAAAATAATTATTCCACTGCCGAGATTTATTATCTAAATTTGGCTAAAACTATATAATTAAAAAAATAGATTTTTATTAACTTCAAATGATTGTGAATCTAATTGAAATCTTTTAAAAATAATAGTAAAACTAAATTGACTTTAAAATAAAAAAATGAGATTTAAACTAAAAATTATGAGATTTAAATTAAAATCAAATCATCTTTTTTTCCTCTACTGAGATTTGATGGCAGAAAAAATAATCGAATACCAAAAACAAAATTCAAATAAATAATAACAAAGCATGAAATAAAACACAACATGAAATGGAATAAAATATTCGTAATTTAAAAATAATCGATTTCTATTTAATATTTTAAAATGATTATTCCACAACCGATATTTATTAGCTAAATTTGGCTAAAACTATATAATTTAAAACTAATAGATTTTTGTTAAAAACTAAAAATGTAATTGAAATATTTAATAATTGCAATTTTAAAAAGAATCGTAAGACAAAATTTACCTTCAAATCAAAATAACCTATGATTAAATAACCTATGATTTTGATTAAAATCTTATTTTCCACTACTGAAATTTGATGACAGAATTTGTATTGAATACTTAAAAAAATGAAATAACTAATACGTAAAAACTGAAATAAAACACAAAAAGAAATGGAATAAAGCATTCGTAATTTAAATAGAATCGATTTTTATTTTAATATATGAAATGACTATTTTCTGCTGAGATTTATTATCTCAAAATGGCTTTAACTATATTTAACCCTATTAAAATCTTTGTAGTTTTAAAAAGAATCGCAATACTTAATATACTTTAAAATCAAAACAAACCCATTAAATTTGTATTAAAATCTTTTTTTTTCACTACTGAGATTTGATATCAGAGAAAATAATTGAATATATAAAAAAAAAAAAACAATCAAACAAATTAACAAAAATGAAATTAAACACAAATTGAAATGGAATAAAATTATTCCACTGCTGAGATTTATTATCTAAATGTGACTGCAACTATATTAACTCTACTTGAAATCTTTGTAATTTTTTAAAGAATTGTGAGACTAAATATTTTTTCAAATGAATCTATTGAATTTCTTTTTAAATAAAATTAACCTATTGCATTTTTATTAAAATCTTTTTTTCCACTACTGAGGTTTGATGACAGAATATATAACCAAATACCTAACCAATTATTTATTAAATTATATTATTAAAATTGATCATTCGGTAAAACAAAAATTAAAAAAAAATAATGGAAAAATTAACGTAAATGAAGGAAAATACAAAATGTAATGCTTATTTGTCATATCTGTAAATTTAAAAGAATTTAATTTTATTTCTTAATTTAAAATGATTATTCCACTGCCGAGATTTATTATCTAAATCAGACTATAGCTATAAATTTACTTGAAATCTTTGTAATTTTTAAAAGAATTGTAAGACTAAATCTATTTTAAAACCAATTTAACCTATTGAATTTTTTTTTTTAAATCTTTTTTTCCACTACTGAGTTTTGATGACAGATCTTAATCTAAACAAGTAAAAGCGTTAAGTTCGGCCATGCCGAATCTTATATACCCTCCACCATGGATAGCATGTGACCTCACAAAATAACTCAAACCTAAAGAAAATAACACCGAAAACACAAAAAATATAGTAGATGAGAACAGTAGGAATCACAACAAGTTAGATGCTATATACGGGAGTTATATCTAAATATGGACCGATATGGCCCATTTGCAATCCCAAACAACCTGCAACTATAAGAAGTATTTGTACCAACTTTGGTCAACCTAGCTCTATTATTGCGGACTGTAGCGTGATTACTACGGACGGGTGGAGAGACGGACGGACGGACCTGGCTAAATCGTCTTAGAATTTTACGACGATTAAGAATATATATACTTTATGGGGTCTCAGATCAATATTTAGAGGTGTTACAAACTGAGTGACAAAATGAATATACCCCCCATCCTATGGTGGAGGGTATAAAAATAACTGAAATCTTACTACATACACCTAAACAAAATTATTAAAAAAAAAAAATTAACGTACTTTTAAAAATAATTATTCCACTGCTGAGATTTATTATTAGATCTGTATAAACTATTTAAAAAGAAAAACTGTATTATTAACTAACATTAAAACATTACACATCAAATGAAAAGTGAATTAAAAACATTTACTAAAAACCTAAATATATGAACTATTAAATTGATTATTCCACTGCTGAGATTTATTATTAAATCGTTATAAAACTGACAAAAAAACTAAGATACAAATTATTTCTAACATTCTGCAAATGTCCTAAAATTCTTAACTAAAAGCTAAACTTCATTTTATTACTATTATTCCACTGCTAAGGTTTGATGAAAGAAACCTAAATATAATTATTTTAAAACAATTATCGTACTTTTAAAAATAATTATTCCACTGCTGAGATTTATTATTAGATCTGTATAAACTATTTCAAAAGAAAAACTGTATTATTAACTAATGTTAAAACATTACACACCAAATGAAACGCGAATTAAAAACTTTTACTAAAACCCTAAATATAAGAACTATTAAATTGATTATTCCACTGCTGAGATTTATTATTAAATCTTTACAAAACTGACATAAAAACTGAAACATACAAATTTATTTCTAACATTCTGCAAATATCCTTAAATCCCCAACTAAAAACTAAACTTCATTTTATAACTATTATTCCACTGCTGAAGTTTGATAACAGATCTTTACCTAAAATATAACTGAAATCTTACTACATACAACATTTACAAAAAATTATCGTACTTTTAAAATAATTATTCCACTGCTGAGATTTATTATTAAATCTGCCTAAACTATTAAGACAATAAACTGACAAAAACTAATGCAAAAAATTCTGAGAAAATAAAAACATATAAAAAAACTATAATTTATAATATAATATTAATTTTTTTCCATTGCTGAGGTTTGATGACGAAAATCTTAACATAAAAAGTCCTGAAGTCAAACTCCATCAAACCCACCTAGAGAAATTATGTGATCAGGAATAAAGTTTTTGACAACTACTCTACTACTATTTCTGGCAACAGAGTTCTTTAGCTAAACCAAATTTTGTTTGAGAAAAATAATTTCTAATGTAAACTATATCAATATGAACTTATTACTAATTACATTTTAACTATTAATACTTCCAGTTGGTCGAAGTAAGGCCTCAATCAATAAGGCATTACGCATGAGTCACATAGAATACGACAGATAGTCTTTCAATAACTAATTGACGACGATCAAAGCCCAGCTAACGAACAAAGGGTTGACAGGCAACAAGCGCCAAGCTTACGAGCCCAACACACTGAATCACGACTCAATACGAAAAACACATGTACCACTAGAGTTAAGAAGCCTTATGAATAACTTGTTAGTTTTTGTCATAATTTCGAGATTCGAATGATCTTTTAGGGATTATTCCTTAATAATCCTTGGGAGGTTGTATCTACAGAAGTCTCATTAAAGGCGGAAGTAAAATAATAATCTTGCTCTTTATATGTTCAATGAAAAGTCAAAGTGGAATAATTAAATTAAAAAAGAAATGAAGAATGTTTTAAACTAATTTTTTGGAAAAAGTTTTCCACCAATTATTAAAAAATTCAACATATCCAGAATCGATCAAGGAAGAAATATAAAAACAAATATGTTAAAATAATACGCCATTGCTGTTAGTTCCTAAAAGAAAATTGACAACTCTGGCAAGGAAAAGTGCAGTTTATTTATTGATTATGGGTAATTTATTCAGATAACATTAGAGGATAAATTTACAATGCCAATAGCAAAATATTTTACGACCTCAGATTTAGCAAAGGTATTTCACCAAACATTACTTCATACGGTCGACAGGAACAGGATAGAATTTTCATTTTTTTCGGTTTAAATCAGCTCCCGCAAAATACCAGAGAATGATGAATTTTATTTTAAACGGTTTTATTAACAAAATTTTTGTCTAAACATATTAGACGATAAATTTATATTCAGCACAAGTTTCCAGGAACTTATGGAATCCATTAAATATCTTTTTTTTAACATTAGGAAAATATAATTTTCAAAATTCAAATTGACAAATTTATAAAATTCAAATTTTGCCACTACCAGTATTCTGCATTTAAGGAGATTAACATTGCTAAGAACAATTGTTGTTACTAAACCTTCTCAACCTTCAAACGCTTCGGACTTTTATTTAAGTAAATTCTGTTACTCGCTTTACATTTTGGTGAACCAAAAAAGTAATTTCACTCTTATTTCAAGTGTTTTGTTAAAAATATAATATATATCTATAATTTGTTGTTACTAATTTAAAATGATTATTCCACTGCCGAGATTTATTATCTAAATCTGTATAAAACTAGACACACACAACCAGAAAAAATATCTTGGGAAAAATACGATTGAAAAGATTTTCTCTTCCGCTTTACGTTCTTGAGATAAGTTCAGATTAATATCCGAAAATATTGAATTTTGGCAGTATTGGAGAAAATATCCTAAGTCACATCGACCCATTATTCAAGAGATTGATTTATTTGCAGATTTTTAAAGTTCAATTGCTTCTTTCGAATGCTCAACTTTGAGTTATCGGCATTTTATAGTGAAATTCAGAGTGAACATTTTCTACTCTGAAAACATATTTTTTATTTATTTTCTTTCTAAAAAAAATCTCAGAAAAGATTTTATTTTTTCTAATCCGAAAACATTTGTTTCTATTCAGAAAACAGTTTTTTATTTTTTCTAATCAGAAAACATATTTTAATTTTTTTTTTCTATTCAGAAAACGTTTTTATTTTTTCTATTCAGAAAACAAATAGTTATTGTTTTTCTATTCAGAAAACAGTTTTTTATTTTCTATTCTTAAAAATGTTTATTTACTTTTTTATGGAAAATAAAATGTTCACTCAGAATAATGTTTTAAAATGCAGATACCTAAAAATGGTTTTATAATTTTGATTGTTTTTAATTTTACTCTTCAAAGATAAGGATTTTAATTTTAAAAACTGACATTTTCATCGTAATGAAGCCTTATTGGCAGAATGGCAACTACGCTGCTTTCAGGAAGATTTTGGACCGTTGTCATCTATTACTTATGGCGATTTCTTTTCTGCAAAAAGGTGCAACATTTTCGTTGGCCTTTCCCGGAAACTGGATTTTTATCCCACATTTTGGAATTTTGAAATAGGAGCTAAGTTTAATTTGAGGGACTACATCATCTCCAGCTAAAAAGGGCAAATATTTTTCAGAATTTCTCGTCGACGGGGCAAAATTTTTTGCAGAATCGTTATCACCATTAATTATTACTATTCAACCCCATTTTTACTTTTTCAATGGTATTTCCCCACACTCTTGATTCCGGTTATATATGTGTGTATTAAAACTAATTGTGATATTCGTGATTTGAAAAATATTTGCTTTATTTTATAATTTAAAAAGATTATTCCAATGCCATGACTTATTAGCTAAATCTGGCTTAATTTATTTTAAATTTAATTTTATTAAAAAAAATAACCTAAAGAATTTTTATTAAAATCTTTTTTTCCACTACTGAGGTTTGATGGCAGAATATATAACCAAATAAATACCCAACAAAATATAAAATAAATAATGACAAAAATTACAAAAAACAAAATAAGAGGTAGTCCCCTAATTATAAATAAAAATGTCAAAAGTGATTGTAATAATTAAATTTTAATAATTTGAAAAGAATTGACTTTGTTTAATAATTTAAAATGTTTGTTCCACTTATATAAATTAAAATTAATTTTATATCCAATTCCAAAACTAATGAATTTTTTTTTATTAAAATATGTTTTCCACAAAACAAATAAAGGCAAAAATTACTAAACTATAATATAAAAGATAAAATGTCCCCCTAGAGCACTGTAAAATATCGGAATATGTGAATAACGTGACAAGTTAAGCAGTAATTCAGAGTAGCGTGATTGTTATGGTAAATTTATTATAAAGTTCATAGCATCACTATATATAACTTCTATTGTAAAATTAATAATTTAGTGAAAATATTTAGTTTTATTTACTAATTTGAAGTTATTATTTCCACGCCCGAATTTAATATCTGATTTTCTAGAATTTTTATTAAAGGAATAAAAGCGGAGTAAATGCCTAAAATAAAATCTAAAAAACAATACAAATGTAAAAGGATATTTTTCTATATTTTTAATTAAAGGAAACTAAAAAAAAATAGGGAATGAAGATATACAGTTAAATAACTGCTACAAGAGGAATAAATGCCAAAAATAAAATACAATAAGAAACTAATATATTTGTAGCTGAGATTAATCTTAAACCTGCATTAAACTAACTAAAACACCTAAAATATATGAACTATTAAATTGATTATTCCACTGCTGAGATTTATTATTAAATCCTTATGAAACTAAGAAAAACAAATAAAAAAAATGTATTTCTAACAGAACTGCAAATGTCCTAAAGTCCCTAACTAAAAAAACATTTTATAACTATTGTTCCACTGCTGCGGTTTGATGACACAAATCTCAACCTCTACATTAAGAAAATAAACTGACAAAAACTTACATTAAATTTTTTAAAGAGCTGCAAGGTTTGATGACAGATCTTAATCTAAAAAATAACTGAAATCTTACTACATACATCTAAACAAAATTATTTAAAAAAAAATTATCGTACTTTTAAAAATAATTATTCCACTGCTGAGATTTATTATTAAATCTTTATAAACTATTTAAAAAGAAAAACTGAAACATTAAAACATTACACCTCAAATGAAAAGTGAATTAAAAACATTTACTAAAAACCTAAATATATGAACTATTGAATTGATTATTCCACTGCTGAGATTTATTATTAAATCGTTATAAAACTGACAAAAAACTAAGATACAAATTATTTCTAACATTCTGTAAATGTCCTAAAATTCTTAACTAAAAGCTAAACTTCATTTTATAACTATTATTCCACTGCTAAGGTTTGATGAAAGATCTTAAGCTAAAATATAATTATTGAAAAAATTATCGTACTTTTAAAAATAATTATTCCACTGCTGAGATTTATTATTAAATCTGTATAAACTATTTAAAAAGAAGAACTGTATTATTAACTAATATTAAAACATTACACACCAAATTAAACGCGAATTAAAGTTTTACTAAAACCCTAAATATAAGAACTATTAAATTGATTATTCCACTGCTGAGATTCATTATTAAATCTTTACAAAGTTGACATAATAACTAAAAAAAAAACTGAAACATACAAATTTATTTGTAACATACTGCAAATGTCTTAAAATCCCCAACTAAAAACTAAACTTCATTTTATAACTATTATTCCAATGCTGATGTTTTATGACCTAAATATAACTGAAATCTTACTACATACATCTAAACATAATTATCTACAAAAAATTATCGTACTTTTAAAATAATTATTCCACTGCTGAGATTTATTATTAAATCTGCCTAAACTATTAAGACAATAAACTGAGAAAAATAAAATAAATAAAACTGAGAAAAAAAATGAAAACATATAAAAAAACTATAATTTATAACTTTTTTTCCATTACTGAGGTTTGATGACGAAAATCTTAACATAAAAAGTCCTGAAGTCAAACTCTATCAAACCCACCTAGAGAAATTATTTGCCAACAGATTTCTTTTGCTAAACTAAATTTTGTTTGAGAAAAATAATTTCTAATGTAAACTATATCAATATGAACTTATGAACTGATTATTTCATGGCTGAAATTAATTTATTGAATCCTTTCAAAATAAGGTAATAATACAATTTGTAATATATGAAAAAATTATAAAACTAAAAACAATAATAAATAAAATAAAATAAAATAAAATAAAATAAAATAAAATAAAATAAAAAAAATATAAAAATAAAAATAAAAATAAAAATAAAAATAAAAATAAAAATAAAAATAAAATAAAAATAAAAATAAAAATAAAAATAAAAATAAAAATAAATATAAATATAAATTAGAATAAATAAAAATAAATTTAAAAAACAACAATAAATAAAATAAAAAAAATGAAAAGTGAGTTAAATAATTCCACTTAAAACCCTTAAATATAAGAACTATTAAATTGATTATTCCACTGCTGAGATTTATTATTAAATCTTCATAAACTATTACGACAATAAACTAACAAAAACTAATCTAAAAAAATAATTTGTAAAAAGTTGTAGATATCCTAAAATTACAAAAACCTAAAAATAAACTACATTTTATAACTTTTATTCCACTGCTGAGATTTTATGACAAAGAAAAGTTAACCTAGAAAATCCAAAAATCTATCAAAAACTATATATATTAATTCGAAGCCATACATTTAAAAATAATTATTCCACTGCTGCGATTCTGATGACAGAATATCTAAACTAAAGCTATTAAATAAAAGTAATAAATCTTATTTTAAAAAAAATTATTCCACTGCTGAGATTCTGATGACAGAATATAAAATAAAAATAAAAATAAAAATAAAATAAAAATAAATATAAAAATAAATTAAAAAACAATAAAAATAAATTTAAAAAACAACAATAAATAAAAAATAATGAAAAGTGAGTTAAATAATTCCACTTAAAACCCTTAAATATAAGAACTATTAAATTGATTATTCCACTGCTGAGATTTATTATTAAATCTTCATAAACTATTACAACAATAAACTAACAAAAACTAATCTAAAAAAAATAATTTGTAAAAAGTTGTAGATATCCTAAAATTCCAAAAACCTAAAAATAAACTACATTTTATAACTTTTATTCCACTGCTGAGATTTAATGACAAAGAAAACTTAACCTAGAAAATACAAAAATCTATCAAAAACTATATATATTAATTCGAAACTATGATCATACATTTAAAAATAATTATTCCACTGCTGCGATTCTGATGACAGAATATCTAAACTAAAGCTATTAAATAAAAGTAATAAATCTTATTTTAAAAAGAATTATTCCACTGCTGAGATTCTGATGACAGAATATAAAATAAAAATAAAATAAAAATAATTTGAAAAACAATAAAAATAAATTTAAAAAACAACAATAAATACAATAAAAAAATGAAAAGTAAGTTAAAGAATTCCACTTAAAATCCTTAAATATAAGAACTATTCAATTGATTATTCCACTGCTGCGATTCTGATGACAGAATATCTAAACTAAAGCTATTAAATAAAAGTAATAAATCTTATTTTAAAAAGAATTATTCCACTGCTGAGATTCTGATGACAGAATATGTAAACTAAAGCTATTAAATGAAAAGTAATAAATATTATTTTAAAACTAATTATTCCACTGCTGATGACACAATATCCAAACTTTAAAATTTTTATAAACCTAAATTAAAACCAGAACTAAACCTACAACCTAAACATCTCTTCGTACTTTCAAAATAATTATTCCACTGCTGAGATTCTGATGACAGAATTTCTAAGCTTAAGCTGTACTATATAAAAAGAAGCAATATATTGATGGGAAAATACCATTGAAAAAATATTTGGAATTGGGTTTAATAGCACTACAAAACTAAGCAATAAACAACTTTAAGGATGCAATATTTTTTTGGTACTGACCAAAATCTGTAATTCTGATATTATTTCCAAAGATTTTGCTTCGCTGTATACGAATTACTATATCGCTCCAAGTTTTTTGAGATATATTAAAATTATTGTGTGAAAACATTGAACTGTGGAAAATATTTAGGTTATACTACGAAACATATACTAGTCAATTCACAGATTGAATGATAAATATCTTATCTTCAAAGACCAAAAATATCAGTATTTAAATAACACTTTTAAGATAGTGGCTTTATAAAGTTCCACTCTGATTAAACAATTTCTCTTCTAAAAACATTTAGTTCTATCCATTTTCACAGTGATATTTTAAAGTACCGATATTTCAAAAATAATTTCAATTTTTGATATATTTTTTATGGTTTTTTAAAGATAAGGAAATGACTTTATATAATCTTCAAAACAATATCTCGAACAGTAAGTGAAGGTGTTGTAGATTACCTCAAATTCAATATTTTTGAACACAAAATTTTAGCATAGCTCAAAAACTTGATAGAGAAATTCTAATACCAAATTCGAGTATAGCGAACCAAAATCTTTGGAAATCGAAATCTAATAGACATCTAGAAAATGTACTAAATTTTTGTGCACTTTTCTAATTATATTTTTTATACTTTGGTATATACTGCCAATAAATCTAATTTTTAATACTTCAATGGTACATTTCCCAAGATGTTGTTTCTGACCAGCAGAGTCTAATGTTTCTATGTAAAATTTAAAATTCTAAAATATTTATTCCACTGCTGAGATTCTGATGACAGAATTTCTAAGCTGAAACTAAACTTATACCTTAAAAAAAATTATTCCAATTCTGAAATTCCATTGACAGAATACCTATACTAGATAACTTAAATGGAATAAAATAAATAAATAAAATTAAATTGTATTTTAAAAAGAATTATTCCACTGCTGAGATTCTGATGACAGAATTTCGATGTCAAAACTAAACCTATAACCTAAAATAATCAATTCTGAAATTCCCAAAGTAGAGCTCTTAAATTGAACAAAATAAATAAATAAAAATAAAATCGTATTTTAAACAGAATTATTCCACTGCTGAGATTCCGATGACAGAACTCTAAATTGAAACTAAACCTACAATGCAAATATCTTTTCGTTCTTTTGAAAATAAATAATAACAAAACATCAGCATTGAAACTAAACCCAAAACCTTTATATTATTATATACTTTCAAAACTAATTATTCCTCTACAGAGGGTCTGACGACAGAAACCCTTGACTAAAACAATTTTAACCTTATTTCAAGAAAAATTATTCCATCTCTGGGATTCTGTTGTCAGAACATCTAAACTAAAACTAAACCGATAACCTAATTTCTCAAATAATCCTAATCTATTAAATAAATATAATAAATCTTATTTTAAAAAGAATTATTCCACTGCTGAGATTCTGATGACAGAACTCTAAATTCAAACTAAACCTACAATGCAAATATCTTTTCGTTCTTTTGAAAATAAATAATAACAAAACATCAACATTGAAACTAAACCCAAAACCTTTATATTATTATATACTTTCAAAACTAATTATTCCTCTACAGAGGGTCTGACGACAGAAACCCTTGACTAAAACAATTTTAACCTTATTTTAAGAAAAATTATTCCATCGCTGAAATTCTGTTGTCAGAACATCTAAACTAAAACTAAACCGATAACCTAATTTCTCAAATAATCCTAATCTATTAAATAAATATAATAAATCTTATTTTAAAAAGAATTATTCCACTGCTGAGATTCTGACGACAGAATTCTAAGTAAAACTAAACCAAAGATCTATATATCTTTTCGTACTTTTAAAAAAAAATAAAAAAAAATCATCAACATTGGAACTAAATCCAAACCTTTCCTGGATATTATTATATACTTTCAAAACTAATTATTCCTCTACACAGGGTCTGACGACAGAAAACCTTGACTAAAACAATTTTAACCTTATTTTAAGAAAACTACTGCTCATATCGAAACTAAAAATAAAGATTAAAATTAAGAAACCTCTAAATGAAAATTAAAAAATAATATATAAGCGAACCTATAAAATACGCCAGTTTAAATTAAATAATATTTTAAACAGAATACTTCCGCTTCTGGGATTCTGATGACAGAACCTTAAATGAAACCCTAAACTAAGCGTAACCCTTTCGTACTTTCAAAATTAATTATTCCACTGCTGAGATTCTGATGGCAGAACCCTAAATTAAACTTTAACCAAAACATAACCTTTTCGTACTTTCAAAAATAATTATTCCACTGCTGATATTCTGATGACAGGACCCTAAATTAAACCTTAAACTAAACATAACCATTTCGTACTTTCAAAAATAATTATTCCACTGCTGAGATTCTGATGACAGAACATCTAAACTAAAACCAATCTCATTATTTTTACATACTTTCAAAAATAATTATTTCACTACTGAGATTTTGATGATTGAAATTAAACGTAAAACAATACCTTTTCATATATTCAAAAATAATTATTCCACTGCCGAGATTTTGAGGACAGAGCCTTAATCTAAAAGTAATCCTGCAACCATTTTATTGCTAAGATTCTGATTACGGAATTCAGAAGCGAAAACTAAATTATCGGGTCTGTTCTGTAATCACGGCGATTTGATATCACGGTGATTTTAAAATCACCGGCGACTTAACATCACTTTTGGAGTTCGAAATTACCCGAACATATTTTGAACAATCTTTTTTGGGTGGCTATGAATAATAAACCGGGCGATTTCGAACTCCAACAGCGATTGTAAGTCGCCGGTGATTTTAAAATCACCGTGATTTCAAATCACCTTGCTACAGAACAGACCCGTATGTATCTATCTAAAGTGAGGAAATACTTTATAAACAAAGTGAAATTTGTGAGGACAAAGTATCTATTCTAAAGAAACTATTAAAAATTAAATCTTATTTTAAATGGAATTATTCCACTGCTTAGATTCTGATGACGGAATATCTAAACTAAAACAGAAGTATCTACCTATGATGAATCAAACTGGTAACAGCTACAATTTTAAAATTTTTTTAAATTTTTCGATTATTAAAACAAAATATAAAAATATATGCTACTATATCTTTAATCAAAAAAATAATAAACCTAAACTATTAAAAAAAAAATAACAAATCTTATTTTAAAAAGAATTATTCCACTGCTGAGATTCTGATGACAGAATTTCGAAACTAAAACTAAACCGATAATGAAAATATACTTATGTACGAATACCTAAACAAAAACTATTAAATAAAAATGTAATAAAATTTTTTGTCAAAATCCTAAAATTGTATTAAAAAAATTCCCCTGTCGAAATTTTAGGTTTCAAAAAAAAATAAATAATTAATAAACCAAAGCTATGAAAAAAAAAGTAATAAATCTTATTTTAAAAAGAATTATTCCACTGCTGAGATTCTGATGACAGAATTTTAAAACTAAAAATTAACTAACTAATGACGAAAACACTTAACTTGAATTTTTAAACAAAAAAAAATTTTTAAATTTTATTTACGCAAAACTAAAGTAATATTCACATATTTCCGATTTTTTACTGTTTATGTTCTTCTGGTCAAATAAATACTACAATAATTTCTTTCAAAAAAAAATTCAAAGAAATAATCACTAAAAGAAAATTTTACCAATTTTAAGAATTGTGCACAAAAGACGTTCTAATTATTTTGTATATAAGGACTTTTCATAGATAGGCTGAGCACAATTGACAATTTAAGAAATTCGCACAGTCTTAAATATGAAACGTTATTAATTTAAACATTAGGACGTCTTTGGAGCAGAATCTTAAAATTGCGACAACTGAACAGTTGTAGAAAAAAAATATATAGGAAAACATGTACTATTTAAAATCGAAATTATATCTAAAAATATTATTGCGCTTCTGAATTACTGATGACGTATACACTGCAAATAATTACGGTGCTTAAACTTATTCTAGTTTTTTTAAATGTTTAAAAAAGGGATCTGTGTTGGATTATTGGCGACAGACTGTAGAAATGCCTCAAGTGCAATTCCCCATAAAGATTTTAAATCCATATAGATTACAAAATGTTGTTTTTACACCCACAAAAAAAAACTTTCCCGAATTTAAAAGATATTTCATCAAAGGCATCCTAATCTTTAAAATAAATGCATTTCAAACAAAGAGAAAAGTTGCTTTATTTCCGAAAATTTCCTTATTTTAAAGATCGGCGTTTCTTTAAAATTAAAACAATGTTACACTTTGTGTTGTTTTGAGTTTCTCTAAAGAGAGAGAAACAATTGTAAAATTATTGATTTTAATTATGTAGAAATACACCTGCTCCATAGCTTCTTAGTCATGATTCACACGAAGCAACAAGTTGCTCAAAGATTCTGCCCACCATAGGATAGAGAATGAGGGAGGAATTCCTCTTTCTATTCCTCCTGCCTCTCTCTCTCCTATGATAGGCAGAATCGTCGAGCAACTCGTAGCCTCGTGTGAATCATGACTTAGTAGAACTATTAGAAATTAATCCCAATTTTAAACAATTGTAAAAAATATACACATGAAATTTCTTTCTAACGATGTAATGTACTGAACAATGTCTTTAATTGTAAGAATATATTTTATTCTCCGAAGTAATTTGAGATAAAAAATTACTCATTTTTGATTTGATGAGATTTTTGTGCCAAAAATGTTTCCGTTTCTAAAAAGTCAAGAATATTTCATACATAAAATTATGGCAATTTCCTTGATATTAAAGACATTGCTGTCATGTGAAGTATGAAATTAACTTATTAGCTCCAAAGGTATTAAAAATTACCATAATTTTCTATACATTCTTTAAACTAAGTAAATTTACAGTTTATTCTTGTTGTAGCATTACATCGTCACTTATGCAATTTACTGTGTATAAAAATATATATCCCAACTTCTGAATTAAAAAATTCAATTAAGTACTACTACATAACTAAAATCCTCCCAACCCTTTGTTAATAAATAACAAAATATTGTCACGCTTCTGAATTATTGATGAAATTAGAATTTTACGACTAAAAATTGGGGATCGAAAAGCATTCGTAGAATATGAAAAATATTACATTTTGCTTAAATCATATCTCATATTTATTGCAGCAATTCCGAACCCAAATTTAAACTATAAATGTCGTGATAATAAAACGCAAAAATATAAAACATATTCCACTATATGCAAAAACATTAGGGGGTATTCACAATCAGGCAAAAATTACCTAGAAGTGTTGGAAAATATGCTTTGAACACTAAAAAGTTTTCCGATAAAGAAAAATGGCACTGATTTTACACCAAAGACAATAACACGTTATTATAAAGACATTTTGTTCTTAAAGAAAAGAAAAATGACTTAATATTAATGATATTTTCATAAATTTAAGTAAAAAATTAATTTATTTCAATATGTTATGGTCTTTAGCGCCAAATTATTGCCAACGTTCTTTTTTCTTTCTGTGTTAATGTCAAAACATTTTTGTACAGCAAAATTTCTTCATATTTTGTGAAATATTTTCAGGCATAAATACGTAAAAACTTATCCCTAACTAAAATGTAAAAAGTCAAATTTGTAACAAAAAAACTTAGATGCTCATAACTATGCAACGAAATGAAAAATTTATTTTTTTACAAAAAAGTCAAAATTGTAATTTTTATAGATAATTGTTTTTCTTTTTATTTAGAAAAATGTTTTCCTCTAATTTTTACATATCTCAAGGGCCATTTGTCCAATTTTGTTCATACTAATATCAAAATTATTTATGAGTTATAGTCTCCAGATTAAACAAAAATCTATATTTTAAAAAAATCTATATTTGTTTTGGAAAACTTTGTATAGAAATTAGGTTCAATTTATTTTTTTTTTATATTTTTAATGAACAAAATGGAATAAATATCTCACCCGTTATCCATATTTAACATTACAATTTTTTGGAAAAAATTTAAACAAATATAGGTCAGAATTTTTAATATTAAGCTACGAATTTTATGTTTTCCCAAAAATTTGCTGAATGGTAAAAAAAGATCTCACAGGCATTAATTATTTAAACAAAAAATTCTAAATTTTATGGGAACGACATTTTAAAAAATTCCAAAAAAATATGTTGGATTTTACGAAATTTGTAATTGCTTTGAACTGAAATTTACGTTTCTTATATTTTTTAAAGTTTTTGTATTTTTTTTTAAATTATTTATTGTTGATCTCTATTTTATTATGAAATTATTGATGGTTTGGCTTGAAGTCAGGTACTATTTAAATACTATGGATTTTGATGTTTTTAAATAGCTTCAATTTTATTTGCTTCCAATATTTCAACTGCCTTCGAAAGTCAGCCCCAGGAAAAATCAATTTAGAGCAGAAACTATCTACAACTTTTTTTGTTTTAATTTTTTGAAAAACCTTTCATTTATAAATAATTGTGCCCGCTTCTATTTTTTCCAAATTTACACAGAATATACACCAGACTCACAAATCCAAAACAGTAATTGGATTTTTAGGGACTCAAATATTGGTAAAAGTTACTTAAAATAAAATTTAATTAAAAAATAAAAAGAAACAATATTATAAATTAAAAAAATAAAAAAAAAAATATAAATTAAAAAATTAAAAAAAAAAACAATTTTATAAATTAAAAAAATAAAAAAAATTATGAAAAAAATAAAAAAAAACAATTTTATAAAAAAAAAACAATTTTATAAATAAAAAAAATTTATAAATTAAAAAAAAACATAAATTAAAAACTAAAAAAAAGTTGTAAATTAACACAAAAATTATAAAAAAAATAAAGAAAAAAATTTATAAATTAAAAAAGAACTATAAAATAAAAAAACAATAGGAATAGAACATAGTGATCCATTTTTAGGACTTAAAAAAGTTTAATTCTTCGATATTTTTTTTAAATATTTTTATTTAAAGAAAATTTAAGTTATAAAATTGTCTTTTTAATTAAAGTATTTAACAAAATATCGAAGAATTTAATTTTTTTACTCCAAAAAATGGATCTTACATTTTTTTAAATATTTTTATTTAAAGAAAATTTAAGTTATAAAATTGTCTTTTTAATTAAAGTATTTAAAAAAATATCGAAGAATTTTCTTCCAAATAACGTAAACTTTGTAAAAATCGATTCAGCCGTTATTACAAATTTCGTAAAATCCAAAATGTATGTTTTTCAAATTTATAAAATTTCACATCAAAAATTTTATTTTTTTTTTTCAAAAAATAAATGAATCGAGATCTTATTATACATTTTAGCAACTTTTTAAACAAAAATAAAATTCGCAGGTTAATATTAAAAATGTTGACCCATACATAACTTTGAAAATGTTAAAAAAAAAATAAAAATTTACTTAATTTTTGTAGGTGAAAATAATGTTCATTGTTGCATATGTAGAGTAAGCAAAAAAAAATTTAATATTTTCCAAAAATTCTAAATCAAGCAAAAATTAGGTCTTATTCATAAAAAAAACTATGTAAAGATCATAAAAAAATATGTAGAGATTATTGAACTTATGTTCGACTTAAAAGTGCTCTATGTTCTCCTCTAGAATAAAACCTATTATGTCTAATTTGTTGTTACAAATTTGAACTGTATATATCCCAACTTCTGACTTCCATAAAAAAAATTATTACAAACTATTCTACTAAATCACCAAATATTATTACGCTTCTGAATTATTGATGACTGATTATATGACTTAAAAACTATAAAGAGTGATATACTGCAATTTGAATTTGGCGAAATGTGGGAAAATCCTCGTAATGTCACAAGATCAATATAAAATTATTTTCCTAAAATTCGAAATGGAGCAAGATTAAAGACCTTATTTATAAAAAACTCATGTAGAGATTATTGAAGTGATTTTCGAAAAAAAACCGTTCCAAATACCTTGAATAAATGATCTCTATTATAATGTCTATTATTTCTATTTTTTTTTTTGTTAAAAAATTTAACTGTTTATATCCCAAATTCTGACTTCCATAAAAAAAAATTTCAAACTATACCAAATCTCCAAATATTATTACGCTTCTGAATTATTGATGAATGATTTCACTAAAAAAATATAAAAAATTGTATGGTAAATTTTTTTAATCTTTTTTAATTTATTTATTTTTTTTTTAATTTTTTTTTATTTTTTTTAATTTTTTTTTTAAATTTTTTTAATTTTTTTTTTGATTTTTTTTTTGATTTTTTTTTTAATTTATTTCTTAAATCTTTAAAAATAAACACCAAGAAAATAGTAAATTAATAAAAATTTAAATTTAAAAAAATTGCTGGATAAATTTTTTTCCAACTCAAAAAAAAATTTACTATAAAATTTTTTTAAATTCTTGTTTTTATTTTTTTTTATTTTACTATTTTCTTGTATAAATATTTTCTTCCATAAAAAATACAAAAAAAAAGAAATTTGTCCCAATTTGCGGTTTTTAGTGCCTTTTTTGAAGAAAATAATTTTTTTTACGACGGATAGTCCTGATTCAAAAACGAGGCAATTTTTTCCAAGCAAGTGTCAAAGTTTGTAGGAGCTCTTTGCCACTTTCTCCTACGTTGACACTTGCTTAGAAAAAAATGCACCGCGTGAATCAGTACTTATTAAAGCACAGTATAGGCGAAAGTGATATTCCCAATATTTGTAGCTGTCATAATTAATTCAAATACCCTCGGGGTCATAAGTCTACGTTCGAATTTTGAATTTTACCATATTAGGTTCGATAAATTCAGAATTGCCTACTACTCCATTCGGCATACATCCTCATATCATCACTCCTCTCCCGCTATACGTGACCGCTAACAAGATTTTTTTTACCTTTTCCCAACAGCGGCAAGAGTCATAAGTCTACGCTACTAGCGTAGACTTATGACTCTTAGTGTATTTGAATTAAAGAAAATGATGACAGCTACAAATCTTGGGTATATCACTTTCGCGTATACTACAGTGCTTTTGTAAGTTCTGATTCACACGATGCAATTTTTTCTAAGCCCGCTTGGAGAAATTCTCCATAAATTATTGCGAATTCTAATTGTACTAAAAATTCTCCACATATTGAATTGTTTGTCGAATTCCAACATTAAAATATTAATCTCGCCCGCAATTACTCCTCTAAAACATTCCAACGAATTCAAATTGCATAGTATGTATATCACCCTTTTTAAATATCCCAACTTCTGACTATCTATCCTTAAAGCTAATTGTGTTATAAATCACAAAATATTATTACGCTTCTGAATTATTGATGACTGTTTGTTATAAACTAAAATTCTATAAAAAAAATACTAAAATTCTATATAATTAAACTAAAATTCTATAAATATAACCTAAAATCTAAAAGTACATACATAGAAAGACCGTCTAATGTCACCGAAATTTTATTCGCAGATTAAAAAATCAATGATTACATTGAGCAACAAATTCATGCTAAATATCTGGGGGTTCTTTTTGCAAACGGTAGTGATATGGTGATTTCGATTCTGAAAAAATGTTGCTCCGTCGACGCGAAATTCTGAAAAATATTTTCTTTTTTTAAGGTGGAACTGATGTAGTCCCTCGAATTAAACTTGGCTCCTATTTCAAAATTCCAAAATGTGGTATAAAAGTCCAGTTTTCTGAAAGATGGCAACAAAAATGTTGCACTTTTTTGCAGAAACGAAATCGCAATAAGTTGAGTATAATTAAACATCTAAAAGGCAGGTTCATATCCTTGGTCGAACTCTACCACAATTTCCGATTTTTTTGCTATCAAAAGCCAAAAAATCATTATATTTGTATTTTTGTAGAATATTTTCAAATGAAGCAGTGTTTGATTTTTTGTCAAACACACGTACTCGAGTTTGATGACAAGTGCGTCTGTAGACGCACTTAAGATGAATGCAAACAGGATACAAGAAGTTGAGAATGCAAGAAAAATTCAAGAAGAATTCTGCAGAGCTCTCGAGTAGTTAAACATTTTTAAATCAGGGGATTGGCCGTGGCCGCAAAATACAAGATATCCGAATATGAAAAGATTATATGACTAATAATCAATATTAATAAAGAAGTCACCTTAACAAAGGTGTCAAATCAAAAAAAGGCATCTCAAAAACTGGCATTTAAAAGAGCATGTATAAATATACAGAACAATGACAAGTGTTTTAAAGGAGTTTAAATGGTATTTTTAATTAAAGTTTATAATCTTTATGTAATGTTAACATAACATAAGCTAATAAACTAAAAAATGGTATCAAATAAGACTTTAAAGGATTAAAAAAATTATAATTCGCTTTCAGCAATTTTACACGCGCAAACCGGTTATAGGCCATTTGGTATATAGTTTACCATCACTTGTGATTTGCCCATCACTGATGTTCTTGCTCATCACTGAGAGATATGATAATTACTGTTACGCTGATTGAGCGTAAAGGCCCCGCGATATTTGGATAATGCTCAATGCAAATCTTGCCAGATATTATGTGCCATCAGAATATTTGACCATTGATGAACAATTATATCCATACCGTGGTAGAACCAAATTCACTCAATATATACCCTCGAAGCCAGCAAAATATGGTATAAAAGTATGGTGGATTTGCGATGCCAAAAACTCATATCCACTTCATGGCCAAATATATACTGGCAAACAAGAAACTGGTCGTGAAGTTGGTGTTGGCGAAAGAGTGGTGAGAGATTTAGTTGGGCCATACTACGGTAGCGGACGAAATATCACCATGGATAATTTTTTTACGACGCTGCCGTTGGCTAGGCAACTAAAAGTAGAAAAGCTCAGCATTGTGGGTACACTCCGCCGCAACAAAGCTTACATCCCTGCGGAGATGAAAGAAGACAAAAAAAAAGACGTTGGTTCAAGTTTATTTGGCTTCCACGACAACGTAACACTGCTCTCATATAAGCAGCGGAAGTCCAACTCGGTCATCCTTCTTTCTAGTATGCATGATGATGCACAAATTGACGAGAATGGGAAACCAGAAATTATCAATTTTTACAACCAAACAAAAGGTGGGGTGGACGTTATGGACCAAACGCTCCAAGAATACACGACCCAGCGACAAACAAGAAGATGGCCGATGGCATTTTTCTATAACATCATTGATGTGAGCGCATTTGTATCACACATCATATATTATGGAAATAATCCAACTGCACGATACACCACGGCGCGCAGGAAGAATTTCCTGCGTCAACTGGCAGAAAACCTGTGCATTCCTGTTATAGAAAATAGAATTTCAAATGTGCAAAGCGTGCGCCAATTTTCAACAAAAAATGCAATTGAAAGCATCATCGGAAGGCCGTTGGAGAGTGTGATTTGTGCTGCAGGTCCGTCAACATCTCCGTCAGCACGACAAAGGGCAGAAAAGCACATTCGGGCGTGTGCTACATGTGCAACCTTCTTCCAAATAAGCGCAGAAGAAAAACTAGAAAAAATTGCAGCATATGTAGCACGCCGATATGCGATGAGCACGCCATAACAATTACTAAATGCTACAATTGCCACAATAACAACGATAGTGATTCGGATGAATTATAATATAATATATATAAAATATGATAAAATAAATAAAAAAGACATTTATTTCCAATAAAAACAACACAAAAAAACGTTTTTTCATTTACATGTCAGGCATTTACATAGGAATTGCATTAGGGTACCCGGGGACCCGGTTGTGTGTTTATGGGGGTAAAACATTTAAAATCATTTTTTAAAGAAAATATTGAAAATATTTTGAATTTTTTGGTATTTAAATCTTAGTTTAGCCAAAATCTCTCATGATTCGGAGTTTTATGTCCATATCTCAAAAATTATAGGCACAGCAGCACTTTAAAGTCAAAAAAGGTACACGGGTACCCGGTTATGAATCGTAGGGTTAAAAAGTTCTTAACGACGTCGAAAAGAGGAATATTTTTTTTTTAAAAGGAAAAATCTCCGCAATTGTCAAATCAATTGGATATGATAAGGCAAGTATTTATATATAACATAATATATAAATATAAACAAATTATTTTAATTAGGAATACTAAAATAGAAATACTTTGTGTACAGCTAAATGAAGCGTCAAGTTAACAGATTCTAAAGGTAAGTAAATTCTAGAAATTCTAGATTACTATACAGAAAACAATCAGTTGTTATAATGTCACGTCGTAAAGTCCTCGACCGCTCCTTGTCGGATCGAATAAACGAATCAAGTGAAGAAGATGAAATAGACGAAAAACTCTGTCTTCTCTGAAAGAAATATTAAGAACAGATATATCAAAATGTTTGTCGGACAACTGTAATCAGCCAAAAGCAAGTGAATTTTGGGCCACCACGTTTACTATTCGTAAGAAAGACATAAAAGCAGCAAACAGCAACGATCAATACCTCTGCATCGTCGCGCCTTTGGAAAACTAGCACTAAGATTTACTATAAGAACTTAGAACAAAATTATTGTAATTTAGTTTTAAGATCCAATCCAAAGAATAAAGATCGGGAACATCTAAATTTACTCGTCTTTTAATTTTTTCTCTCGTTCCTCTGAAGTGGAAACTAGTAATTGCCGCAGTCGATAATCACTTAAGTTCTAAAGAAAAAAGTGAAACAACCTAAATCTCAAAGTGCTGTTAAAAAGAAATAAATTATTTCAAAACTAGTAATTGAGAAAAAGGAATAATAATCAATAAAATAAACAACATAGAAAAATAAATTAACGAACGAAAAGTGACCTTAAATTATTAAATTAAAGACATTTTTTCAAAATGTCGAGACGAGATGCACATACTTATGCAAAATCGCAACATCGACAACGCTGAGGAACTTGGCGAGGTCATAAGAAGACAAGAGGAAGCGATTCAACTGTTGCAGCAGCAACTCCAGCAACATCACCTTCAACAGCAGCAGTTCCAGCAACAAATGCAAGCATGTAACACCAAAGGTATTACTAACGCAGTTCCAGCAATTAAGAGGCTTGGACAAGGACCACGATGCAACGGCCTTTATAGCATCAGTGGAGGCAGTCATGGGCTGTGCCCAAGGGGAAATCAGCAATTAATGAATCTGGCAACAGCCATAATAATAAACAAAAAAATATTCGAGGACTGGGAACGGATGCAATGTGGTAGAAATGTTAAAGTAAGTAATTTAAGAGAATTATTTAGTTATTTTGAAAAATCTAAGGCAGAATTAAATAAAATATATGTACAGGGTTGCCCGTATTCGACGGACCCACGGACTCGTTGGGCCCATTACAATCGACGAGGCTTGTCCGCAGGCAACAATCTTTGCGTCAATTGAATTTTGTACGGGAACAAATGCAAATCAACGCGAATAATCCGTTGTAAAGTGGACCGAGCCATGCCCAACTGCTGAGAACGGCGTTTTTGGGATGTTCTTGGGGACCTCTCAACACCGGCTCGTACGGCAGCGATATTCTCGGCCGATCGCCTTGGTCGACTTTTATTTGGCCTCTTCGGATTAGAAAGAGCCTCACCAGTCGAAAATTTTTCGTATAAACGCTTAATGGTGTTCTTAGAAGGCGCACTTCTCACATTTTTTAATATTTTAAAAGCACGTTGAGTTTTCACTTCTTTTGACTTCTTCTGTTGAATGTAAATTTCAACTATTTCGCGTGGCGTGTATTGTTCCATGGTAAAAATCTGCTTGGACTGACGCTTCAAACGCGGTATGTCATTAAGCGATCTGACATCTCTGTCAAAAGTTATGGCGTTGCCAGATGGGTCCGTCGAATATGGGAGACCCTGTACATGTATGATAACACAAGGCCAGAGATTTATGTCACATTTTGAAAAAAGAAACGCAGTTCTTAGGTCATATCCTGACGCCTCACGGTATTCGACCAAATCTTGAAGTTTCAGATATCCAAAAACTAAATGTACCGACTAAATGTACCGAAATAAAGTCTTTCTTAGGAATGACTGACTTTTACAGAAAATTTGTAAAAGATTACGCAAAAATCGCGAACCCCATGTCAAAATCAAATTAATTTTGGAAAAGGGTGGTCTAAATATTGATATTTTACGATTTTGGAATTCAAAGAAAATGTATAATACATTTCACTGAGTAAAGAAATTATAGCTTTTCTTACATTCCATAAAAATAACGATTAAGAGCCTTTCCCTAAGGAGTCAATTATTCGACATGCATTATATGAACGCACGGATAGGTTTCATACCTATAATATTTCACATCTGCGCTTTATAGATTTATAGTTGATTGCATATTGACGTCTAGTAATAGTTGATTCAATATTGACGTTTCGTCATGGACGAACGAAAACTTTTTACAAAAACGGGGGTTATTCATAAAAGTTATAACTGGTTTTCAGAGAATAGAAGCTAGAGAATATATTATTATTTTGGTCGGTATGATTCAGCTTTTATTAACCGGAATAGAAGCTAGAGCAGCTATTATTATTCGGTCGGTAGGGTTCTGCTTTTATTAATCGGAATTGAAGCGAGATCTGATATTTTTCGAATTCAAAGAAAATGTCTAAAATTTTTCACCAAGAAAAAATTGTAAAGTTTTTCCTACATTCCATAAAAATAATGATTAAGAGCTTTACTACCAGATTTTGTAAAAAAAGACGTTTGACAACGACGAATCATCCAAAATCTCTCAATTAATACGCAAAATGTATAAACCAAGATTATGAGTCAATTATTTGTCATGTATTATGGGAACGCACGGATAGATTTCATACCTACATTCAGGGTTGTTGTGGAATCCGATTGCTGTTGGAATCGGAATTGAAATTGAGACAAAAAATAACTTTCTCTGACACCAAATTAATTTTTTTCTCGTTGTGGAATTCGACTGTTGTCCGAATCGGAATTGAATTCGAAAAATAACCTTCTGTGAGAAAAAAAGTTATTTTTTTCTCGGTTTCAATTCCGATTCCGACAACAATCGGATTTCACAATGGCCCTGCATATTTCACATCTGAGTTCTACAGATTTCGAGTAATCGCCCTTATTCCAGTTGGCGTCGTCGACGTCGATTCTTAGTCGACACTGTTTAGATTAACGACTTCATAAAAAGGGTTTTTGTTAGTTCATGGATACCAAAAACATTCGTTTTGGCGTAAAGATGACAAAGCTAGAACTTCATAGATATGACGAAAATGATGTGACGACGTCGACGACGCCAACTGGAATAAGGGCGAATAGTTGATTCAATATTGACGTTTCGTCGTAGACGAACGAAAAAGTTTCATAAACGTTATAACTGGTTTTCAGCGAATAGAAACGAGAGCAGATATTTTAAGATAAGATTTAGTCCCTGATTCATAAATGTTATATGTTTATTCAACTGATATTCAGGACAAAAACCTTCCATAGATCTTCAATAATATTTTATATTTAATATTGAAGACCTTAGATTGTTGCTTTACTTACTTTTCACTAAGTAAAGAAATTTTGAATTTCATAAGGATAATAGTTAAGGCCCTGATTCATAAATGTTATAAGATGTTAATACAACTGATTTTCAGGTCAAAAACCCATAGAAGGAAGCTTCAATAATATTGTACATATATATAATATTGAAGCCCTTAGATTGTTGATCTCTTTTCCTACCTCAAAATCAATTCAAATTACGAATTCAAAGGAAATGTATAACACTTTTCACTAAGTAAAGGAATTTTCAATTGTTTCGGACATTTCATAAAGATAAGATTTAGGTCCTGATTCATAAATGTCATAAGATGTTTATACAACTTACAAAAAGAAAAAATTGAAGGGGTAAGTAAATTGTTTATTTTATTTTTGATTTTTTTTTGAGTAAAAGAATGGGCGATATTGAGAAAGTTAATCGTTAGATAGAGGTAGGAAATAGCATTGGAGAGCTATATAAGGAACTGAGTCGAATGACTCTGAGCGATATAGGTAGGGAACAGCTAAAGGAAGAAATATAGTAGTTTTCGAAAAACAGTAGCTGAATTTGAGAAAAACGATAGAGAACTCCGGCCGCCGTCGTTTACAATCCAAAATAATGATTACTCTACAGGAAATTAAAAATATAGATATACTTTAGACGAGTTAGAGGCTAAAATGGAGGGACTAAAGTTAAACAAGGTTTCTATTCAGACAGTAAAAGAAAAATTTAGTATAGCTGAATCAACATTCATGCAATATACAGAGGAATGTACAGATGATGAGCTGACGGAATTTTTTTATTTTTCTTATGGGACTCGGTTGGAGAAATTCTCGGAATAGAAACATCGTCAGCATCATTGCCATTCAAATAGCCGTCTATAGACATTCCCAGTTTCAGCGGAAATTTTGCTGCATGGGAAACATTCAGGGAATTATTTTAGCAGCTGATAATCCAAAGTCCAAATAAACGGGTGAGGCAGCGCGAAAAATATCGAAGTTGTCTGTCCGAAAAGACAATTTTGACGCTTCTTGGAGTATTTTGATGGAGCACTATTCGAATAATAGGGCCAAAGACAGATAGAATATGAACACATTCCTTCAGGCCGAAACGTCAAAATCTATCAGGTACGAACGAATAGGAAAGAACTGTCACACGCGAAAAAAAACAGTTTTCTGCGAACATGGGTTGATCTTTTTAGCTCTTATCGATAAATATTAATTTTATAATTGTGACAATTACAAAAAATTCGGGAAAACGGTCTGAAAATCTGCGAAAAGCCTCACTGGTTGGAATCAAATTCCTATTCGTTCGTAACTGACACATACTCGCTACGGGAAGGAATGTCTTCTTAAATTATATTGTTTTTGAATAGGGCAACAACATCAATTTACTTCAAATCAATATTAGATGCTCCACAAGTATATTGTAGTTCACAAATTGTGAAAAGATTTGTGGAGCAGATAAACGAAAGTTTGCAAGGGCTAAACGCTCTGAAAGTAGGGCACAAGAAATAGTACAGGATTTCCTTAACCTTTCAGAGAGCTTCAATAATATTTTATATAAATATAATATTGAAGCCCTTAGCTTGTTGATCTCCTTTCCTACCACAAAAATAACCAATTTGAATTACGAATTAAAGAAAATGTATAACATTTTTCACTAAGTAAAGGAATTTTCAATTGTTTCTGACATTTCATAAAGATAAGAATAATAAAGGCCCTGATTCAGAAATGTCATAAATGATTTTCAGGGCAAAGGCCTTTCATAGAGCTTCAATAATATTTTATATATAATATTGAAGCCCTTAGATTGTTGATCTCTTTTCCTACCACAAAAAATCGATTCGAATTATGAATTCAAAGAAAATGTATAGCACTTTTCACTAAGTAAAGGAATTTTCAATTGTTTCTGACATTTTATAAAGATAAGATAAGATTTAGGTCCTGATTCATAAATGTTATAAGATGTTTATACAACTGATTTTCAGGGCAAAAGCCTTCCATAGAGCTTTAATAATATTTTATATATAATATTGAAGCCCTTAGATTGTTGATCTCTTTTCCTACCACAAAACAGAATCAATTCGAATTATGAATTCAAAGAAAATGTAGAACACTTTTCACTAAGTAAAGGAATTTTCAATTGTTTCTGACATTTCATAAAGATAAGATAAGATTAAGGCCCTGATAAATGTTATAAGATGTTTATACAACTGATTTTCAGGGCAAAGCCCTTCCAAATAGCTTCAATAATGTTTTATATATAATATTGTTTTATATATAATATTGAAGGCCTTAGTTTTGTACACCTCTTTTCTTACCACAAAAATCAATTAAATTGTCGAATTCAAAGAAAATGTATAACACTTTTCACTAAGTAAAGGAAGTTTCAATTGTTTCTGACATTTCATAAAGATAAGATAAGATTAAGGCCCTTATTCATAAATGTCATAAGATGTTTATACAACTGATTTTCAGGGCAAAAACCTTTCAGAGAGCTTCAATAATATTTTATATAAATATAATATTGAAGCCCTTAGCTTGTTGATCTCCTTTCCTACCACAAAAATATCCAATTTGAATTACGAATTTAAGAAAATGTATAACACTTTTCACTAAGTAAAGGAATTTTTAATTGTTTCTGACATTTCATAAAGATAAGAATAATAAAGGATTCAGAAATGTCATAAATGATTTTCAGGGCAAAAGCCTTCCATAGAGTTTCAATAATATTTTATATATAATATTGAAGCCCTTAGCTTGTTGATCTCTTTTCCTACCACAAAAATAATCAACTCGAATTACGAATCAAAGAAAATGTATAACGCTTTTCACTAAGTGAAGGAATTTTCAATTGTTTCTGACATTTCATAAAGATAAGATTAAGGCCTTGATTCATAAATGTTATAAGATGTTTATACAACGCATTTTCAGGGCAAAAACCTTCCATAGAGCTTCAATAATGTTTTATATATAATATTGAAGGCCTTAGTTTTGTACACCTCTCTTCTTACCACAAAAATCAATTAAATTGTCGAATTCAAAGAAAATGTACATATAACACTTTTCACTAAGTAAAGGAATTTTCAATTGTTTCTGACATTTCATAAAGATAAGATAAGATTAAGGTCCTGATTCATAAATGTCATAAGATGTTTATACAACTGATTTTCAGGGCAAAAATCTTTCATAGAGCTTCAATAATATTTTATTTATAATATTGAAGCCCTTAGCTTGTTGATCTATTTTCCAACCACAAAATAAAAACAATTGAATTACGATTTAAAGAAAATGTATAACACTTTTCACTATCACAAAAATCAATTCGAATTACGAATCAAAGAAAATGTATAACACTTTTCACTAAGTAAAGGAATTTTCAATTGTTTCTGACATTTGATAAAGATAAGATTTAGGTCCTGATTATAAGTTGTTTAAACAACTGATTTTCGGGGCAAATACTTTCTATAGAACCACAAAAAACCATATTTTCTCAAAACCTTTCTATTTTTTTTAAAAATTTACAGCATATTTTACATTATCTTAACATTTAAAAGAAAAACGTAACCAATATTTTTAATAAAAAGACAAAAACAAAGTGGTGGTGGTGGTGGTCAACACTTACCCACAGCCTTTTTACAAATGTTACTTCTGTTGTTCTCTTTTTACAAAGTTTCTGTTGGCAGCAAATCGCCTAGAGAATATATGTGGGCAATTTGCTGATGTTGTGTGATGTGTGTGTCCTTAACTCTAATATGAGCGCTATGTATGATGAACAGCCGATGATTTAGCATTGGATGATGTTGTTGATTCTGTTGTTGTTTTTGTGGATGTTGTGGATTTAGTTGATCTACGTTGTTTGTTGTGATTACTGTTGCCTAGAGATTCTGGAGTTTGACTTTGAGTCGCTGTTGTTGTTGTGGTTGTCGATGTGGTAGGCAAGGGAAATTCTTTTGGATTGAAATCAGCCAAGGCAAGTTGTTTCTCAGGTGATTGATCAGGTAACTTGTTAATTTTCTGCAAACGTTGCTCAACAATTTGCAAGTGGCGCAAAATGTAATCCTCGCCGGGCGCCAGCTGATAGGCAAATCGCAAACACTGCTGAGCCTTTGCCATATGTTTTCGTTCCACAAATACTACGCATAGATTGTGCAGACCTTGTATATTGTGAGGTTCCAATTTCAAAATGGAACGATAGCAAGCTTCGGCGGCATCTAAGTCTTTCATGTGATTTATATAAATATCGCCCAGTAAGATAAGACCTTTAATATGGTCGGGGTGATGACGTATAAGTTGATTGAGGAAGGGCACAGCATCCAAGGGACGATTGGCATCGGCCAGCAGCAAGGCAAGATTGAAAAGAGCACTGCGAAAATCCGACTTCAAGTGAATGGCACGTTTGAAATACTGCTCGGCAGCCTCAAAATCCGATTCGTCCATGGCCAACATGCCAAGATTAAAGAAAACTTTTTCATTATCGCCACTCTTATCCAAAACCTTGTGAAGACGTTCTCGAGACATTTGTCGAGCCTCAGAACCGCCCATTTCCTGCAGCAGTATGGCGGAATTCAGCAAAGCCTGCTCATGTTCGGGATATAATTCCAGGGCTTTGTTAAAGTACACATTAGCCTGGGCGCTTTTACCCTGCTCTAGGAAAACCACTCCCAGATTATAATAAATATCGGCATTTTCACTGTCATACAGCAAAGCTTTCTCATAGACCTCCTGGGCCTGCACCGTGCGGTTAAGTTTCATTAATATATCACCACGATTGATGTACGCCTGGACATAATCAGCTCTCATACTTATGGCTTGTCGGTAGAGGAAATCAGCCTCTTCCAAGCGTGACTGATTGCGGGCTATTAGATTGGCCAAGTTGATGAAAACATTCAAATGATTAGGGGCAATGCGGGCCTGGTAACTTTCTCCCGGTTTAATGCGTGGAAACAAAGACTTGGCCTTCAGATAAGCCTTCTCAGCCTCATCATACATTTTCAAATTATTATAAGTACGTCCCACATTGATATGTGCCCCTATATCGTCTTGTTGTATGTGAACCGCCTGCTGGAAGTATAACAAAGCCTCCGAGTAACGTGCCTCATTTTCCAAGGCATGACCAACATTATTAAATAGTTTGGCATTGCGATCATTTACATGTACCCCACTCATAAACAGGCTGTACTCATTTATCCAATCCTTATTACGCTGATAGGTTTTCAGGCTATGAGTGGCCAGAAGAAAAGCCAAAGCCAGCTTAAGTAGCCAAGACCACTGGGAAGCCTTTCTCATCTCCGATACGTTTTCTTTGATTCTTTCATAACCATAAGCAATGAGCAAACAGAAGCCCATTGAAGGCATATAGAGTATACGTTCGGCAACGACAAAGCCCACGGGAAAGAATAGATTGGAGGCGGGTAAAAATGGTAAAATAATCCAGGCCAAACACATGATTAGCATGCGGGAATGTTGAAGACTTTGACTGCGGCATGCCTTGAGCACCAAGGCGGCAAGTAAGCCAAATGTGACCACAGTGGCAGCATTGCGGAGATCGGTGAAACCCTCAATCAGGGGTACAGTGCCTGGAAAAAGTAGAAGAAAGAAAGTTTTGTTAATAAAATGATGCGATTAAAAAAAATACAGATAATGATGTACCTTTACAGCAATTCTTGATTAACAAAAATGTATTATTACTAAAAAAATTAATACATTTTTATGGGTGGTTTGGTTCGAGGACATACAATTTTAAAAATGTTTTGTTTTTATTTATTGTCCCCCATATTTCAAACGTCTTCGATTATTATACTTCGAGAAATTCGGGTTTTAACAACAAATTATTGACTTCCCAACAGAGTTATGGAAATTCTAAAATTTCGCTGTCTGTGTTCTTCGCACATCTTTACACTTTGGCGTCTGGTTTTCAACTAATGAAACAAGATACTTAAAAAACTTATTTCTAAAACAAACATCACATAAAATGTAAAAAGTAATGGCGTACGCTAGCTGCATTTTCCCGCTTCATGTTAGGTTGAAAGAGAGGAGACATTTTAACGTTTCATGTGAAGTGAATCAGTTTGTTGTGCGCTTCTTATGACATTATGATAAGAGAATACAAACACAAATGAAAATTCAGGTAGCTATTGGCATTGAGGATCAAAATACTCTTCGTAATGGCGAAAGAAGCCCACTGTTTTGTTTGTTTCTTGCTCTCTTCCGCCCAATCGTTTTGTATGAATTTAAGGGTTGTTACGCTCAAGCAGCAGCTGAAGCATAGCAAGAACTCTTGCAACATTGGTTATATAGGGTGATCCATTTCAAGGTTCCCTACTTTTTTAAAGAAAAAAACACAGAAAATTTAAATTGATTGGGGAATGTTTATTATCATTAGAAAGAAAATTCTTTGGCATTTTTTTTTTTGAAGATTATGTCTATCAGGCCGCGGCTATGTCTCAGATGGTCCATCCGTTGAGTCAAATTTTCGATGACTCGTTCGAGCATTTCAACTGGTAACTGGCGAATGACACACGTGAGGTTTTGCTCCACGGCCTGAATCGAAGCGGGTGTGTCCGCATAAACTTAAGACTTTACATATTCCCACAGGAAAAAGTCTAACGGTGTGAAAACGTGAAATTATCTGCTCACCGAAGTGTTCTCTCAATAAATCCATTGATTGATGCGATGTGTGGGAAGTGGCGCCGTCTTGTTTAACCAAATGTTATCATGGCACGGCACCGGCATCATTTTTGAAGAAATATGGACCGATGATTCCGGTACGCCGGATCGGGAATCGGTCAATGTCAAAAAGATAGCTCTTAACAAGAGCTAAAATATTGGTTTCAAGTTGGGTTTCAAGATCGTGGATCGACTGGAGTGTTTTTTTTTATTTAAAAAAAATTGAGTTAGCGCAATTGGCCATTATTTTTATAAAAAAAAACTGAATAATTTGTAAACGTTGTTCAGGCGTATGTCTTTCCATGATGAAATGCCAAACAATACTTAACAAAAATAACATGGCAGCATGACACGACTCACACCTGACCTGTCAAAAAAGGCTATTGAAATATAGTATCTCTACTTAGATCACCCATTAGAAACAATTTAAAGACTGCGATTATTGAAGTAATACTGAGAAACAAAAATAAATATAGTAAGTCACTTTAAGAGACAAACCTACTTATGCATTCATGCAGCGACAAGTATTGAGTTTAAGCCTCTATAGAAATGCATAACAACAAGTAAAACCGACTTGAAATACGGCCAGGTCGACTCTTGGGTACCCACCACCACAGAATAATACAGCCTTATCACTTATCGTTTAGTATCGCTTATCTCAAAAATTGCTGGACTTGTGTACATAGTCACTATTTACACGTGGCGACAAGGCAAGTTCAAACGAGAATTAGAGAATAAGCCGCTGATAAAAATCGCCTCTTGTAAATCGAGACATATAAAAGAGAAATGTTTATAAACAAATTGTTTCCTCATCCTTTGAATGGAGAAGTGTTAATATTGGGGTGTTTATAAAAGACAATTACTGTAAAGAAAATTTAAAATAAAATAAAATACTCAAATAGAGTATGATCTCTTTATAGGAGATATCTACTTCAAGTATCACCCTTCAGAAGAATGTTGTAACTTCCGGTAATTATATAGAAGTTTTGAAATTTGTCTTTGATTTAGGTTAGGTCAGGTTAAGGACGCTTGGCACACAACCATTGCTGACGTGCACCACTTCACTCGGAGACCATTTGGTCCATTGTGTTTCGTCCGGAGAAGATGAGTAAAAGAAGAGGGAGGTCGAAGAAAATGAAGGAGGCGATGTGTACAGATAAGAGAGAGGAGGAATTTCAGGAGAGGGGGAATACCAAAATCTGTTGATGCAGATTTAAGTGGATGTGAGTTCGTCTCATATGCTCCAGACGCAACAAACATAAACGCAGTCTCTGGTCTCTGAATACCACCATATTCATTCTAGAGGGTTTCTTCAGCTCCAAACCGACCATACCAAAACTGTGGTGCAGAAAGAAAGGACCGTCATATACGCCGACCCAAAATGCAAACACAAATAGCGTTCAGAGTTCTGACGAAGGTGCTGGGGTTTCAACTAGGTATGTAACGAATATTCGCCTTCGCATATGCGAACGCGAATTATTCGCACCATTTTAACATTCGCTTTTGCAAAAACCATCTTTGGATTATTCGCATTCGCATATGCGAACGCGAATTATTCGCATCGTTTAAACATTCGCTTTCGCAAAAACCATCTTTGGATTATTCGCTTTCGCAAAAATATATTTCAGTTATATTTCTTATTCGCTTCACACATTTTCAAGATAATAATACCAATGAAAACCTCTTCCACTTATCTTCAAAACAGTTGAAAAATATGCTTGTCCTTGTGGTACCAGGAGGTAAAAATATGGAAAACATTTCAATTTAGTTCCTTAATTTTGTTGGTACTAAAGGGTCAAACTACTATTCGCATTCGCTTTCGCAAAAGTCCATATTTCAATATTCGCTTTCGCTAAAGTCACTTACGTTACATCCCTAATTTCAACTCTTACCGAAAAGCGTCAAAGAGGAACTTTCCGATGTTACCAGGTCACATAGACCAATTGTGGCCCCTAGTGCCACCACCGTCCCAGTTGCCAGAACTATAGGTTCAAAATGGGGACTACGTCCATATATAACACACTGGCTTTACATGAGCGTGATTAGACCAATAATAACCTACGCCTTTGCAGTGTGGTGGACATCAATGGACAAGAAGTACAACGTAATACCATTGCAAAAAGTGCAACGTATGCGCTGTCTAGGCAATAAGAACCGCACCAGCAAGAGCGTTGGAGACTATACTGCACATCCAACCAATAGATATCCGTATAAAGTAAGAGGCAGATGGGTGAATTGATAAATCGAGACCACAAGTCTTACCATCAGAAGATATTACAATCACTGGCCGGTCATATTCAGACAACGGAAATCTCCGACCGCATTCCTGAAGTGTGGCTTACAGCTACCTGTGATTCTTTCGTGCCAGACAGACGCTCATAGGAGGAAGGACGGGTCTGGGACTTTTTATTCATGAACCAGAAGTCGAACTTTACATCAGCCTCCCAGACCATAACACAGTATTTCAAGCAGAAGTTCGAGCAATCACGGGGTGTGTTAACTGGCTCAGTAATACCACAAAGCCTAACGCCCTTATTCATAAAAATTTAATGGAGGTTTGAAGAACGCTTTAACACTGCTAAAGCGTTCCTCAAACCTTCTTTAACTTTTTATGAATAAGGCCCTAATGGCGATCAAAGCAATAACATCGGAAAAGGCCAAATCCAGAACAGTGTTAGACTGTAAAAGAACAATAAATAATTACGCAGTCCATGGTCAACTGCATATTTTCTGGGTACCGGGACCCAAAGAGTGATTGGAAATGAACGAGCAAACAGGTTGGCTTCAAAGGGCAGAGAACTTCGAGTAATACTCTTAGAAAATTGGAAATCTTTCGAAGCCACGAAGGATGAGTTGAAGTACTGGGCAGTAATGGCTCACAAAACTGTGTGGAATAGAGCAACTGAAAAGATACTGTGGGGTGAGATGAAAAATTAGAAAAAACAAGTAGTTTTCTGAAACTAAACAAGATCGAGATTAGTAAGATGATGAGTGTTCTACAGGCACATCTTCATCGCATAGCACTAGCAGAAAACGACGAGTGCAGGGCATGCAGGGAAAACATCAAAACGATGAAACATTTTCTGTGTCACTGCTAAGCTTTCACACATGCATATCCCGATATTTCGGTTCCGACATATTGCCAGACTTGACTCATCCCAGAAGATATGACTGGAAGATACTGAGAAAATTCGTGTCTAGTACCGATTTTCTGTAACCCGTGGGATATAAAAATCATAAATAAGGAGCGCACAACAGGCCGAACCACTAACTTAAGTGTATGTCCATGGACATGAGACGTTTAAACGTCTCCTCTATTCAACCTAACCTAACCATTTGTATGCGCTGATATTAATGTTATAAGCTGAGAATTTGTTGTACAAATTTGTCCCTTTGTGTGGGAAGTACCAAAAGGACCGTGGCTTTTTCGCCCATTTTTGTTTAACTTATAGAGGCGGATGAATGATTACTATGTATGAATTTTACATGACACACAAAGTGAGGGTATACCTTAGTCGGTTTACCCGACTGAAACTTTCTTACTTGTTACTATATATATGTATGTATGTTACCCTATATATTAAGAAGTGGATCAACACTTGTTCTTAACATATTTTCAGAGATAACATGCAAAATATGCATCGAGTCGAGAGAAAAATCGAAGGAAGATTATTTCTGCATGGACATTTTTGCATATCAAGTAAAAAAGGAATCAGCCACAATTGCACGCACACATTCACCTGTTGTCGGGATGTTTATCACGATTATCAAAAATTATGATTTGGGACCTTTTTATATACATTTCTGTTCCAGGACTAGTAAATTTTCAAAGGGAAAGCCATTAAAATTGACTTATGGAGTTTAGCCCCTCTTGTATTTGTGTTGTTTGTAATTAATCCAAATTTCAATTAAAATTTTTTGTAATTCATCTTATAAAGAGAGTCCTGAATTGATTTTTTCCCCTAACACTATTTGATTTTCTGTTGATTTTTGTTAAATCAGTAAATAAAAGCATTCCATGATTTAAATTCCTCTGAATGTCTTGATATTTTTTATCACGATTTTATGTAAATAATGACTTTCATCTTTTAACGGTGCCCTAAATTATTATTTATGTCACCGCATGGATGCGCCGCACATCCCTAGGACAATTTTGGTTTTTATTTATCTACTCTTCACATAGTTTCCAGGCATTGCGGTTACTGCGTACATAAAAAGCAGCGTCAACTTTAACATCTCATATGAAAAAAAATAGAAGAATGCTTTTCCGGTCCTCCACTTTTAACTTTGGAAACAATAAATTTATCCAAAATGTTGCAACATTTTTCAATGGCAAATACGCCTCGACAGGGAAATAAAAAATGTTGCATTTATATTTATTTGCACACTCACCCATAGTCCAATCACAGCATAAATCACCGGGGAATAACAGGAGCCAAGAATTCAAATAAATCAAGTAACTGTAGGTGAGCTGGCGTACGGGAGCATCTGCCGCCGAGGCTGGATTATCGAAACGTGTGAACACAGGTAGTTGAGAGCCCATAACATAGACACGTCCCACCAGCAGACAGATGGTAATGAAAAACAAAAATGTTAAACGTTTCACTAGAGCAGCCGACCATACTATGGGTTTTGAGGCCGTCAAGTGGGAGGCCAATGAGGAGAGCGGTGAGGATGATGATGATAATGCTGACAAGGCGGCGGCGTTGTTGTTTGCATTTAAGGCTGCCGAATTTGTTGACAAAGACGAGGACGACGATGTTGTTAGGTTAGCGGCTGGATTTAAACTGGCCAGAATTGCATTTTTGGCAGCCTTATTTGTAGGCGATGGCGTTTGAGCCGAGGACAACGAAGACCTCTCCTCGAAGAGATTCAGCAAAGTGTACCACAACTGCAATGGATGTATGCTTTGCACGACAAACAGTTCGTAGGCCATGCAGATGCCTGCAATGGTGATTCCCTGCTCCTTGCACAACATAGAAGCCACTAGGCAGAGAGTAAAATGAATGCATAATGTTGGCCATTGAGTTTTACATTTCGTTTTCAATTTCGAAGAACTGTTGTTAACCGATTTCGCATAGCAGAGAAATGCACCAAGGAAGAAGAGCGAAGATAACAGTTCAGCACGACCTACGACACCGGTAACAGCTTCCGTATGTATGGGATGTACAGCGAATAGCAATGAACTGACGAAAGAACATTTCTGAGCTAGAGCCTCACGTTGAGTGCATTGCCATACCAAGAGACGACTCGCGCGCTTCCACAGCAAGCAGACAGCAATGTGTAGGATAACATTGACAGCATGATAACCATAGGGCTGCAACTCATGCAGCCAGTAATTGAAACGGAATGTTAGCACGGTCAAAGGACGATAGGATTTATGTGAATGCTCTTTGCGCATTGGAGTGCCCCAGAAATCATTGAGAAATATCTGACGCAATGGGGTGGTGGGGCGCAAATCTTTGTTGTCGCGTATGGCGCTGATATCATCGAATACCAGACCGCATTGTGTGGAATTGTAATAGCACAGCAGACATAAACAGACGATGGAAAGTAATTGAAAGAGATTTGTTGAAGTGAAAGGGGTCGTCGTAGACGTTGCAGATTTCTGCATGCAGGCCGCCGCCGCCATCACTGCACGAGAAGAGCCATTGCAGTGACTACCGGCGAGGGTGCTGTTGGCAACTTTGTTATGGGTGGTGGTGTTGTGCTGGCTATTGATGTTGTTGCTGGCGGTGGTGGTATCACGAGCTGTAAAGGACGTTGCATTACTGCTGCCGCTACTGCTGCTACCGTTGCTAGAGTTGTTGATAATATTGCTGCCGCCGTTGCTGCTGCAATTGTTGGTTTTGTTGACACCATTTGTATGTATAACTAAAACCGTCATATTGTTGTATATATAGTATTATGTGTTGTCCCAGAGCTTTGTATATATGATGCGTTTTCGGTTTTGTTGCTAGTCCCCCGAGAGAATGTAGCGTTTTCTGGCTGATACTTATTACTAGAGTAGTGCCTCCTTTTTTTCTTGCTTTGAATTAATATTGAACTTTTGACACGAATTTATCTGCTTCCAACAGATGCGGAGAGTCTTGCGGGTTTCCTTCTTCTATATATGTATGGATGGATGTAAGTACATATATACACACCCAAAATATTTGCCAATTTATATTATGGGGGGCCGACGACGACGCCAATATTTACCAAATCTTTAAAAATATTTGTTCGCTTTTTTGTTGGGTTGAGGGAATTTTTGTAATTGTTTCCTCACATTGACCTTCACCGCTGGGAAGAGTAATAAATACTTGTCTTGTCTTGTTGCTGCTACAAGGGTTTCTTTTGCAAGACGGAGAAGTCTAACTTTTTGATTTTTTTTTGGTTTTAATCGACTTGTATTAAATGCAATGAAACCTTTAAGCTTGCCTTGGCAACATCCTTCTATTTCGTCTTAATGGTTTTTCTTTTATTGTTTCAGAAACTATGTTTCTTCTGCTAAGAAATTTCAAAACTTTGAATTTCTTTTCAAGTACTTAAAGTATTGAGTTTCTATGTTTCTTCTAATGTTCATGAAATGCTTCAGGTATATCTTTGTTATTTGAGGGTTTTATTTTTGCTTGTTTCTGTCTATCTTCCTTTCCGGGTTATCCTGAGTATTGTTGGTTGTTAGACTCGAGTTTTACTTATGTATGTCTTCTACTTCTTACCAATTTTTCTTTTTCAAAAAGTCATTGGAGTACGTACGTATTGCTTTATTTTTTTGGGAGGTTTCCAAAAAAAGTTTCAATGATTTTCTTCTCATTTAAATCGTAGGTTTCTTGTCGTAAATCATCATTTCTTTATATCCTCGTCATTTGTGGCACTCTGTGGTGAGCCGGGAATGTATGCATTTGCCTGGTTAGTGTTTGGTTTTTTTTATTATACTTTAGGTGGTTCTTCTTTTTTGTGGAATGCACTTTTTTCGCTTCCTTCCCTTTGGATGGTGCAAAGTCACTTCATTATTATTAATGCTTGGATTTATATTTACATGGTGGTTTGTGGAATGAGCATAATGCCACAATGTTCATGTTCTGCTCCATCCATGGAGGATCTGGAAATGAAATAAAATGGGATTATACAACTTCGACCACGACATGCAATATACATTTTATAAAGGGGATTATTTTCATACAATAATAAAATCGATGGAGAATAGTGTAAGAGTTTTATACATACATAAATATTCTTGGCACCACAAAAAGGTCGACTGTAGAATAGAGGAAGACCTCTGAGGTCGACTCTATTATAGAGGAAGAGCTCAGAGATCGACTGTAGTATAGAGAAAGGACTCAGAGATTGATTCTAAAATGAAGTAAAATTTCAGAGGTCTACTCTCAAGTAGAGGAAGGCTTCAGATGTCTAATCTGGAATAGAGGAAGACCTCAGAGGTCGACTCTAGTATAGTGGAAGACCTCAGACGTCGACTCTAGTATAGAGGAAGACCTCAGAGGTCGACTCTAGTATAGAGGAAGACCTCAGAGGTCGACTCTAGTATAGAGGAAGACCTCAGAGGTCGACTCTAGTATAGAGGAAGACCTCAGAGGTCGACTCTAGTATAGAGGAAGACCTCAGAGGTCGACTCTAGTATAGAGGAAGACCTCAGAGGTCGACTCTAGTATAGAGGAAGACCTCAGAGGTCGACTCTAGTATAGAGGAAGACATCAGAGGTCGACTCTAGTATAGAGGAAGACATCAGAGGTCGACTCTAGTATAGAGGAAGACCTCAGAGGTCGACTCTAGTATAGAGGAAGACATCAGAGGTCGACTCTAGTATAGAGGAAGACCTCAGAGGTCGACTCTAGTATAGAGGAAGACCTCAGAGGTCCACTCTAGTATAGAGGAAGAACTAAGAGGTCCACTCTAGAATAGAGGATGACCTCAGAGGTCCACTCTAGAATAGAGGAAGACCTCAGAGGTCGACTCGAGGAAGACCTCAGAGATTGAATCTATAATGAGGGAAAAACTCAGAGGTCTACTCTCAAGTAGAGGAAGGCTTCAGATGTCTAATGTGGAATAGAGGAAGAGCTTATACATAGGTCGACTTTAGAATAGAGGAATACCTCAGAGGTCGACTCTAGAATAGAGGAAGACTTCAGAGGTCGACTCTAGAATAGAGGAAGACTTCAGAGGTCGACTCTAGAATAGAGGAAGACCTCAGAAGTCGACCCTAGAATAGAGGAAGACCTCAGAGGTCGACTCTAGAATAGAAGAAGACCTCAGAGGTCGACTCTAGAATAGAGGAAGACCTCAGAGGTCGACTCTAGAATAGAGGAAGACCTCAGAGGTCGACTCTAGAATAGAGGAAGACCTCAGGTGTCATCTCTAGTATAGAGGAAGACCTCAGGGGTCGACTCTGGTATAGAGGAAGACCTCAGAGGTCGACTCTATAATAGAGAAAGCCCACAGAGATCGACTCTAGTATAGAGGAAGACCTCAGAGATCGACTCTAGTATAGAGGAAGATCTCGGAGGTCGACTCTAGTATAGAGGAAGATCTCGGAGGTCGACTCTAGTATAAAGGAAGACCTCAGAGTTCGACTCTATAATAGAGAATGGCTACAGAGATCGACTCTAGTATAGAGGAAGACCTCAGAGGTCGACTCTATAATAGAGAATGGCTACAGAGATCGACTCTAGTATAGAGGAAGACCTCAGAGGTCGACTCTATAATAGAGAATGGCTACAGAGATCGACTCTAGTATAGAGGAAGACCTCAGAGATCGACTCTAGTATAGAGGAAGACCTCAGAGATCGACTCTAGTATAGAGGAAGACCTCAGGGGTCGACTCTATAATAGAGAATGGCTACAGAGATCGACTCTAGTATAGAGGAAGACCTCAGAGATCGACTCTAGTATAGAGGAAGACCTCAGAGATCGACTCTAGTATAGAGGAAGACCTCAGGGGTCGACTCTATAATAGAGAATGGCTACAGAGATCGGCTCTAGTATAGAGGAAGACCTCAGAGATCGACTCTAGTATAGAGGAAGACCTCAGAGATCGACTCTAGTATAGAGGAAGACCTCAGAGATCGGCTCTAGTATAGAGGAATACCTCAGAGGTCGACTCTAGTATAGAGAAAGACCTCAGAAGTCGACTCTAGAATAGAGTTGGACTTCAGAGGTCAACTCTAAAATAGAGGGAGACCTCGTAGGTCGACTCATGTACAACTAAATACTTCAGAGGTCGGCACTACTAAAGATTAAGTCCTTGGGGTCGACTCTGGCATAGAAAAAGACCTCAGTGGTCCGCTTTAGTATAGAGAACGGAGGAGAACTTTCACCTATATAAAATTCGAAAAATTTATAGCCAACTGAAAATCCAAAACATTAATCGAACACCATTAAAGACCCAACAATGTTTACGAGCATTAATTCACACATGAAATACCCAAATGACTATAAAATACACCATAATATCTGCTCTCTCTATCCTCCATACTCGTGGAAGTGGAAGTCATAACAATGAGACACCGTTCAATATTATTTAATATCGCTTAAGTGCATCCGTTCAGTATTGGAGTGCAAATATGTACTCTGTATGTGTAAAAAAAATTTGCATAAAATTGCAATAACGTCGATAGGAAGATACATACTGCATACAATGAAGGGATGAATGAATATAGACGCAACCGATTGTCGCCGGGCAAACGCAAAGACAAGGCTGTTGAAAAGTGAAGTACCACATACACAAAGGATACATTATAATAAGACTTTTTTTTTAAATATTCATTGCAAACAAACCTTACAAAAGTTATGTAAATTGGAATGTGCGAACCACAAAGAGAAATTTAAACATGGAGAGTTTTTTGATTATCAGAGGAAAATATGATATGACCATTTTCATGATCAAAGTAATTGTTAATTCTAGAACGCCAGAAACAACCGATCTCGTACACGGCTATCAGGCGTGAACGGCAATTAGGTCCGTTTGAAGGAAGCTCTAGTGGTAATTTTAGAGAAAGTTCATCAGAAAACATTTTTTCGAAAAAGTATCAAATTAAAATTGGGAAAATTTCTTGATGAAAACCAAAAAAAAATGTTTAAAATTAGTAAAATACTTTTAAAAATTGCTGAGATAAACAGAAGTAATTTCCGAATTTCTGAAATTTTTCTAGTAAAATATTGAGTCATATTCAAGCGTCGTGAAGTGTTTAACAGTCTTTAGCAATACTATCTCAGAAATTCTCGATAAATTCTGAAAGGGGTTTTGTTTCAGAAAAAACACCGATTAAATGCATTGTGGCTAGAATTCCTAAATGAACAATTTTTGAACTAAGTGCCCTTTAAGGCTTCCAATAGTGTGTCTGCCAGTGTAGTATGAACATTTACATCTAAAAAGATTAGTTCCAAAGTGCCTCACATCAGATGTACTCTCTGGCATATACAGAGTCATTTCCACTACCATTTCCATAGGAAAATTCTCTACATATCTTTAGACTTTTTTGCTGTGCCCTGCATCAGTTTGAAAAATTTATTCGTGAATTGATGCATACAACGACGACGACAACAGCATAAAATAAATCTTTTTAGAAGAAAAAGGTGCAAATTGGAATTTTGTTTCAAATCTGCATATACAAACATACATACATATATGTATATATATAAAGGCAAGTGTATATACATATCTGGATGTGTTAACTGTATATATAATACACTAGATGAGGTCATTCGAGAAAAGGAATATACATTAATATGGGTCGTCCCCACACAAAAAAAATTGGAGGCGGACACCCCATACGTTTAAAGATTGTATGCGGTTTGTTTCGATAGGATACCAAATAACAGAGCTGCAAACAAAATCTATTTGGGACAAACAAATTTTTATTGTTCTGAAATTGTCTGTGAATAATCTTTAAACGTAGAGGCTGGCTGACCGCCTCAGAGACAACCTTTTGCTAAGGAAAAGTTGTCAGGGACAACCTTTTGCTAAGGAAAAGTTATCAGGGACAACCTTTTGCTAAGGACAAGTTGTCAGAGACAACCTTTTGCTAAGGACAAGTTGTCAGAGACAACCTTTTGCTAAGGAAAAGTTGTCAGAGACAGCCTTTGGCTAAGGAAAAGTTGTCAGAGACAACTTTTTGCTAAGGAAAAGTTGTCAGAGACAATCTTTTGCAAAGGAAAAGTTGTCAGAGACAACCTTTCGCTAAGGAAAAGTTGTCAGAGACAACCTTTTGCTAAGGAAAAGTTGTCAGAGACAACCTTTTGCTAAGGAAAAGTTGTCAGAGACAACCTTTTGCTAAGGGAAAGTTGTCAGAGACAACCTTTTGCTAAGGAAAAGTTGTCAGAGACAACCTTTTGCTAAGGAAAAGTTGTCAGAGACAACCTTTTGCTAAGGAAAAGTTGTCAGAGACAACCTTTTGCTAAGGAAAAGTTGTCAGAGACAACCTTTTGCTAAGGAAAAGTTGTCAGAGACAACCTTTTGCTAAGGAAAAGTTGTCAGAGACAACCTTTTGCTAAGGAAAAGTTGTCAGAGACAACCTTTTGCTAAGGAAAAGTTGTCAGAGACAACCTTTTGCTAAGGAAAAGTTGTCAGAGACAACCTTTTGCTAAGGAAAAGTTGTCAGAGACAACCTTTTGCTAAGGAAAAGTTGTCAGAGACAACCTTTTGCTAAGGAAAAGTTGTCAGAGACAACCTTTTGCTAGACCATCTTTTCTAAAGAAAAGTTGTCATAGACCACATTTTTCTAAGGAAATGTTGTCACAGATCAGCTTTTCGTAAGGAAAAGTTGTCAGAGACCAACTTTTTTTAAGGAAAAGTTGTCGACACAATATTTTTCTAAGGAAAAGTTGCCAGAGACCAGCTTTTTCTAAGGAAAAGTTGTCAGAGACCAGCTTTTTCTAAGGAAATGTTGCCAGAGACTAGCTTTTTCTAAGGAAAAGTTGTCAGAGACAACCTTTTTCTAAAGAAAAGTTGTCACAGACAACCTTTTTCTAAAGAAAAGTTGTCACAGACAACCTTTTTCTAAAGAAAAGTTGCCACAGACACCCTTTTTTAGGGAAAAGTTGTCAGAGACAACCTTTTTCTAAAGAACAGTTGTTAGAGAAAACTTTTTGCTAAGGAAAAAGTTGTCAGAGACAACCTTTTTCTAAGGAATGTTGTCAGAGACAGCCTTTTTTCTAAGGAAAAGTTGTCAGAGACAGCCTTTTTCTAAGGAAAAGTTGTCAGAGACAGCCTTTTTCTAAGGAAAAGTTGTCAGAGACAGCCTTTTTCTAAGGAAAAGTTGTCAGAGACAGCCTTTTTCTAAGGAAAAGTTGTCAGAGACAGCCTTTTTCTAAGGAAAAGTTGTCAGAGACAGCCTTTTTCTAAGGAAAAGTTGTCAGAGACAGCCTTTTTCTAAGGAAAAGTTGTCAGAGACAGCCTTTTTCTAAGGAAAAGTTGTCAGAGACAGCCTTTTTCTAAGGAAAAGTTGTCAGAGACAGCCTTTTTCTAAGGAAAAGTTGTCAGAGACAGCCTTTTTCTAAGGAAAAGTTGTCAGAGACATACTTTTTCTAAGGAAAAGTTTTTACTACAACACCGTTTCTAAAGAAAAGTTGTCCTACCAAAAAACTATTGATATTATTTGAATTATATTTAATTGTTTTCCTAACAACTTTAAAAGATAATACCTCAAATTAGGGCTCTTATTCATAACAAGTTATGATAGGTTTGAGGAACGTATGTTATGTTTTCAATTCTATAAACATCTCATAAATATCATAAATAATGCTCTAAAAACTTTTAAATTTCCCTTTAATGACTAGAGCAAAAATATGTATTTATATATTTCATTCTATGCCCAATGGCCATAAATTCTTCGCCAAAAATTCAAATTATTTACAAATAAGCAAAGAAAGTAAAACTAGCCATAACACTGTGGTTTCTCTCGGAAAGAGAAGATAGAAGAAGAAAAACACAAATATTTGGAAACATTCCAACACAACTGTCCTTGAATACAAGAAATTATTATGAATTTGTTTGCCCAAAAAATTGCCTTTATAATTCACACATTTGACTTTCATTTTTCTTTGCTGCGGGCCGAGATTAAGTGTAATTGAGACAAACACAAAATACTTAAGTGAATGTCAAAATATTGGAATATTTAAAATAACTTTAAGACTCCACCTCTAAAATAAACATGACAAGAAAACTTTTTGTGTGTCTACACCCACCAATTTGTCCAGACAGTTAGTCCAATTATGAAGGACATCATAAAAAGTACTTGTATTTTATGCAGAATAAAATGTTAAAGTAATGTTATGCAGAAGTAACGGGGGAAGGTTATAAAATCAATATAACCTCATTCCTAGAATGTGCAATTCGCAAAACACTGCGATTACACACCCATAATTGTCACAACAACAACAAGTATTCGAGATGAGCAACACATACATTTCTAATAGGATTTTGTGGGGAAAAAAAGCGAAAACACTTTGGAAACTTAAGTTCGTTTTTGTCCAACAGAATAATGATGCTAATCCGGGAGGTGACCCTCCACGTTCACTTCTGAAGAAAGGAGGTCATCAACAAATTTATAATAAATTCCATTTGTTGCTAAAGTATTAGTTTAGTATTTGTTTGAAAAAAAGGACTTACCGCAAATGGAGAATAAATATGCTTTAATAAGACTATAAAAATGTTGAGGAGACTACAGACGACGACCAGATGACGACAACGACTCTTTTTACTACAACACACTTTTGCAATGTGCAACAAAGTAAATAGGGAAACAAACTACAACTGAAATGCTGTATTTAAAACTGAGAACTTACTGGGTTGGCTGACATAGCAGACATAGCAGACGGTGGCGATGACGACGACGACGGCGGAGACTGACTGCAGCAGTAAATGTTGTTTGTACATGGCCTCATGGAGTATGTAATGTATGTGGCCCATGGCCCATGCCCCGTGCCCCATGTCCCACTAGAAGAGGGCACATAATGCAATTGCAGAAAAAATTGCCAACCAACAAACGAACGGAAAACCAAAACCCCGAGCATGGATGGATGGTTGAATGAATGGTTGCATAAATTGCCGGGCAGTTTTACGGCAGAGTGGTGGGCCACCAGGCCAGGGCAATGCGATGCCAGCGAAAGGATATGGCAAATGTTGGCTGCCAAGGGTTTTACTGTACAAAAACTGCGCCCGTTTGTAAAACGTCAACGTCAGTTGCAGGCAAAACAGGCAAAAAATGAGGCCTCGCTGTCATAACGAGGACGATTGCAACAACAACACCCCAACAAACCATTCCACATGAAAGAGCCTAGGGCTATATAACTTGCCAAGTTAAACAAAAGTAAGAAATACCAAAAAATACTAAACAAAATGTTGAGGAAAACATAACAGTCACAGGAAAATGAAAAAAACCTCAAAAACTTCTTTAACAAAGATAAATATTGATCAATGAAAAGATAAACAAGAGAAAATAGTTTTAAAAAAAATCAAACAGGAGTAACTATTCTACAAGGAGACTAAAAGTTATGCCACACAACTATAACATACATATGTATGTTTGTAAGTAACTATAAACATAAACGAATCCTTGATTTTCTATTTTCCTAGAATATCAAATACGGTTTCATGAAAAGGGAGTTGCAGCGAAGACAACAGCACCAGCAGCAACACCATCAAGTCAAGTCAATCCCAGAGTTGTATACAAATGTATGTGTATGTAGCAAAAGAAACCAAAACAACAGCAGCAACAAGGAATGGAGTTGTGGTCGTTAACCTCGACATTTACAAGAAGACACCAGCACCAGAACCACCATCGCCACCTACCTCGTCAAGAAGAGAGCTGGGAGTAAGGGAGATGTAACCGATAACAACATAAACATAACAATTTCAACAAGGAGCAGCAAGGAGTGAGCGAGTGAGTGAGCCAGCAGCAGCAGTAGCCGTGCAAGCAGCACCGCACCAGCAGCCACCAGCCACCAGCCGTCGCCGTGCAAGCAACATTGTTGCTCTCAATGTCATCGATTTTACTGTTTTGTTACACCAACCACATGTTAGAATCTCTATCCATTGCTCATGGATGGATAATGAAAATAATAGTGTGTCAGTTTGTGTGCCTCAGTCAGTACTCGGGTGTGGAGAAAGTGTAGATAGTTGTAGGATGCCCGGTCTTGGTCATGAAACAAGAGTGAAATCAACATTGGAGCGCAACTTTGTTGCAACCAACTCCAAATACTCGTACTCTGCAAAAAGGACCGGCAAGATTTCTCTTTTCAAATGTTTTTGGGGTATAACGAACGTTGTCATCGAGATGGTGGAAAAGAGTTGCCACAACCAGGCAAAATAGAAGAATAATTGTCAGGGACCACCATTTCTTAAGGAAATGTTGTCAGAGACCACCTTTTCTTAAGAAAAAGTTGTCAGAGACCACCTTTTCTTAAGGAAAAGTTGTCGGAGACCACCTTTTCTTAAGGAAAAGTTGTCAGAGACCACCTTTTCTTAAGGAAAAGTTGTCAGAGACCACCTTTTCTTAAGGAAAAGTTGTCAGAGACCACCTTTTCTTAAGGAAAAGTTGTCAGAGACCACCTTTTCTTAAGGAAAAGTTGTCAGAGACCACCTTTTCTTAAGGAAAAGTTGTCAGAGACCACCTTTTCTTAAGGAAAAGTTGTCAGAGACCACCTTTTCTTAAGGAAAAGTTGTCAGAGACCAGCTTTTCTTAAGGAAAAGTTGTCAGAGACCAGCTTTTCTTAAGGAAAAGTTGTCAGAGACCAGCTTTTCTTAAGGAAAAGTTGTCAGAGACCACCTTTTCTTAAGGAAAAGTTGTCAGAGACCACCTTTTCTTAAGGAAAAGTTGTCAGAGACCACCTTTTCTTAAGGAAAAGTTGTCAGAGACCAGCTTTTCTTAAGGAAAAGTTGTCAGAGACCAGCTTTTCTTAAGGAAAAGTTGTCAGAGACCAGCTTTTCTTAAGGAAAAGTTGTCAGAGACCAGCTTTTCTTAAGGAAAAGTTGTCAGTGACCACCTTTTCTTAAGGAAAAGTTGTCAGAGACCACCTTTTCTTACGGAAAAGTTGTCAGAGACCACCTTTTCTTATTACTGGTTGCTGAGTGTGAGACCATGAAACAAGACAGACAATCTTGGATTGATGGAACCGTAGTACAGACAACATCTGGAAATTGCTGTTATACAGATGGATCGAAACTAGGGGAGAGAACGGGGCTAGGACTTTATATCGAGGAACTGGAAACCGAACTCTTATTCCGTCTGCCAGACCATAACACAGTCCTGCAGGTGGAAGTCCGAGCAATTACAGAATGTGTGAGCTGGCTTGGGGCTAACACGAGACCAACAAATGTGAATATTTTCACAGATAGCCAAATGGCTATCAGGGCAATAACATCTAGAACGGTGAAGTCGAGGACAGTTTTAGATTGTAAAATGGCGATTAACGCCTACTCCGAACACGGCACTATATGCATCATATGGGCGCCTGGTCATTGCGGAGTAAGGGGTAACGAGAAAGCAAACGCCTTGGCATCTAGAGCCAGAGACTTGCAAACAACAACACTAGAGAACGCAAAACCCTTCGGAGTTACGAGTTCTGAACTAAAAATATGGGCGAAGAACGCCCATAGGGTGATTTCGATTCTGAAAAAATTTTGCCCCGTCGAAGCGAAATCCTAACAAATATTTACCCTTTTTAAGTGGAAATGAAATATTCCCTCAAATTAAACTTAGATCCTATTTCAAAATTCCAAATTAAAAATAGGATCTAAGGATCAACGAAAATGTTGCAGAAACCAAATCGGCATTAATAGATTACCACTATTTTTAAAAGGTTCGGCCGGGCATAATAAGACTATAAGTTCCAAATTTCATTGCTATACAAAACAAAAAATAGTATATGGACATAGAGGACATGGCAAATCAAAGTCAATAGGCATAAAAGACTAAGGTCGGTCATCTCTGGGAAATCCCATATATATCCGCTTACTTAAGCATTCTTCCCCTTTTCACTTTTTTATGTAGAACAGGTAAATTTTTAAATTTCCAGAGACACTTGGGCTTCTAAATGACATGGTATTTACAGTAGATTGAAATATATATGTACACGGCCGATGACCGGCAACATTTGGACCTTTGGCTTTCGTAGTCGGTTTTAAACTTGCCTCGGAGAACAACAGGCCCCACACATCTTTTTTTTAAGTGTCCTGCGAAAAATCGTGCCGATTTTCATTTCAATACCGTTATGACGGAACGGCCAATTTTTGTGACGAATGGCCCTATAGGACCGAAAACAAAGTTACGGCCTAATTTTAACCATGAAGCGAAGATTGGCTTTTTTTTAATTTTTGGATTTAGTTTTTGCCACGAACTATTTACTTACATCCTTCCAACCAAAGCAATTACCAATGTAACGGCAACCCTATTAGAAATGTTTTCCTTTTTTGCTCTTTCATTTTACATCAACTTTCACTTGTACTTTGCAGACCGACCAAATCCTGTAAACATGTCAAACGAACATTGTTGCTAAAGGATTATATGGAAGGGCATCACACCAACAACACTACTCTCTCTTTCTATGGCTTCTTCTCACTCTCTGCGCGCACAACGCATCGTCAACAACAAAACATTGTATTGTACATATGAGGTTATGTTGTCACATCATGTGAGGATTCCACCTAAAGCGCATGTCACAAATCTACATTTGCAGAACACACAAACGAACATGAAGGATATGACGTATATTTGTTGTTACCGGCGAGCGACGACGAGGCAAGGACTTTTGTTTCGGACTGTTGTTTTTTGCTGCTAGTGCTCTGCGCGTGATGGGGTTGCTTTTGCTTCATCTCTACAATGTTTGGACAATAATAAACCAAAACCCGTGGCGGCGACAGCAACAACAAAGTAAGCAAACAGTTGGATTTGTAAAATTACTTTGACCGAGATTTCCGCTCTTCGGGCTGATACAGCACCACACAAAAGCACCTCTCTTCAATTTTGTAAATTACTCTTATAAATGGGAAGGAAATAATGTTTGGTGCAGTGTTTGAGGAGGGCCTGCAAGGGGGGTTTGACATGACCACATGAATAAAAGGCAAAAACGAAAAATTCCAAGAATTTTAAGGATAGTCATCAAAAAAACATAATTTTAATATTGATGCCAACACAATAATGTTAGCGAATAACGCCACACCAAATTTAATTGAAGCACAGGGGATTCATTGACTTATCCTGCGTGATTTTGTATGTACATTTTATTGCGTCCTTTTTCACACACACTCACGCAAACATTCTTTTACATTAACTTTGTTGCAAAAAAATTGTTACAAAGTCCTTGTACACACCAGGCAACGAAGCCGACCCAAAATGATCGGCGGCGGCTTGGGATGAAATTATTGGTCGGCGGCGGCCAGTAACAAAATTAAGCTGAATCAACAAATTCAAATTAAGTGAATGCTTTAAAAAAACTAATGAATCTATTTTACGATTAAAAGAAAATATTTTCAAATTAAATGAAAATCTTTACAGATTATTTTTTTTTCCAATTGAAAATAAAATTTTTATAATAGAAACGAAAATGCATTCCGTATTCGAAAAAAGCTTTTAATAGATTTCTGCGTCATTTTCTTGCTTTGTTCAAAAATTTGGGTTTTCAATGAAAAATAAAGGTACCACTTGTTGTTGGACGCCGTACGTTGTTTCTTTCGCATTTTTCATTGTTTAATTGAAGAAAAAATTCAAAACATTTTTTCGGTGGCTAGTTTATTAAATTATTTTGGTGGAACTGCTTTTTTGCTGTTCGCTGCTGCTCTTCTAGGGGAAAAATTATTAGAAAATAGAATTAAATTGTTTAAATATGTGGTTCTCGTTCTCTTTCAACAAAGATATTGTCCAAAATTAAAATATTATTGGTTGGACAAAAAACCAAACGTAAAAGACACTGCATGAAGAAAATTGATTTTCTTCGCGGCTAACGTAAAAGACACTGCATGAAGAAAATTAATTTTCTTCGCGGCTAACGTAAAAGACACTGCATGAAGAAAATTAATTTTCTTCGCGGCTAACGTAAAAGACACTGCATGAAGAAAATTAATTTTCTTCGCGGCTAACGTAAAAGACACTGCATGAAGAAAATTAATTTTCTTCGCGGCTAACGTAAAAGACACTGCATGAAGAAAATTAATTTTCTTCGCGGCTAACGTAAAAGACACTGCATGAAGAAAATTAATTTTCTTCGCGGCTAACGTAAAAGACACTGCATGAAGAAAATTAATTTTCTTCGCGGCTAACGTAAAAGACACTGCATGAAGAAAATTAATTTTCTTCGCGGCTAACGTAAAAGACACTGCATGAAGAAAATTAATTTTCTTCGCGGCTAACGTAAAAGACACTGCATGAAGAAAATTAATTTTCTTCGCGGCTAACGTAAAAGACACTGCATGAAGAAAATTAATTTTCTTCGCGGCTAACGTAAAAGACACTGCATGAAGAAAATTAATTTTCTTCGCGGCTAACGTAAAAGACACTGCATGAAGAAAATTAATTTTCTTCGCGGCTAACGTAAAAGACACTGCATGAAGAAAATTAATTTTCTTCGCGGCTAACGTAAAAGACACTGCATGAAGAAAATTAATTTTCTTCGCGGCTAACGTAAAAGACACTGCATGAAGAAAATTAATTTTCTTCGCGGCTAACGTAAAAGACACTGCATGAAGAAAATTAATTTTCTTCGCGGCTAACGTAAAAGACACTGCATGAAGAAAATTAATTTTCTTCGCGGCTAACGTAAAAGACACTGCATGAAGAAAATTAATTTTCTTCGCGGCTAACGTAAAAGACACTGCATGAAGAAAATTAATTTTCTTCGCGGCTAACGTAAAAGACACTGCATGAAGAAAATTAATTTTCTTCGCGGCTAACGTAAAAGACACTGCATGAAGAAAATTAATTTTCTTCGCGGCTAACGTAAAAGACACTGCATGAAGAAAATTAATTTTCTTCGCGGCTAACGTAAAAGACACTGCATGAAGAAAATTAATTTTCTTCGCGGCTAACGTAAAAGACACTGCATGAAGAAAATTAATTTTCTTCGCGGCTAACGTAAAAGACACTGCATGAAGAAAATTAATTTTCTTCGCGGCTAACGTAAAAGACACTGCATGAAGAAAATTAATTTTCTTCGCGGCTAACGTAAAAGACACTGCATGAAGAAAATTAATTTTCTTCGCGGCTAACGTAAAAGACACTGCATGAAGAAAATTAATTTTCTTCGCGGCTAACGTAAAAGACACTGCATGAAGAAAATTAATTTTCTTCGCGGCTAACGTAAAAGACACTGCATGAAGAAAATTAATTTTCTTCGCGGCTAACGTAAAAGACACTGCATGAAGAAAACTAATTTTCTTCGCGGCTAACGTAAAAGACACTGCATGAAGAAAATTAATTTTCTTCGCGGCTAACGTAAAAGACACTGCATGAAAAGCCACAAAAATAACCGGCGGCGCTAGCCACCGAGTCGCGAAGTCTGAGTCTGGTACACACATACTTTTTCATCGGAATTTCAATTTCAATTTATCATCATTACTTACGGCGACAATTAATTGTGGAATTTTTTTTGCACTTTTTCTACACATTGCAAATAAATCGATTTTCTGAAGATATTTTGCACTGGGAAATACGGAATTTATTATATTTGCGGATCTGCGATTCGTTCTTGTTTTGCCTTGGCTCTTAGCTGCTTACTTTCTTTTACTTTGTTAGCAAATCGCTTGTTTTGTTGTTGTAACGCGCGGATGTCAGTTGTTTTTTCCTCTGTTTCTTCTTGCTGGTCGTGTAAATGCGAGAGTGGAAACGAGAGAATAGAGCGGATATATTTGTAGGCGTTGCCAGATGACAGAGATTGCAAAGTAGTGCGGCGTTGTTGACAACAACCGTACAGAAAGGGATCAATGGGGATGAATAAAGGCCAAAAGTAAATGATTATACCCAAACGCACTTAACATTTTTATAATTTTTTCGTGCAAATTGCTGAAGCATTTTTATAACAATTTACCCAGTTATTTGTATATAGTAAAACTTATTACGCCATATAACAAACTGAAAAACAAGTAAAAAAAATTGGGTCGAGAAACCTAAAGGCGCTCATGCCGATGAACCCCATGTGTACGTGTGTGATTGAAATTTTTGATACACACATATCAATCACAATTTAATTTATCCATTTTATTCACTTTTCACACAAAACTAATTTAAATTTTCGTTGTTTACATACTTATAATATTATTTATAATAATCTGGCATATAATGATGAACAAAATTCATCTGATTGATATGTGTTCATTTTAAAAATCAAAAGTATCTTGATTTTCATACTGCAATCAATACGCTCTCATGTTGTGTCAAAGTCACCAATACACACATATTGCCGTTCCTGCGGCAGTACTCGTCTATGGGGGGCTTAAAACTAACCCGACCGTAGTATTTGGGGACCGGACATAACGCCCACTGTCATAAGTACTCAACAAATGTTGGAAAATTGGGCTTATGGCCGTGAGTTCTTTCTTATAGAAAAGCTCATCGTCCTTTTTTATAAGAAAAGTCATCAACGTTGATGACTTTTCTTCTAGAAAAGTTCATCGTTGATGACTTTTCTTCTAGAAAAGTTCATCGTTGATGACTTTTCTTCTAGAAAAGTTCATCGTTGATGACTTTTCTTCTAGAAAAGTTCATCGTTGATGACTTTTCTTCTAGAAAAGTTCATCGTTGATGACTTTTCTTCTAGAAAAGTTCATCGTTGATGACTTTTCTTCTAGAAAAGTTCATCGTTGATGACTTTTCTTCTAGAAAAGTTCATCGTTGATGACTTTTCTTCTAGAAAAGTTCATCGTTGATGACTTTTCTTTTAGAAAAGTTCATCGTTGATGACTTTTCTTTTAGAAAAGTTCATCGTTGATGACTTTTCTTCTAGAAAAGTTCATCGTTGATGACTTTTCTTTTAGAAAAGTTCATCGTTGATGACTTTTCTTTTAGAAAAGTTCATCGTTGATGACTTTTCTTTTAGAAAAGTTCATCGTTGATGACTTTTCTTTCAGAAAAGTTCATCGTTGATGACTTTTCTTTTAGAAAAGTTCATCGTTGATGACTTTTCTTTCAGAAAAGTTCATCGTTGATGACTTTTCTTTTAGAAAAGTTCATCGTTGATGACTTTTCTTTTAGAAAAGTTCATCGTTGATGACTTTTCTTTTAGCAAAGTTCATCGTTGATGACTTTTCTTTTAGCAAAGTTCATCGTTGATGACTTTTCTTTTAGCAAAGTTCATCGTTGATGACTTTTCTTATAGAAATGTTAATCGTTGATGACTTTTCTTATAGAAATGTTAATCGTTGATGACGTTTCTTCTAGAAATGTTCATCATTGATGACTTTTCTTATAGAAATGTTCATCATTGATGACTTTTCTTATAGAAATGTTCATCATTGATGACTTTTCTTATAGAAATGTTCATCATTGATGACTTTTCTTATAGATCAATGATGAACTTTTCTTATAGAAAAGTTTGACTCGGATGATGATCTGCCATTAATAGAATTGCTAAATCAACCAATGGAAACATTTACAGATGGTAATAAAAAGGGTTTGTTGAGTTGTCGTACTTTAAATTAACCTTTATTATTTGCATTTACAGCTGGGATAGAAAGCTTCAACGATTACATATGTTTTGATGACGACCTTGTAACTACGGAAGAATTGGACGACGCAGCTATTTTGCAGTCTGTTCGCGCTGACGACCTTGAGGACAATATGGACGACGAAGAGCCAATCCGAGTCACAACTGCCCTGGATGCAATGTGTAGAGTAAGCTATGTAAGAACTTTTCTTCAGTCACGCGACACTCCACAACAAATTCTTGATCACTTGGCTCAAGTAGAAGTGTATATAAATGAAACTAATATTGGTACTAAGCAAACTCAAATAACTTATTTTTTTAAAAACTAATTTTTTTATACATATGTATTAAAATATCCCAAAATTGTCTTTAATAAATCAATGCATGTGCACTTACATACATACGGGCCTGTTCTGAAATCACGCGATTTGATATCACGGTGGTTTAGTATTATCACCGATTTTAAAATCACTCTTGGAGGGTTCGAAAATCGTTCGACTTTGGTATAGTTGGTTTAAATTGATTGTTGTTTACTTTAAACAGCAAATCGTACCATTTCCGAGCACCAATAACGATTTTAAAATCGATGGTGTTTTGAAATCACCGTGATATCAAATCGCGTGATTACAGAACAGGCCCGACAAATTGTTTTCTTCAAGTCTTCATTTAAACCGAACTTCGTTTAAAACGAACTAGTTTACCAAGTCCCTTGAAGTTCGCTTTAAGCGAAAATTACTGGTAGATTCATAAATGGTAGATAAGTTTAATTTGTGTCGCCAATACACATTTACAAATACCGACAAACAAAATGTAAATAACGAATGCCAATTTTTTTATAAAAAATTATATTAACATAACAGCAAACATTTTTAACAAACTGCAAACTTTTCCGCTGTATGTTTGCTTTTCAAAATTTACAGACATTTTGCTGTAACAGCAGAGATTATGTTGGGACAACAGAAATTTTGTCTACGGACTACTCAGCAAACAATGTTGATGTTTAATAGCAATCTTAACTTTTTGGGTATATCTGGACATAAATTTATCCCGGGCAACTGCAAAGCCGGTGAACTTGCTTATAAATTTGTTTTAATCCCATGTTTTATTTAGCTTTATTGCGTCCATTTGTATTGTTCGTCGCCAAGTGTTCGCCGGCCGACCTCGTCTTCTGCTGCCTTGCGGGTTCCAGTCCAGTGCTGCTCTGGAAATACTATCGATGGGCTTTTGCTAATAAATTACCATCCAAAAATAGGAATCTTATCTAAGGAGTTGTAACCATTTTAAGTTTGGCTAGGTATATTCCAAATTTCATCCCAACAATAAGTGATATCACAAATTTCGCCCTTTTCGCTTATCTTGGGGATCTATAGCAATTTTAAGTTTAGATGGCGAAATGCAAAATTTACACCCAAAATTAAAAGATCACAAATTTCTACCTTTTTTGCTATAAGAATCTTACTTAACGAGTTAAAGCCATTTGAAGTATTACGCGCCAATTTTCAAATTTCCACCGAAAAATAAGTGCTGAAAAAATATCGTCCTGTTTGGTCTAAAAAGCTTATTTAACGAGTTATAGCTAGGAAAATTCAAATTTTTTATCCAAAAAACTAAGTTATTATAAAATTTCGTAGTTTCTTGCTATAAGGCGTTAATAAAAAAATTTTGACAAAAATTAAGTGATCACAAAATTTTGCTCTCAACACATTATAATGGGTGATCTAAAGAGAGATACTTTTTTCAATAGCCTTTTTTTGACAGATCACGTGTGTGCCGTGTCATGCTGTCATGTTATTTTTGTTAAGTATTGTTTGGCATTTCATCGTGGAAAGACTTACGCCCGAACATTGTTTACAAATTATTCAGTTTTATTATCAAAATAATCGTTCGCCAATTGCGCTAAGTCAATTTTTTTTTAAATCCAAAAAAAAACACTTTCCAGTCGACCCACGACCTTGACACACATGAGCAATGTTTTAGCTCTCGTTAAGAGCTATCCTTTTCGATCCGACGTATCGGAATCATCGGTCCATATTTCTTCAAAAATAATGCCGGTGAGAACGTAACCGTCAAAGGCGACCGTTATCATGCCATGGTAACCGACTATTTGATGCCTGAAATTGAAGGTCGTGATCTCGGCGACATTTAGTTTCAACAAGACGGCGCCACTTCCCACACATCGCATCAATCAATGGATTTATTGAGAGAACACTTCGGTGAGCAGATAATTTCACGTTTTGGGCCGGTCGATTGGCCACCAAGATCGTGTGATATCACACAGTTAGACTTTTTCCTGTGGGGATATGTAAAGTCTAAAGTTTATGCGGACAAACCCGCTTCGATTCAGGTCTTGGAGCAAAACATCACGCGTGTCATTCACCAGTTACCAGTCGAAATGCTCGAACGAGTCATCGAAAATTTGACTCAACGGATGAACCATCTGAGACGTAGCCCCGGCCAACATTTGATAGACATAATCTTGAAAAAATAAATGCCAAAGAATGATCTTTCAAATGATAATAAACATTCCCCATTCAATTTGAATTTTCTGTGTTTTTTTTTTTTAAAAAGTAGGGAACCTCGAAATGGATCACCCATTATAAGGAGTTATAGCCATTTTCAGTTTGAATAGGGAAATCAAAATGTTCATCGAAATATAACAAATTTCCGTTTAGCTCGGGGAGCTATAGCCTTTTTAAGTTTGGATAGAGACATTTTAAGTTTTGCTTCAAAACGTTTATAAAGGGTCCGCCAAATAACTTTTTTTTTTGAAAACATCGAGTGTAGCTTCGGCTGTGTGGCACGTAGCGCCGTCCTGTTGAAACCAAATGTTGCCAATATCCTCCTCTTCAATTTTTGCGAACCAAAATTCGTTCAACATGGCCCGATAACGATCGCCATTGACTGTAACGGCCACTTGCTCATTTTCGAAGAAAAATGGCCCAAATATGCCTCTGGACCAAAATTCGCACCAAAGAGTGACTCATTTTGGGTGCATCGGCTTTACAATGTATGCGTGCGGGTTTTCTGTGCCCCAAATGCGACAATTTTGCTTGTTTACATACCCGCCAAGATCAAAATGAGCTTTATCTGAAAAGATTATTTTTTTTGGCAAAATCGGCATCTTCTGTAAGTCGATCGCTCCCAGAGTTGTTCAAGCGTATACACAACCATATTCGTTCAGCGTGTTACCATTCACGAAATAAGCGCTAGTTGAAAAAAAAGGTTAGATGGCGCACCCTTTATAAGAAGTTATAACCGTTTTCAGTTTGTATAGGGAAATTTAATGTTTGGACTGCGAAATTCAAAACGTTCACAGAGAAATAAGTGATCATTTCGCATTTTTTCCCCAAGATTTTTAATTTAGGAGTTATAGCCATTTTCAGATTGGGTAGGGAAATTCCAAAAATTTCATCGTAATGTCACAATAGGCATGTTTTTGTTACAAGCTAGCGATTTTAGTTTAGCACTTTGCAACGAAAACAACTGACTTCCACTAACTGGCGCATAAGCAGTAAGTGGCGGATTTCCTCTATCTGGTAGCAATGGTGTCATGATTTGCAAAGAAAGAACAGTGCGAAACAGACAAAAAATTCGTGAAATGTATTTATATAAAACATAAATTTACTGTTCTATGTTCAATTGTTTACAATCTTTTTTGAAAATATTAAAATAATTTTGATCTTCTTCTTCCCGTTAATTCACAATAATTGACAACAATCTCTCCAAAAATGAGATGCCGTACTGCGAAAAATGGGATGCCCAATCTGGCAAAACCATACTCGATTAAGACACGAACACAAGCACAAAACTTCAACGGGAACTAATAATGCTTAAAAGTGCTTAGCTCCCCATACAAACTAAGCACCAATGGTGTAACGAAAACACGCCTAATATTTCATTCGTTTAAAGAGTTATAGCCATTTTAAGTTTGTATAGGGAAATTTTAAGCTTGGATAGAGAAATTCAAAATGTTCACCGAGAAATAAATGATCACAAAATGTCGTCTCATTTGCCCCAAGACGTTTATATAAGGAGTTATATACATTTTCAATTTGGATATACAAATTTAAAATTTTCATCGAAATATCAAAAAATTTTCAAATTCTTACCTAGAGAAATTGGTTATGGTACTGTCATTTGATACAATTTATTTGAAGTTTTTTTGCATGGGTATTTTATTGTCAGGCATCGTTTTTAAAACGAAACAAAAAGTAATATAATTTTCCTAGTCAAATCATTAGAAAAAAAATGGTATGTTCTCCACGAAATTTTCCCATAAGCTAATACAATTTTGAAATTCAACCTCGCGAATTTCTTTCAGCCATATTTGGATGCCATCATCAGACGCAATGCGGAAAATACAGAACGTATTATGAAAAATGCCCAAGGTTATGTGGTGGCGAATAATGCATATGGCACCATCGGCATATCCTCTTATGACAATACAATTTCGATGGGAATCATAAAACTAATCTGTGGTGTTTTGGTGGGAGCGGCACGCAGTGCCGTACGAGATTTGGACTGTTCAAATGATTTGACATTTTTGAGAGTGGCCACACGTAAATGCGAATATTTAATAGCACCCGAAGAAGAATTCACCATAGTGGTGGTGCAGTAAATTATGGTACATATTAAATTAAACTGTTCAATAAAAAATAGTGTTTGTTTTAAATTTGGCAAACATTCAATAATTTAAATTTAACGTATAAAAATCATTAATTATGGTAAAGATCTCGTGGCTTTTGTACAACCACCACCGTTATTTTACCATCCGGCACTATGAGCGTCTCATTGGAGGTGGTGCGCACCCTTAGCATAGTTATTTCATCTTTTGGATCGATTTTTTGCAAACCCAATGTTACTTTATCGCGTAGGCTTTCATATAGACCGGCATACTGAATGGCTGTCGTCTTCTCCATTGAAGTTTTAATGGGATTTCCTTTCATATTTAGTATTAGAATATCGCTGACATCGGGTTTCTCTTGAATTTGCCGATAGACTTCCTCGACATAGGCAATGGTTCGTTTATTCTAGAATCAATTAAACGGATAAATAGTATGAATGGTTACGTGGTTTAATATTTTAGGATTTTATTAACATTTACCTGAACTTTTTTCTCGTTTGGCATATTGATTTGTTTGTGATTGGGGCTTTATTTTTTAATTTTAAAATATTCCAATAATTTCGAACAGTTGTTGTGATTGGTTGCCCCGACAACAGATCGCTTACATATAGGTCATTGGAGCAGAGGAACCAACATTATTAATATGTCATAGCAACACATCGAGACTCAACAAGTTGATGATTACAAATTTCCCTAACATTATTAATCTATTTACATATTTGGCCGGCAATAAGTAAACGAACCAAATCCATTTTTGATAGATTTTGTTATCGAAATTTAAAGCCACAGCGTTTTCATCAATTTTATATAGGTTGATATCTTCTATAAATTAGTTAGTAAAAAACAATACAGTTTTCGATAAGCTGGTCCTAGTTCCGGTTTCACTACCTAAGAGAATATCCACGGTCCTATAACACCGGTCGTATGGAAAATCATAAACATGACTTGAACCACACATAACTCAACAGAAATAGGCCTTAGATTCGAGGGTATTCTTTATAAACTGACCGAGTCCATTTCGATAAATACTTTTTATTGAAATTTCGATTAACAGGGTAAAGTATCCGAAGCCCCCCGATATGATATTCGGAGAGAGCACATCAAAATAAAATGAACGATTAAGTTGCGAGAGTATTTTTTTTTTTGTAAAATGAATAACTACACCATTTTCAGTTGTAATTCGAAAAAAATCAATTGATATTCGAAGATTCCATTTGAAATTCGAAAAACATCAATTGAAATTCGAATATTCCGTTTGAAATTCGTAAAAGGTCAATTGAAATTCGAATATTCCATTTGAAATTCGTAAAAGGTCAATTGAAATTCGAAAAACATCAATTGAAATTCGAAATACATCAATTGAAATTCGAAAAACATCAATTGAAATTCGAAACACATCAATTGAAATTCGTAATACATCAATTGTAATTCGTAATACATCAATTGTAATTCGAATTTTTCCATTTGAAATTCGTAATACGTCAATTGAAATTCGAATTTTTCCATTTGAAATTCGTAATATACCAATTGTAATTCGAAAAACATCAATTGAAATTCGTAGCTTTCTATTTGAAATTCGAAATGTAAACAAAATCAATGCTGTGTATTAGTTGGGGTAGCATTTAAGTCATACAATTTGTATATTTAAACCCATTAATATTAAAGTGGATAAAAACATTACATTACATTAATTGCAGATTTATAAAGTTTTTTCCTTGCCATAACATTAATAAATTACTATTATTTCGGTTTGTCGCGAAAACTACAGTCAATTGAAAGAAACCACATATTCCGAATTTACGCTGTGAAATAGTCAAGATATGTTTTTTTTAAATGGATTCATAAGGGCTTGGACATACCGACATATAACAACTTACAAAATTGTAAATTTATACGAGTATTAGGGCCTGTTTCTGTAACTTATTTTCGTTCGTCTACGGCGAACGATCAAAAATCACTCAATTATTCCGAGAAATCTATAAGTCACAGCAGTTTATAATTCGGTGTGTCTATAGAAAAGCACGTAAAAAGCTCGTACCTAAAATATTTTTAAACTGCGTTTTATAGAATTCAAGTAATAGTTGAGAGATTTTTGATCGTTCTCCGTAAACGAACGAAAATAAGTTACAGAAACAGGCCCTTAATACAACATGAAACAATTGTGGATACATTATTTTCAGTTACATTCAAATCAAAGCATTAGTTCACTTTGATTTTGCATTTCAAATTATTCTCGGAATGTAAGTTTTTATTTTTTTATTTATGGATGAAGAAGAAAATGTATCAACAACATTCACAAGAGGGTTGAATTTAAACACTCGAATATTTTTGGGTATATAGTTGGCTTTGAGAAGTAGTATGTATGCATATGAATTTTAAACGAAAACAAATTCGAATTTTCAACACATTTTTGTTAGCCGTTGGAAATATTTTGAAGAGAACATTGTTACAAATATTCCTTCGCTTGTGAAACGTCAGCTGAACTTTTAATACATTTTAAAAACTTCTTTGAACATTAAACCAAATTTGCCTTCATTAAAAACGGAAGGAAAATGGAAGTGAATGATCCATGTGCAATTTGTCGGTGTAAAATGGTCCGTGTCGATTTAAAGAGGATAACGCCTTGTAAGCATCTATTTCACAGCACTTGCGTCCAACAATTAGAATCGGGTGCAATATGCCCATTATGTAGAGGGGTTATAAATAACCTGGAGGATGTTATCCGCAAACCATATAAGATATATAATTCACAGGATAGTAATCGTGTAATTGAATACGCGAACAAAGGATGTGATTGGACGGAACTAGCTAAATCCCTAGGAATTCCATATACTACGGCATATACATGGATTACGAAGAACACTGATACATCGGAAAAGCGGAGAGGTGCTAAACCCCGTATACTAAATGAAATAGAAATAAACACAATTTTATCTTGGATTGAAGAAAACTCCATTATAACCCTTGAGAGTATAAAACAAAAAATTCAAGCAGAATTTAATAAGATGGTTTCAGTTTCGACGATATCGAACACTTTACATGGGAAGTTATATTCGGTAAAATGTTGCCATGTTGAGCCCGAGGGCATGAACATTGCCCGAAATGAAGAGAAGAGAGCGGAATATGGATGAAGAAGAAAATGTATCAACAACATTCACAAGAGGGTTGAATTTAAACACTCTAATATTTTTGGGTATATAGTTGGCTTTGAGAAGTAGTATGTATGCATATGAATTTTAAACGAAAACAAATTCGAATTTTCAACACATTTTTGTTAGCCGTTGGAAATATTTTGAAGAGAACATTGTTACAAATATTCCTTCGTTTGTGAAACGTCAGCTGAACTTTTAATACATTTTAAAAACTTCATTGAACATTAAACCAAATTTGCCTTCATTAAAAACGGAAGGAAAATGGAAGTGAATGATCCATGTGCAATTTGTCGGTGTAAAATGGTCCGTGGCGATTTAAAGAGGATAACGCCTTGTAAGCATCTATTTCACAGCACTTGCGTCCAACAATTAGAATGGGGTGCAATATTCCCATTATGTAGAGGGGTTATTAATAACCTGGAGGATGTTATCCGCAAAACATATAAGATATATAATTCACAGGATAGGAATCGTGTAATTGAATACGCGAACAAAGGATGTGATTGGACGGAACTAGCTAAATCCCTAGGAATTCCATATACTACGGCATATACATGGATTACGAAGAACACTGATACATCGGAAAAGCGGAGAGGTGCTAAACCCCGTATACTAAATGAAATAGAAATAAACACAATTTTATCTTGGATTGAAGAAAACTCCATTATAACCCTTGAGAGTATAAAACAAAAAATTCAAGCAGAATTTAATAAGATGGTTTCAGTTTCGACGATATCGAACACTTTACATGGGAAGTTATATTCGGTAAAATGTTGCCATGTTGAGCCCGAGGGCATGAACATTGCCCGAAATAAAGAGAAGAGAGCGGAATATGTTCGCGCTCTAAATGAATATACTCAATCTGGGAAGGAAGTTATATACATTGATGAGACAAATTTCAACCTTTTCTGCCGTCGGAAGCATGGCTGGTCACGAATTGGCTTACGGGCGGTTCTGTTACTTCCATCATCCAGAGGTCCAAATATTCACTTAATTGGGGCCGTAGGAACTATTGGCGTTATTAAGATGGATAAGTGTTTCCAGTCTTAATTTTTCCTAAATTTAATTTTTGTGTTAAAGTAATTTTTTTGACAATGTTTAACATGAAATAGAATAATTACGTATTCATATGTATGTACATATGTACATGATATTTAAATGTTTTGTTTTATAACTTTCAAGTATTCTTTAATAAAAATGCATAAAATATAAGATCATGTTATTGTTTTCCTTTCGACACATTATATGTTAAAATTTGGCCAGAAAAAATATAAATAAATATTACCCAAGCCAATGTACAAATTTGTTTACATTTTCGAATTTCAATTGATGTATTTCGAATTTCAAATGGAAAGATTCGAATTTCAATTGACGTATTACGAATTTCAAATGGAAAAATTCGAATTACAATTGATGTATTAAAAAATTCGAATTTCAATTGACGTATTACGAATTTCAAATGGAAAAATTCGAATTACAATTGATGTATTACGAATTTCAATTGATGTGTTTCGAATTTCAATTGATGTGTTCCGAATTTCAATTGATGTTTTTCGAATTTCAATTCATATGTTTCGAAATTCAATTGATGTTTTTCGAATTTCAATTGATTTTTTTCGAAATTCAATTGATGTTTTACGAATTTCAAGTGGAATCTTCGAATTTCAATTGACGTTTTACGAATTTCAAATGGAATCTTCGAATTTCAATTGATCTTATTCGAAATTGAATTGATTTTTTTCGAATTACAGTTGAAAATGGTGTAGATAGCTAAGAGATATATCGATAACATGTAAATTATTTTGAGGAGATCGATCCCACTTTTGGTCAGTATCGGTAGCTAAGGCAGTTCAAATCAATAACAATTGAATACTATAGACGTCGCATGGTATTTACAGACTTCATACGCCAGGTGGCGTCCGAGCCGCGTTTCTCATTCTCAAATTCCTCTCAATTATTTCTCTGTCAAAACATGCAGACTTTTTTGTACCCTCAAATACTAATTGCTGAGAAGGGAGTGAGTCTTTCAGTTTGTTTTGTTGTTGAATGTTTTGAAGTTGGAATATAATAAAATTAATGATGAAAATCTTTTCTCTCTTTGCAGAATAAATAAAAGTATCTATCCTCTCTTTGCAGAACGCTCTCTTTACAGTTTAGCCAGACAAAGCGCCATCTTGAATATGCAGACATACTAAACGAATTGTCAAACTCCATGCGACGTCTATAGTATTAAATTGTCATTGTTCAAATGAGCTTTAAAACCGTAAGTTGCAAGTGTAATTTTTTTGTAAAATGAAAAATCAGATAGCTAAGAGATATATCGATAACATGTGCATTATTTGTTTTTCTTATTTTGAGGAGATCGATCCTCAGTATCGGTTGCTAATGCAGTTCAAATGAGCTTTAAAAGCTTCACAGACTGTTTCTGTAACTTAAAAATGTGCTTTCGTTCGCCTGCCAGACGAAAAACAGCTGATTTGGGGTTCACTAACTGCCATCACAACGAGAAGTCGTACGATAATGAACTCGTACGAAAACGTAATCCTTTCAGTGCAAATTTTGGTTTATCTATCTCTCTTTTCTGTCATCTCGGCGAACACAATTGGTAAATTGCTAACGTCATTGACGTAAGGCCAGGCGAACGATCGATAGAACGTTAGAGAAACCAAATTCCTGACGAAAGTGAGTGACTGGTTTTTGTTCGCAGATACTTTCGTTAGAAATACAGAAACAGGCCGTTAAAAACGTAAAAAATCGATTTTTTTCAGTTTTTATTTTTCATTAACTTAGGTAGTTATCGAAAAATGGTATTATATTGTTTTCCTTTCTTTCTCACATTGAGCTCATTTAAAATAAAATTTTAATCCCAATTTTTTTAAAATTTGTACGTCCGATAACAAAGCGAGATATTGATAACATTCAAACTATTTGGTCTTCTTATTTTAAGGTGCTCTACACAAATATGTGGTCAGATCGACAGGCCTCGGATATCATACTGTTGCCTCGAAATTTCGATATGGATAGAGCACCTCAAAATAAGACGAACAAAAAATAATGCGATCCTGCGATCTGATATTTGGATATTGCAAATCAAAATAAGAGGAACAAAAAATAATGTACATGTTATCGAAATCTCGCTAAGTTTTCAAGCAGAAACTCTTTCGTCCGCGTAGCGTCTTTAGATAACTCGAAAGTTAAGTGTTTAGTAGATTTTTTGATTCAAATGAGCTCAAATAATAAAAAAATGGGTGTTTCGTTTCCAAAACTAAGGTAATTATAAAAAAATTTTAAATTTTTTTTAATATTAACGTCCGATAACTAAGCGAGATATCGATTGTATGTCTCTTAATTTTTCTTCTTATTTTAAGGTACTCTCTCCGAATATGTAGTCAGATGTATGCATAAGTTGCATGTTATATATATCTCGGTTAGTTATCGATTAACCATAGGATAGAGATTTAATTTTTTTGATACAATGGGCTCAAAATTGAAAATTAGAAGAAAAAACGAAAAATCTCGGTAACTGTCGTAGTAATTAATAACTTGGATTATGTAGTACGCCGACCACTTTACAGCCTCCATTTTCCTCCAATATCAATTGAAAGCAAATGCTGCAAGAAATCTGATATTTAAATGTTTGTTACGAAATTGATCGTGAAAGGACTTGACAAGGAGTAGAGTATCATATCCGAGGCACCTAGATCTGAACACATGGATAGAGCACCTCAAGATAAAAAAAAATAATGTTCTACATGTTATCGGACGTCAAAGTTGAAAAAATCGTTTTTTTTTGTTCCGATTGTCCCAAATCGAAAAATTAGAAGAAAAAACGATAACATTTTAGTTATTAATAACTTTTATTTCAAAGATACTTTTGTCTTCGTAGCCGTCTTTGGACATACTCCAGAAGACTTAGACCCTTATTCATAAAAATTTAATGAAGGTTTGAATAACGTTTTAACACTGCTAAAACGTTCCTCAAACCTTCTTTAACTTTTTATGAATAAGGCCCATAATCTTTAATCCCAGCACAAGGCCCGCAACCAAAAGACAATTTGGTCCGCGTATCCGTCTTTGCACATATCGATAACTCGAAATTTATCGAAAATGTTATCCGTTTTTAGCTTTTCAAATGAGTGCAAAATAATAAAAAGTAAACAAATCAATTTCGATAACTAAGTTAGTATCAATATTTATTATCGATAACTAATTTAGTTATTGAAAATTTTTATTTTACTTTTTTCTCATAATGAGATGGACCATTTTCCAAAAAGTATAAAAAATCGATTTTTTTGTTATTTTGAGCTCTGGCCAAATATGTCGGGCAGCGGATTTTTTATTTATACACATATGTACTTACATTTAATTTGTTCATTCATTTTTTTTCAATAAATTTTATTATAGCGGTCAGAATTATTGACGCACGCTGTGACGCTTTTATTCAATTTTCCTCAAACTTGGCATCACTGTTTTTTATGCTACTCACAAAACACAACCCTGACTGACAACAACACAAACTCTCAACACACACACCCTCACTCACACACTACAATTTTTGACATTTCTGTGAAAGCGCGTTTAGCCGGACAAGTCACTCAGAGTAATAAAATTAACACAAATAACTAAATAAAAATTCATCATTAAACCTTAACTTACTTAACAGAAAACACTTGAACAAAATGTCCACCGAGGATTTCTACTTACGTTACTATGTGGGGCACAAAGGTAAATTTGGCCACGAGTTTTTGGAATTCGAATTTCGGCCCGATGGCAAATTACGCTATGCCAACAACTCCAACTACAAGAATGACACCATGATTCGCAAAGAGGCTTTTGTTCACCAAGCCGTCATGGAGGAGCTGAAACGCATCATTTTGGATTCGGAAATTATGGCTGAAGACGATTCACCGTGGCCACCACCAGATCGCGTGGGCCGGCAGGTATGTGGGCACAAATGTTTTTCTTTTCTGCTTGTGTTTATCTAAAATTCTTTCTTCCCCGCTGCTTCTTCACTCAGGAATTGGAAATTGTCATTGGCGATGAGCACATCTCATTTACTACCTCAAAAACCGGCTCACTTGTCGATGTGAATCGTTCCAAAGATCCCGAAGGCTTGAGATGCTTTTACTATTTGGTACAGGATCTTAAGTGTTTAGTTTTTTCACTCATCGGTTTGCACTTCAAGATCAAGCCTATATAATAATTGACAACAGCAGCAATTGGCAGTGGGCAAATGTTGCGCATCATTTTCTTCTTTCTAGTTTAAATCCATATAATTACTGTTTATATACGGCGACACTTCATGGTATTTTTCACAATTTAATAAATTATAATAATGAAAACAATTGTATGTGTATGAATGACGATGACAACGCAACGACGCGGTTTATTGTGGTTTATTTTGTATAATTAGCAAATGTGGAAAGTCTGAGGCAATGTTTGTGTTATTGCAAACAAAAGGATGTGAGCAGAGTTGCTTAATGAAAGGAGTAAAGTTTGGTGCTACTCTTTTATTGCAGCCTTAAGGCCGGGTTAGGCATACGTAACCGTAATTTATCTTTACCTTTGCCGTAACGTTGCCCGTTTGAGCGATTAGCCAACGTTGAAAAAACGAGTCATATGTTCTGACAACAACAACATAAGTAAACAAAAAAACCGCGATTTCTTCTGTTGAATATTTATTAAAAATGAAGTTAAAAAGAACGTTTACACATTTGTGTTTTTTAAATCTGTGCAGAATTTACTATAAAAGTAAATCAAGAAAATATCGTTGGATAAGAAGATGGGGAGTACGTCCTATAAACAATGACTGGGCGAAAGCCGTATACCACAGGAAAGTGTTTCTTAAAATCATGAACTCAGACGAAGAACAATTTTTTAAGCACACTAGAATGCCTATGGCTGTTTTTAATGTGTTATTAACATTAATAAAAGATGAGTTAACTAAGCCAAAGCAACGGATTGGACCGGCAGAGAGACTAGCAATCACACTACTGTATGTCCAATATTGCTTTATCCTATGATACCAAGTTCGCAAATATTAACATTCTATTGCTTAAAATTGTAGGTATTTGGGTCACGGTTGTTCCATACAATCGATTGCATGGAGTCACAAGCTGGAGAAAACGACAATTCGAAATATTATTTTAGAATGCAGTGAAGTTTTGTGGCGCTTGCTTTCGCAGATTTATTTAAGTGAACCAACTACACAGCAGTACAGAGACATTGCCAATGATTTTCAACGAATGTGGGATATGCCGAATTGTGTGGGAGCTATTGACGGAAAGCACATAGCTTTAAAGTGCCCTGCAAATTCCGGGTCTGCGTTCCATAACTACAAAAAAAATTTTAGCATTGTACTTATGGGAATCTGCGATGCTAACTATACATTCATATCAGTTAATGTCGGAAGTTATGGCAGCCAACACGATGGGGGTATGTCCATTAAACTTCAATTCATTTATAATCTATTTTAATACAAACAATATCCATTTCTTAATTTTAATTAAATACAGCCATACTCCAGTTCTCTCCATTTGGGCAATCAGTTATTTTAGGTACAGTACCTGTACCTCCCAGTAAACCGTTATCGTCAACATCCTCTGAAGCCTTTCCACATTTTTTTATTGGCGATGCGGCGTTTCCCCTGAAGACTAACCTCATGCGTCCTTATTCTGCATCAGGGTTAGATGAAAAAAAAAAGAATTTTCAATTATAGATTGTCCCGTGCTCGCCGAGTAATCGAAAATACTTTTGGTATATTATGTGCACGTTGGCGAATTATGCTCACTACAATTGAAATGGCACCAGAAAATTGTGAAACCATTGTCCTTGCGTGTGTTATCCTACATAATTTTATTATGCTAAATGACCAAAGCCGTTGGTATTGCCGTAATAACTTTGTGGATCGAGAGGGAGAACATGGCATAATCCATGAAGGAGAATGGCAGAATCATATCCGAACAAATCAGCGATTGCGATCTTTTACGACACATTTTCGCAGATCCAGCCAATCAGCCATACGGTTAAGAAATAAAATAGCTGATTATTTTTACGATGAAGGAGCTTTACCGTATCAAAATTACCGGACATAATTTTCATAAAAATACTTTCAATATTTTCAAATAACATGAGACCTAAGTCGTAGGTCGAACTCCATAAAAACCTACATTATGTTGTGACTTTTTAATAACAATTTTAAATAAAAAAGCAAAACTGTGATTATGAGGCACTGTGATTGTGACTTTTTAATACAAATTTCAAATAAAAAAATCAATATTTTTATGAGGTTTTCCAACAAGAGCTGTTATTTTGAATCACCCGGTATTTAGGTAGCTGTCACTTTTGAAGCTTTTATTCTTTGACATTTGACAAGTAGAAACTACGCCATTACTCAAAATGGAACGATACACGATTCAACAAAGCATTGAAATTATTACCACTACAAAAATGGTAAAAATCTTGCAACCACAAAAATCATCTTGACTGATGAGGCCCATTTCCACCTCGGTGGCTACGTCAACAAGCAAAATGTTCGCATCTGGGGCTCGGAAAACCCAAGAGTTATTGTTGAGAAGCCTCTCCATCCTCAAAGTGTGACTGTTTGGTGCGGTTTATGGTCCGACGGGGTCATTGGACCATACTTTTTCGAAAATGAAGTTGGATCTACAGTTACGGTGAATGGATTGGAGTTGGATGGTATTGATCTGGACAACGTTTACTTTCAACAAGACGGCGCTACATGCCACACAACCAACGAAACCATTGCTCTGTTTCCGGACCATATTATCTCTCGAAGAGGTGATCACAATTGGCCACCGAAATCTTGTGATTTAACACCTTGCGACTTCTTCCTTTGGGGCCACGTGAAAGATAAGGTCTACGCCAACAGCCCAGCGTCGATTCAAGACCTCAAAGATAGAATTCGTGAGGCTATCGAGGACATAGGGCAGCGACTTTGTTATTTTGTTATGGAAAATATCATGAAAAGAATATGGTCCTGCAAGCGTGGTCGTGGTGGCCATTTGGCTGATGTTGTTCTTCATTATTAACGGCATACCTTCTTTATTATGAAATAAACATCCGATCAGTTATCTCAAAAAATGGCATTTTTCTTTGAATACCAAAATAACACCATTGCTCAAAAAAAAAACAGCCATTTCGCTGATTTTTCAATGTAAAGTGCCAAAAATTGTGATTTTTTTGAAATGTTTGTATGGGGAACCCCCCAGGTGAGTTCCAGGGGGTGTGCCACTGGCATGGGTGGATCGGCCCTCCAAAGTTAGTGGGGGTCGGTCATACATTTGGACTCGATTGGAGCACGCTAAATGGGTCAAAGTGGGATTTTTTTCCGGGACATCAGAATTCGTTTTAGAGGTATGGTTCCTTCCGCAAAGATTCTTATTTTGATCCCTAGAATACGTATTTCACTGAGCAATGGGCGACTTTTAAATCGACCCGCCCTAATATATATATATATATAACAGAGTGTCTGTTTCTGGGTTTGTTTGTACGGCTGGACCGATCTTGAAATTTTCGCATCAAATTTTTTTGGTCGTACAGGGTGGTTGCAATTGGAAAACGATTATTTTGATAACAAAAATTAAATAATTTGTAAACGTTGTTCTTGCGTATATCTCTCCATGATGAAATTGTAAAGTCTACTGAATACAATGAAAAACAAATGACAGATCATGACATATTACAAATGGCCGAAACTTCACTTCAAAATCATATCATACCTATTGGAAAACCCGTTATTTTGTAAATATCGGAGCACAATATGCACATGTCTGGATGTAAAAAATTTCAAGTATTTTTATGCACTAACTAACTATAAGCTGTAAACTTTTTGTAAAAAATTGTCCCTTTGTGTGGAAGGGACGCCACGTCACCAATTTTTCTCATGTTGATAGCGACAATTGAACTATTACTATGTGCGGAATTACAGAGGATTCGGATAAATAGTACAGAAGTTATTAGAGAATCAACATTTCACTAACTTTTAACCCTTTGTGAGGAGGTACTAAAAGTAGTGGACCAATATGGCCCATCTTAGAACTTAGCCTGAGATAGAAAAAAAAATATTATCTAATGCCAAATTTGAAGTCAATACGTTCGAGAGTTAATGGTATATACCCTCGACACACTAAAGTGAGGGTATAATAAGTCGTATGTAACACATTGATACCCAATCGGAAGAAACATGTATGTATATGGGGACTATATATAAATATTAAGAGATTTTCTTAAAATTTTGTATTGTCTATTTGTACATTAAGAAACTTCATTGTCAAATTTTATACAGATCGGTTACAAAATGTAGACTACACGGTGCATTAATGCCAAATCGGAGGAACATATATATGGGAGCTATATTTAAATCTATATGTATATCTAAATTTCTATAGGGATCGTTGTTGGGGTAAAAGAAAGATACGTGCAAAGTTTCGTTGAGATCCGACTGTATATTACCAGCTAGTATTTTTATTTTATAACGATTTCAGATCTTAAAGTATTCTTTTTGTGATGTGTATGCGATTTTAATAGTTACATATGTTAGTAATAGTTACATAGTAACTAAATTAGTTATAGTTACATGTGTTGTGTTTTCAATAAAGTTTAATATAATGAACATTTTATTTAGTAACGAAATAATACTCAATAACTTAGTATTAAATAAAAATTATTTTGAAACAAATAAAAAATATAAACGAAAGTTTCAAATTTCAGTTTAAAAAATATATTGGTAATAGAGTAAATAAACGTTTCGAAAACTTTTTTGTAACATACATATATTTTTTTATAAAAAATCGACCTTTTGTTTAAAATATATTTGAAAATGTAAAGTATTGATATATGTAGCATTTTCAGATTAAATGAAACTGTTTTCAAATCAAACGAAACCTTTTTCAAATCAAATGAAACCATTTTCAGTTGATATGTTTGTAATGGTTTCCATTTGATTTGAAAAAGGTTTCTTTTAATTTGAAAATGGTTTCATTTAATCTGAAAATTTATAAAAAAAGAGATCAATGTTTTTGCTTTCTTTTTGTTCAATGTCATTCTACAATATTATAAATAACATTTTCCTCTTCAAGTTTTATTTTCATAAGCATGGAAGTTAAAACTGTAATCGCTTTTACTTGTTTCACCGTACTCATACTTGATATTGTGGCAACAATCATTTTGCCAAAACTGTGCACTGTATCGTTTTCTTCCTTCTTTTCCTTTTCGTTCTGACTCTCGCACATTTTTCGGAAGGAATACACCGCATCAGCGAAAGCAATATCCACATCTTTAACCTCGGCGCTATGTCGCTTCCGCTTTTGACCATATTGTTGAGGAGGTATTTCTACTGAATCATTGTTTGGGCATTGTTCTGCGTTCATCGTGTTTTGCGAAATATCTTCGGATAATTCCCCCTCATCCAAGTCTATCACAGCATCAGGCGTATGTCCCTCCACAATATTGAAAGATGAACGGGTTCTGAAAAAATAAAAACAGTATTGAGTCGACTATATGATACGCTACACCAATTGATATCTACATAACATTGTTTGTTCTCAGATCAAGAAACTCCTCTCTGACAAATTTTCGTAATGACTGGTTGTTAAATAAAGTTTCTATTCTGAAGGAATATTTGAACCAATCAAGTATACTGTTTTCAAAATTAGAGCACAAATTGTTGAAGATATCTCAAATATACAATCTATGAAAACGGGTCTAGGCGTTTAGGCGTCTATACGGAACAAACAAACATACAAATCCACAAACACATATGTATACATTAATTTATATAAAACCAGTAAGGAAAGGCAGAAAGTCGGGCGGGGCCGACTATATAATACCCTACACCTCCCTAACAGTGCGATAAGGGTAGAAACATATTATCTAATTCTGATCGGACATAAAATAACATTTTTACAGCGTTTACATGTCAAATCGGGGATAACGTATATATGGGGGCTATATCTAAATCTTGACTGATTCCTTCCAAAATTTAAAAGTGTTAATTCATATAATATTAAACCTCTTTCTGCCGAATTTCATACTGATCGGATAAAAAATACAGTTTTTACTGCGCTTACATGCCAAATCGGGGGTAACCTATATATGGGGGCTATATCGAAATCTGAACCGATTTTCTCCGAATTTGGCAGTATTCCTTCATGTAATAAGAAACCTCTTACTGCCGAATTTCGCATTGATCGGATACAAAATAACATTTTTACAGAGCTTACATGTCAAATCGGGGGTAACGTATATATGGGGGATATATCTAAATCTGAACCGATTTCTCCCAAATTTAAAAACGTTCATTCATATAATAGGAAACCCCTTTCTGCCGAATTTCATACTGATCGGATATAAAATACAGTTTTACAGCGCTTACATATCAAATCGAGGGTAACATATACGAGGGTATATGGGGGCTATATCGAAATCTGAACCGATTTCTCCGAATTTGGAAGTATTGCTTCATGTAATAAGAAACCTCTTTTTGCCTAAATTCGCGCTGATCGGATATAAAATACAATTTCTACAGCGGTTACACGTCAAATCGGGGGTAACTTATATATAGGGGCTATATCTAAATCTGAACCGATTTCTTCATATTATAAGAAACCTCTTTCTGCCGAATTTCATACTGATCGGCTATAAAATAAAGTTTTTACAGCACTTACATGTCAAATAGGGGCTAACATATAAATATATGGGGGCTATATCTAAATCTGAACCGATTCTAACCAAATTCAATAGGGAGCGTCCTTGGGCCAAACAAAAGATATTACACATAAGTTTCGTCGAGAACGGACCATAATTGCGACCTGTACTTTGATTACAAGAATACATGGACAGACAGACAGACGGACATGGCTAAATCGACTCAAAAATTGATTCTATGACGATCGGTATAATGAACTATGGTTCTATTTCTTCTCTTTTTGGGCGTTACAAACAAATGCACAAAGTCATAATACCCTGTACCACAGTGTGGTGTAGGGTATAAATACTAGATGGACACGGTCCACTTTGTTGTCCCAGACTTCAGATTTCCGATTCCGTCCGTTTTTGAACTAATCACGTAGACTGCCACCAAATACATATACACAAAATTACAGCAATCTCTCTAAAAATTTCCTCAAGATTTCAAAACATGGCTCATATGGGCGGAGTCGCTACCATTGGTCCGATCCCTCCAATTTTTTACCAATCACGTAGCCCGCCATCAGATATGAAAAAAATTATAAACTGTTTGAAACTGTTTAGAATTAATTTTTTTATCAGCTTGTACAATAGGCATAAATAATCTTAAGTACATTTTATGGCTCCTAATTAAAATATAAGATAATTGTACGTAGGAACAAATCTAAGAAATTTCTGTAAACAAAAAAGGGCTAAGTTAGTTGGAAACTCGAATACAATATTATATTTCGATCTTTTGTTTGCGCAATTCGCTAAAAGTGTTTTTAAACAGATTGTAGATATTATATTTGCAAAATCATTTACGGCCAATTCCACAACTTCCGGTTATGCAACAGTTAGATCTATACTAAAGTTGTAGCTATCAAATTGTATGAAATTTTTATTTTGTAACAGTGAGTTAGTTCTAACCGTATGTTATGAATTTGGGATTTAGTCTATTAACTTTTCGCTCTCCTTTAAGATAGCCGGTTTTGAATGTAAGACTTCATTATTTTATTTAAACTAGCTGACCCCAGCAGACGTTGTACTGCCCCCTGTTTGGGATGTATTGGTTTGTTACAAGGGTTGCTATTTATATTACGGTCCTGGCAATGCTGGTGTTGCCAGATGAAAACTGGAACTTCCATTGGAAAGTATGACATTTTTTAGCATAACTTCACTCAGACCGTTTTGTCATTTGAGGGCGAATTGTTTTGGCTACAGTGAGTTGAAAATTCACCTCCAAAACATGATTTTTGAACGCTCCAACAGCTGCTTCAGGCCTCGAAAAACGTTGACCAAGCAGGTTTTCTTTATGTGAGTGAATAACAAAAAGTCTTTGGGTGTCAAATCAGGGCTGTACGGCGGATGAACCATCAATTCGACGTTTTGGCCGGTCAAAAAGGCGCTAGTTTGAGTCGATGTGTGAGAGCTCGTATTGTCATGGTGCACAATGATTCGTCTTCTCTTGTTCGTTTTTCGAATTTCTCCGAAGACTTCAGACAAACAAATTGTGGTGTACCACTCAGAATTGACCGTCCTACGTTGCTCAAGCGGAACAGTCGCCACATGACCAGTTTTGCCGAAGAAACGGCGACCAATTGCTTCGAAGTGCTTCTTCCATGAACAACTTTCGTTGGATTTGGCTCGTATTCGAAGACCCACACGGTCGATTGCTGTTTTGTTTCGGGCTCATACGCATAGATCCAAGATTCGTCACCTGTGACGATCTTATAAACGTCTTTTGAAGCACCGCGATCGTATTTTTTTTCAAAATTTCTTTGCAGCAATCGACACTAGCCTTTTTTGAGCGATTGTCAAATTGTGCGGGATCCAACAAGAACAAACCTTTTTTACGGCCAGGTGTTCATGCAATATCGAATGCATGCTGGTGGAAGAAATGCCCAAGGATGCCTAAAAGTATTCACTAATACATAACTTTCACCGAAGCGCTTCCATAGCCTAAATGGCTCAAAATCGCTATGTAAATAGTAGATTTATGGAATGACGATTTGTTGATGATTTCGAAATGGGATTTTGACGAATTTTGGGTCCCCAATTCGACGATTTTGAGCCACTGTCCACTTGCAAGCTTTGGCTTAGGCAAGAGTCAGTTAGGCAGTCTAATGAAAGTTGGGACAGAAATCGACAACTGTAGGGTAGCTAGACAAATCTGGCCAAAATTGTTCATCGCACTAGAGAGGAAAAGACTGTATACGTTAGTGTCAATTCTCTTTTATATATAGATAGATATATACTTACGGACGTGGAACTACATATGAACCAAAAAAATTTATTCGTGGCATAAGAGCCCACTGAGGTCTACAATTGGCTCCGCTGCCTGACGGTAAGTTGTCCATCCTTTTTTCTCTGGCATAACGGTCCCGCAGATTTGACCACCTCTTAATACAAATTTCGTCTGTATAAATACAATTAAAATATATATGTAAATATGAGTTGGTGAAAGGCGAATATAGACATATGTACATATAAAAATAATAGCTGTCTTCTTTCGTATATACGTTCTCCCGCAACACTTTTGTAATTGAAATTTTGAAAAAATAAATAAACAAAATTTTAATTCTAATGCAATGCTAATTGTTTTCGGTTATTTTTTTGTTTCGAATGGTAAGAAAAAAATATAAAACTATTAGCCCGTGTCGGTCCTTAGTAGTGATTTCGAAACATCAAATTTGCACCCTACTCAAATATGTTACGTCGTTCCAATTCCAACAAATATTAAATACAATTAATTCGCGACAACAGTGTTCGAAATTTGAGTCGCTAAAATTTAAAGAAAATGTGCTATTTATAGGGCTACATTTTATTTTATTGCAAATGTAATGATGAGTTAAATATACCTTCCCTCATAAGGAAGCTTAAAAAAAATAAAATCAATCGTCTTCCTTGGAGAATTTGTTCTCTCAAAATAACCACCCACCCTTCTCACCCCCTTACCACTAGAAAATTGCAATCAAATCTTATCATATGTCAAACGTCATTCAAATCGACGAAGTTTATAGTTGGTGCCTTCGAAAAATATATTCCTCGCAAAAAAATACTATAAGTCCCTTTTCAACTTTTTTATGAGAAATTAGCAGATTTCGAGTTATTACATAATTTTGGTATTTTCATAACAAAAAATATTTACTGATGTTAGTTTTTGACTTAAATTTTTGTAAATAGTTTTTTGGTTAGTGTTCATGGAAGTTACAAAGCTATCTAACTAAGCTTGCTAAATTATGAAACCTGTTGATTGTTCATAAATATATTCAAAGGAGACCTATAGTATTTTGTCGCGAGGAATATTGTTTTCAAAGACACCGACTAAAAATGTCGACGATATGATAAGATTTGATTGCAATTTTTTAGTGGTAAGGGGGTAAGAAGGGTGGGTGGTTATTTTGAGAGAACAAATTCTCCAAGGGTTCCCTTTAATCCGTTCTTTGGACTGAAGCGTGTACTCCGAAGTCTTCCACTTCAAAATCACTTCCGATGTAACTAATCTCTCTGATTTACTTGCAAACTTTCCGGTCGAATATCGCGAAAACAAGAGCTAACCTACAAAAACGTCTAGCACCACCGGATTCAGCAAGGTCGAAATAGGTATAAATAGTGTCTCCCTTCTGTTACTTTTTCAAAGTGTCCATGTCGAGCAAAGTGTAATGTATGTACAGGGTGGAGCGCGGGAATTTGCGTGTTTTGCACTGCAGGCGGCACTGTAGGTCGAAGAGAGTGGAGAGTGTGCGTGGCTTATAGTGGTTGACGGGAGATAAAAATGTGCGTGGTCCAACAATTGTCAGCACAGGACTATTTGACACGGCGGACCTCTTGTGAGGACATTTCTTGCAACTATACGCCGTGACGCAATTGTGTTATTTTCTGATGAGGCACATTTTCACCTCAGTGGGTGTTTAAACAAACAATATATGCGGTACTGGAGTGAAACAAACCCAGAGAACTTCTTATTTTATTTATTTTAGCTGAACACACTTGGGCTGTGAGGTCACCCATTCGTTGTATTACACTTTTGTCCGTACCAAATCATTTATAACATCCTTCACTAATGGCAGGACATACATCCATACTTTCCGTGTTGTTGTTGCGGCTTGGAGACGCTTAAAACTCACCTGTAACGCCCAGCTCCTTGCCAATTTGTTTCCAAGCTTCTCGCTTTTTTTTGGGTATCCTATACCCTGCATTGTACTTATTGTACAAGTATTCGTGCGACTGCACCAACGAAATTAAATATTCATTGTTCTTTTCCACTTTTAAACAACACTTTCCACTTTTGAACAACAAATAATTATTCTGGTGCACATAAAATTTATTGTAAACAACAATCAGCTGTTGTCAATTTGTACGTAAACGGAACGTCCAATTCTGATTTCAACAGATTCAGCCGTCCGTTTACGTTTCGTTTCCGTTGGCTAATCGTTTACACTGATTTCCATATGACAGTTCGAATCAGCTGATTCGTTACGCTACGGGGGCGTTACGGTTAAGTTTGCCTAACTAGGCCTTTAAAGCAACTGTGGTTTGGAAGATGGAAAAAGAAAACGAATTTTGCCGTTTTAGAAGGTTGGAGGATTACACTGTACAACAATCATTTTACACTGAAGCTGTGACGAACTTTTTTCGACGTATTACATATTTATAAGATAAGCAAAAATAGTTTTTATATGTATTTTATTGAAGAAATTTTCTCCGTTTTTCCTAAACGCATCTGATCTAGCCCAAATTCCTCTTAATTTTAAAATAACTATGCATTTTTAAATCTTGATTAATTTTTAAGTTCTTTATGAAGTACATACATATACATTTTTGTGCCTAATCGTCGTAAAATTCTAAACGATTTTGCTCTGTTCGCCTGTATTCACATAGCAATCTAAAATAATTGAGCTGGATGACTAAAATGTGGTACAAAACCTTTTTATGGCTCCAGCTCACAATGGATTGAAAATGGGCAGTCATTCCATTTTTTGAAGCGCCCTCTCGATTAGACTTCTTAAGGCCAAGGAAATCACAAATGTACATTAATCGGGCTGAAAGTCCGACAATTTTTTTATTATATCCAGAACAAGTCACCACGAACAACAATCGTCATAGGTCCATGTTTTGACGATTGATATTCTTGATGCTATTATATTGATGGTTTAGTATTATCACCGATTTTAAAATCACTATTGAAGAGTTCGGAAATCTTCCGATTTTAGTATAGTTGGTTTAAATTGATTCCTGTTTACTTTAAACAATAAATCGTACTATTTCCGAACACAAATAATCGATGGTGTTTTGAAATCACCGTGATATCAAATCGCGTGATATCAAATCACAGAACAGGCCCGTATATTTCTTTCAAATTTACACTGATTAGGCTGAAACTTGGACGACTGTGTATGTATTGTATTTTCACTAGAACCATCTTCAACAAAAAGGGACGACTTTAGTTTACGTTTTGTTATTGACCCCATACGAAGGACCCTCCTGTATTCGACTTGTTAAAAAATGGTCTAAAATGAAAAATCGATCAAAATTATCTTTGAATAGAATTGTTTCAAATTGGCTATCTTCAGCGTAATAAAAATCAGGAATACAACAAATAGTTCTACTTTGCTCCTTTGGCGGATGCCTTAAATTAGTTAGTTGGAGAAAAGTTCACCCGACTCACGGGCTATTTTTCATAATGAAAAATCACCCAAAAATTATGACTGTGGCCCATTTTTTTCATATGAAAAATCGACTTTCAACTGATCGAGCTGAAAATTGGTAACATGTGTCTAGTCATAGGGTAATTTTTCGATATGTGTAGCTCTCATACAAAGTTACCCCCCTTCATAATGGCATAGAAACTAAAAATATCCACTGAACACACTGAAAATTGGAACTTTGGTTCTATTTATACCCGAAAAAAATTCACACGAACAACGGTCTTAATTGTTTCATGATTAGATATAGCTAGCACCCATACAAAGGTCCAGATTTACACAATTATTTTACCTAACATTTTTATACTTTCCACCATAGGATGGTTTGCAACACCTTGAAATATTGATGTGCGCCCCATAAAATCTATGGTGAAATTCATGAAAAATGTCCTGCTTCAAATTTTTTATTGTCCGAATTGGTTAAAACTTTGTGTATGTGTACATATAATATTTGTGTCAAGTTTAGGAAATTTTCGCTGCTTGGGCGGTAATCCAAAATTGACTCCTCAAGCCTAGTTGATGATGTTTAAGTATTTTTTATATTTAAAGGAAATGATAATTTCACCCTATATATTCTTGGTTGTCGTGACTAAGACGATTTAGATGTCCGTCTGTCTGTTGAAATCACGCTACAAATCGTAATAATAGAGCTATGTTGATCAAATTTGGTAGAAATACTTCTTATTGTAGATGCAGGTCGTTCGAATGTTTTGATATGGCTCCCCTATAGAAGTCGCTCTCAAATACGGTTTTGGGCCAAAAATAAAACATTTTTAAAGCAATTTAGCCGAAACTGCAGTTTGTGTTATATTTTGACAAGAATGCACCACTACAAATATAGTCACCCTAAAGAGGTCGCTCTCAAATACGGGTTTTGAGCCATAAATACCACATTTTATAAGTAATTTACTAAAACTTTGTAGTTTGCATTTTTTTATTTAGAAAAGAATTCGTCACCGTGAACAATTTTAAATCAGTCCATATTTTGTTATAGTCCCCCTATAGATATCGCTCCCAATTGCGCTCGTTTAAGCCATAAACACCGCATTTTCTAAGCAATTTAGCTGAAACTTTGCAGTTTGTATTCTATTTTGGCAAATATTCATCACAGTAAAAGGTACGAGTATACAAATCTCAAATAGGCTAATTTAAGCCATAAATACAACATTTTTCAAATGATTAACATAAAGAGTTTGGCTAAAGAATTTGAGACCTGAAGAATTTGGCTAAAAATTGCAGCGGTCGTTTTTTTAATAATTTTTGCATAACAAAAAGAATTATTCCATCATGATTTGCTCTATATCCAAAGAATTTTTCGGTAATAGTATTGAATGCAATCCCTGATGGAGGGTATATAAACTTCGGCTTGGCAGAACTATCTGCTGTTGTTACTTGTTTTAATTATTTTTCGTGTTTAGGATACCCTATTACACCAGAAAATGTTTTACACAGCCCGGAGGAAATTACCAAAGACAAATAGAATATAAGAAGACATTCCTTCAGGCCGAAACGTCAAAATCTACCAGTTACGAACGAATAGGAATGAATTGTAACACGCGAAAAAACAGTATTCCGCGAACATTGATTGAACGTTTTTTTTGCACTTATCGATTAATATTAATTTTTTAATTGTGACAATTATAAAAAATTCGGGAAAAACGGTCTGAAAATCCGCGAAAAACCTCACTCGTTGGAACCAAATTCCTATTCGTTCGTAACTGACAATTACTCGCTACAGGAAGGAATGACTTCTTAAATAAATAAATTATATTATATTGTCTTTGGAAATTACTACCGTTCTTACCTGTTTTATTTTATATTAATTTTATTTTTTTTAAATAGCTCCCATATAAAGATATTCCCTGATTTGAATATTTTATATAAATTCGGTTCAGATTTACGTATTGGCCCCATATATACGTTACCCCCGATTTAACATGTAATCGCTGAAGAAACTATATTTTATATCCGATCTGAACGAAATTCAGCAGAAAGAGGTTTCTTATTACATGAATGAATACTGTTAAATTAGGGGGAAATCGGTTCAGATTTAGTTGTAGTCCCTAAATATATGACCCCCCCACCATTGCGGGCTTGTCCCTTTAATAGCCCCACAAAAAATAATCTAAAGGCGACCGGCGCCAAACATGAAATAAACTGTTCACCGAACTCAAATTCAATAAAAATAAATAAAATTCAAAAATCTGCAACTACAAATTAATATTGCAATGCCTTTTGTGTATTGTTAGGGAGGTGTACGGTATTACATGTAGTCGGCCCGCCCTACTTTCTGATTTTCTTTACAGCTTTTTGTTATATTATTACTTATTTTTATTTATCTAATTTTTTATTTCAATTTATTTATTACTCAAGAGAATACTTTTAAAGCAATTATTTATATATATTTATTATAATTTTATTATTAATTTATTTTTTATTATTATATAATTATTTATAATTTTCTCACAGAAAAAAAGGCAATTTAAATGTATGTGTCATATTCTACATTTTGTTTATTTCGTAAATATATGTATACTACATATGTAAGTAAAACTGTACTTTTTTGCATTAATAATAATTAAGAATATCTTCTCTATTAATATAATAATATTTGAATATTTTGTATAACATGTTGAAATGTACAAAGAAAAGAAACTGTTTAATAGATAATAATAGATATAGACTATCTTGATAATAATTTTAATATAAGTAGATAATAATAAAAAGTCCTTTTTAAAATATTAACACTTACAAAACGAGCTAAAGTTTTATTTTTTTTAATATTTAAATAGACAAACTATTAAAAGTAACTAACAAGATAATTAATAAAATTACTTTATATTATATGTATGTGTATATGTATATATTCAATGGCGAATATAAATAATGATATGCGCTGATCGTTCGTTTGATATGTATAAATATGGATTCTTTTCTTTTTTAATTAATAAAAAAAACATGACAATTTAAGTACACTGTGCAATTGGTGTTTTAGATAAATATTTATGTATGTGTTTTTTGTGGTCGTTAAATTCTATCGTCAGCTTGGCGTTACAGTTTTGGATTTGTCGTTCATTTATTTCATTTTATATTAAAAAAAAAAAGTCATCAGTCTTTGGATAAGGGATAGGTTTGTATATGGTATAAACTATAATATAAAATAATTATTAATAATATTAACATATTTACTTATTTATGCTGGTTTAGTAGATCGTTTCTTTAGAGATATATATACATTGTGCAAACACTTGTAAACAATTTAAAGAAAAATGGTGGGGTGGAAGGTGTTCCTAAATCTTAAGGTGTTTTCATTTAAAACACTGTGCAACATTTTTTATACAGGAGGTGAATTATACTGGAATGAATGTACAACCTCTCCCGGTAGAGTGAAATCCCAATTGAGTTTTCCTAGTAAATAATATTAAGATTTAGTTAAAAACTTAATATTTCTTCTGGCTTTAATATTTCTGCTAAGAATTTAAAGCAGAAGCGATTGAAATATGACTTTCATATCTTTGAACAAAATATGGTGGATATTTGCCTAAATATTCTTGTCAGTGCACTTGAAGAGTCTACTTGCCTCTTACTCTGTAAAATCTCGCTTTGAAAAAGTACAATTTGATTTTTATAGCATTTGACATAAGTTACTTTTATATGCGATTTTTTTGCGGTAAGGAGACGAGTAGCCGGTCGAGTACCCTGACAAAAATATTTATTCAAGTGTTCTTTTTATGTTGTTCTTGGCACAGACCTTAAATTATACAGATGTGCCGTCAGCGAGAAACGTCAAAATCTATCAGTTACGAACGAATATGAATGAAATGTCACACGAGAAAAAACACTTTTCCGCGAACATAGTTTGAAGTTTCTTTGCACTAATCAATTAATATTAATTTTTTAATTGTGACAATTACAAAAAATTCGGGAAAATCGGTCCGAAATCCGCGGAAAAACTCACTCTTTGAAGTCCTACTCGTTGAAATTTCTATTCGTTCGTAACTGACAACTTACTCGCTCCGGGATGACGTACATATCTTATTATTCATTATTTTTGGTTCTTGGATATGAAAGTCATATTTCTACGTATTCTAGGGTTTTCATAGAGTTTTTAAATTAACCTTAAAATTTAGTCCACAATTTGGACAACTTCCCTAAGGCAAGAATTTAGAGCTGCCGGAATATGACTTTCATGCACCTTTGCGAAATGCAGAGGACATTCTTATTGCGTTCCCTTATTGCTAAAAAATTGACATTAAAAATAAAAGTTTATATCTATAGCATTTGTCATATGAATGACACTTTTAGATGCGGATTTTTGGCGGTAATGAGACGAGTTGGCGGGTCGAGTACACCGACAAAAATATGTGTTCAAGGGTTCTCTTTATGTTGTTCTTGGACAAAAAAGTCATATTCCAACCTTAACCTTAAAATTTTGTCCATAATTTGGCCTACTTGCTTAAGGCAAGAATGTTTCTAATATTTCTCTTTATGTTGTTCTTGGACATGGAAGTCATATTCCAAAGAATTCTACCTTAAATGCAACCTCGGAGCAAGAAAAGCGAAATATGTTGGACTAAACCTTAAGCTCCATTCATATTTCGCTGTTTATTAACTAGGGAGAAACCAGCTAGAATTTGACTCTACTGATGAATTGCCATCATTCCAGTACGGGTTCATCCGGTCACATAGTTTTTGAATTAAAAATATATTTCTCGTTGCAGAGTCAAATATATTACAAAGAAATAATCAGTTCTGTAATGAAAAACGTTTTTATAAAACTCATTTTCGAAAACCACTTAAGCCTTAAATTTTATAATAAATTTTCTTCAAAAAGAATACCAGGTTTTGTTTTCTATTAAATAATTTCCTACCGATTCTACAAAAAAATGGAAAATTAAGTCTTCAAAAACGCTTTCCTTCACATATCTGAATGTTAGGGAACATCTTAGATTTTTTTGGAATCGAAATCCTCCACTTAAGTGTTTGGTGATTGTGTGGTGCTGGTGGTGGTGGGTTGATTGAGATGATTGGCGCTTTGCTAGAGAAAACTCTTTAAGAGTTTTATTCGTAATTCTCAGAGTCATAACTGTGGTGGCGCCGGCAAGGGATTCGGTGACTGTTGAGCTGACATATGGGTAGATGAGGAGGCCGCCGAGCCATTATTAGAGCCCGAACTTAATAAAGGTCTCTCAAAATAGGGCGTTGTACTATTATCCGCATTGCTTTGCAGGTTCGTTGAAGGTGGAGTCTGTGACACTTGGCCGGGCGAGGCTTGTGCCGAATTGATTAACAAACCGACACCAGACCCCGCAGCAGCATTACTACCAGCGGGCATAGTAGGTGCCGCATTTATGATGGCTCCCTCTTTGGGACAACCAATTGTAAGGCGGACATGTAGGCCAGATTCTTTAATTAAATTAACCACATCGCCGTGAGACATACCGGCAATGTCGATACGATTTACGGATATAATACGATCGCCAACCTTTAATTCACCACAACGATCCGCAGGACTGCCGGGAATGAGTTTGCCTGTAAGAAAATAATTTATATTATACACAGATATCTTTCATGGAAATTCATTCGATCAAGCTCAATTTGATCTCAAACTATGCTAATTTCAAAGTATTATATCCATGTTTGCATAAAACTTACCTATTGTAGAACCATAATATTGATTTGATGAGGATATGATCACAAAACCGAAACCTTCATTTTCATGTCGTGTCACTATAACATCATAGGGATAACGTACGGCTGTATTGCGTAGATGATGTTGCTGATGCAGCGACGATGGATGCTGCTGCAGCAGGTCCTGCAGATTGGGCTGTTGAAACATAGACTGTGGTGGCGGTGGCATCATCATTTGATGTGTCATATTGGAATGCGGCGGCGGCTGCTGTAGACCCGGCCTCGAACGTCTCCTCAGGATCATGGTCACTTGACCACGTAAAGCTGCTTCTCCCATTAAGGAAACAACTTTGTGGTGCGAAGAATTGACCTTAAAGGATAATTTTTCTTTTAAAAATCAAACATCAAAATGGGGGCTCAATAAATTTGGAAAAATAGTTTTTTTTGGATTTAACGAAAATTTTTAAATACATAGTATGTATGTACATGCAAAGAGTGGCAAAAAATGGGACCAGACTAGACCTACAAAAATTTTAGATGGATTTTCCAAAAATAAGCGATACACTACGAATTTAAATATTGCTAAAAATTTCCTGATTTTTGATTTACAGACGTGAGAAAAAAATAAAGAAGAACCTTTAAAAAATAATATTTAAAAAAATTCAGCTAAAAAAATGAATAATGAGTAAAAATAAGAGGAGATCTGCTAATACCGTCTATAAAAAATCTTATGAAAATTTTACTTTTTTTTTTTACAAAAAAACGCATATATGCCTATTATTAGGATTAATTTAGCAAATGATTTTACTCTACTGGGGGAAGAATGAGTACTACTACTTTCATTCCCTTATGATCAGGTCTGATCCCATTTCCAATCACCTCAAATTGTGGAACACTGTTACAAAAGTATTTACAATTGTTTTATTTCAACTTACCACATTAATGCCATCAATACTCAAGATCTCATCGCCTGTTGTAATGCGATGATCATTATCGGCTGCTCCTCCCGGTACAATATGGCCCACAGTGACTTGAGATCCTTCTTCGGTGCCGCCCACAATTCTAAATCCAAAACCCAAAGCCTGACGCTGCAAAGTGACTTCGGATAAAACACACTGCTCTCCGGAACCATCTAAAATGTCAGAGGTTTCGGGAAAACCATTATGCATTAAACCCCCGGCTCCCACTCCACCTCCTAAAACAGGCTGTAGTATATTATAGCCAGCCGCTGAATTAGGCCAATTTCCTAGGGTTTGCTGCTGTTGTCCCAGACCGCTTACATCGGGAGAATGCTGATGTTGCATCTGTTGCTGCTGCTGTTGCATTAAAGAGTGCGGATGATGTGCTAAATGCTGTGCTTGTGGTTGAGAGGAGGAGGAAGTGGGTGAATAGCTGGAGATCCCCGTATGATGATGATCTAAAGGAGAAAAGCCTACACGTCTCCGATCGTTGAGCAGTTCATTAACTCTTTTCTGCATACGCTCATTTTGTATATGAGCTGCTTGTAAACTGGCTGAGGAGGCGGGAGAGTATTGAGAGTGACTATGCTGCTGCTGCTGCGGGTGGTGGTTACCATGATAACCTCCACCACCGGGATAATAACTAAGCGGAGAAGGTTGCTGATGATGTGGCGGCAGCTGCTGCTGCTGATGATGCTGTACATGTTGTGGCTGCAAACGATTATTGCGAAAATCTTGACATTCATAGCAAAAACAAGACTCATGATGATGATGATAGCTTCCAGCCGCAGCATTTGGAGCCATTAGCCCTCCACCGGGCGACGAGCCTGAGGGGGGTCCATATAGACCTCCACTTAAAGGACTCATGGTGGGAGGCATTTGGGCCAAACCATATATAGAACTATAATTACCACTGCCTCCACTGACATAATCACTTTGGTTTTCATAATTGGCCACTCCCGAAGCTGTGGTTCTTAAATAACCCGTACCAACTGAGGCGTGTGTGGGATGCTGTAGACCTCCACCATTATTGAGTCCATCATTTTGCATTGTTACACTTGCCAAACGTTCGCTTAAACTAGAAACCATTTTCGGATAAGGATCCATAAAGGGAATATCATGATTTATGGCATCCAATTCTGAAAGAGAATTTTGTGATTTGCTACCCTCATTCAACTGTGATTTACTCTCGGCCAAAGAACGTTCAAGCGACTCCTCGGCACTCGTGTTAACGGCGGCTACCTCATGATCCTCATTTAGTTCCATATTGGGTGTCTTAACACGCGCTCTTCTGGTATCCACCAAAGGCGTTTTCGGTCGTATAGGTAAAATCTCCTTTTGCATTGTACTATACAAGTCCGCCGTTGGGGTTTTGCTGCGAAACAAGGCATTATTCCCTATGCTGCTAGTGCCTCCCAAGAAATTCTTCCTCAGCTTTGAAACACTACTCGCCGTCGATGCCTGTGTAGCGTTGCCTCCATTTGGTGAAGTGGTATTCGATGTATTATTCACTGGTCTTTGTATTTTCACTAGGGTCGGTTCGGTCTTAGAGCAATCCTTTAAAATCTGCACCACATCCAGATGAGATTTATTCCTCACCACATTGTCATTGATTTCCAGCAGGATATCACCCTCCTGCAGTTGGTGGCAGCAAGAACGATCTAAAATCTTTTTAACTTTCTGACCATACGACGAATCGGCAATGGTGAAACCAAAACCCATGGCCCCCTTGATGATCGAGAATGTATGCACCTCAGGTTTCTTCATCAGTATGAAACCGCTGTTATCCAGAGCACTGCCGGCACTTAGATTTAGTTTCTGGCCGCCACCATTACTGCTGGTACCGGAGATATCTAAGAAATTATAATTTCCATCCATATTGAGATCCATAAGCATGCGTCGTTGTTTTTCAGGCTCGTTAGATATACCATCGACGGCAATGGTGGTAACGACTTCGGTATTAGGATCATTCGGATCAAAGGGTAAGGGATAGCCACGACAAACTTCTAGAGTTACCGTATCACCCACCATTATGGATTGGAAAACATTAACCTAACGGAGAAAAGACGGATATATATTACGTATTATGGAAAATATTTACCGGATTCAAAACTCACCATTTCATGATGAGTAAAACCCAAAACACATGTATCGTTCACATACACCAAAACATCGCCCATTAGCAGCTGACCATCCACCCAGGCTGGACCATTCGGTACAATGGATTTAATCTGTAAAAACTCCTCCATGCCATCACCATCGCCACCCACTATTGTTATGCCCAATCCCCGCGCCGACTTCAGCAGAGTGGTTGAGATACGTTCACCTTGCATATCCGCAGGGTTTCGGGTAAATTTATACGGTAACTTTGGCTTATTAGCATTTTGTGCCATATGCTGGGCGGCAGCGGCGAGCATCGGAGGGGGTGGCTGCATTGCCCTCTGTGATATATCCACAGTAGAGAGTGTGGATGCCGAAGAGACCGAACTTAAAGCAATACTAGCACCTCCTGCACCATTTAAAACACTAGAAGATGAAGGCGTTTGAGGCCTTTGTTGTTGTGCCGCCGCCTGTTGCTGCTGCAATTGTTGTTGATGTTGATTTTGTTTTTGTTCCGCGGCCCGTCTTTTGGCCTCCAAAACAGGATTCTCATATTGTGTCTTACGATTTACATGATCTATATAGTAGGTGCCATAAAGAGAATCTTCGATTTTCTCCCAACCGTAGGGTAACTCACCCTCTGTACATTCTTCTAAGGATTTCTTTTGGAATTTCGAAAGACGCGGATCCAGCCAATGTGAAGTACCCGTATTGTGACTGTAAAAATGGAACAGGAAATTTGAGATTTAAATTATCTTAAGAGCGTAAACTAAACACACTCACTCTATAAAATATAGTTCTCCTCTTTCGGTATAAGCTGTTTCCCATTTCGGTGGCAAGGGGCCCAGACCATCTCCGGGATCATCTTGTTCCGTCATATTACCTGTACCACCACCGGTTTCACTGCCTGTTGTACTCCCTCCAATGCTGCCGTTACTGTAGTTGTTTTGGAGTAGATTTTCTAGAATGACAAGAATTAACCAAAAATCGTTAAATCGTTAATTAGGAACTTAGTTCGTAAATATAAAAAACTTTGGGGTAAATTTCAAAGTCTTATTTATTTTCATATTCCGGGATTATATTGTTAGTATTATATGCGCTCTTTTGTACCACTGTGCCTTAGCACTAAAGTACAAAATATTATAGAAATATAAAATCACATCACATACCTACATACATCCATACATAGTGAAAAACGAAACCTCTAGTATGTTTATCTGCCGTTTAGTAATTTAATTATAATCATAGTTTCTGGCGGGCACGAATAATAGTTGCCATGTTTTAAATACAGCGCCATTGGGGGAAGAGAAAGGTGCTATATTTGTCTTAACACAACAGATGGATGGAGTGGTATGTCAATAGTGAAAGACCATGGCACAATAATAAAGGTAGTCTCAAGCAAATAAGTGATTAATGATTTAGGCCCTTATTCATAAATATTTTATGAAGGTTTGAAGAACGTTTTAAAACTGCTAAAACGTTCCTAAAACCTTCATTAAGTTTTTATGAATAAGGCCCTTAGTTTTCATTAAAGAGTTATGAATAAGAACATTTGACATTTTTACAATGAACTTGGAAAACACACTTTCTGTGTAGAAGTGGAAAAGTCTCAAACTCCGCAAGCTGACGGAGATACTATCCATAACACGCGCAGTGGGTTATATGCAAGATGGCGATAACAGGACAAAAAATAGCGAGCAGATATTAAACGTACTGCTCGACACCTAATTCCCGGGAAACTGCAGGACCAACATTTCCGGGAAACAACATGGCCAACAATGAAGCGAGTGAACTACAAACTTCGATAAATTGTTGACCGTTAAATCCAGACTCATCTGGAAAATTAACAGCATTGAGCCGTTCAAATCGCCTGGTCCAGATGGCATTTCTCCATTAGAAAAAAAATGATTAAGTTCATCATTTCCTGGCTGGAGAAGATATATGAGGGTTGCATTAAGCTCTCGTCGATGGAATAATACCAATCGATGGAGAGATACCAAAGTGGTATTCATACCCAAGGCGGGAAAGATATCACACACACTAGGCCAAGGGCTTCATGTCAATTGGTTTATTCTAGTTTCTATTGAAAGCTCTAGAAAGGCTCTTAGATTAACCCTGGATACAAAACTCTTGTCGGGAAACCAACATGCTTATAACAAAGAAAACTCTACAAAATCGTCCAGCATGAACAACTTAATTAGACTAATTAAGCGTTTGTTTACCAGAAGACGTATAACAGCAACTCTAACAAGGTTTGTAAACAGAGGGACTCCACTAATTTTGCGGTAAATGGAAACCTGTTAGATCTAGAAAGTTGTGGCATATGCGGATAACTTTGCCATCGCAGTAACTGACAAATTCCCCAACGTGCTGTGAGGCATTATACAGATGACTCTGAACAATTGGCCTGAAGGGCCAGAAGCAATGGTTTGAGCGTTAACTCAAACCAGCCAGAATTAGTTCTCTTTAGTAGGAAGTATAAGATCCACATGTGGACCCTCTTCGTCTAAATTGAACTGTGTAGGAACTGAGCTAGTTTTTTCTTAAACATATCTAGGTACAATCCTAGGCAGGAAATTGTCCTTCAGACTTAATGTATTGGAACGGGTCAACGAAGGAAGGTCAACGTCGCCCAATATTCCTGTAAGAACGCTGAGGGTGCACATGGGGCCTCTCAATACTACTATACGGCATTGTGGTGGACGGCAACTGACAAGTGATCCATCACAAGTCAATTATTGAAGGTTCAGAGAACTGTCTGCCTGAGCATAAGAGCTACAGCAACGGAGTCACTACAAGTTATACTCCATCTACCGGTTGATATTGCGGCTAGATAAGTTGCAACCAGATTGGCGTTAAGATTACAACTGTTTATAAATGTGGAGGAACAAGAACTACGGTCACATGAGGATATCACACTGCAGCGCAATGGTAGCCGATCGAGTGGACTATATAGCAATGGCGTACACCATCGAGAGGAACTTTGCTACTAAGATATCCGTCGGAGAGGAATGGGTTGGCAGAATACGAGAAAATAGAAACTACCTCCACTTCTATACAGCAGCAGTTTAACATATACCTTATATGGGTACCTGGGCATAGACAAATGGTTCTGGGTAAAATTAAATGCATTGATTGTCAAATTTCAGCCCAATGGTACTTGTGTCGGTTGGAAACTAGAACCAGTCACGAGTTAAAAATCTCATGGTCCACATTTTAATATAGCCCCAATAAAAAGGTCTCACTCGATTTGACTTCTCGCCGACTTCTTCTCGATTTGACTTCTTTTTGGCAATTTGCTTTTCATTTTATACGGAACCAGTCACACAAGTAATGGACCTCTTTTTAATGTAGCTTCCATATACATAAAGGCCTCTATCCGATTTGACTTCTTGACGCCCTAGAAATCACAAATACCAGCCGACTGGGCCGATATTTTGTAATATGCATTTATTTATTACTCTTAACCAGTCACAGGAGTAATATATAATAACAGCTGATCTGTGACCTACAGACAGGCATCAGGCAGTATGTTCTAATCGCTTTGCCCTTCTAATTATTTTTTGTAGGTCGAAAATCAGCTGTTTTCGCATAGCAGTCATGCGACCGTTAACGTTCGACATCGTGGGTCTGGCGTTATTTTTTCCATAATCTACACTTGCAGAGTTGTGTAGGGTATTATATAGCAGGATGAGCCCACCTTGAGTTGTTCTTTACTTATTTTTTGGGAAAAGGGAAATACTACCTTATTTATTGCACCATGCTGAAGCCGTTGGCATAAACTACTATCTATATACGAGTAAATATTAAGGATGAGTTAAACCCTTCAGCATTACAAATTTAAATGCATGATTGACTTCTGTGGCCACCAAAGGAACTAAATTACGTTATACATAATACTTGGCTATGTAAAATAAAAAATAAAACAAACTAGCCCAAGAAATAGTGAAGGGGGAAAGGAAAGATAAAGGATGAACATGAATAATATCAGTGACAATGAACACCAGTCCTAGTGTGATAATCTTTTAATAAATTAACAATTTATTATAGTTTAAATGAGTGAACTAATGACCCACATACATAAGTATACTTGTATGTATGTATAGATATTTTCCAGAGGAAATCCATTAGAATTTCAATAAAGCCACACATTAAAGGCAAATGAGGCGAGCGAAAAGAGGGGAATTAAGTCTTATTGTGCAAGCAATCTTGCAAAGTGCCATTGTGTTCATTCATTCAGTGTCCATTGTCATTCCAACAACAAAAGAGAATTTTTAATGATTTTAATATCTCTAAGCATTCATAGTTTATTTATTAATGTTAGTCACAACCAATGTGTAAATATTATTATTCAAACGATTTTACAAAGATTATGTTATTTATGTTTTCTTTTTTACATCTTATATTTATAATCAATCATACGAAATTTAAAATGATTGATTATTGTCCCAAGGGACGACGAAGAGACGGTTAGTATGCAAAACTTTGTTAATAGGTTTTTCTTTTTATAGATGACAACATAATTAATTCTAAGAAATTTGCCCTTAAGTAATGCAGAAAATAAACAGAAGCTGAAAATTTCTCTCCCAGGGGCATAATGTGTACATTAGAGTGTACCAAATAGGTTCACTAAAAGCTATAGGTAAAACTGACCGCTCAGTATTGCCAGAAATTACGATTTTTAAGCTTAAAAATAGAAAATGACAATTTGGGGATTTTTACCTTGAAATATAAAAAATCTCCAGTATTATGCATAGATGCAAACAACAACATTTTATAGGAATCCGTTGGTGTTTGAGGTTTCTAAGGCGGGTTTTACATTATCTGACTTAATCGCACGATCTGGCAAAAAATACATCCCCGGCCCAGAGTCGCGTGTATAAACAATAACTACAGGAAAAGCCTCGAGCCCAAAAATACATCTTGTCAACACTGGGAGTCTTCTGTTGCCAAAAATCCCTTATTGCCCATTGTCATAGTTGCTTGTCGTTGTTGTAGGAAGTTCTCAAAGTTAGATCGTTGTTGTTGTATTGAACAACACACAGAGTTGTATAATTTTTACAACTCAAGACCTCTGCAAGAAAAAATTGTAAATCAGCTGTTCGCAGTACACTAACTGTAGTAATTGTATCATAGTCGCTTGGTGTAAACAAGGGTCGCACGATTTTGATAGAGGATCGCATGGCTTCGGTAAATGATCTAATAAGAGAAAGAATATCAAATGCAATTTCCCTTTTAATACCTGTAGTAAGTGCATCATGGTCGCTTGGTGTAAACAAGGACCGCACGATTTCGAGAGACGATCTTATGACTTCGGTAAAGGATCTAGTACGTGAGAGATATTCAAATGTAATCTCCCTCAAAAATTGTATAACAATGCAATCTAACCTTTTGTATGGGGTCAGTATCAAATCGGGATCATATGGGTCTACCTACATAGATCTTGGCTTGAAGGTTCTTTGTAGGTAAAATCAAACGCATACGAGTATTGCAGAATTTTATTCAAGGAGTTGAAGTTTGTAGGTTTTTTGACGTAATGAGATAAATGAGACGTTAGGACCCCTGTAGGTGGACTGCTTCGAAATATGGACTGCTATAGCCCATTTTCAATCCCAAACAACACACATCTATATGAAAGTTTTTCTGCCAAATTTAAGGCACCTAGATTTATTATTTATTTATTATTGAGTGATTTCAACAAACGAATGTGGCCAAATAATCGCATTTTACGACAATCGTGTACTTATGGGTCTCAGATCAATATTTGAAGGTGTTGCAATGTTAGACTAAGAGCGTCAGTCTGTGTAGCACTTAAACTATTGCGGGAACCTTACGTTATTTTCATTTTACTCAATGTTGTCCGGATGTTAATTAACATTTTCTGCTAATCTTAGAGAATGGGTGTTATTTCAGTTTAGATGTTATGTCTATTTTTAGCTTCTATGTTATCATAGGCAATGAGATGTTGTTATAGTGATAGTGCGTCCGGTAAGTTATTTTTAGCTGCAGAAACTCGTATTATGATGACAATATTCCCAGAGCCCTTTCCGGGAATCGAACCCAACACCTTCGGAATCCAAGTCTAACGCACTAACCACTGCTCTAAGAAGGGCACTTCTCATCTTCGTCTACACAGCTTTTTCAAAAATCATTACGCCGTCCAATAAGGCAGTCATTCGTTATGAGCGACACGATAAGTGAGACGTCTGGACTCGATAAACACTACAGTGATCAGGCAGCCTTTTTGCAATGGATAGCTAAGTTTCTCCGAAAATACACTTGGTTGTTGAGTTTAGAATCCTCTGATTCTAAACTCCAAGTCTAATAGCAGTACATGCGGCATATTGCCTTGCTATAATGCCTAGCGACATTAAATGTAGTATGACATTTAGTGCCTGTCTCAGTTTGTGCCGGCATTCGCATTCGGCATTCGGTGAACTTTGTTTAGTATCGCGCAGAAGGTGGATTTTTGCAGAGGAGTCCACCAGACGAAGTACAGCATTATCGGCCATGTCTAGCAAAATACGTAAGTATTTTGCACTTTAATACAAGGGAATGTCAATACCCCAAGGAGACAGCTGCAACCGTTGGTACCTTTTATCTCCTGCTGATAAAACGAGTTCTGCTTTGGTCGAGTTCAATACCATTATCGGAAGCCAATCTTGCGGTTGTACGAAGGGCCTGTCGGAGCATGTATCTAAGAGTACTTGGAAAGTTGACTTTTCAATAACTGTTAGTCCAGATTCACACTCGGCAATTTTTCCAAGCAAGTGTCAAAGTTTGTGGGAGAGAGAGGCAGGCGGAAAGAGCTCTCTGCCTCTCTCTCCTACAAACATTTACACTTGCTTGGAAAAATTGCCGAGTGTGAATCTGGACTAAAAGTTATTGACAAGTCAACTGCATACACAAAAACCTTAACACTCACCTAGTCTTCGGAGTACACTGTAAAGAACTTAGTCTGGATATAGTTCAGAGACTACCACTTACCTGCAGTGTCTATCAAGCCGCGATAATGGCATTATGGGAAGTCGCCAAGTAGCTGAGTCGCAACATAGTAACCAACACTGGCGTTGTCATTTACACGGACAATCATGCTGCCATCAATTCTCTGGATGCCACATCCCTAAATTCTCAAACAGCCCTCGACTGCCGTAGATCTCTTAACGAGATCAAGATACAACTGGGAATATATCCACATGCGCCACTATCCACTTGCAAGCTTTGGCTTAGGCAAGAGGCAATCAGGCAGTCCAACGAAAGATGGACAGAAATCGGCAAATGTAGCGTAGCTAGACAAATCTGGCTAAGATATGACCTGAGAAGGTCAAAATATCTCCACGCACTAAAAAGGAAAAGACTGTCTACGTTAGTGCCAGTTCTGACGGTACACTGCTTGATCTGCGAACAAGCTAGTAGGTTGTGTATTGACTCCAATGACTTCTGCAGAAGTCATTGATGAGGAAGATGTGGAGAGCATTGGATATGCGACTGTCCCGCTTTGAGTAAATGATGTCTGGATATACTTGGTAGTTTAACAGATCTTTCCGGTACCGATATGCGTACTATCGATAACTTTGTATATCAAACAGGTTGGTTTCGTTGAGGTGCATTTCAGCCCGTGGTAACACTAGGGACCTCAACTGGCCTAATTGAGCAGGTAAAAAACCTAAACCTAACACTCATCTTCTCCAGAGAAAGCAGAATATTGTTTTGATATGAGATACTCGTATTCCTTAGCAGAACAGACAGAACACCATCTTCGGACATTCCCGGAGGGAAAAATCAATAAAGGCCATTTAGTTAGCAGAAATGCGTCTCTTAAGCAGAAGGTTATGAATGCATATTCGTATACTGCTGTCAACCCCCCGGATTGTTAGTGCCGTAATTATAGCGGTAGGATTTATGTTATAAAGCTGAATAGATCATGCGGGGCAGAGCGGTTTCAGTGGATTTTCATGATGTTGATTTGACAGTAGACTGTTATCAATTTTTATCCAAAGGTAATTATCTAAAAATCTATCCAGATATTTAAGATGAAATTATGATAGACTTATGTGGTCTTTATTTATAAATAAACCCTGTGAGAAATATATAAATATAAACATTTTGTCAGAACATGACATTCTACTGACTCTCTAATAGCTAGGATGTCCACACGATAAGTACTACAGTGGTCCGGGAGCTAGGGATTTGCTAATACACAGTGATCAAAAAGATATTTACATGGCCAAAAATCCAGTTAACGTTACGAAAAATGGGGTTTCGCAACTTTACTCTTATTGGCAACTCTGTACACAAGAGAGTTGTTCTATTGCAAAAAGGTATCTCGTCCTAGTGGTGTTTGCGTTTAAATTTCGTTACGTTGGCATTTTTAAGATTGATTGGAGAGAAGGACTATGTTCAACTCAACCATATTCGAAGAGCATAATATAATTTTTGTTGACAACAAAAACATTACATTATTAGAAATCAATAACATGGTTATAACGGGTGATCCATAGCCTTTCTTTGACAGATCACGTTTGAGTCGTGTCATGCTGTCATGTTATTTTTGTTAAGTATTATTTGGCATTTCATCATGGAAAGACTTACGCCTGAACAACGTTTACAAAGCGTTCAACTATATTACGAAAATTCACGTTCTGTGAGAAATGTGTTTCGTGCACTTCGCTCAACTTATGGTCAACATAATCGGCCTACTGAGCGTCTTGGGTCCCATCTTGAGACCCAGCATTCATTATTGGATAATATTCGACCGAATAGACCACGTCCAGCACGCAGTGAAGAAAATATAGCGGCCGTAGCTGGGAGTATACACGAATACCGTGGAAAGTCGATTCGGCGCCGTTCGCAGCAACTCAGACTGACGTATGGAACGACTTGGCGCATTTTACGTCGAGATCTTAAATTGAAAGCATTCAAAATACAGCTTGTGCAAGACATCGCTTCGCTCTATGGGCTCTTGAAAAGTTCCAAGAAGATCCGACGTTTTCGAGCCAAATTTTGTTCAGCGATGAGGCCCATTTCTGGCTCAATGGGTATGCAAACAAGCAAAATTGCCGCATTTGGGACGAAGAGCAACCTGAAGAGATTCAAGAGCTGCCACTTCATCCATTCAATTTGAATTTTCTGTGTTTTTTCTTTAAAAAAGTAGGGAACCTCGAAATGGATCACGCTATAGTAGGAGTAGGTACTCTTCGAAAATGTTTGAGATTACCATGGATAGCCCATGTTTAAATAAAGCATTGCAAATACTAAGGAGTATAACTTAATCTTCTGTTAAATTGCCTTATTTTCTCCTTTTGTGATTCATTTTTAATTGCAAGTAACAGAGTTACATGGGTAGGGCAGCCCGCAAGCCAGTAATAGCGATGTGAATTTCATATTCCCATAAATGTCTTGTCATTTCCTTGTACGCGTATTTATTTCACTAGTTTATTTCATGTATTGTATTCAGTAGTATCCGCAGTACGTACCTGTGTCAAAATAAAGAATCTCGAATCACTTTGCCGTTGTTCTTATTCACAATTCGAGGTGTTTATGGAGTGGAAGAAGAAGGTGTTTATGGATGTATGGTATGTTTGGAAATAAATTTGTATGAATGTAGTTAGTATTGCATGAGCTGCTTGCTACTGACTGACACTACGGCTTGGCTCTGAAACTCAAATCAAGAAAAAGATAACAAAGAACATCATAGCCAACGTCACCACCACCAACCACTATGAATGGCATCCCAACCAGACCAATCCAAAATAAACAACATTGTTGCTTCGTTGTTGGTTGTTTTATGAATCATATCTACAAAAATGTCTACGCAAAAACGGCGACTACGAAAAAGGTAAAAAAATACGTTAAAGAAAGTGTATACAGATACGTACATACATACTTCTGCATTCAATATACATAGTTTGTTTACAAAATAAAACCCGTTTTAAGTCATTCTCAAAGAAACACGCACACACATACATACGTATGTGTTCCCTCTTGGTGATTGTGGCCCCAGCATGGCTTAGGAGAAAATCCCTGTAAGGAATTTGTTATGTTGTTGTATGTATTGTGAATCCCAGGAATGTAGATATTTAAGGCAGTGAGTGTTTACATTATTGTCCTATCGGTTTGAGGTTTAATGGTCAGTGTATAAATATGTATGTATAAGGATGTACTACTTCACACAATGAATAATGCCCGCAAATACAACCCTGTCTCAATAGTAGAGATAAGTAATCTCTTTGGTTTTTTACACTCTCTTAATGTTTGACAGATTACCCAGGCGCGCCTCAATAGGATAATGTAAACAACTGAGGAAGAGATTAAGATCGAGAAGCAATGGAGAATAAGACTTATCCGTGACTCGTTTCGAAAGGTGACATTTAGGGTATAATAAATCTATGGCGCAAATTAACCGATATGTACTTATTGATTGTCCATTATCTGGAATAGTTGAGTGATATTTTTTTTTATTTAAAAAAATACATTTTATCACAGTTTTAAATTCATGTAATCTCACGTAACTCACTCAAAAATAATTTCGAAAGAGAATATTGATAATCTGCGTACTCGCCAAGACAACAAGAAAGAGATTATAGAAATATAAAATCCAAACTGTGTAGAATTATCCAAACCCTTTAAAATTATATAAAAACCTAACAAAATGCACACAAATTAGTAAAAACATACAGCTGATTTAGGCTTTGTGCGAATTTTTGACAGAGAGTGAGACAAACTGTTGAAAGTTAGCATCAAAGTACAAAAAAGGAAAGAAGATAAAGACAGTGGATTAGGTTAGAGTGGCGGCCGGAGTTATCAGATCTCATAGACCAACTAAGGTTCCTAGTACTACAACGGGTGCAGTTGCTTCTCATCGAAACCAACCTGTTTGATTCACAAAGTTATCAATAATATGAACATCGGTACCGAGAAGATCCTTCAGATTTCCTAGAAAACCAGAAGTCGTTTATTTAATGTGGGACATTAACTAAGCAGGCGCAGAGGTCATTCCCCAACCTCCTGACGTGTTCGCCGATCAAGCAGTGTCATTTCAGAACTGACACTAACGTAGACTGTCTGTTCCTCTCTAATGCGAGGAGATATATTGACCTTTTCAGTTCGTATCTTGCTCTGAGTTGTCTGGCTAGCACCCTACTGCTGTCAATTTTTATTCATGTCTCATTGGAAAATGTATTCATCTATTCTTCTGTTTTTAATAGATGTTTTGTCGTACCCATATGAGGTATGTATATGCAGCTCAGCTCAGCCATCTCATTAAGAGATATGCGGCAGTGGAGAGCTGGTTGTGAATTTAGGGATGTCACCTCCAGATATTTAATGATTGGCGACATGTTTTCTTACCATTTGTTATACTCTTTATTGTCAAAAAGAAACTGAAAAAATTATATTATGTATGTATTACAAAAAGTATAGAAATATTTTTATGACAGAACAAAAGTAGATTGAATTGTTTCATTTTCGTATTTTAAAAAGGGGGTTGATAATGCTACAGTGTTTATGCTCTAACATTCCCCCCCTCGTGAACCAGATATGGGTTCACTACTTGCTAAATCCAATACTGCTAGTTTCGATGCTGGTCGACGAGTAACACCATTCAGTGTTTTGACATCTGCAAACCGGACTTGGCCATCTTTTGAAGGGTAAATTTTCACAACTCGACCTTTATGCCATTGGTTTCTTGGTAGACTTGAATCCAAAATAATAACAATGTCATCAATCTGAATTGGGCTGGCTGTATCTCTCCACTTTGGTCTTTGCATTAGTTGCGGAAGGAATTCCACGACCCATCTTTTCCATAAGCGGTCTTTTAAATTTTGTGACACCTTCCACTGTTTACGGAGACAAATATTTTCTTCCACAGTGCTTGGGGTCTGCGTGGCATTCAGACAGCCGAGCAAAAAATGGTTGGGCGTAATGGGTTCATCATCTTCCGAGGAAATTGGTATTTCGGTCAAAGGTCGACTATTTATTATATTCTCTGCTTCTATGAGAACACTTCGAAATGTTTCCAGCCGTGGCGTGTCTTCTTTCAGGATTTTCAAAAGTAAACGCTTCACGATCCTTATCAGTCTTTCCCAACATCCACCTGAACTAGGATTGGCTGGACAATTGAATATCCATTCAATATTGTGTTTAGCCGCTTCGTGGAACATTTCATCAGTATTGAGAAGCTGATCTTCCTTCTTTAAAAGCTTCTGAGCAGCGATGAAATTACTTCCGTTGTCACTTCGGATTCTTACTGGTGTTCCACGACGATTAATGAAGTTCCGAAAACACAAAATGAAGGAATCGGTTGAAAGGTCATCTGCTATTTCTATATGCGCTGCTCTGACCGTCAAACATGTAAATATAACAGCCCATTTCTTTTCTTTGCGTCGTCCAACTGCAACATTAAAAGGGCCAAATAGGTCAACACCTGTATAACTGAATGGACGTACGAAAGGAGTAACCCGATCTGGCGGCAACTGTCCCATTAGAGGCTGTTTTGGTTTTGCATTGTCGTATTTACACACAGCACAGTTCTTCACCACATTCTTGTAGATTGATTTTATATGTGGAATCCAATATTTTTGACGCAAATCATTGATGGTTATTGCCTTTTTTTGGTGTAATTCTTGATATGATAATGCCGCATTATTAATTCTGAAACATAATGTTTTCTTGGCAAAATAATAGGTCTCCTTGATTCCATGGGTAAATACAGTGCTTCATCTAAACGGCCATTAATCCTCAGAACACAATGCTCATCCAAATATGGGACCAATGAATATATTGTACTTGATTTAGAAATTGGTTGTGATTTTTTGAGGCATCTTATTTCCTCCGAAAAACATTCATGCTGTACTAAACGACATAAAATCATCTCAGCGTCTTTTAGCTCTTCTGTACATAAACAATCTGAAGAGTGACGTTGCTTTATAAAACGTATAACCCACGCCATGGTCCGTTTTAATTTGACGTAAGAAGAAAATCGATGAAACTCTATGATTTTAGGGTGATCTGTAAACAAGAAACAAGGTTTTACTTCTTCTTCCAACATATCACAATTAGTGACATCAAACTTGGGCCAACTGGATTCCTCTTGCTTTATAAAATCAGGTCCGGCAATCCACAATCCATTATGGATGAATTTTGGAGGATATTTTGGACGAGTCCCAGCGTCGGCAGGGTTGAGATATGTTGGGACCCATTTCCATTGTCTTGGTACAGAGTTCTTAAGAATTTCAGCCACTCTGTGGCTAACGAAGGCTTTGAAGCGGCGTTCGGTAGAATGTATCCAACGAACAACCGTTTGAGAATCAGACCAATAATATTCTGAAGATATTTCAAATTCAAAGCTTTTGGATACTGTCTTGGCTAAACGTATGCCCAATACAGCAGCTTGCAACTCCAGCCGTGGAATGCTCATTAACTTCTTTGGAGCACATCGAACTTTGCCTATTACAAACGAAACGTCGATACCAGCTTCATGGAATATTCTCAAATAACACACTGCGGCAAAAGCATCTTGGCTGGCATCAACGAAAACGTGCAGCTGAATATTAATGGCATTAAAAAGATTGGATGACAAACATCTTGGAATCTTGAAACATGTAACCTCTTTAAATTCCTTCCACCAGGCATTGAATTTCGTGTGTAGACATTCTGGAATTGGGTCATCCCAATCAACATCTTCTTTCCAACAATATTGCATAAATATTTTTGAATAGAGTAAGAAATCAGCTATTAATCCAAATGGATCGAAAACGGACATGGCAATTTTTAGCATTTCTCGCTTGGTAGGGACTCGTTTCCCATGAAGGACATCGTAGTTAAGACCAAGAAACTGGGTTTTGAATTCGAAGATATCGCTGTGTTTGTTCCAAAACATACCAAGGATTTTGTCAACTGTAGATTGTTTTTCCATATTAACTGGGCTTGCAGCTTCTGGGGTATTATTATTCATGGCAATTTCAATATCTTCACGATTTGACACAAATCCGCGTAATTCAAAACCCGCTTTTGAATGAATTTCAACAACTTCCTTGCACACACGTAGGGCATCTTCTTCATTGGAAAAACTACAGACAAAATCATCCACGTAATGTTTATTTGTTATGGCATGAACAGCATCAGGAAACTTGGAAGTATGATGTTTGGCATTTTGATTTTTCACAAACTCAGCACAGCAAGGCGAACAAATTGCCCCAAAAATCATTGAGGTCATAACGTAATGCTGAATAGGCTTGCTTGTGTCGCCATATCTCCAGAGAAAACGTTGTGCTTGTTGATCATCCTTACGAATCTTCACTTGAGAGAACATCTCTTTAATGTCAGCAGCAATTCCAACGACTCCATGACGAAACTGGAGAAGACTGTTAAGTAAAGGCTTTGCTTGTTCAGGTCCCTTCACCAGAGCAGAATTTAATGACGCATTCGAGACCTTGGCTGCAGCGTCAAATACAACCCGAAGTTTTGCAGGTTTATGTGGGTTCACAACTCCAAAGTGTGGCAAGTACCATATAGGGAGATTTGTGTCGGCGATTTCCACTTCCGATAATTTCCGAGCATACTCTTTTTGAATGTACTTATCTATCTCGGCTATATATCGAGCAGCAAAGTCCGCGTCTTGAGTCATTCTTCTCTCGATAGCAAATAATCTTTTCTTGGCCATGGCATAGCTTTCAGGTAGCTGTGGTGGATACTTTTCCCAGAGAAGTCCAATTTCGAATCGTTGATCAACGCGTTTGATTGTTCTCTCCATAATTTCTCGGCCTATTTTGTCATTGTCAGAAAGAAGTGGTTCCGTTTCCGAATTCGTTCCAAAATTTTCAGTTGAAAAGAAATCAGTTACCATATTATAAATATCTTGTGTTGGCCGCACTTCACTCAAATGCAAAACCGTTGGGGTTAGAGAAGATGACGTTATTGAAGGACCATATGCAACCCAACCAAGTTTTGTTTTGAAGGCAACTGGTAACGAATTGTCGGCTTCCTTAATGGCTGCAGGAATAGCCAAATGAATGTTATCCAGTCCAAGCAAAAGAATGGGAGTGGCATTGTTGTAGTTGTGGATTGGAAGTTCAGACAAATGTGGATAGACTTCCTTACTAAACGATTGCGAGGGCAAATTCAAATTATTGACAGTGTGTAAATTCTTTAGTGAATAACGAGTTTTTGGTTCATCAAGTCCTTCAATTTCGCAACTGACTTTATACGATGTTTCCGACACGATGTTATCCCCATACCATTGGAGAGTGAGAGTAGATTGCTGACCTTTAAGTCCTAGTTGATTGGCGATATTTTCATCCAGTAACGAAATTGACGAACCTTCGTCAAATATGGCATAAACCTTCAAAAAACCAGACGGGCCGAATATCTTTATTGGAAGAATTTTGAAAAGTTTACTTGCCTCTATCTGGCTCCTACAATTGAGAAGAGGCTGTGGTGTCTCGACTACGGCTGCAGCTTGTACGTTCTCATGGAGAATCTGGTGGTGGGGTCGTTTACAGTTGTTAATTCCACACTTTTTCTTCAATCGGCAATTATTTGATCCATGACCTTTTTTCAAACAGCAAAAACAGAGCTTCAATTCCTTCACCTTCTCCCAACGTATATTGACTGGAAGCTCTTCCGTAAAGGTCTTACATTTATATATGGTGTGCTGTCCTTGACATATAAAACATTTGATCGGAAGTTTTTTCTCCTTCTGTTCTTCGATCAGCATCACAGGACGTGCTTGACTACTTTGTGGTGTGTTAATAGACATAACACTTATGACATTAGCTAACTCTCCAAGCCATTCGGAGAAATCAGAAATATTTGGAAAAGGCTTAATCGAAAGGCTGGCTTTTGCCCATTCGTATTGCTTGTCCAGAGGCAATTTGGACACTAATTCTTCCAGTAATGTAGAATTCATCAAATGATGGGAACAGTTGGCGGAGTTAAGAAATGCTATCACATTCCTTACCTTTGTTGAGAAGGCTATGATTTGGTCCAATCTCTTTGTTGTGACGGCAGGAAATTGTTGAATCTTTTGTAATTGAGTCCGCACCAATAGATCGGGGCGTCCAAATCGGAATTCTAGTTCTTCTAGTATTTTTGGCACATTATTCGGATGGATCAGCATTGAAACAACGACTTCTTTTGCTTCTCCCACAAGGCATTTTTGCAGGCGCATCAAATTATGGCGATGGCTATAATTGAAAGCCTCAGTGCTATCCTTAAAATTGGCATGGAATAATGGCCATTCTTCTGGCTTTCCGGAAAATACAGGCAAATCGTAAATTTTTGCAATATTGTACGATGTCACGACATTTGTAGGCATGTTTAGTCCAGGCTGATTTTCAATTCCAGGTGATTGATGATGTGGCATGGTCTGAATTGAGTTACCTTCGGGCATGGATTGTTGTTGGAGAGTATTTTGTTGACCTCGACTTTCCACTCGGTGCGTTATAGTCGGTGGCTGTTGCAGCGGTATATGTTGCCGACGTTGGAAGTTGTCCTTGAGAAAATCAATGTCCCGGCGACTTTCGGCAACAGCCCTGCTCAGGTCATTAATTCCAGCAAGATTAATTGATCATTTTCCATTGACCTTGGCAATCCTCCTATTGGTTCAAGCATGGTGGTGTCCAATTCATTTTCACAATCCTCATTACAATCCATGGCATTATCCGTCGACGAAGGAGGGGGATTTTGTGCGGCTGCACCACTTCTTAAATTGTATGTTGACATTCCTTATATCGGCGAAATTAACTTTTACAAATAACGTGTATTGGCACAACACGAATAGGAAAAATGCAAAAGTTAAACAATTTTCAACAAACAAAATTTTCAACCCGTATTCAGGAAAATGAAAACTGATGTTATACTCTTTATTGTCAAAAAGAAACTGAAAAAATTATATTATGTATGTATTACAAAAAGTATAGAAATATTTTTATGACAGAACAAAAGTAGATTGAATTGTTTCATTTTCGTATTTTAAAAAGGGGGTTGATAATGCTACAGTGTTTATGCTCTAACACCATTATTTCGGCTTAATAGTATCTGCTAGTCTGTGAGCTATATCAAGACTAAGTTCTTTGCAGTATTCTATTATATTCTAATCTTTTTCTGGCAGGTGGTGAAATTCCTCTCTAAGGTGTACACCGTTGGTATATTGTCCTCTCGGTCGGTTGCCATAGCACTACACTGTGACATCCTCATGTGCAGTAGTTCTTGTACCTCCACATTGCCGCTTTGGTTGCAATTTCTCTCGCCACAATATCAATCGGCTGTAGAAGGAGTAGGACTTGTAGAGACTCGCTCGATGTAGTCCATGAAGCTCCGCTTTTGTATAGAAAGACAGTTCTATGTACCACAATGCCATTCAACAGTATTGGGCGAACTACTGCTTAACGAGTATATATGCAATAGACGATTTTAGAAGAGAGATCCCAATGCGACTCTACAGCTTTCCTGTAGGAATATAAGACGATGTTGGCCAGTACATTATGTCTGAATGGCATTTTCCTATCTACAATTCACTGAACTTTATTTAGAATATCTGTCCAGTCGACAAATTCTATTGTCCTTTTACAAGTATAAGCCGTTTACCAAACGACAATGCCATACAGCATTATCTGTATAACTACTGCATTTTCCTATTGCCCTTTTACATGTAATGTAGAATTTTCCAGAATGTTGGATTTAAAGTTTAACTTCCTGTGTAGTAAGTTATTTACGCTTTCAGAGAAGATAGTTCTAATACCCCCAAGGAGACAGCAGAATAAACCGAAGGGATTTATCTGTATACACACCGCATCGGCTTATATTATGATGCGCCATCGCACAGTGCAGCCTCTCCGATGCGATGACCAGCGCCCTCATAAATTTACCAAGGACATTCTAAGAGTAAGTGATAGGATCACACAGGCAATTCGAGATCTTTTTCCCAGGTACCGAGAGGAAGCTTAGCTGTATGATCGTAAACTTCAGCTCAACTCCCTCTATGGCTAAGAAAGCAATCATTGTATATTCCTTAAACCAAGGAGTATTCAACAAAGCTGACTAGATCATGCAGGGCGATTTGGGTGGATATGCCCTTACTGTAGACATACTCTTCGTTGGATAATAGCCTGTGATCAGTTTTAGACTTAAGATTAATCGATTAGTCTCTCCAAGGTTTTAAGATGAAATTACGATAGACTAATCAGACGGAAATCCTTAGGTCCTGTATGGAACGATTTAACCGCTTTGTGAATGAAGACAACTTTAGTTTATCTCCATTTTGATGGTATATACTCGTATATAGACCTGTTAGACACAACAAGTATAGAGCTCCCTGTGCCAGGGAATCAGTGTATCAGCCACTATCCGTTGCTCCACCGGCGAGACATTGTCTGGTCCTGGCGAATAGTCAGTTACCTCAATAGGAATCAATTACTTAGTCCAACAAATTATTATTTCATTTCAATCAGAAAATTACATATATCTTTCCATTAGCTTTAAAAGTAGGATTACATGATATGTTGGCATCGACATCAAAACAAATCCCAAAACTTCATGATGGCGGTTTCACATTGAAACATCAATTCATGCATCTCTAATTTGACCAATAATGCACAACATGTCTGTTTATAACAGTTCAATTTTCATTCTATTCTATTTTTATAACAATTCCCGAAAACATATTTCACAAATTCTAGCCAAATGAAGTTGTGATGTATGCATGTACATATGTATGTATGTATTGTTTGGTTGGTTTCTGATATATAGGGTAGTTTGATTAGAGGGACAGAATTTTAAATTGAAATAAAACACCGAAGACAATTTTTAATCTTCATGAAATTTGCTTCACCACATAAAAGGTAAATTTGTGACATTAATGTTTGAATGTGAGAACTGTCATATAAAACAGTGTTGCCAAATTGCAATTTTGCACCAATCTGCAACTGGTGCAATACCACAACAACCGAGATCTGCTCTCACAGAGAACAATGTTGCCAATTTGAATTTCCCCGCCTACAACAACACACACCCTTTATTTGTGCTACATTGCACATTAAATCCGAAAAATTGAATGAATAGTGAAAACACAAATTGAAAATTACAAAATCGGTTTCTAATTAACAAAATGTGGAAACACAGAACAGAGAAAAAAAAACTACTTTTATTACAAATAGTCTTTTGTTGGCTGATACATGTATCCATATATCCATGAGAGATTTGTTGGGCTGGAAAGAGCGGAGGGAGGTAGAGGGTAAACATAGGGTGGTCTCTTGGAATTGTATACCCTGGAAAAAACTTAAAGTACAAATAAGTTGGTCAGGTTTGTTTTGTTGTTGCTGTTGTTCTCATCGATTCAACAAAAAATTACCAAATAACATGTGTTTCATTCGTTTGCTTTAATAAATGCGGTCTATTGTATGCAATTGCTTTATTTATTTTTTTAGTTCGTTTTTTTTGTTGTTCTTTGTGGAACATTGAATATTGAATGGAATTCTTGGTAATACGTACTTTGTTGTTGGATTGATATGTATTGTATTCTGTTTCAAATGAATTTCTTTTGCTCGTATATTTTTATGTGAAGTTAATTTTATTTGTTCTATTTTTATAAATTTGTTTGTACTTGTTGTTATTTCAAGTATACTTGTATGTATGCACATCCTAGTATGTAGGAAAATTTTAGAAATAAATGTATGTATTTTTTTATTTGAATAACATTTATTATAAAAACTGAGTCATTTTCAATTTTCTTTAATTAACGACGTTTTTAATAATAAATATGTTTGCTTTACTAATAAACGAATAAAAAAAAAAATTAAAAATTTGTATAACCACTATTCATTTGTGATATACTTGATACAGATAGGGTGACTAAAAACCGCACCGGTTCATCGGTTTGTCTGTAAAAACCGGCGGTTTATTCTATATTTCGGGTTTTTAAATCATAAAAGACAGAAAGACATTGCTTTTAGTAGTGAAACCTAAGTTAATTATTGTTTCTGTGTATTTTCATATAAAAAATTATAAAAACGCGGTCAACCGGTTATGTGTTGTTAAATCGAAACCCGGTTTTTAAAAAAGTTGAATTTTCAAAGGAATCGAAAACCCACACATAAAAAGTAAACCCGGTTAACCGGTTATTTTCGTTTAACCCGAAAACTGAGTTTGAAAAAGTTGAATTTTCAAAGGTAACTGTGTTTTCAATTATCCACATATAACAAGTAAAACCGACCAACCGGTCATTTTCGTATAACATGAAAACCGTGTTTGGAAAAGTTGAATTTTCGAAGGTACCGAAAACCGAGTTTTAAATAATAATCGATTTTTTTATAACACATCATATAAAATGTAAATCCACTAAAGAAGGCTAAAGTCTGACTAATCGACTATATCGAGCCTTAACCGCCAAAAAGACGAAATCGCCACCATAATTTTAATTCTTTTGAGAGAAATCGTTTAATTATGACAAATGGCACCTATTGTCAGAATTGTATAGCTGTAAAATATACCGTTATACCAAATTTCACAGTGATAGTAGGAGATGTACACATTCCATACGCATTTAAACAAAAAAATATCGAAAAATAAAACTCCTTCTCTACATTTTTGTGACTGGCGCTTACGTCTTTTTGGCTGTTAAGATTCGATATGATTCCCTATACACCATCCTATCAGAGAAGAATAAGAGGATTTATTGTCAAGTTTTATTAATGTTCCTTTTTGAACGATAATGATCTGTCCAAAAATATATATAGTATATGTATACCTACAGGGACTATATCTAAATCTGCTAAATTTTATAAAGATTAGGTTATAGTGGCTGCATCTTTTTTTGAACCGATTTCCTTACAATTTGCAACGATCGATGTTTGATTCCTGGGTTTCTAATAGGGTGCCCAGAAAACCGGATATTCCAAAAAGCGGTTTCCGGCTGTTTATTTTCTAAAGAAACTGGTTTTATACGCAAAAATAGTCTATAAGTCTATAAATACAGACCTGCTCATAATAATAGATACACCAAATTAATTAGGTTAGGTTAGGGTGGCAACAGGAGTTTCCAGATCACATAGACTAATAGAGGTTCCTAGTGCTACAGGGTTTTCCAACAAGAGGTGTTATTTCGAATCACCCGGTATTTCGGTGCATGTCACTTTTGAAGCTTTTATTCTTTGACATTTGACAAGTAGAAACTACGCCATTACTAAAAATGGAACGATACACGATTCAACAACGCACTGAAATTATTAAAATTCCAAAAATCAAAAATCATCGAAAAATCATCTTGACTGATGAGGCTCATTTCCACCTCGGTGGCTACGTCAACAAGCGCATCTGGGGCTCGGAAAAAACAAGAGTTATTGTTGAGAAGCCTCTCCATCCTCAACGTGTGAGTGTTTGGTGCGGTTTATGGTCCGGCGGGGTCATTGGACCTTACTTTTTCGAAAATGAGTTTGGATCAACAGTTACGGTGAATGGATTGCGCTATCGAGAGATTATTAATGATTTTTTATGGTCGGAGTTGGATGGTATTGATCTGGACAACGTTTACTTTCAACAAGACGGCGCTACGTGCCACACAAGCAACGAAACCATTGCTCTGTTACGGGAAAAGTTTCCGGACCGTGTTATCTCTTGAAGAGGTGATCACAATTGGCCACCGAGATCTTGTGATTTAACACCTTGCGACTTCTTCCTTTGGGGTCACGTGAAAGATAAGGTCTACGCCAACAGCCCAGCGTCGATTCAAGACCTCAAAGATAGAATTCGTTAGGCTATCGAGGACAAAGGGCAGCCACTTTGCGATTTGGTTATGGAAAATTTCACTTCATTACGATACGCTCGGGTAATTTCTTCTTTAAAACAAAGTAAACTTTGCAAAAATCGGTTCAGCCGATCGAGAGCAATTACAAATTTCGTGAAACACAAAAACTATTTTTTAATTTTTTCAAAAATTAAAATGCCCACAAAATTTTTTAAAAAAAAATGATAGCGGGATCTTCATTTACCTATTTGTAACTGCTTATAAACATTTTAGCCAAAAATAAACTACATATCGTCGGCTTAATGCTATTTTGGTCCATACGCCATTTTTGCGTTTTTGGAGTTAGGAGTTGATAATATGGGTTTCAAGCATGCTCTTTCAGAATCTGCAATAATTTTTTTCCTATCTCGTCTAGTTTTCGAGATATTGGTAGGGTAAATCGATATAACTCTGATTTAAGGGAAATAATTTTTATATTTTTGTTTATAATCTCCATTTTTCTATCGCCTTATATTTTATACTCACTATTTTACGTTCTTTCGATCACAATATGTAAATTACTCTCCTTTCATACCGACCTTCTTTGTGGTCCATGTAATACAAATACGAAAAAATATTAAAATAAAAGTGGATATGGACCAAAATGCCATGTACACAAATTGTTATAACTTGCTTATTTTTGAATATAATGGCATAGAAATGCATGGGAATAATACAAATACTGTTGGGAACCCTATGGAATAAAAAGTGTGCGAGTCTTCAGTCCCGTTTTTACTCAAACAATAAATTGCGTTTTTCTCCGATCATACAAAATGGCGTATGGAACAAAATAGCATTAAGCCGACGATATGTCGATATTAAATATTCTGACCCATTCACAAACTAAATTGTAAATGTAAAGCCAAATCAGATATATTAGAAAAAATAGTTTTAGAAAAAAAATCGTTTCCAATTTATATGACAGATGACCGCCAAATCAGAGAATAATTTGCCATCATTTCGAGAAAATGGCTGATAGCCACTTTTGAATATAAGCCCTCGAAAAGTGCAAGTCAACAAGAACATTTCATTGTTAAAATTAATACAATTTCCTTAATGTTAAGTAACTTATCGCTATTCTAAGTATGGAATATCTTTGTGATATGAAGAATCTGTGTTTTATAAATAATATATATATTATCGAATTCCATTTCACTAACCACCCTAATGTACATCTATACTAAAATGGTAATTAAATTCCACGAAATAGTCTATGTTTATTAAACAAGCTTTGTATATGATTAATTCCGTGTTAAAATAAGAAATAAACTAAATGAAACGATTTTACCAAATTTAACGCCTTTTCATGTGTCTCTTCCCCCCTCTCTCTATGATTCTCGCGGCTGTTGTTCCACATTATATTAATCATCATTTCCGAAAGCGATTTAAGATAATTTTACACCTTGGCCCTCCAAGCACACGCTCAACTAAATAGATATTAGGGTTTAAAACAAGGTCTACGATAGGTAAACAAAAAATAAACATCATCAACAACAAAAACATGCACAAATTGTTCATTCATAAATTTAAGAAAACAAAAACAAAAACGACAGCTACAATGGAGATAGTGTTACCATTGTTGCGGTTTTCCTAAGCGCATAGCTGAGTTAATCGCGTCAATATTCAAATAACAGTAGATGTCGTTGTAGTGTTGGAAATATAGATATTAGTGTCTAAATAGCCGCCGTACCAATATTCATTGATGTTGGGGAATGCCGTTACTAGAGTTTTACTATGACATTCTAACCCTCCTCCAATTGTCAATTGTTTGTTATTATAATTGAGTGGAGCCCAAAACAAGAGACACACTGTGGAGCATTGGGTTTCTCAGGAGAGAGAGTGAGATAGATGACAAATGTTAACGACTTTACCGCATTGCATTGCATTGTGCTGTGCTGTGCCGTGTTTTGGTTAGAGAAATGCTATTCATTCGTTCTTGCACACGAGTCACACTCTTGATTTGTGGTTAATTGTAACAGTGACAGCAGTAATGCCTTAACGGGGATTAAATGAATGACTGACATTTGTTTGGATATCGAAATAACAACAACAACAGATGACTGATGTGTTCAACCTTTGATAGTTTCTCAATGAGAGGTCATGTAGTATGGATCATTAGAGAGGTGCATTTCCATTTAAATAAATTGATAAATAAAAGAGGTTGTGCACTTTCTTGAAGATAGAGCTTTTCATTGACATACATATTATAAGTATTCATTGACAGATAGCTATATGATATGAAGAATATTTTTTTTTTGATTTAGGTATACCTAAAATATAAAAAATTAATTTAAATGGAAATTGGGCTGAAATTTTAAAGTGGAGTTTTAGGTGGAAATACATTTTCTTAATATATGGCTACAGCCCTATCTTTCAAACAGGTATTTTTATTTCCTATTTTATATACTAGCACATTTTGGAAAAATACCTATTTTGAAAGATCCAGGGGGGCTCGAAATCCATTTTTGGGCTATGGGTTCTTTAGCAAAATTCTTGGAATGACCATTAAAAAGAATCGCGAACCGCCTTTTTTAAATTTTTTCACTAATCTTGTATATTTTGGAAAAAATACCTATTTCGAAAAATCCGGGGACTGGAAATTCACTTTTAAGCTATGGTTTCTTCGCAAAGTTTTTTGGAATAACTCATAGAACAAGAATCGCAATGCGCGATGGACCAAGACAAAACTAGTTCCCTTCAGCAAAATATGAAAGATGTCACCTGTCTGCTTGTCGGGTATTGAAATTCTTCAAATTCTTGAAAAACTTCAAACCCGCCATCCTGAAAAGAGAAAAAACGGCTGTGGAAGCACTAAATACCTATAAAGGGGCAATGGGCTGCTATGCGTATCACTGATGTGTTAAGAACAATATCAAGTGAGGCATCCCAAATTCAAAAACTGACCTTGACTGTCGTATATCTCGTAGCGAGTTAGCTGGACAGTTCAATATTAGCCTGTTTGGGTGCCTGGCCACAGGAATATACCAGCGAACTACAAAGCAGAAGAACTTGCAAGACTAGGAACTACCTTACACGCTCTAGGGGAACTAGAATATGTGGCATGTCTCTAGCGATATGCAAGCTCTTCTTGAGAAATATGTAGTGCTCTTACGGCAACAAATGACAGGGGGTTACTAGTCAGGAACTGCGTACATTCCAGGCTGATGTGGCCCTGCCTAAACTCCAAACGCTCAGTGGAAATGCTTCATACATGTTTTCGTTGAAAGTTGACACGGAGCATTATACTAAATTAATAAAAAAATTGAATTTCATAAAAATCGGCCACGACCAGATTTTTACGCATAAAATGTGTCCTATCTAGGCTAAAGTTCAAATTTGGTACATAAACCGGCGTTAATTAAACTTAATCGGGGTCAATAACCCTTAATCTTGGATCAATGACCTTTAATCCTGGGTCGTGGACCTTTAATCGGTCTAAATGATCTTTAATCGGAGGTCACTGATTTCTAATCGGTATCGATGACCTTTAATAATGTTCAATGACCCATAATCGCCGTCAATGACTTTAATCCGGAGTCATTGAACCTTAATCGGCGTCAGTGACATTATGGGGCATTGACCTTTAATACGTGGCCAACGGCTTTTAGTACGGGGTTAATGACCTTTAATCGGAGTCAATGACCTCAATCGGGTTCAATGAACTTTAAACCAAGGTCAATGACTTTTAATCCCGGGTCAATGACCTAAAATCGGTTTCAAATACCTTTAATCCGGTGTCAATTCTCTTTAATCAGTGGTCAAAGACCTTTAATCGTGGTCATTATGCATTGTTCCGGTTCAATGACGCTTAATCCGGGGTCAATTACATTTAATCGTGGACAATATAACCGGTGTCAACAACCTTTACTGAACTTTAATCCGGGGTCAATGGCCTTAAATCCGGTGTCAACAACCTTTACTGATCTTAAATACAGGGTCAATAACCCATAATCGCCGTCAATGACTTTAATCCTGGGTCCAGTTGACCTGGTTGACCATTAATCGGCGTCAATGAACTTTAATTATGGGTCATTGACCTTTAATACGTGGCCAACGGCTTTTAGTGCGGGTCAATGACTTTTAATCCGGGTTCAATGACCTTTGATATGGGTCAATTACCTTTGTTCGGGGTCAATAACCATTAATCGGGGTTAATGACCTTTAATCGGAGTCAATGACCCCAATCGGGTTCAATGAACTTTAAACCAAGGTCAATGACCTTTAATCCCGGGTCAATGACCTAAAATCGGGTTCAAATACCTTTAATCCGTTGTCAATTCTCTTTAATCAGTGGTCAAAGACCTTTAATCGTGGTCATTATGCTTTGTTCCGGGTTCAATGATCTTTAATCCGGATCAATGACGCTTAATCCGGGGCCAATTACATTTAATCGTGGACAATATGCTATGTAATATATCCAATGTACTCTGTCCTGATTGTCTAGAGCGCCATTGCACCAAGTGTCTTAACAGTTGGTGGTACTTTGTGGACGTCTTATTATTGAAAAACCCAACATCAGCAGAAATACTGGGGCCTAATTCCCGCATCCGTTTCGTATCGTAATTCGATTACGTGAGATCTAATAACTCTAACATTTATGTGCATATATTAATGAAATTTCAGCATATCTTTTCAAATGTGATTCATAACTTATTTATATAAAAATAAGCAAAAAAATAGTTTCCCAATTACTCGGAACCGGTAATTAGGCCCCTGAATTAATCGTGAAATTTGGTATTTACGGATTTGACCTATAACCCATCCCTATCGGATGGGCCTTCTTGTTTGAGGCACTCTCCTTTATGTCAATGAATTGGTGGACTTGCTCACCATCTCCGCAATCGGATTGACTTTACCGCCCACAATCGATGGATTCTGACTAGAAACCCCTCTTCGGGTGGGTTAGCTAGGTATCCCCAAAATGCTGGATGATGGCGAGTTCTTTTTAATCGATTTCACAGCGCTTGCTCTCTTCGGGAGATCTGACTGTTTTAGTAGATGTAGAAAAGAGTCAGATCTCCGGAAAGGCATAGCGCTGTGAAAGCGATATGCTCTTTGGGATAGATTCCTTGTTTGTGCCCCTGAAAGTTATTTCCGATTTTTTACAATAGTAATATTGTTATCATTTGATGACTCAGAGTCGGACTTCTTCAATCATTTTCGACTACGTTAACCAAGTCACCCAAGACCGTAGAAGTTACATTCTCACGATTGTTTGATAACGACGACTCAATACTCGCGAATAAACGAACGCTTGCCGGTACTGTGTTTATTTTTCCCTGCGCCTCTCATTTTCCTCACTTGGGTTAATCTTAATTTTTTTGGGAGACATCCCCATAGCCAGTATTAGCTCCCAATAGGTACGGCGATGTAGGCCTTCCGGATAACTTCCGAAATTTTCTGTTCTGAAATAATTGATAAACCCGCTTTGGAAACTAAACACCAAGTGGTTGCGCTGTAGGTAGGTGAATAGGTACTGCGTAATAGGTTAAAAACTATTCAATAACATGTCCGTTCAGTGCTGCTGCTGATACTATCCGTTCGCAACGACTAGCTGCGATTTTTTTATTATAAAATTAATGTTTTTGAATAATACAAAATAATAAAACAAACTACAATTGTTTTGTGCACATCTTTAAAACAAGAGCTTTCCATTGATATACTAGTTATTAGCATTTAAGGGCATTAAAGACCCTAAAACTGTACCACAAAAAATTCTTCTAGCGCTATTATGTTAATTTCATCAAAAATTTAAATCGACTTTTTGGTTATTATAAACTATGTTTCTGCACAGCTTTGAAAAGGTAGTTTTCGATTAATACTGATTTTATTACAATGTCATAGTACAAAAGTATTGAAAAGTATACCACAAAAGTCAGGGCAGGACAATTATTATATGAAAGTGCTGATATCTGACCTCCGGTTTGGCCTTCTCCGAGTGTAATGAGGAGTCTCATCTAATATCGTATTACCCTGATATATGATGTGTGACATGAAAATAAACCACAAGTTGACAACTAAATGAAATGATTTCAATTCACTTTTTTTCTCGTCTCGTTACAGCAGTACCACCACCGACGCCGCCACATATCATTATAGCCGTGTGCCGCCACGCAAAATGTATAAAATGAAAATGACATTAAAGCGAAATCTGGTTTAATCAGTTAAACGAGTTAAAGAGCTGCTTTGTGAGCGGCTATAAAAGCAGGTGGTGGTCAGTAGTTTTGTAGGTTAACACCAACCAAACGACCAGTCAACAAATGCATCGACAAGAGATGAAGGTGGCGGCGGCGGTGGTTGTGTGTTGCAAAAACAAGTGCATATGGGCAGAACATAGAGAGGCCTATAATTTAGACGATGTAATTGGAAGCTAGTTTGTTATTTATTTGCAAGCTCAACATTGTAATTATAAAAATGCTTTTGAAATAGAAGCAAAATTTGCAAAAAAAGATATATAAAAAAGAACAAAATTGTAATGGTAGGCGTTTGGTATTTGATAGGTTTTAAAAAATGCGCTAGTTTTGTGGGAAATTATTTTTTGGAGATTAAAACAGCCTTAGTTCTGAAATAATATTAATAACAGAGTTGACTAAAAAAATAGAAATAGAAAATAGAGATCTCGTTAAGAGATCTGACAATTGGAGATCTCTTAACGATATGGATGAACAGTTCAATATTCACATGATTTGGATGTCGGTCTATAGGGATCTACCAGGGAACCGCGAAACAGATGAACTATCAAGACTAGGAACTACCTTACATGCTTCCGGGAAACTGGAATACTTTAGCGACTTGCAAGGTCATTTTGAAAGATAGTGTCATAATGGCAATAAATTGCAGGTGGTCACTACTCAGGAACTGTAAACATTCCAAGCTGATGTGGCCCTGCCAAAGCTCTAAACGCACCAATGCTCTTCTGACGTTATCGAGACCGGACGTCTCATTGATCATGTCTGTCATGACGGGTCACACTGTCTTTTTGGGCGGTATGTAGAGAGATTGAAGGTCTTGCGATATGACTTTTGCAGAAGCTGCGGAGACGAATAGGAGGAGGATATGTGCCCCGCTCTCTTTGTATGTGCCCCGCTCTCTCTAGGAGACGTAATGCGACCCTAGGCCCTCATTTCTTTGGGAAGTTGACAAACTTGGCTGATGTTAAAATCTGTCTACTTTTGAGCTTTTTAAAGCAATTGGTTCAACGGGAGGTGCTAGGGAAAACGTATGCTTTGACTTACGTCCATGTGGTAGCACAATGGGCTAAATAGTCTAAGCGAGCCTGTCATGGGCTGCCACTCTTTACCTAAAGCTACTTAAACCCTACGTATCTTAATTTTAATGGACACTTGTGAAAACGATTATAGACAAACGTATCGTAACGTAAAATTTTGCATTATTGCTGAAGTTTGTGTAATCGCACCATTAAGCTGGGGTATATGAACATAACCGAAACGTATGTAGATGATGACATCAGCTGATTGCTGTTGTCTTATGGAAATCAGTGATCTTTTAGTGACTTTATGATACAAATAAGATTGGAAAATAAATGGAAATGGGAAAAAATTGTTTTAAGAATAAAATAATAAGATTTAAAGAATTTAGAATATGACAAATTGCTAACAATGTTTACATCATTTAAAAAAGTACTCCTTGTTTGTTCACTAATTCTTCGTTTGTTCACTAATTTTTATGGATGTCTGAATCACGATAACGGTTACGTGAGACTAATCTAGACCAAAAAGCAGAATTGCTTGAAATATTCTGTATTAAGAGTCCATTTCTAGAACTTTTTAAGACTTCAAGTACTGTTTCAGTCGAAACGGACCTTATCCTGAAATAAAGGGTGATCTAAGTAGAGATACTTATTTCAATAGCTTTTTTGACAGATCACGTGTGAGTCATGTCATACTGTCATGTTATTTTTGTTAAGTATTGTTTGGCATTTCATCATGGAAAGACTTACTCCTGAACAACGTTTACAAATTATTCAGTTTCATTATCAAAATAATCGTTCGCCAATTGCGCTAAGTCCATTTTTTTTAAATCCAAAAAAAACACTTTCCAGTCGACCCACGACCTTGACACCCATGAGCAATATTTTAGCTCTCGTTAAGAGCTATCTTTTTGCCATTGACCGATCCGACGTACCGGAATCATCGGTCTATATTTCTTCAAAAATGATGCCGGTGAGAACGTAACCGTCAATGGCGACCGTTATCGTGCCATGATAACCGACTATTTGATGCCTGAAATTGAAGCTCGTGATCTCGGCGACATTTGGTTTCAACAAGACGGCGCCACTTCCCACACATCGCATCAATCAATGGATTTATTGAGAGAACACGTCGGTGAGCAGATAATTTCACGTTTTGGGCCGGTCGATTGGCCACCAAGATCGTATGATATCGCACCGTTAGACTTTTTCCTATGGGGATATGTAAAATCTAATGTTTATGCGGACAAACCCGCTTCGATTCAGGCCTTGGAGCAAAACATCACGCGTTTCATTCGCCAGTTACCAGTCGAAATGCTCGAACGAGCCATCTAAAATTGGATCCAACAGATGGACCATCTGAGACGTAGCCGCGGCCAACATTTGATAGACATAATCTTCAAAAAATAAATGCCAAAGAATGTTCTTTCAAATGATAATAAACATTCCCCATTTAATTTGACTATCTGTGTTTTTTTCATTAAAAAAGTAGGGAACCTCGAAATGGATCACCCTATATTTTGCAAAAAATATGTTTGGACAGATTTAGTCCTTCAGTCTTAATTTATCACTACTGCTATCGTATTTATAAATTTCTTCTGCTTTGTAATAAACTGACTACTTGATTTTGTGGCTTGAAAAATATTGTAATTCAAGGGAAAACGTCAAAAAGCTATGGAGTCTATAACAAAAATTACTTGATTGCCAATAACTGACATTTTCCATACAAAGTTGCAGACAATTATTAGCCACCCTTTAAATAGTTTAATCTTTAAAATTCTCTTTCTATCTTCAAATCCAGCAACAAGTGAGTTTTGAGTTGTTTAGTAATGAAAAAAAATATAATTAAAAATCTAACTACGCGTACGTTCATAGTATGCTGAGAATACTCGCAAATAATGGCAGAGATAATCAAAGAAACAGGCACAAAAAAACAATCCCTACTTAATGAGCACCGCCAACCTTAAGAAGGCAAGAAGAAATGATGTCAGCAAGTCAAAGACCTCTATATATGTACAGCCCTTTCTCAATATGTTGCTGGTGCTGCTATCCGTTGGATTAATGGATCAGTGCTGCTGCTGCTACTATTATAACTGCTGATGCAAGTAAAACAATCATAGGCCGAAATCAAAATTTACACAAACATGTTGCTTGTTTGTTAAGCGAGAGTGGTGTGCTAGGGTCAGGATAAAAAGTTGAATAATACTTGTACATGTAATACGATGAAATTATAATGTGATCTGTTGGAAAAGTACTTTATATAACTACAAATGTTAGAAGCTATCGGCTACACATACTTCAATATTCCCCATACCGATTCATATCGTGGTCGAGCCTTGATAAAAGAGCACAGGCCGCAGTGATAGCAATGATCCGGCCAGAGTTACCAGAAGATGTTGACAGATCTTAATTTATATTATGTGAACCGAACGGAATCGTTAACCTATTACTTCTATCAATAACTGACCATCTGGTAATGGAGCTTTGAGAATTTTATGGAAGCTGTAGTTTATATCAAAATTGCATAGAGTTTTCGACAAAATGGTGTTGGATTAACTTCCGTTTGAAGCTTCGTGATCTTGCTGAAGTCATAAAAAATACTATACATAGCAAATTGAGTACTATACAGCGAAAAATTGATCATAAAATAATTACCTTGAATATCGCAAGTACAAAAATAGACTATGTACACACTCACCTGAAAATAACATAAAAAAAAATGTTATTAAAATAATATTCTAAAATATGGTATTGATTATAATATATAAAATATGAATATAAGCTATTTGTTTGTTGTTTCTTTTCTTTCAAATTACTAAACAACATTTTTTCTCAAATTATTAAACAACCCTCAACAACACGAGCATGCCATGAATGCTATCGTATTATGAGTTTTTTCAGAAGAATCATAGCATCAGAATTAATATTAGGAATATATACATAAGCATTTGTATGCATGCATACTTACACATACCTATGTACATAATTTGAACGGAAAAGTGGAAGAAAACAAACGTTTGCATTAAATACAAACTGCGCCTACAACTACTGTTTTTTAATTTTTTTTTTGTGAGAAATACTCATAGATTAACATCATCTCACGAATGGCCCTGTAGTACACGGAGAGAAAGAAAACTAATTGCGTGCAAATAGTGGAGATTTACTAAATCTGTTCGTAGGTACGGACAATTCGTGAAGGGAATATTTTCTATCGATTGTTTCCAGGGTCAAAACAGGGAGTAGCTGGCCAGTAGTGATTGAGGAGAACACTAATGTTTGTAGGTATTGCAACTTAAGCTCCTGTGTTTGAACAATGGATCAAAACTTTAATAAAGAAACAAACATCCTGTATTTAAACAGTGAATCAAAATCCCCCATCTTCGAACAGAGATGCGATGTTCCTCCAAAAGGAAGGAAATAAGTTATTCTGGGGAAGGAATAGCTAGCCAAAGTCCCTATGTATGGACAGTAGACCGAGGTCCCTATATTATACTTTGAACAAGGTAGCTGTATATCTGAAAGCGAAGCATGTAAGCAGTGAACGAAATAACCCAAAGTTCCTGAGTCTGAACGGTGAATCCAAGTGCTCGAACTTGAAGAGCATCACTGTTATTTTGAAGAAATGCATTGGTTGGAACGGAGAAGCGCAGTTAATTCATTTCTAGCAGTAGAGAATTGTAAGAACTGAAAAACCCAACAAACTCTGGGTCTAAACACGTATCTGTACTTGAAGAGCCGAATTCCTCTTTCATTGGGTCTAAACACGTATCTGTACTTGAAGAGCTGAATTCCTCTTTCATTGGGTCTAAACACGTATCTGTACTTGAAGAGCCGAATAGAAATCCCCGCTAGGGAATTGGGAACTACAGATCTCAGTACCTGGATAGTGGTTCGTAGACCTTTTGTTTAAGTTCTAGGGAATAATTTCGGTTAGTACTGGGGAGTACTGTCTCCACTACTTTGGAACCTATCGTTGAATGGAATCCTGTTCGATCTACAACGTTCTGGCTGCAAAGTCGTGACATATGCGGACGACGTTGCAATTGCAGTAACTGGCAAATACCCCAACGTCCTCAGAGACATTATACAGACGGCTCTGAATAAGTTGTCCAAATGGTCCTGAAGCAGTGGTTTGAGCGTTAAGCCAAACAAGACAGAATTGGTTCGCATTACTAGGAAGTATAAGATTCCATTTGTGAACCCAACAATCAATCAGGTCAATTGGATACTGCTGTGTATATCCAATTGACCTGATTGATTTTTTTCCCCAACGTGTCCTGCAGCCTTCCTACCAGAGTTTTGGGCGACGTCGACCTTCCTTACCGGCCTGAAGGACAATCCACCTAATACGACTCTACGGCCTTGTTATGTGGTAGACGGCAATTGATAAGCGATCCACCACCTATCAATTAATGAAGAGAACTGAATGCGTAAGCAGAAGCGGGTCTTTAATGACTACAGCGACATAGTCTCTAAAAGTCCACATAGAAATCCTTATGTGAGGAATACCCAAACAAATTCCTTGGATCTGAAGCGAATATTGCGCAGAATCTTCCTGTTTGAAGCAATGCTAATTGAAGTGCCTTCGACAGAACCCAAAACGACAGCGATTCCCTGGATCAGAACATGAAAACGAATGACCTAGATCAGATCTGTAAACAGATGCCTTTAGGTTTCGAAGAGCGAGTCGAAGTAACTTCCATAGAAGTGTTAATATAAATTCCTTCGACGAAATTGTTGAAAATCAATTGAAATACCTTCGATGGCAGCATGAACCGAAGTTGCTGGTGTTTGGACATTGGATCGAAGGTACTCTGTGGGTGAAATGTATAGAAGCACCTAAGTCTGAACAGTGAATCAAAGTTCATATTTCCTAGTTCTGTATAAAAGTTCATAGTTCTTTATATATATTTCTATATAATAAAGCATAGACAATATGTCTGCGCAGCGAAGTTTCATATAATTCCATGTTCAAACTGAATACTGAAGAATCTATTCAATAATAGTGGTCTCTTTAAGAAATATCCCACCAAATTTCTGGGATCTGAACGGAATTTTGAACAGATGTCTTTCTGTTTGAAGTCCCTTCGATAGCATTGTTAATTGAAGTGCGTTAGATAAAACCGGGGTTGAAAATTAAAAAGAAGGTCTTGGGTCCGAAGTTCCAGCGTAGGAATTGTATACAGATGGCTTTGTTTTGGCAGAGCGAGTCGAAGTCTCTTCAATAGACATGTTAATAGAAGTACCTTCGATGAAACTGAGAAGAACTAATCGAAGGATCTTCGATGGAACCGTGAACCGAAGTTGCTACTGTTTGGACGATGGATCGGATGCCTTTAGGTGGGATATTTTATAGAAGCACTTGAGTCTGTATTGAATAGAAATCCTTGAGTTACAAATAAATCCCCGAACAGTAATCCTCAATTGAGGAATAGCTAACCAAATTCTTTGGATCTGCACTGAAAAGTCTGCGTCGGAATATTGCACAGATGTCTTTCTGTTTGACGTCCCCTCGACAGAAATGTTAATTGAAGTATCTTCCATAAAACTGGCTTTCAATAAAGAAGCGATTCACTGGGTGCACGTAGAAGCGAACATGGAAAATAGAGAAAATAGATGTCTTCATGTTTGAAGAGGGAGTAGAAGACCTTTCCATAGAGAGTTAATATAAGCCCCTTAGTCAAATCTGCAAAGAATCTACCGAAGGCCCTTCGATGACACCGTGGACCGAAGTTACTGGTGTTTTTCGACATCGTATTGAATATCATGTGGGTAAAATTATAGAAGCATCGGAGTCTGTACCGGGAATCAACCTGTTCTGCATATCGAATAGTAATCCTTTTGCTAAAAATACATGCCCAAAAGGTCGTACCGACGAATATCTTCTATAACAGCAATTCTTTATTCAAACCGATATCTGCACAGGCTGTGTTTTCCGGTTCCCATACGACCACTACAATCTTCCTTTATACTAAAGATTCGACCAATGAGGTTTTCCTCTATACTATAGAGTCGACGATTGTCGTCTTCCTCTATACTGTAGATCTTCTATAACAGCAATTCTTTATTCAAACCGATATCTGCACAGGCTGTGTTTTCCGGATCCCATACGACCACTACAATCTTCCTTTATACTAAAGAGTCGACCAGGTCGAGGTTTTCCTCTATACTATAGAGTCGACGATTGTCGTCGACCACTGTGATATTCCTCTATGTTTTAGAATCGACCACTGTAATCTGCCTCTATGCTATAGAGTCGACCACTGTGATCATCCTCTATGCTATAGAGTCGACCATTATGGTCTTCCTCTATACAGTCGAGTCGACTATTGTGGTCTTCCTCTATATTATAGAGTCGACCATTATGGTCTTCCTCTATGCTATAGAGTCGACCACTGTGGTCTTCCTCTATACTGTCGAGTCGACTATTGTGGTCTTCCTCTATGCTATAGAGTCGACCACAATAGTCGACTCGACAGTATAGAGGAAGACCACAGTGGTCGACTCTATAGCATAGAGGAAGACCATAATGGTCGACTTTTATAGAAGCACTTGAGTCTGTATTGAATAGAAATCCTTGAGTTACAAATAAATCCCCGAACAGTAATCCTCAATTGAGGAATAGCTAACCAAATTCTTTGGATCTGCACTGAAAAGTCTGCGTCGGAATATTGCACAGATGTCTTTCTGTTTGACGTCCCCTCGACAGAAATGTTAATTGAAGTATCTTCCATAAAACTGGCTTTCAATAAAGAAGCGATTCACTGGGTGCACGTAGAAGCGAACATGGAAAATAGAGAAAATAGATGTCTTCATGTTTGAAGAGGGAGTAGAAGACCTTTCCATAGAGAGTTAATATAAGCCCCTTAGTCAAATCTGCAAAGAATCTACCGAAGGCCCTTCGATGACACCGTGGACCGAAGTTACTGGTGTTTTTCGACATCGTATTGAATATCATGTGGGTAAAATTATAGAAGCATCGGAGTCTGTACCGGGAATCAACCTGTTCTGCATATCGAATAGTAATCCTTTTGCTAAAAATACATGCCCAAAAGGTCGTACCGACGAATATCTTCTATAACAGCAATTCTTTATTCAAACCGATATCTGCACAGGCTGTGTTTTCCGGTTCCCATACGACCACTACAATCTTCCTTTATACTAAAGATTCGACCAATGAGGTTTTCCTCTATACTATAGAGTCGACGATTGTCGTCTTCCTCTATACTGTAGATCTTCTATAACAGCAATTCTTTATTCAAACCGATATCTGCACAGGCTGTGTTTTCCGGATCCCATACGACCACTACAATCTTCCTTTATACTAAAGAGTCGACCAGGTCGAGGTTTTCCTCTATACTATAGAGTCGACGATTGTCGTCGACCACTGTGATATTCCTCTATGTTTTAGAATCGACCACTGTAATCTGCCTCTATGCTATAGAGTCGACCACTGTGATCATCCTCTATGCTATAGAGTCGACCATTATGGTCTTCCTCTATACAGTCGAGTCGACTATTGTGGTCTTCCTCTATATTATAGAGTCGACCATTATGGTCTTCCTCTATGCTATAGAGTCGACCACTGTGGTCTTCCTCTATACTGTCGAGTCGACTATTGTGGTCTTCCTCTATGCTATAGAGTCGACCACTGTGGTCTTAATCTATGCTATAGAGTCGACCATTATGGTCTTCCTCTATACTGTCGATTCGACCACTGTGGTCTTCCACTATGCTATAGAGTCGACCACTGTGGTCTTCCACTATGCTATAGAGTCGACCACTGTGGTCTTCCTCTATGCTATAGAGTCGACCACTGTGGTCTTCCTCTATGCTATAGAGTCGACCACTGTGGTCTTCCTCTATGATATAGAGTCGACCACTGTGGTCTTCCTCTATACTGTCGATCCAACCATTATGGTCTTCCTCTATACTGTCGATTCGACCACTGTGGCCTTCCTCTATACTATAGAGTCGACCATTGTGCTCTATACGAGTAGCATAGAGATTGTGCTCTATACGAGTAGTATAGAGGGGAATATTCAATCAGAGTCTATAGGTTCGAATATTGAATTGTTCCCTGATTTTAATAGTAAACAGATATACTCGTGTTTAAAGAGTGAATCGAAATCCTCAGTAGACACTAGACACTGGAAGTACCTACTATGTGGACAGTAGATCGGAGACCCTGTGACGTGGGGAATAATATCCTTTGTAGACAACAAGGGATCAAGGGGATTTTCACAGTATAACGAAGTTTCTGTGGTGAACGGAGGACCGAAATTCCTTCGGTGAGTCGTAGACGAAGTCACTCTGCAAGGTTAAGAGAAAATCAATTCTTTGAACAGTAGGAAACGTCCTGCTATTGAACAGAGATTTGGCATAACGCGAAGTTTTTGGGTCTGACCATGTATCTGCTTTCGATGAGCCGAACTCACCGTTGCATTCTGTGGAATATATCGAAATTCTTAGATGCTGGAATTCACAAAGTCCAGCTGGAAGTTTTCGAAGCAAAATATCAATAATGAAGGAAAAATCCATGAGTTTCCTTATTTATTTAATATAAACTCACAGAGCCATTTTAATAAAGTTATCGTTTCCAGAATAGTCGCTGTTCTAAATTTCATTTCATGTATCCCCTATCCCAATGGACAAAGAAATCCTATCCTAATAAACTCTCCATCATCATTCAGATATTGTCAGTTGTCTTGCAGAAGAGTACTTCATTTTGTAAAACTTTAGATTAACGTACATACTCGTATATCTATGTACTCGTATTATACACAAACACAAATGTACATCTTTATATCTCATTCACTTGATTTTTTCCATTATAAATAATACAACAATGGCATGGTTTTGTTTTGTTTTGTTAGTTTGTTTAAATGCAACACTTTTAGCTTTGTGGGTTTTTTTTGGATTGTTGCTGTTGTTTCTTGTCGTCGAGTTCCAGGCAGACAGACCTTTGAAGAATACTTCTTTTTGTGTAGCCACATAAGACATCTATCTATCTTCCTGATGTTTATAAATGTATTAAAGTATAAAAATACGAGCATATGAACATACATATGTATATATTATATAATATCATGATAATGAAGACGGTGATGATGGCAACTCCAACAACTATAGTCGGTGTTAATAATGATGATGTTATATGTATACCCCAACACTAATATATATTTATATATATATAGTACTCCAGAAGATAGTGTCTGTAATGAACTTAAGATCTAGATATTGCATTTAACAACAGCCAACAACAAAGCAAAGAGAAAAATAAGTACTTTTTAAAAGATTTTTCTTTTCATTTAAGTAAGAGCTAGAAGAGGGTGGGTCGTTAGAAAAGTTTTGCGATGGTTGGTTAGGGCATATAATTTGCAAACTGTTTTGATATATATTATTATACACTTCTGCAAAAGAAAAGCTTTTTATGGATCCATTCAAGAACCTTAAATATACAAAAACTGTACCACATAAATGTTTGCAGGGCCAATGTATTGACTGGAGTTTTTTTTGGGTTTTTGGATAATATAAAAAAGTGTCTAAAAATGCATGATATTGCACATATATGAAAGAAGATCTTCCCATTGAAAGGCCCTGGCCCTACAATGCCAATAGATATATTTATTAGATTTTTTGGGTAATAAAATTTACAAATGTTTCCAAAAAACACATGACTCTGCACATGTATGGAAGAAGAGCTTTACTTTAACATACATTTTGAAACTATTTAATGGGTTTAAATATCCTAAAGGTGTACCACAAATATTCGAGCAGGGCCATACATTGACTTGATTTTTTGCGTATTATAAAAATTCGGGCATGTCCATCATAGTGATTTGATTTTTGGATACTATAATTTCCTAGTGTCTATAAATACATGATCCTGCATATATTTTAAAAAAAATCATTATTAAAATTTTTGGTATGTTATAATTTACAAAAGTGTCTAAATCCGCATGATCTTGCACATCTATGGAAGAAGAGCTTTTCCTTGACATATATTTTGTAACTATTTAATGGTTCTAAATAACTTAAAGATGTACCACAAAAATTAGCGCAGGTCCATTACATTGATTTGATTTTTTTCTCCCTATAATTTACAAAATTGTTTACAAAATGTACGATCCTGCACATCTGGGGAAAAAGAGCTTCACATTGATATACTAGTTGTTGCATTTTAAGGGCTTTAAATGCTCTAAAAGTGTACCACAAAAATTCTAGCAAGATTAAATAATTTAGATTTTTTGAGGATTATAATTTACAAACATTTCTTAAAAACCTCCAGGGATTAAAAGACTTTCACTTATATCAATTCGATTAAAATTTAAGGACATTAATAACCCTTAAAATGTACCACAAAATTAGTGCAGGTCCATTAGATTACATAGATTTCATTTTTTGCGTATTATGACATAAAAAGTGTCCTCAAATGTTGATCCTGCATATTTATGGAAAAAGAACTGCTCAACGATGTAATTCTTGTTATAATTAAAGGGCTTTAAATACCCCAAAAAGTGTACCACAAAAATTCGTGCAGGGTCAATACATTTAATTTAAATTTTGAAGCATTATACATTGAAAAAAATAAAAGATATCACCCTGCACATCTTTGGAAAAGGAGATTTTCTTTGACACAATTTTTTTAAAAAATTTAAGGCTTTAAACCCTCTACAAGTGTACCAAAAAAATGCATGCAGGTCCATTGCATTGATTTGTTATTTTTGCGAATTATAATTTACAAGTATGTAAAAATATTTGATCCTGCGCATCTATGGAAACATAGTTTTACATGGATATAAAATGTGTTACAATTTAAAGGCTTTAAATTCTCTAAAAATGTACCACAAAAATTCGTGCAGGGCCAATAGATTGATTTAATTTAGATTTTTCGAGCATTATAATTTATAAAAATGTTTTAAAAGAAATGATTCTGCACCTCCAGGGATATGCAGCCTTCCACTGATATAAATAAAATCAAAATTTAAGGGCAATAAATACCATAAAAGTGTACCACAAAAATTCGTGCAGGCCATTACATTGATTTGTTATTTATGCGTATTATAATTTACAGAAGTGCTTACAAAATGTATGATCCTGCACATCTGGGTAGAAAGAACTTCACATTGATATAACAGTCGTTGCAATTTAAGGGCTTAAAATGCTCTAAAAGTGTACCTCAAAAAGTATTGCAGGGTCAATAGATTAGTTTAATTTAGATTTTTTGAGTATTATAATTTATAATTAAGGACATTAATAACCCTTAAAGTGTACCACAAAATTAGTGCAGGTTCATTAGATTACATTGATTTGCATTTGTTGCGAGTTATGATATGTATACAAAAGTGACCACAAAATGTATTATGGAAAAAGAGCTGCATATCGATATAAGTTTTGTTATAATGTAAGGGCTTTAAATGCCCTAAAAGTGTACCTCAACAATTACTGCAGCGCCAATGCATTGATTCGATTTTTTGGGTTTTTACACTAGATGTTAAAATTTCCTAATACTGCACATCTTTGGAAAAAGAGCTTCCCATTAATATACATTTTCTTACTGTTTAATGGCTTCAAAATAACTTAAAAGTGTACCACAAAACTCCTGCACATCTATGGAAGAAGAGCTTTCTTTTAATATACACTTTGTTTGAATTTAATGGCTCTAAATAACCTTAAAGTGTACCACAAAAAAATCTTGTACGCATAATACATTTATTTTAAATTTTTTTTAGCATTGTAATTTACCAGGAAAAAAGAATTAAAAATATCACACTGCACTTACTAAGAAAAGTAGCTTTCCTTTAATACAAATTTTATAAAAATTTAGGGCCTTTAAACGCCCTGCAAGGGTACCACAAAATTCGCAGGTACATTACATTGATTTAATTTAATTTTGGATATTATTATTTTTTAAAAAAGATTTATTACTGTATTATTTCAAAAAAAGTTTAAAAAAAATGTGGTTCTGCATATCTCTTGAAAGAGGGGTTAATACTGATATAAATTTCGTTTATATTTAATGGCTTTCAAAGCCATTCACCTAAAAGTGTACCACAATAATTTTTGCAGGGCCAATACATTGATTTGATTTTTTGTTATTTTATGTTACGCTAGTTTCTAAAAACGATGATTCTGCACATCTGTGGAAGAAGATCTTTCCACTGATATACATTTTATTGCTGTTTAATGACTTTAAATAACCTACATGTGTACCGCAAAAATTCTTGCAGGCCCAAAATATATTTAATTTAAATTTTTTAGAATTATAATTTCGCAAAAAATAAGAGAATTGCACATCTCATCAATATTTAAGGACTATAAACACTTTTCGTGCAGGGCCAATGCATTTAATTTAGACTTTTTAGAATTATAATTTGCCAAAAATAAAATATTTGCAAATCTTTGGAAATAGAGCTTTCCTTTGTTACAAATTGAATAAACTTTCCAGGACTTTAAACGCTCTAAAAGTGTACCACAAAAAATTCTTCATTGCCAATACATTGAATTTTTTTTGACGTATTATAATTTACAAAATTTCTAAAACTTTATGATCGTGCACATGTATAGAAAAAGAGCTTCGCTCTGATATAACTTTTGTTAAAATTTAGGGTACTTAAATGTCCTAAAAGTGCACCACAAAAATTCTTGCAGGGCCAATACATTGATTAGATTTTTTTGGATATTATAATTTACAAAGCATGATTATCAAAGCAACATCAATGGAAGATGATCTTTCCTTTTCTTGCTGTTTAATGACTTTAAATAGCCTACATGTGTACCACAAAAATTCTTGCAGAGCCAAAATATATTAATTTAAAATTTAGTTTTACAATTTAGAATTACAATTTCCCAAAAAATAAAAGATTTGCACTTCTCATCAACATTAAAGGACTATAAACACTCCAAAAGCTTTCCACAAAATTCGCGCAGGCCCATTACGTTGATTTTTTTTTGCGTATTATAAATTACAAAAGTGTCTAAAATGCATATTCCTTCACATCTATGGAAGAAGAGATTTCCTTTGATATACATTTTGTTACTATTTAATGGCTGTAAATACTCTAAAAGTGTACCACAAACATTTGCAGGACCTATATATTTATTTATTTATTTTTTTGATATTATAATTATAATATAAATTCTAATAAAAATTATAAAGATACTACACATTTATGAAAGAAGAGCTTTAGATCGATATACATTTTATTAATATTTAATGACTTTTTAAATACCCTGAAAGTGTAACACAAACATTTGCATATAGAAAGATTTGATTTTTTGTGAATATTATAATTTAAAAAAGTGTCTAAAAAGGCACGATCCTGCACATCTTTGGGAAAACAGTTGCTTATTGACATAAATTGTGTTACTATTTAATGGCTTTAAATACACTAAAAGTGTACCACAAAATTATTTGCAGGACCAATATATAGATTTAATTTAAATTTTTTATATCCTTATAATTTAAAAAATGTTTTATGGTGTGATTCTGCACTTCTTTGAGTAAAGAGGATTCCATTGATATATGTTAGATTAAAATCTAGGTACATATTTACCTCAGAAAGTGTACCACAAGAGTTAGTGTAGCCTAATAATAATACGAACAGCTGATTTGTTATCAACCAGTTAAATGTTATTCGTTTCAGTAACTCTGTCATTTGTTTAAGACACAAAACAAGCAATCAAAGCAGTTTGATTAATAGACGGTAAATTAAATAAACTGAACTATATAAAGGGAAAATGGAAGGAACTTCATCCGCCAATTGTGTGTTGGATCTGAACTTTCAGACGAAGAGTGGGATAGACTTTTAATTGGCTATATTCTGAAACCCAAAAAAATATATATTTTATATTTTGCAAAATATTTAAATATTTCAGACTGTCTTAAAACTTCTGCGACCCTACCTACCCACCTGAATTCACTTGCCTTATATGCATTTTTTCTTTTTCTATTAAACGCCCACTCCACTGAACGTACTCACTAATTGTAAAAAAGAAGTGCAATGCCACGGCATAAATAAGTTACCTTGATTTTCCCCCGATTACTGAGGGTAGTGCCAGCCAAGTAAATGTCTATTCTGCAGCAGCAGCTGTAGTAAGTGCAGTTGAACGCTGCGGAAAAATCTACTCAAGTGCATAGAATAGACACAAACTTGAAAGCAGTGCTTCTTGTTGTCGTTGCAGTTGCTTAATTGCGGCTCAAACATATGACAACAGGAGGAGGAACGAAGTGAGGGGGGAGAGATTTCAGACCTCCTCCGTTACCACTCAGTGGTTCCTATTATTACGGTGATGTGATGGGAGTTCTTTCTTTTCTTGTCATACTCTCTCCACCCAGTCATACCGTTGAATTTGGGGAACTAGCGAACTAGAGTGGATGGGTAGTTGTTATGAAGTCGTCATTGTGTTAACTTTTCTCAAAAAATATAACAACAGTGTGTGCCAGAAAGGGAAGGGAATTTTGTATACCCGCACATATGAACTAAGGAATAGGGCTTGAAGAAAGTGTATTCTTATTATAGATAGATGTAAGTGCGGTGCATTTTCCTTAGTTAATTGTGAATGTATGTACAAACATATACTGCATAAATGTTTAGTTGGGAATACAATATGCTTTGTATATTAGGGTGTTTGCAAAAATAGTTCTTTTTCACACCACAATTTCATCACTTAATAAATAGCCAAATTATTTTAATTATTTAAACATTTAGTGTGTTATATTTTTAGACTACAAAAATGAGAGTAAATAAATTTCTGCACATCTTTGGGAAATGAGGTTTCTATTAATATAGATTTCAAAATAATTCCTTTATACTAAAGATCCCAAAAATGTACCACAAAAATTAGTTTGGCACTTTTACTAAAATTTTTTTAAAATATTTTTTCCATATTAAAACATTGCTTAATGAAAAAAAACCTATTTCGGCACATCTTTGGGAAAGGGACTCTCCATTGATATGTATCTTGTTACCATTTGCTATCAATAAAGATTTCAAAAGTGTACCACAAAAATTACATTTGTTTTTTAATCAAAAAATTAAAAAAAATCATGTTACAACATATCTAGTTAATTTAAACCAGTAAGGAAAGGCAGAGAGTCGGGCGGGGCCGAATACATAATACCCTACACCTCCCTAACAATGCGATAAGGGTTATTGCGATAATAATTTGGAATAATTGGTAAATGGGTAAGAACATATATATGTGGATATATCTAATTCTGAACCAAAAATCGCTAAATTAAGCAATATTCGTTCCTAAATTGATCTTTCTGGAGAATTCTGTAATGATCGGAAGTAAAGTACAACTTCTATAGCGCTTTGTAACCAAATCAGGAGGAACATATATATGGAGGTTATATTTAAATCTGAATCGATTTTCCCTGAATACTCATTCATGTAAAATAGAAACCTCTTTCTGTCGAATTTCGTACTGATCGGATATAAAATACAGTCTCTACAGCGCTTGAATGTCAAATCGGTGCTAACATATATATGGGGGCTATATCTAAATCTGAACCGATTTTCTCCAAATTTGGCAGTATTTCTTCAAGTAATAAGAAACCTCTTTCTGCCGAATTTCGCTGTGATCTATATATATAAAAGAAAGTGATGTTAGTTACTACGCTTATAACTCGAGAACGCCTGGACCGATTTCGGTGATTAGCACCAATTCGGACAGGTCTCCGGCCAAATAAGAAGAATACACAAGAAAATTTTGGAAAAAAGTCGGAAAATTGGGAAAATCGAAAATTGCTATTTCTTGCGAGATTCCTACTGTTCCTATCTACTACTCTCTTTTTGAATCCAATTTTTTTTATTAATTTTCTATTAAACAAAAAAGTTTTCTATTAAACATATGTACGAGTATGTGCTATTTTTCTTGCTGCAATTCATTCGAGTTTTGCGTATTGTTACACTGATTTCGCGTATCACATCGACAAATGGTACAAGCATTAAGATCAATTAAAATTCAACGCGATATTTATCAGTTCGAAAATTTTTTCAGATAATAAGTTTGAGTATAAGAGGTAAGGTTATCTTATTGGATTGCGGGCACTGCAAAATCATAATTTCGGATGAATGCACGATGGCGCATAAACGAGCTCTGGAGGCAGTTGACCGAACGATGAAGGATTTACGACGTGATTTGAGACAATTTGGTGAGTCTATGATATTGCTCTCCGGAGATTTTCGTCAAACGCTTCCCGTCATCCCGAAATCTACTGCCGATGAAATTAATGCATGCCTGAAATCGTGGTCTTTGTGGCGGCATGTCAAGAAGTTGAAATTGACCACGAACATGAGAGTCGCGTTGCAGAACGACTCATCGGCTCTTGAATTCTCGAAACAACTGTTGGCGCTTGGCAATGGCCAAATTACTGTTGATGTTTCCACTGCATTGATATTGTTCCCGGCAAATTTTTGCGAGTTCACACCGTCGAACGAGGAACTCATCACCAAAGTGTTTCCAAATCTCGATTAGATTAGTGAACGGGCAATATTAGCAGCGAAGAATAAGGACGTCGATAGCATGAATTTTATTATTCAAAGTAAAATCGAACTCGCTTGATGTGCTAGGAGCTCCGCCGCATAATTTACAGCTGAAGGTGGAATCGATCATAATCATGTTGCGGAATCTGAATCATCCGAAATTGTGCATAGTTCGCGGTTGTCCATTATGAAACTGATGGACAATGTGATTCAGGCGACGATCATCAAGGGAAAATTCAAAGGAGAGGAAGTCCTTATCCCACGAATTCCGATTATTCCAACTGATCTTTCATTCCAATTCAAGCGGATTCAGTTCCCTGTACGATTGGCGTTTACGATGACAATCAATAAATCTCAAGACAAATCGTAGGAAGTCTGTGGAATTAATCTCGAATTTCCCTGTTTTTCGTACGGTCATCTGTACGTTGTCTGCTTCTGTCTTCGTTGTTTGTTGTTTATCACATCGCTCTCTACTGATTTCGATTCCTTTTAAACAAATCGCATTAAAATTTTAACTATCTGTGTTTTATTATCACTCTGGAGTTTATCTGAAGGCGTTAAATTGGGGCGAGGCGAAGTTCGCCGGGTCCGCTAGTCGGATATAAAATACAGTTTCTACAGCTATTGAATTTCAAATCGGGGGTAACATATATATGGGGGCTATATCTAAATCGGAACCGATTTTCTCCGAATTTGGCAGTATTCCTTCATGTAATAAGAAACCTCTTTCTGCCAAATTTCGTACTGATTGGATATAAAATGCAGTTTCTACAGCGCTTACATGTCAAATCGGGGGCAACATATATATGGGGGCTATATACAGTACATATATGCCAAATCGGAGGTACATATATATGGGAACTATATGTAAATCTGAACCGATGTTAACCAAATTCAATAGGGATCGTCCTTGGGCCTAAAAAAAGATATGTGCAAAGTTTCGTTGAGATCGGACCATAATTGCGACCTGTAGTTTGATTACAAGAATACATCTACAGACAGACAGACGGACAGACAGACGGACATAGCTAAATCGACTCAGAAAGTGATTACAAGTCGATCGGTATAATAAACAATGGGTCTATCTCTTCTCCTTTTGGGTGTTACAAACAAATGCACAAAGTCATAATACCCTGTACCACAGTGTGGTGTAGGGTATAAATAGGTATCTGTACACATTTGTGGAAAGTTGTTCTTGTTGCATCCACAGTTGCTCCTGCATGTATAAAAATTAATTAGTTTATTTATATCAATCTTATTCAGCTGGCTCACCAACCAACATCCAGTTCCAAGATGCGGGTCCACAAGGGAGCAGAAGTTAGATCAGTTGGATTTGCCGTGTGGTTCAGTACTGCATGCAGAGCGAAGAGATCGATGATGGTTTCATTCAGCATCGGTAGGTACGAGTTGAGTCTACTGCACCATCCTTATCTAAGCTGAGCCAAGGTGACTCTGGTTTTCTTTGGGAAGCTGCGTTCCTCGTCTGCTATGGGTGGGGGACGACCTGCAAGGACACTATTAATTCCATAATTGAAACTTAACTCTTTTATGGTGTGCACGTGAATTTATTGTAGACCTGCCTCATATGAAGACTCTGATGGCGTGTCCGGTAGATATTGCAGAATTACGTCGGGGGTTCCAAATCAACTAAATGACGATTTGGGTCCCCTCCGATGGTATCCCAGGAGGAACTCTTTGGTAAGGTGCTCGCAGTGAACTTTTACTGGGAGGATCCTTGTCTCCTCATGAAGGTGCTGGATTGAGGACATTTTGAAGCAGACTGTGATGCTTCTGAGGGCTGTATTTTGGCAGGTCTGAAGGTTTTCCCACTGCGTTTTGCTTACGCTTTCTGTTGTTGTTCTTGTAGCAGCTTGGAGACACTGAGTTGATAATCCTTAAGTCTTTTTTATTGCAGACTTCGTTGCGATATATATTCTATTATCGCCGGAACCTTATGTTGTTTTCATCTTAGTCAATGTTGTTCGCATGTTAATTAACATTAGTCTGTTAATTTCAGGGAATGGATGTTACCATTTATATTCTCCACTAGAAGTGCTGCATTTCTGTTAATAATCGTCATGGTGTTATGTCTATTTGTAGCTTCCCTGCTGATTTGGGCGATCAGATGTTGTTGTAGTGGTAGTGCGTCCGTTGAGTTATTTTAGCTGCAGAAACTCGAAATAGTATGGAAACATAAAATATTGATGTTAAATTGTCCAGTGCCCTGGCTGGGAATCGAACCCAGCACCTTTGGAATCCAAGTCTAACACACTAACCACTGAGCTACCAAAGGCCTCTCCATAGTGGCGCTGCATTGTTGGCCATTGTCCGACCAATCGCTTTATATGTTGTGGACAGTGTCTATTTGCCCATTCCCCAAGTGCTGCCGGCTAAAGACCTTGTTACGAAAATGTACTTTATGACAGATTACAGTGGTGAGCGACGAGGACGAATATAACCTGTCCAGAGTCAGAAATCTTATACCGTCGACATCTATGTGCAGCTCGAGAGATACTTCCTTCGTCCATGTTGTAAACAGCGTAGCTGATGACTTTGCCGGGGAATGTTTCAGATTCGTTGAACCAAAGAACGGCACTAGATCTGAGAGATATCGGTTTAAGGTTCCGCCAAAGACCATCTATACCATGGCCCCTTGCAAGTAACGTACAATCATCTGCATATGATATAACCTCTACTCCTGGCGGTGGAAGACGGAGTTTGGAGAGATAAGAGTTAAGCAGGAGCGGGGAGAGGACTCCACCCTGTGGTACTCCCTGTTTAAATCTGCGGGATTTTTAACGCCTGTTCCTAAACACTACAAATGGTTTCCTGCAACACATAGGTTAGGGTGTAAGCCGTTTTTTACTGGCTCATATAGACCCCTCATCGAAACCAACCTGTTAGATTTACGAATTTTTCGATAGTACGAATATCGGTACCGGAAAGATTTGTTAGACTGCCAAGAAAGGCCGACCCCAGTATGCCCAGATGTCGTTTACTCAAAGCGGGATAGCCGCATAGCAAATGCACAATGCTCTCTACTTCTTCCTCATCTCCACAGCTTCTGCAGAAGTATTGGAGTCAATACCCAAACTTCTGGCGGGTTCGCCGATCATGCAGTGTCCCGTCAGAACTGATATTAATGTAAACAATCTTTTCCTCTCTAGTGTGAGGAGATAATTTGACCTTCTCAGGTCATATGTTGACCTGATTTGTCTAGCTACCCTACAGGTGCCGATTTCTGTTCATCTTTCGTTGGACTGCCAGATTGCTTCCTATCTAAGCCAAAGCTTGCATGTGGATAGTGGCTCATCAATATATTCAAATTATTCCAGAATTTTGTAATGTCGTCCCTTTCCTAGCAAGTTCATTACCATCCATCTCTTGGTTCTCTTCGGAAGTGAGGGCACGATTATGTCGGCGTAAAGAATGGAGTGGTCCATGTTGATGTTCTTCCGCTTGAAGCCAGGTAAACTCAAGCTGCACAGGTGGAGTACCCCAATTGTCTTTGCGACTGGTGATGGCAGGGAAATGGGTCTATGGGTATGACTCATCCTGATTCGCAGCTTTCCCACACTTGAGCACTGAGACCACTATAAGAAGTTTCTACATCTCGGGTTTGGTCAGGGTGGCGATGGACAAATCGAAGGTTTGTGGTAGGTACACGACTTCTGCATCACCTAAATGCTTCAGCATCAGCATGGAGATTCCGCCTTCTGGGCCTATATTCATAGATGGCTTTGCCATAACAATGGCAGCAAAGACATCTTCGGCTTGGAATATGACTACGGCCCTGGCTCGGAGATTCTTCACCTTACATAGAACACTCCTTTTGACTCTCCCTGATTCGCAGTTTTCCAGGCTTGAGCACGAGGGTTTGTGACAGGTACACGACTCCTGCTTCACCTAAGTGCTTCAGCATCAGCATGGACATTCCGTCTGGGCCTATAGCCTTGGATGGCTTTGCCTTAACTATGGCAGCTAAGACTTCTTCGGCTTGGAATATGAGTACTTCACGGGCTCGGAGTTTCTTCACCTTCCTTAGAATACTACTTTTCGCCGTTGATCTCTCGGGGTGCTCAATAAATTGTTGGCAATATTGGCTCACGCACCTCCTGGGGTCTGATATTACATGTTCTCCGAATGATATCGCGACCCCGTTTTGTTTCCTCATCGGGTTAGAAAAAGCTTTGACGGTAGACCATGATGATGATTGCCGAGATTGCAGTCATCCCGGTGTTCCAATCTTACCAACTTGCTGATCTCCTTATTCAATTCGCTGATTCTGGGATCGCTGGGGTTGCTCAGGCGAATCTCATCACGCTCATCTGCTAGTCCTGCTGGTTCTGCCGGGAAGTTTGGTCTTATCACTGGTATTCGAACGGCTGAAGAGAGCAGATGCTGCAGTGAGGATTTTACGGAACAACTTCTCTGCGTTGCGGGGGTTGGAATGTGTTGGCTGCGTACTAAACTTTCGATCTGCAAACTCTGTGAAGATCATTCAATTCGATTTCTTCTGATTCACGTACGTGCGGTGTTCAGAGAGAGTCAAGTCGTTTGATCGGCTGAGCGAAATTATTATGGGAATGTGGTGCGATACTAGGGAGGCCATTACTTTCCAGACGCTGCAATTTATTAGTCCTGCACTAACAATTGTAATGTCTGGAAAACTGACACAATTAGCTGTGATTCTGGTTGGGGCATTTTCATTTATAGTGCAGAGCATGGAATTATGTATCTGTTCCGCCAGGTCTGAGACCTTGTAATCCTTGCTGAGACTAGAGTGCCATAGCTTTAAATCACTCATAACAAACGATTATCACCTACAAGCTGTGCTCTAATATCTGGGTGATAACCGGGAGGGCATACAGACACTGGCGGAATGTACACATTATACAGTTCCATGTACGTATCTCCAGATCTAACAGCAAAGCCTTTGGTCTTCATATAGGCATCGGGTAAATTGTGATCCGGGCTGGCTTCTCTATATTACACTGTTTGGTGTACGATAAATGCTATACCCCCACCGTTGCTCCCTTCGCATTCTTTCCTCAGGATGTTGACCCGTTACAACGCTGAAGTTTGAAGTTCTTGTTCAGCTTCGTTTCCTGTACCGCAGCGACCGTGATGTTATGTCGATTCATAGAGTTGGTTATCCTTCCTTAGATTCCGTTGCAGTTGAAATGCATTAGACTGATGTTATCGGGCTGGGGAACGTTCATTTGCGGGGTTAGCTGCTGTGGCCTTGGTTTCTGCTGATGTTATTGCTGCATTTGTCGCAAATGAGGTGCTTGCCGTTGGTTGGGAGATGAAGGTATCGGGGTGAGATACTCCGATGAGAATGATATTGATCCAGGTGTGTTAACAGCATTGGCTGTGAAACATGGATCAATATAATACCCTAGGGCTTTTCAAGACCGAGCAGTTGTCCTTCTTTCACGAAAGGTGCTTTCCATTGCTACAGATTTTATTACAATTGGCTAAAACAGAAGCCTTCAAAATTGTACCACCAAAATTAGTTTGACACTTTTTGCTCTTTCCTTATTTTGGCTCTATAAGATTACAAAAATAAATGCATATTATGTTTCAGCACATCTTTGGGAATGCAGCTTTCTATTGATGTCGATTTTATTACTATTTGGTGACATTAAGTATTCCAAAAGTGTACCACAAAAATTAGTAGGACACTTATATTGTAAAATATAATTTTTTTTTTCGATATTACAACCTACCAAAATGAAAATGAATTATTTTTCTGCGAATCTAGGGAAAAATAGCTTTCCAATGATATAGATTTTATTAATATTTGGTGAAATTAAAGATTTTAAAAGTGTACCACAAAACATCCTTTTGTTTATATTTATGACGATGGCCCCAATTAACTAATATTGGAAAATTTTTCGAAACTCCAATTGATATTTACTGCATTTCTCATTACTCCCTAATACTAAAACCACCTCTAGATTGCATGTTTGTAGTTTTCTTCCAGTGTAGTCTAATCATAATTGTTGTTTGGAAAAAAAACATGTAATTTTTTTTTGCAACATAAATGAATTTCTACCCAGTTTGAAAACTTTTTCTAATTGCTTCTGACATGAGGCAGAGTACCATAGTAAAAAGATATCTAAGAACATACAACATCTGAATAATACGTTTGTATGTATATCTGCCGCGCGAATACAATGATATGTATGTGTAAACATGTCTGAACTGGTTACAAACTTCAGCATACATAGTTGCGCACAAACTAATACAGAAATGTCTGTGGCAACACTTCCTGCCTAAAGTTTCATAAAGGATTTGCTTTGTCGATTATCTCTTAGTTAGCTGATATATTACACTAATGATAATTTACTACATATTTTTAAAAAATAAGTTCATTCAAAAGAAAAAGTTTTATTTGTTGAATTGAGGGTAATTTCAACACTTCTACTTGTTTTTCTATATAAAGTTAGGCTAATGAGTGGCAGTGCAACTCAGTTTCGTTAGTTGTTATTTTAGTTGAAATCAAAAGCCAAAGCTTAAGAGCCCAAAAGTTCGTGCAGGTCCAGGTAATTTAATACTAATTGAAGTTTTGATGCAGATTCGGGAGGAGTTAATTTAGTACGCTGTGCCACAAGGATCTACTTCTCATTTTATGTGGTATAGGACAGCTATTAGACTCTTCTTCTTATTTTATCAAAATCTTAAAAAAAATGCAATAAAATGTGATTCTGCACAGTTGCGTATAAAATATTTTCGATTAAAGTACATTTTATTTCAATTTGAGAACTTTAAGGCCCCGAAAAGTATACCACAAAAAGTCATAACAACCTACTTCACGATACGTTGCAGAGCAACGATTATCCTTCTCATTTTATCAAAATTTGAAGAAAAAAAATAGGACAGCTATTAGACTCTTCTTCTTATTTTATCAAAATCTTAAAAAAAAATGCAATAAAATGTGATTCTGCACAGTTGCGTATAAAATATTTTCGATTAAAGTACATTTTATTTCAATTTGAGAACTTTAAGGCCCCGAAAAGTATACCACAAAAAGTCATAACAACCTACTTCACGATACGTTGCAGAGCAACGATTCTCCTTCTCATTTTATCAAAATTTGAAGAAAAAAAATCAATTAAAATGAGATTTTGCACAGCTGTGCAGTAATTTTCATTGAATTATGTAAATTTTATATCAATTTGAGTACTTTAAGGACTCGAAAAGTGTACCACAAAAAATCATAGCAATCCCCATCACAATGTGGTGTAGAGCAGCTTTTGGTTATTTCTCCCATTTTATCAAAATTTTAAAAAATAAAATAAAATGTGATTCTCCACAGCTGGTTTTTTCTATACGAAAGCGAACTACATTTATATTACAGTCGTCGCCAGAGGCCTTTCTCTATATTAGAGTGGATCTCTGACGCTTTCCTGTATTCGAGTGTCGACTTGTTCGATATACGACCTCTAGGGCCTTCATCTATTCGAGAGTCTATCTCTGTGGTCTTCATCTATCCGAAAGCCTATCTCTGAAGTCTTAATTTTTTACTAGAATCGACATGATTTGTGTCGATTTCTTCGACCCTATTCTAGAGTCTATCTCTGAGGTATTCATCTATCCGAAAGCCTATCTCTGAATATCTTTATACTACAGTCCACCTCTGAGGGTTTTTTTCTAAATGACAGTTGGCCTATGCGTTCTTACTTTGTCGACTTCTGAGATCTTACTCTATAGGAGAGGACACTTCTAAGTTCGTTATCTATTCGAAAGTCTTATGAGGTCTTTTTTTTTACTAGAGTCAAAGTATTTCTCTATATGAAAACCTATTCTCCCTTATTTGAATGTGGATCTCTGAAGTCTTGCTCCATTCTAATATCGAATACCGAAGTATTTATGTACACGAGAGTTGACCTCCGATATCCTTTCTCTATTATATATTCGACTTAGGAGGTCTTCATCTATATGGGAGTTCACTCTGAGTTCTCTATTCGAAACTTAAATCTCTACGACTTTGTTTATTTGATAGTCGACGTCTAAGTCTTAATATATTCGACGACTGCCTGAGGTCTTCCTTTTTTTCTAAAAATAACCTCTGAGGTCTTCCTTTACATGCAAGTGGACTTTTGAGGTCCTCATTTATTCGAGAGTCGACCTCTGAAGTCATCATCTATTCCACTATTTGACAGTCCGCCTATTCCTCCGTATCACAGTCCTTTCCTATATTCTCATGATGAAAATCGATCCCCTCTAATCAAAAATCGACCGCGTAGGACTTTATATATTTGATAGTTTATCTCTAAGATCTTCATCTATTAGAGAGTCGGCCTATGAGGTCCTTATCTATTAGAGAGTGAACATGTGAGGTCATCATCTATTCAAGAGTAGACATCTGAGGTATTTCTTTATTATAAAGTCGAACTCTGAGATCGTCTTCTACATGAAACTCGACCTTTGAACTCCTGTTATTTTGGAGAGTCGAACTCTGAGGCCTTTCTCTACTCGACAGTTAACCTCTGATATATTTTTCTGTATCAATAACTCCATTCTAAAACATGCATGTTTAATGTCTAAATATTCCAAATTATATTCTGTCAAAATTTGGTGTTTATCCGTCAACCCAATCAAAAGTTATTCACAAAACAGTACAGGTCATTCGATTTGCATTATAAAGGAATTCCACACAGAATTAAAAAAAAACATCAAACTTTTATCGCCTCTCCTGAAAAACAACCCACTTAGCATAGTTTAGAATGGAGGTATCGTTATGTGTCGACTTCTTCCATTATTGGAGTGTCAAACTATTAGGATTACCTCTATTCGGAAGTCGCCTTCTGAGGTTTTTCTCTATTCTTGAGTCGATTTCTGAGGTCTACCGCCATACATATATTAGTCGACCTACGAAGACTTCCTCTATGTGAGAGTCGGCCTCTGAAGTTTTCCCTCATATGACGGTCGATTCCTAAAGTCTTCACTTATGTTAGAGTTGACTTCTGAAGTCTTTTCCTATATTGGGGTCTTCATTTATTCGAAGGTTGGTCTTAGAAGTATTCCTCTAAATGGAAGTAGATCTCTGAGTTTTTCTATATGATTGTCGACCTATGCGGCCTTCCTTTAAGAAAGGGTTGACCACTGAGGCATTCCTCTATATAAGTATGGATATCTGAAGCTTTCCTCTGTTTGAGAGTCAACTTTTGAGGTCCCGCTCTATATGAAATTCCACTTCTTAGTTCTTCCACTATTCCAGAGTCGCCCTCTGAGATGTTCTTCTATATGAAAGTCGATCTGAGACTTCTTCCTTTATACTACAATCCGAAGACTTCTTATATCCGAGAGTCGACTATTTAGGACTTATTCTATCCGATCCTGATACCGCACACCCTACCTCCTGCGTAGGGCTCCTGTATCAGGACGATGTCTACTGCACCTGTGGACAGGCGCAGCAATAGAGCCGCTGAGGCTGCTTTAGCGTGATGGAGGTTAATCTGTAGAATTCTTACCATCATTGGTAATTGACAGATTAACATCCACCCCGACAAGGGTGTTATCGAACTCTTCGTCCGTATCATCAAGAAGCGTGTTCCCGCCAGATGCGTCAAAGAGTCTTCAGAGAAGGACGTTACAGATCTTCTGGTAGAGTTGGAGTCACCAGAAATAATGGGCGTGGGTACCTCCGCACTTCCAGAAAGCCGTGCATCAACCACGGTGGACGACTCACCTTCCGATGTGGGAGCTATATCCTGCTTGTACACCTTCGAGACTATAGTCTCGAAGTCATATTGTAGAGTTGCACTTGCACGTTGTATATGGGAGGTGGATTCAGCGTTAAGGATCAAATTGACCTGCCGCTTTTTACCATCCGCCTCACCCACCTTGCTGATTCTCCAATTATGGGCGGGCAGACCAGGATTGATATCTTTTATTATTTCTAATATGTCAGCCGGGTTGGAGGGCTTTTCTGTAACCCAGGTGATGGCTCTAGGGTGACTAGGGCCACACCTCACCCGCTCGACTCAGAGCAGCCTTATACAGGTCTACTGATCTGGCATCACCAAAATATAAGAGCTTTACTCTCCCCTGATGCCATCCTGCATCGTTGCAGATTGGTGGTTTGCCCGGCATTTCTCTACGGACATCGAGGTAATGAGCCATAATGGCTGAATGCACATGGCTCCATTTGTCCTTCAGGATGGATCCATCCTCACTACTTGTGTCTATAACGGCCATCATTAGACTCTCTTTCGCCACTTCATTGAAGGGCTGGGTGAGTGTCCTGTTGATGGTGACAGTTGTGCCTCTTGCCTTTTCCGAAGGCAGGGGTTCATCAGGTGATCTGATTCTTTTGACTTTATTAGCCGTTAACACAGCTGAATTTGTGGCTCTTTCAGCCGGCTAATTGGCCTTAGAAGCATCTATGTATGATGCCTTTAGCCCAGGTAAGTGACTCTTTTTGTTTTTCGGTAAGAGCCGAAACCTCAACAGCCTCAGACTTCGCCAAAACTCTGAACGCTATCCGGTGCTCATTGTGCTTCCGTTTTGACGGTCGGACATTACGTTTTCACCTCACCATATCACCTGTTGTGAGTACTGGGCGGAAATTTTCACCATGTTTGGTGTGGTCGGCTGTGGCCAAGACCAACGGACGGACAGTACTTCTGAGGTATTTCTCTATACGCGAATATACTTCTGAGGACTTATTCAATTCCAGATTCGGTTTTTGTGGTCTTCCTCCATTTTTCGTCTACTCGAGAGTCGGCCTCTGAGGGTTTACTCTATATGATAGAGAGGTCTTCCTCAATTCCAGAGTTGGTTTCTGAGGTCTTCTTCTAGTTTTCGTCTATTCGATAGGTGACCTCTGAGGTTTTTTATGACAGTTGGTCTACGCAGTTTTTCTTTTATATGAGAGTCACAGATTAAAGATACTGTATTCGAGAGTCGACCTGAGTAACTCTCAGGTATTCCTCTATTCAAGAGTCTAAGACTATCAGAACCTTCTACCATTCTACTCCTTCTTCTACTATTTTACTCCTCATCCTTATTATATCTTGGCATGTTCTGCTGATATCTTGTTACGAGTATTGCTACCCCACAAAAAATATCATTTAGTTAGTTAATGGATGAGAGAAGGTTTAACGTGCCAGCTTATCAGTGGCAGCAACATTGTATGGAAAGTGTAGGCCAGTGAATTCAAGTGTCGAACTTCTTTCTAGACAAATACGAGCAAATAAAATGAACAACTCATATTGTAAATGTTGAACAAAAAAAAAAGCCAGTAGTCTTTACAAACAAAAGGAAAAGATGAAAAAAAGCTGAGTTTATTTATTAACGCCAACATCAAATGCATAAAATAAAGAAAAATAAATGTATATGCTCTACATTTTTTTCTGTTTATTGATTAAACAACATTTATTTCACAGCTAAAGCTGTTGATGCTGATTCTGAGGCTGCTAGCTGTGAAAATAAAACTTTATTTGACCGGCTAATCAAATGGCAAACATGACCATAATGAATGAATGCACGGAACTGAACTGAACCGTAGCGGACGAAACGAAACGAACAGAGAGAAGAGACCTGCCAGCCAGACCAGCTCAATTATGCCCAGTTAAAGAATCCATGATAGGTCCACTATGGGTCGCTACGCAAATGCTACACCATTTCCAATTAAAAAATTCAAAAAGGATCAAACTGCATGTGGCGCAACTTAAAGGCCGCCCAATGATGCTTCTGCATCTGCTGTTGCTGCCACTGAATGTCCTGTGTCTGAATGGCTAAAAGCGTTATTCATTTGGGTTTGGGTGGTGCTGGTGGTTGTGGGTGAATGGAAGCCCCCGATGGATGGATGGATGGATGGCTTGCTTATGTATCTTTCCAGGTCATTGGGTAGGTTAATTTAAATTTGTTGTGCATGTTTGATACAAAAGATATTGCATTTTGCCCTACTTAACAACAACACCGAGCCGAGAAAGAGAGAGAGCGGCAAGGCAAGCCTTCTGCAAAAGCACTCAAAGAAAAACAAAATGGGGGTCAATTGAGAACGTTTAAAAAAGCATTAATTGAATAATAATTGGTCTTTAGCAAAAGTTTAATTGTGAAGACATGTATTCGTTTAACACACAAGAAATAAAGCTACAATTATTGGATCTGAGATAGTTCTTTTTAGTGGTTGTGTGAGTGTTTTAATTGAATGGTCATTTTTCTTTGAGTGTAGAGTTGAGTAAACAATATTTGTTAACGAGAAAACAAACACATATAGGACAGAAAACATTCCAATATTATTTTTCATGGGAAGTACATACATAGAGAAAAAATTGTGTGTAGGCTATAATTATGATGTATGACGACCAATAAAGCATCAACGGCGAACATATTTTGCAATATTGTAGCATAGATACTCGTATATCAAAGGATAATTCAGGTGACCATAAGCAGATTTCAAAATTCGACACACGAATAGAGGAGGATCTCGGAGATTGACTGACTCATATAGCAGAATATCTAAGAGATCGTCTCTAAAATAGAGGAAGAGCTCAGATGATTCCACATCATGTAGAGAAAGATCTCAGATTTCAACTCTCGAATAGAGAGAGTATACGTAATATAGAGGAGGATCTCGGAGATTGACTTTCATAAAGCAGAAGATCTAAGAGATCGTCTCTAAAATAGAGGAGGAGATCAGATGATTCCACATCATGTAGAGAAAGATCTCAGATTTCAACTCTCGCATAGAGTATGTCCGAATTTACACTAGGCAAGTTTTTTCAGCAGCTTATCATCAAATTCTCTTTTGAACTTTCACGAATAACTCAAAACGTTCAGGGAGAGTTTTTTCCCCCCTCTTGCCGACTGCCTCTCTCTCCTACAAAACGACGATAATCTGCTGAACATTCAGCCAATGTAATATTTATAGAGAAGGATCTCGGAGATTGACTCTCATATAGCAGAAGATCTAAGAGATCATCTCTAAAATAGAGGAAGAGCTCAGATGATTCCGCATCATGTAGAGAAAGATCTCAGATTGCAACTCTCGAATAGAGAGAGTATACGTAAGAAGTCGTCTTTCAAATAGAGGAAGATATGAGTTTTCAACTCTGGAATAGAGGGAAGACATAAGATGTCGTTTTTCAAATCTAGGAAGGCCTCAGTGATCAACTCTCGAATAGAAATAGAGGAAGAAGCACGACTAGAGCTGTGTAGTTCGTATACAAACTAGTTCAATTGAAGAGGTCACTTTACTGAACGTTACGAACTAGTTCACACAACTCATTCAGCTCAGTCGTTCACCAAATCTTTTTTCTTCAACCATATCATATCGTTCTTTCTTCTAATTTCAGTCTCTCTTCTCAGCAGTTAGGATTCTACCTAAACAAATGTTCCAATCAGATTCCTTTAATATAGACTGATTTAAAATGGCGATCTACAAGGTGGCGCAAAAGTAATCCTCCTATCAGAAAATGCTATAAATTTTGCGATTGGCCCCTAATGTCAGTTCTGTTTTGACATTTGTGTAGTAAACACATGCGAAATACACGTTAATAAACAATGTTACGCTACACTGCTCCAGAACGCGGAATATTGCTGACTATTTATTTGACCAATAATCGGTCGGTGACTTTGGCACAGATTTCCTGGCCGTCCAACGCCTACTGGTGAAACACTGCGACGTTTAGCCGCTCGCCTCGAAGAGACTGGCACAACACGAGATGCTGCCAGGCGTGGCAGACCCCGGAGTAGCCGTTCTGCAGAGAATATTGCTGCTGTAGCCGAGGATGTCATGGAAGCGCAGACGACGTGCCACGCAAATGGGTATCAATCGACGGTCTCTACAGCGAATTTTGGTACAAGATTTGAAGATGTTTCCGTACAAAGTCCAGACGGTGCATCAGCTGTTAGCTGCTGACCGCAAATCGCGTCTAACATAACATCGAAAGGTTACTTTTGCGCCACCTGTTACAAAAGAGCTGGTGAACTAAAGATTAGGTGAACTAAAGAGCTGTTAATATAAAGAGCTTGTGAATTAATAAGTTGGTGAAATAAATGAACGAACTCGTTCACTCAATCGAACTGAACTAAAATGACCGATCACTTAAAATAACTAAAGTGCACAACTCTAAGGACGACTCTTTAGTAGAGAACATCTCAAAGGTCTTCTCTCGTGTAGAGGTCCACTCTCATACAGAGGAAGACCTCAGAGGAATAGCGAAAAACCGCAGGACTCAAATCTAAAAATAGGGAGAAACCTCAGAGGTCGACAGTCGAATATAGAAAGACCTCAGAAATCAAATCTCATATAGAAAGAAAGTAACATCCAAAATCGACTTTTAAAAAAATGAATGAATAAGAGATCGACTTTTGAAAAAAAGAGGAATGAAAAGGAGATCGACTCTCGAAAAGAGGAGTACCTCAGTAATCGATTCTCATATAAAGAAGGCCTTAGATAGGCCGACTCTTGAGTCGAGAGACTCTACTCCCGAGTAGAGAATATCTCTCACTCATATAGAGGAATGGGTCAGAAGCTCACTTTCATATAGAGGAATAGAGGAAAACCGCAGGGCTCAACTCTCAAACAGCGGCAATCCTCAGAGGTCGGCTTTCGAATAGAGTACGGTCTCAGAATTCGGATCTCATATAGAAGGTCTCAGAAGTCGGATCTCATATAGAAGGAAACCTGTGAGATCGACTCTTGAATACAGGAATAACTAAGAGATCAACTCTCGAAATAATAAGTATATCGGTGATCGATTCTCATATGAAGAAACATCAAGAGTTCTACTCTCACATTAAGGAAGAAGTCAAGGTCGACTCAAATATGGTTGCCGTGCTCAGAAGTCGAAGGAAACCTGTGAGATCGACTCTTAAATACAGGAACAACTAAGAGATCGATACTCGAAAAAGGATTTCAGTGATCGATTCTCATGTAAAGAAACACCTCCGAGATCTACTCTCATATAAAGGAAGACGAAAGTTTCGATCTGGACTCACTCATAGAGGAAATCCTCACAGTTCGACTTTCAAATAGAAGAATACTCGTATATCAAAGGTTGACCCTCGAAGAGAGGAATATATCAGAGGTTTACTGTCCTATTGACCTCAGAGTTCCACTCCCTTATAGAGAAGGACCTCAAAGATATACTCTAATATGATGGATAACCTCAGTATTAGAGACTCGAATGTTGAAAGTAATCAGGATCCATATCTGATATAAATGAAGATCTCAGAGGTTAACTCCAATGTAGAAGGAAACTCAGAGGCCGACTGTCGAAAAGTGAAATATAGGTCGATTCTCTAATAAAGGAAGACCTTAGAGATCGATTCTAATATAGAGAAATGCCTTAGAGGTCCATACTCATACAGAGGAAGACCTCAGAGATCGTCTCTCATATATATGAAAACCACAGAGGTTGACTTTCAAATAGAGGCAAACCTCAGGGATCGACTCTCGAATAGAAGAAAACTTCAGATGTCATCTTTCATATTGAGGAGGTCATGGAGAACCTCGGAATTCGATTCTCGGATATAGGAATCCCCAGTATAGAGAAAGACCTCAGAGTAGAATGTAGATATCAAAGGATAACTCCTATGTAGAAGGAAAACTCAGAGGTCGACTCTCGAAAAGTGAAATATCTTAGACGTAGATATTTCACTTTTCGATGGTAGATGGTCATATGAAGGAAGACCTTAGCGATCGACTTTAATACAGAGAACTATCTCAGAGATCCTCTCTCATACAGAGGAAGACTATCGAATAGAAAAAAAGACCTTAGAGATCCAGTCTCCAAGAGAGGAAGATTTTAGAGGTCGATTGATAAATAAAGAAAAATCTCAAAGGTCGACTCTCGAAGAGATAAATATCACAAAGGTCGACTCTCAAATAGAGAAACATCACAGAGGTGGACTCCCGAATAAGGAAAACCTCATAAATAGACTCTCACATAGAGCAGGACCTCAAAGATCGACTCTCATATAAAGGAAGATCTGAGAGGTCAACTCTCGTGAAGAGTAGGATCTTAGAATTCGATTCTGAAAAAAAAGAGGTATCGATTCTCGAATAAAGAAAAATCTCTGAAGTCGACTGTCGAACAGACAAATATTTAAAAGGTCGGCTCTCGGAAAGGGCAAAATCACAGAGGCTGGCTCCCGGAAAAAGGAAGACCTTATAGATCGAGTCTCACATAGAGCAAGACCTCATAGATCGAGTCTCACATAGAGCAAGACCTCAAAGATTGACTCTCCCATAAATCCAGATCTGATAGGTTGACTCTCTTGTAGAGTAAGAACTTAGAAGTCGATTAGATTAGAACATCAGATTTCGAGTATGGAAGAGAGAAAGAACTCAGAGGTTGATTCTCTAATAGAGGAAGACCTCATGGGTCGATTCTCGAATAGGGAAAAGTCGACTCTCGTATAGAGGAAGAACTTATAGATCGACTCTCATATAAATGAAGACCTCGGAGGCAGGCTATGAAGCCGAAACGGCGCAAATCGGCGGCGCGCCGCAGCCGGCCATTTTTTTCCAGCCGGCGAGGCCGCCGATTTTAGCGGCTCACATCGGCTGAAACTCAGCCGCCGAAGTATATTTAGTGAGTCAAAAAGATGTATTTAAGCAACCATGAAAATTAAGAAAGTGACTACTAAGTAATACAATAGGGTCAGAATTTTTAATACCTATGAAGTTCATTTTTGCGTAAAAAGTTTCTAAATGGATCTCGCTATCATTTATTAAAAAAAACAAAAATTTTATGTAGATTTGGAATTAAAAAAAGCATTTTTGGTTTCTATGGAAATGCTCTCGTCATTTTAAAAAGAACACTGCGGACACATTGTCTTTCACAACAAGTTTTTTTCCTCTAATTGTAAATATTTCAAAAAGAAGACCTCAAAAATCGACTCTCATGTAGAGTAAGAGTTTAGAAGTCAATTCGGAAATATATTACAACTTCAGATAAAGATTTTGGAATAGAGAAAGGACTCATGGGGTTGATTATCGACCTCACATATGAAGATCTCAGATTATAGTTACTCAGATTATTAGAAATCACGAATAGACGAAGGCCTCAAATGTCGGCTCTCAACAGAAAATCTCAGTGGTCGATTTTTGAATAGAGGAAAACCTTAGAATTCGAATCTAGAATAGAGGAAAACCCTCAGAGTTTATCTCTCAAATAGATGAAGTCGTCAGAGCTCGACTCTCCTTTACAGAAAAACCTTAAAGGCCAAATCTCACGAAGAGGAAGGTGTCAGAAGTCAACTCTCATATAGAAGATCGCAGAAGAAAATTCTTGCGCACAGGAAAAATTCGATAATAGAGGAAAATTTGAAAGGTTGACTCTAAAACAGATAAACTCAGAGTTTCACTCTGATATAGAGAAAGAACTCAGAGGTCCACTCTTATATAGAGAAAGACAAATGTCAACTGTCATATTAAAGATCATGGAGATGAACTCTCTAATAGAAAAAATAGAGGTTTGACGTATGAAAACACTCAAATAATGAAAGACCACAAAGTTCCATTCTCATATCGTCGAGTAGCTACAGATCTCGGTTGTCGTCTCTCATATAGAATAGGGCATCAGGTGTCGATTTTTAAATAGAGACAGTAGAGATCAACTTGCATATAGAGAATGTATACTGAACTTTCGTTTGAGCCCTACGCTCTACAAGGTTTTAAAGGAATATATAATATATATATAAAGGTCCTCAACTCTAAACTTCTTTATGAACCGAATGACAAAGCCGGTCTGGATAATCTGGTCAAGATCACCACATTATTCAATAGTTCCCTTGAAGAAGCCTGTCCAAAAACAAGGTACAAAGTTTACCAAAATAAATTAAAAATATGAGTCTGCACATCTTTGGAAGACTAGGATTGCCCTGATATTGATTTTATTATTATGTGGAGCATAAAAAGTTTTGTAAGATAAATATAATATTACGATCTGGATAATGATATATATGCATACGAGTAAGTCTACCGAATGAAGTTTTTGATCTATGTCACCTACAGAACCTGCCAGTGATCATACGTTGAATCATCAGATGATGATCGTAAATAAATATTTAATCTTTGTTATAAAAAATTATACATGTCCCCAATTTATCTCACTGTATCCCTCTTGTAATTCTTACTCAAATGCTCTTTAAACTATCTTATATCCTTGAGTAAAGCCATCAAAGATCTGCTTGCTTAAAAACATCAACATGGTCACTCTAGCACGCACAATTGTATGCCACATAATTCATAAATATTAAATAAGTGCATTATGCTAAATAACCGTTTATATCAAAGACCCTTCTTCTCGACCAGAGCAAATTTGCCCTCATTTTGTCGTTGGAGAAAGTGCTCGACAGAGAGACAAGGGAGAGAGACAAGTGCACTTTATTAAATGACTACTTTGTATGGAATTGGAAATGGACAGAATAAGTGAATTTAAATGGATGACTGCGATGCCGACGGGTGGTAGGATGATGGAGAAATAGACAAAACATCTTGTCGTGTGCGTGGGTATGTGAGCTCAAAACATAGAAATCATTTGATAGATATAAACAAAACTGTAGAAATGTAAAAAAAAAATAAAAATTTATTAAATGATGGAATTTAATTAAAGAAATCAATGACGAAAACTTTGTAAGATAAATTAAGTGAAATAAAAAAACAATACTTATTTAAAACCCTCAGATTGATCAACATCTTATTATAATTACACTACATCAATTTTTGTGGTACATTTTAGGATCATTAATGTCCTGAAACTCTAGAAAATATTATTCCACGGGAAAGCTCTTGACCCAAAAATGTGCAGAATAGTATTTACAAATTATTTTGTTAACTTTAAATTCATGAAAACTTCAAATTATCACTAGCTGGACCTACCGACCTCCTGTGGTACATTTTAGGATAATTAATGTCCTGAAACTCTAGAAAATATTATACCACGGGAAAGATCTTGACCCAAAGATGTGCAGACTAGTATTTACAAATTATTTTGTTAACTTTAAATTCATGAAAATTTCAAATTATCTGTAGCTGGACCTACCGACCTTCTGTGGTACATTTTAAGGGTCATTATTGTCTTGAAACTCCAGAAAGTATTTTATCACGGGAAAGCTTTTGGCCCAAAGATGTGCAGAATAGTATTTAAAAATTATTTTGTTAAATTTAAATAAATAAAAAAAATAACACTGGCTGTACCTGCAGATGTTGATCTGCCTTTCCGATACCTACATATTTTTTTTCGAATAAATATTGCATTTCTACATAACTCCACTGCGACACCGCCTATGTTCTTCCTAGTGAATTCACTGAATTGACAAAAATTATAAATTAATATTATACCAACGTAAGAAGAAGAAACTCGGCATCAATTAGCTTTTTCCAGGGTAAGACTGCTAATAAGCACAAATTTTTGTGAAAGATTTTATAAGTCATTAATGCCCTGAAACTATAGAAAATATTATATCAACGGATAGTTCTTGGCCCAAAGGTCTGTAGAATAATATTTGCAAATTATTTTGCTAAATATAAAATCACAAATATATTGAATTAGCACTAGCTGGACCTTCAGATGTTGTTCTGCCCTTTCCGGTCCGTAGAACAATATTTTTTGCGAATAAATTATTGCATTGCTAAATTATTCAACTTAACAGCACCATTGTAATTTCCTAAAATAAAATCAGCAAACAATATGATAAGTTAAGATCAAGACGAAACTCTAAATCAATTAGCGTTTTCTAGCGAGAGCTATTAGCTCCATAATATATCAATATTAATAATAGCAGAATAACATTTACAAACTATTTTTTAAATTTAAATTCACAAAAAACAGTTGGCCTTGCAGACGTTGTTCTGTCCTTTTCGTTACGTAGAACTATATTCTATGAGAATAATTATAATATTTCTAAAAATATCGACTGCAATTTTACAAAGATTTGAAAGTAACATTATGATATAAGGAGCGCACAACAGGCCGAACCACTGGCTTAAGTGTATGTCCATGGATATGAGACGTTTAAACTTCTCCTCTATTCAACCAAACCTAGGTTATGATAAATGTAAGAAGAGCTATGAGACTACCTAATATGAGTACCAATATTTGTGGTACATTTTAAGAATCTTTAACTCTTCCATATAGTATGTCAATACAAAGCTCTTGACCCAAAGATGTGCAAATAAATGCAAAAAAAATATTTTGTTAAATTTAAATTCACAAAAATTCTAAATCAACACTAGCTGGACCTGCAGATACTTTTGTGTCCTTTTCGATACGTAGAACAAGGTTTTTTGCAAATAAATATAACATTTATAGATACAATACTTTGTTCTTTTCTTTCTTGTAAATTTGCCAAAAAAAAATTAATTTAACACTATAATAATGTAATAAGGAAAAAACTCAAACTTCATGAGCTGCTTCAAATGAGTACCAATTTTGTGGTACATTTTAGGGATATTTAATGTTCTCAAACTCTACTCTATAGTATGTCAGTGGAAAGCTCTTAACCCATAGATGTGCAGAATAAAATTTCAAAATTATTTTGTTATATTTAAGTTTACAAAAATTTCAAATCAATATTAACCGGACCTACAGATCTTGTTCTGGCGTTTTTGTTTCGTATAACAATATTTTTTGTGAATAAATATAAAATTTCCAAATAATTTTACTGCACCAATCGGCTCCATTTTTTTTTCTTTCATGTAAATTCATAAAAATTTTAAAATAACATTATGATAATACAGAAAAATGAACACTGGTTGGCCCTGCATACCTTGTTCTGCCCTTTCTGGTATGTAGAACGATATTTTATGCGAATAATTGTACATTAAAAATCTCGACTGCCGCGCTACCTATCGGGTACAATTTTGTTATTTTCGTTATGATAATGTAAGAAGAGCTATAAGCGATTTCGAGTATGAGACTAACAATATTTGTGATACATTTTAAAAATCGTTAATGATCTTAAAATCCACTCTAGAGTATATCAATGAAAAGCGACTGACAAAAGATGTGCAGAACAATATTTGTAAATTATTTTGTAAAATTTAAATTCACAAAAATTTTGTATTAATACTGCAGATGTTGTTCAGCTATTGTCGGTACGTAGAATAAAATTGTTCAGAATTTCTAAATAACTCAACTGCAGCGGTACCTATCGGATGCAATTATGATACTTTCATTCCGATAAATTCGCAAAAATTTCAATTTAACATTATAATAAATTAAGAAGAAGAAGCTCAAACTCCATTAGCGGCTTCGAACTTCAGACTTCTAACGAGCGCCAATTTTAGGTATTTTTAATGTTCTTGAACTGTATTAAATATTCTATTAATGAAAAGCTTATGAACCATATATGTGCAGGATAATATTTATAAATTATATTCATAAATTTATGAATTTATTTGAATATATATATACCTGCTGGACTTGCAGATGTTGTTCGGCTCTTCCGGTACGTGATACAACATTTTTGTAAATAAATATAAATAATAAACATAAGTCGACTGCATCGGCTAAAATTTTGTTGTTCTATTTTTTGTAAATTCACAAAAAAATTAAATTAATAGTATAAGAAGAAGTAACTCGAACTCCATGAGCGGAGTTGTGGAACATTTTAAGAGTCATTAATGTCCTGAAACTATAGTAAATATTATATCAACGTATAGTTATTGACCCAAAGATGTGCACCATAACATTTACAAATTATTTTGTTAAATGTAAATTCATAAAAAATTAATTAGCACTGGTTGGACCTGCAGACATTCTTCATGTAAATCCACAAAGCCTAGAGGATTTCTTAAAAAAAAAATCTGAGCGCATTAGATGACACTTGAAATATTAAATCCTTATTAATATTTACAACCAAATTGTAGTGTTAAGCGCAAAGCAATCCCACTTTTATTTCTGTCTATGGAAATGCTTATAAGCGATTAGTCATAAACCCCACGGAGCGAGGAACGTAAAAGCTTCAATGTTATTTTATTATAAATTCTATTTAATTCTTATCATAGAAGAAACCCTACAAAATAAAAACGTGAGGGCTTCGGGTTTGACATTTCGGCGCAATAAAAGTCGCCCCCCGTTTGTCACGAGCCAACAATTTTCGTCGTTATTCAAATTACTCGAGCACACATCAAACAAACAAGAAAGAAAAAACGTAACTATGTCACGCACTATAAAAATGCGTGATCTGACGAAAAGCGTAGATAGGAAAAAAACAAAAGAGCTCTGCAAAGTGTCAAATTTAACACCACACATACAAACTCATACATTTGTCTTGGACATGCAACGAGGTGGAAGTTGAATTTTTTGGGGAAAAAAGGAAAACTATTTTTTACTTAGTATGTAAATAAAAAATAATAACGTTTTTATGACACTCTGTTAGGGGCTCTGATCTAAGTTTTCATGAGTTTTGAACTATAGAGTCGAGCTAACTAAACAAGTATATTAGGATGGCTCGGTTTGTATGGTGGAAGATCCTAGATGAGTTGTATTCTCTTTGGAACTGAAGATTTTCAGTGTTTTCCGATTTTGATGTTCGAGTTCAAAGAACTTTTGTAGAACTAATATGTAAACTTTATCCCCCCCTTACGGTATATAGACTTGTTAAGGAATATACTATGGTAGATTTCTTAGATATAGAAGGGGCATTCAATAACATAAATCCAGCCGCTATAATTACGGTCCGAGCAGCCTGGGGGGTTGATGTCAGTATACGTAGGTTCATTAATAACGTTCTGATTAAGAGACGCATTTTAGCAACCTTGGGGTCATCTGACCTCCGTTGATTTGTCAGCAGGGGGTGTCTAATGGGGGTGTTCTGTCTCCTCTGTTATGAAATCTCTTCATGAACAATATTCTGCTATCTCTGCAGATTATGAGAGTTAAGAATACTGTCTAAGCAGATGACGTAGCAATAGCTGTTAAAGTCAAGTTTTCCAGTACTCTTAGAGACATCCTACAAGAGGTCTTTCATAGAACCGCCATATGGGTTCCCGACATTGGTTTTGGTGTTAACACGGCCAAGTGGAAATAGTTATTTTCTGCAGGAGATAAAAGGTACAAACAGTTGCACCTGTCTCCTTGGAGAGCATTGAAATTCCCTTCTCTGAAAGCGCAAAATACTTAGGTCTTTTACAAACAACGAAGGCTACGGTAACGCTTGGTTCTGAATCCGCGTATAGCTTAGTCTGTTTGTATACGGCAGTAGTCAGACCGATAATGCTGTGCGGCATTTTCGTCCGGTGGACGGATAATGCAGAAATCCAACTTCTGTGTGATACTAAACAAAGTTCTGCGAATGGTTGCTATATGTTTCACTGGTGCGCTGAGAACGACAACAACTGAGGAACTAATGCCGCTAGACATTATAGCAATGCATTATGCCGCCTGTACTGCTATTGGACTTAGAGAACTGTCACTATGGTCAGAAAATGGTAACGGACATGCATAGTGTGTCCGAACCACTTTTTGACAAGAAGTATCTCACGATTATACCTGCAGATCAGAATGGAATTCTCGCAACCCAGGATATAGAAGATTGTTAACTTCTATACAGACGGTTTCAAACTCAACAACGAAGTGGGCTTTGGTGTCTTTTCTGAGGAAATCGAGCTATCCATTACAAAAAGACTGCCTGCTGATCTCTGTAGTGTTTACCAGGCAGAAATATTAGCTATTCAAGAGGTAGCGGAATGAATGAAAATTAATGTTCTGACCAAAGTCGGTATCAAGGTTTTCTCTGATAGTCAGGCTGTTATCAAGTCTCTGGAAACTATATTCCTGAATTCAAAACTGCCCTCGACTGTCGCAGATATTTTAACGTGTTGGCTGATCAATGTTGGCTGCTATGGAAGCCAGGAGAATTAGACATACCAGGGAACTGCCAGCACATCTTGAGAGATAATGCTCTTAAGGCAATAAATGACAGGTGATCATTAGTCAGGAACTGCATACATTCTAGGCTGATGTGGCCCTGCCTAAACTCCGAACGGACCAAAGCACTGATGTCGTTATCGAGACTAGACGTTTCACTTATCGTATCAGTCATGGCGGTTCACTGCCTTATTGGACGGCACGCAGATAAATTGAAGGTCTTACTTAATGAATTTTGCAGAAGCTGTGGAGACGAAGAGGAGAAGGAATCAATAGCATTCCTTCTTTGTTTGTGTCCCGCTTGTAAACTTAGGGTCTCATGGGAGTTAGCTATCTTGGCTGATGTTAAAATCCGGCAACTTATGAGCTTTTTAAAGCAAACAAATTTGTTCAACGGGAAGGGCTAGCGATAACTTATGTTTTCTCGTATGTCCCTGTGGTAGTACAATTGATTATATAGTCTAAGTGAATATTTTATACACACGGGGGAAAATCGCCATTTTTGATATGTTTGAAACGAAAGAAAATATACTTGGAAACAAATTTTTTAAATATTATATATTTGTGAAGAAATAAATTATATTTGGAAATCAAGAAATATTATTTGGAACGCATATATTAATATATTAGAACAAAATATATTTGCGAACTAACTTTCACAATTAAAATATGTGTTTACACACAAACAAAGTTATTGTTTAAGAAGTTTCCCAAATATGTATATTTTATTTAAAAATGCTTTTAAAACTTTGCTGAATTTTTCGAACTTTAGTTAGTTTTTCTTAGATAATGTCAGAAGCAGCATTAGCTTTATCTTACAGAGCTAATTTTTAATTAATAAATATTACAATTCACCACTTTTTGTCCATCCATAAATGCAATTTATAGTTACGAAAGATTATAGAATCTAAGTTTTAATTGAATTTTACAAATATATAAAATTTCTAAAAATTTGCGCTTTGAACTTCTGAAAAACAGTAAACTTCCCTTTAAATTAATGCTTGGATACAATGCCTAAATACTTAAACACAAATTGATCTTTGTTTCGGAAATAATAGTTCCAAATAAAAACATTAGGGTGGGAACAAAGTTTTGTTTAGAACAACATCCTCCCAAACATATAATATTTGTGTGTGTCAAATATAATATATTTGGAGTGTACCCTAAACATATGTATGTTTCAAGCTGAATATGTTTGGGACAATATACTACAGAAGCGATTTTTTTTCAGCGTGCAGGCTATCAGATATTGGTTAATTAGAGCACTCTGCTGCAGCGCCACTTATCAGGAACAATTTTTGTTATTTCTATTTTTTTATAATATGAGTGATTGTCGAACATAAACGAAGACAAACGAACCAAAGACAAATAGAATAAGAAGACATTCCTTCCGGACGAAACGTCAAAATCTATCAGGTACGAACGAATAGGAATGAACTGTCAGACGCGAAAAAACAGTTTTCCGCGAACACTGATTGAACTTTTTTGCCATTATCGATTAATATTGATTTTTTAATTGTGATAATTATAAAAAAATCGGGAAAATCGATCTGAAAATCAGTGAAAAATCTCATTCGTTGGAATCAAATTCCTATTCGTTCATACTTGACACTTACTCGTCCCGGGATAATATATCTTATTACTTTATTATTTTTGGTCATAACATTACCCCCCTTCACTATTACCTACCAGAACCTAACATAGCTATGAACCTTATACATATTGTCATAAATAGGAAGACTTTTTCCATGAGAGAAAAGCCCTTCCATTGACGCAAGTTTTCATGGGTACACTAATTGATCACTCCCTAAAACAATCACAACAAATTAACATATTTATGATAATTATTAAATTCAATTACGACTTCTTTCCCATTACCCATTGTCCATAGTTCGCTGTAAATGAAGCTTAAAAAACACGATTTATATCAAATGTTTGATGTCGTTGTTATCTATTTTCTCGCAACCGCCAAAACGCCGAACGGCAGACGTGTGGCGGCGTTTGTATACAAATTTCGGCCTTTGTTTGAATTTTTAATTATAATTTTCCCCCCAAAAGCGCGTGGAAAGGAAAGAAGAAAAACATTGTACACAATTAAAATTAATTTATTAATTATTATGTTAAAGATGTTGGCAATGCTATTATCTTGACTTTTTTTCATAATTTAAAATTAAAAACTTCCGTTCCAAATCAATTTATGAATTTTTTTTTCATTTGTTAAATGCCAATAGTTAGCTAAAAATAAACACAGAAAATCTAGAAGAAGTACATAATTATATTTTCCTGTTTAATTTGCCTAAGATAAACAAGTGTTCCAAATATTATCTGTGTTGTTGTTTTCATCGAGATAAACAAGATAATATATGTGGGTGCGTATGTATATTTTCTGTGGTCCAATGGGAATGTTCTTTTTTGTATTAGAGCTACCATGATACAATCATAAAGGTAGTACACAATGAACAGCTGATTCTGTCAAATTTATTGTTCTATAAAGACGGCTTGAGTTACCATGATACAATAATAAAAGTAGTAGAAAGTGGACAGCTGACTTTTCCAAATTTATTTTTGATATTAAGACAGCTTATTTATGTCTACAGTTATAAGACAAATATTGTCTTGTGATAGGGCTAGGTTTATGTTAAGATTGGCAGCCTGCATAACAGATATACTTTGACAATATAGTCCATTGTGACACCACAGGGACGTAAGGGAAAATATAAGTGTTCCCCAGGCTCGACCGATGAACCAATTTGATTGATTTAAAAATTTTAAAAGCTGGCAGATTTTAACATCAGCCAATGTAGCAAACTCCCCAAAGAAATTAGAGCCTTGGATCCCATGCCGGCTTCTAGAGAGAGAGAGAGAGAGAGCGTGGCACTGACACATAATGTATTCTATTGATTCCTCATCGTCTCCGCAGCTTCTGCAAAATTCATTTCGCAAGACCTTCAATCTCTTTTCGTGCCGCCCAATACGACAGTGACCCGTCATGACAGAGACGATATGTGAGTCGTCCGTCCGTCGAGCAGGGCGTAAGGGCTTTTAAAGTTTAGGGAATACCACATCAGCCTGGAATGTATGCAGTTGCCGTAAGGGCGCTATCTATCAATAATAGCTAGCAGGTCGCTAGAGGCACGCCCCCATATTTGAGATCCTTTGGAGAGTACAAGATAGTTCCCAGACTGTCAATTTCACCTGATCTGCAGTTCCCTCGTATGGTCCTGCGAACCATGACATAACTACACACGATCAGGTCTTTGTTCTTTTCGCTTTCCGTTTCTACCAGAGATGTTAGTGCACTGTGTGGCTTCTCATTGTCATGTGCCATACAAGCGGAAGCCAACCGAATATGGGAGTTTTCTAACTAACAGTGGCTGATATAATTGTTCCATGGCTCACAGACTTCTACACAGTATTTATCAATCAGGCCTATATACCAACAACTGTCCCATACAGGAGCTAAGGATTTCTTGCCGATTAGTCTATGTTATTTCTCCTTAAAACCCTAAAGAGATTAATATAGTACTACTTACTGTCCAATCTCGGGCTACTTACTGTCCAATCAACAGCAAATCTACAGCAAGTCCACCGAAACCAACTTACATGATCTAGTCAGCTTTATTGAAGGATCTTCTCTGTTAAGGAATATACTATGGTAGCTTTCAAACAACCCTGGAGTTAATAGCAGTATACGTAGGTTCACTCATAATTTCAGCAACTTAGGGTCAACTGATCTCCATCGATTGGTCAGCAGTGGAACACCTCATGAGGATGTTCTTTCTCCTCTGCTATGGAGTCTCTAAATGAACAATATTCTGCTTACGCTGGAGAAGATGGGTGTTAATGTTCGATAGATTTGAAGAAATTCACCTTCTGCACTGTAGTATGTGCATCACTGGCGCTTTGAGATAGACCTCAACTGAGGCACTAAATGTTATACTACATTTAATGCCGCTAGACTTCATAGAAAGGCAATATGTCACATGTACTGCTAGTACACTTAGGGAAATGTCGCTCTGACCAGGAAATAGCTACGGACATAGTGTTATTCTAGAAACAATGTCTGATCTCCCGGACATTGTTGGTTACCGAATTGACTGAACCACTTTTCAACAAGAAGACCCTTACTTTTATAACTGATAGATCTGAATGCAATAATCGTCACCCAGGTTATATGAGATACGTGAACTTCTATACAGACGGCTCAAAACTCAACAACCAAGTGGCCTTTGCTGTATTTTCTGATAAGCTTGAGTTATCCATTTGAAAAAGGACGGCCTTGTAGTGTGTACCAGACTGAAATCTTAGCTATTAGAGAGGTTCAGAATGGCCAAAAATGGTTGTTCTGATAGCCAGGCTGCTAACAAGCCCCTGGAAACTATATTTCTGAATTCATAAACTGTTCTCGACAGTCGTAGATCTCCTAACGAGATGGATGAACAGTTAAATATTTACCTGGTATGGCTGCCGGACCACAGGGACATACCAGGGAACAGCAAATCAGATGAACTTTCAACTAGTTTACACGCTCCAGGGGAAAAATTATGTTTTCATCTACGTCCCTGTGATGGTACAATGGGCTATATAGTGTAAGTGAGTAGGTTATACAGGTTGTCACTCTGAACCTAACCTATCTAGTGTTTAGTAGACATCCCGCTGGGTTATCTACTCCTTAATAGACGACCAGTTGGGCTATTTCTTCCTTAGCGGAGGAACATTAGGCTTATCTAGTCTTTAGTAGATGCCTAGTAAACATCCAGTAGGGTTATATACTTTTTAGTTGACGACCTGTTGGGTTATCTACTCCTTGGTAGATCACCAGTTGGATTATCTAGTTTTTAGTAGATGCCTAGTAAGCGACTAATAGGGTTATCTAGTTTTTAGTAGATGCCTAGTAGGCGTAGTAGGGTTATCTACTTTTTAGTTGACGGCCTGTTGGTTTATCTACTGCTTAGCTGACGACCTGTTGGTTTATGTACTTCTTAGCATACGACCAGTTATGTTATCTACTCCTCAGAAGACGACCAGTTGGGTTATCTACTCCTTAGTAGACGACCTGTTCTGTTATCTACTCCTTATTAGACGACCAGTTGAGTTATCTACTCCTTAGTAGACGACTAGACGGTTTATCTAGTTTTTAGTGTAAGCCTTGTTGACGGTCAGTAGGGTTATCAGTTGGGTTATCTAGTTTTTAATAGATGCCTAGTTGACGGCAAGTAGGGTTATCTACTTTTTATTTGACAACCGGTTGGGTTATCTATTCTTTAGTACAGGAGGTCAGCAATGATTGATGAGGTATCTATGTATACTACCTATCAATGTTCTTTCACCAAATGTCATTAATGTAATATTAAAGTAGGTCAACAGTTTGCAATTATTCAATAATCCCTAATGTATTTGACAAAATAGTTTTGTAATTAGCCTCGACAAAACATTTGTCATATTCCCTTAAGAATATTTGCTTCATATGTATGTTTCACAATTAGTGTTTTCCGGTTGCAGAACTAACAAAATCTACTTAACACCCATCTCTTTTCTCAACAACTTTAAAATAATTTTGCATAATATTAACAAAATAAATAATAGAATTCTTATTGCAGAACTTACCTTTACTTCCTTTCAGTATACTATTGAGATTATGTTGACTGCTCGAGCTATTGTTGCTACTATTCCCACCTCCATTAGCCAATATCTGACCACCAGAGTACACCGCCGGTGGAGGATTGTGATGATGATGAAGATGATGGTGCTGGTGTTGGTGTTGTGGTGGTGGTGGATGATGATGATGATGATGTTGTTGATGCTGGTGATGATTATTATTATTGCTATTTGCATTCGTTGACGAAGATTGACTATTATTGGTACTAAAGCCACCACCACCACCAACAACTCCTCCGCCACCGCTTAGATCGGCAACATCCTCACGGGAAGCATGTAATTGCTGCTGTTGTTGCTTTTTGCTAAAAGCGGAAGTTAAAGCCGGAGCTAGGCTCCCACCACTACCGCTTAGAATGCTATTGGAAGAGGAGGATGATGTGGATGTAGCATCCGTTTTACCAACAACCACTACCGGAGATGATGACGTCGACGACGTAGTGTTGTTCATTTTATGAGTTAATGTTGTTGCAGTACTTGAATTACCGTTGTTATAGTTTGAATTGTGAATGTTATTATTATTATTGATGTTGATGCTGTTGCCACTCATACTGTTGTTTACCGAACCATTGGCCACATTTTCTAAATTTGAATTTCCGTTAAATGTTGCTAAACCCGTTGTTGTCGCTAGCGCTGCCGCTGCCGTTGTGTTTGTTGTTGCAGTGACATTGCTGCTGCTGCCGCCGTACTGAAGCTGCTGAGCTGAATTGCCAACAGCAGGAGGTGGATGATAATAGTTATTATGCTTTTGATATTGCTGAGAATGCTGCTGTGCCGGCGGTGGCTGCAGTGTTTGGTAATAATCTTCTGGTTGTTGTTGATGCTGATGATTCGTTGTTGAGGCATTTGCACTGTTATTGGCTGAAAAAGTGCAAGTTCCAGACACCACATTCATATTGTTGGCTGCTGATGTTGCTATCCCTCCAGTTGCTGTCGTTGTTGCCTCCAAATTGCTGTTATTACTTTGTGTTGTCATTGCGGTTACCGTTGTTGCTGATGATGTTCCTGCTGTCAGTGAAGAATTTCTCGCGGCCAAAGAAGACATTTTTTGCAAGCTCTAATTCTACAGATGTCATTACTGCTGCTGATGATGCTGCCACAGACTGCTGTTGCATTCGTTTTGAAAACTACACATCCGGATTATTGGAATTCTTTTAGCTTCTTCAACAGAATTACATACATTCGTATGTCCATGGATGTATATACATCAAGTTAAATGGTTGTGGAAGAATTCTTCTTATTTGTTTGCCTTATAACTTTTTTAAAATATATTTTTGATATGTTTACTTTATACCCCTGGCCATTTGCAATATTCTTCCATTATTACTATAAACACTTCAACACATTTCGCAATAGATACCCACAATCTTTGCGGTTAATTATAGAATCTGAAAGAAAAGAAACAAAATGAGGAAAAATTAATTAATAAGCAATGATATGGTTAAGTAAAATTAATGAAGCAGATAATTATATGAATAGCAAACCGAAAGAATTCTGCAAATTCCTCAGCAAAGCTACGTCTAACGAAAAATATCTTGGCATAGTTATGCATTTTAGGGTTTTAATTATATGTCAACAAACGTTGGTCCTTCGAGCTGGATATGAATAAGCTGTCTAGGTTGTTGCTAGATAGAAAACAAGTTACGAGAGATGTACCAAAATTGGAAACGAAGAAAATACAAGAAATGTGGGAACATTTTTGTTTATTTCTCAACATAATCTCATTTTAGCTGTAAACTCTTTTTCCAGCGATTTCAATAGCTTTGATACTCTTTATTGCTAGCAAATCTATTTCCGCAGATCCATTTTTTAAGTTTGGAAACAAAAAATATAGTTCGAGGGAGCTAAATCAGGCGAATTAGGAGCGTGCTGAAGCAATTCGAACTTTACTGCGCTGAAAAAGCGCCTGAACCTGCCGTCCACAGAAATGTGAGAAAGACAAAAAAGGTACAAGGGTAAAACTAAACCCCAATGGTGGACAGCTGAGCTAACGGCTATGAAAACGACCTGCAACAAGCTATTCAACAAGGCTAAATCTACTCGGGTCGCTAATGTTTGGGATGCCAATAAAGAGCAACTCAAGATCTATAAGAAGGAGCTTAGAAAGGCGCAAAGACGCTCTTGGTATACCTTCTGTGGCGAGGTGGAAAAGGTCTCCGACGCTGCAAGGCTGACGAAAATACTATCGGCTTCAGTCGGTTAATTGCAGGATGAGGCAAATAACTGGACAAAAAACAGCGAGCAGTCGCTGAATGCACTGCTCGACACACATTTCTCGGGGAACTCACCAACAGAACCCAAAGATCAGCAAGACCAACAAGAATGCGAGTAGACTGCGAGCGTCGCTAGCTTGTTGACTGAGAGATCCAGAATAAGCTGGGCTATTGACAGCTTTGCGCACTTCAAGTCACCTGGACCAGACGGCATCACTCCAAACAAAAACAAAAAATATAGTTCGAGGGAGCTAAATCAGGCGAATAAGGAGCGTGCTGAAGCAATTCGAACTTTACTGCGCTGAAAAAGTGCCTGAACCTGCCGTCCACAGAAATGTGAGAAAGACAAAACAAGGTACAAGGGTAAAACTAAACCCCAATGGTGCGCATCTGAGCTAACGGCTATCAAAAAGACCTGCAACAAGCTATTCAACAAGGCTAAATCTACTGGGGTCGCTAATGTTTGGGATTCCAATAAAGAGCAACTCAAGATCTATAAGAAGGAGCTTGGAAAGGCGCAAAGACGCTCTTGGTATACCTTCTGTGGCGAAGTGGAAAAGGTCTCCGATGCTGCAAGGCTGACGAAAATACTATCGGCTTCACCCTGTACAGTCGGTTACTTGCAGGGTGAAGCAAATAACTGGACAAAAAACAGCGAGCAGTCGCTGAATGTACTGCTCGACACACATTTCCCGGGGAACTCACCAACAGAACCCGAAGATCAGCAAGACCAACAAGAATGCGAGTAGACTGCGAGCGTCGCTAGCTTGTGGACTGAGAGATCCAGAATAAGCTGGGCTATTGACAGCTTTGCGCCCTTAAAGTCACCTGGACCAGACGGCATCACTCCAGCAGAAATGCAGAAAATGTTAAAGTTGATTATCCCCTGGCTGGAGAAAATTTATGTAGTCTGTATCAGGCTTTCATACATCCCGAATCGATGAAGGGATACCAAAGTGGTATTCATTAGGGAAACCCTGGATACAAAACTCCAGTCGGTCAACCAACATGCTTACAATAAGGGGAAGTCTACAGAACCAGCCCTGCAAGAACTTGTGAGCACTATCGAATCTTCCCTGCATTTCAAGGAATTCACAATGGTGGCATTTCTTGACATACATGTATTTCTTGACATACATGTATTTCTTGACATACATAGACAACATTCACTCAGATGCAGTAATTGCGGCACTGTCACATCTAAAAGTTAACTCTGTTTGATTAGACTAATTCAAAGTCTGCTCAACAGAAGACGCATAACAGCATATCTTGGGTCCACAACTCTAACAAGGTTTGTAAACACAGGGATCCAACAACGTGTAAGGAAGGCCAACGTCGCCTTATATTCATTCCAAAAAGCTTTAGGCGAGAGAAGTTGCAACCAAAGCGGCAATAAGATTAAACTGCCTATCAATGGGGAGGCACAAGAACTACGGTCACATGAGGATATCAAAGTGTAGTGCTATGGTAACCGACCGAGTGGACTATATACCAACTGTCTACACCTTCGAGAGAAATTACATCACTATGATTCCAGCCAGAGATGAATGGGTTGGAAGAATACCAGGTAATATAAACCATCTCCACTTTTACACGGATGGTTCGAAGCTTGATGAAAAGGTTGGCTTCGGAGTACACTGTGCAGAGCTTAGTTTGGATATAGCTCACAGACTACCAGATAACTGCTGTGTCTATCAAGCCGAAATAATGGCAATATGGGAAGCAGCCAAGTGGCTGAGTCGCAACATAGTAACCAACACTGGCGTTGTCATTTACTCGGACAGCCAGGCTGCCATCAATTCTCTGGAGGCAACATCCCTAAATTCACAAACAGCCCTCGAATGCCGCAGATCTCTTAACGAGATGGCTGAGCAGTTTAATATACACCTCATATGGGTGGCTGGTCAAAGCGATATCCCGGGGAACTGCAAAGCCGATGAACTTGCTAGGAAAGGGACGACATTTGGCTTAGGCAAGTCCAACGAAAGATGGACAGAAATCGGCACCTGCAGGTTAGCTAGACAAATCTGGCCAAGGTATGACCTGAGTAGATCAAAATATCTCCTCGCACTAGAGAGGCAAAGATTGTCTACGTTAGTATCAGTTCTGGCGGGACACTGCTTGATCGGCGAACACGCCAACAGATTGTGTATTGACTCTAATGACTTCTGCAGAAGCTGTGGAGATGAGGAAGAAGTGGAGAGCATTGAGCACTTGCTATGCGACTGCCCCGCTCTGAGTAAACGACGACTGGACATACTGGGGTCGGCCTTTCTAGGCAGCCTAACAGATCTTTCCAGTATCGATATTCGTACTATCGATAAATTTGTATATCAAACAGGTTGGTTTCGATGAGGGGCATTTCAGCCCGTGGTAACACTAGGGACCTAAACTGGTCTATGTGAGCTTGTATACAAAAAAAATACGGCTGCCACCCTAACCTAAACCTAAATGTTACTTCATTGATTTTGGCCATCGTAATAGTGGATGTGTGAACTGGTGCATTGTCTTGATTGCGAGCAAACGCGGAATCACAGCTGATTCCAGGATCCTTAGTCTCAACAAAGAGATTGACCGGCTTGTGACCGCCCACAAGAGAGACTGGTGGCGAAAACACTTCGAAGAGTCAGATCTCGGATCTAGGAATCTGTGTTCCACAATTAAGAATCTCCCCAACCCCAGTGAAACGATAATATCTGCATATCGTTTGGTGAGCAAACTCCCGGGGACAAAACCCGTTTAGCAGCACCCTTCGTCTTAGAGCACCCACGGACACCAGACAGTGCAGGCTGAAGGCTAGACGAGTTTCCCGTTCCCTCAGGCCAGATAACTCCATAGCCATCACCCTGGATAATGTGCTTAAGACTATCAAAACCGCCAAAAGCTCTACAGCTATTGGTTCAGACAGACTGGCTACAAAGATGCTTAATCATGTTGGAAGAAATTGAGCAACAATCCTTGCCCATACTTTAAGCCTATACCTCAGCACCTTTGAAATTCCAGATATGTGAAAATTGGGGAAGATTGTCTCAGTGTCGAAACCGGGTGAACCGGTACAACAAAGGACCATCAAATCCTTCAAAAGCTCTACAGTTATTAGTCCAGACAGACTGGCTACAAAGATGCTAAATCATGTTGGAAGAAATTGAGCAACATTCCTTGCCCATACTTTCAGCCTATGCCTCAGCACCTTTGAAATTCCAGATATGTGAAAATTCGGGAAGATTGTCCCAGTGCCGAAACCTGGTGATCCGGTACAACAAGGAAGATCGTACCGGTCGATTACTCTTTTTCCCCTGTTGTGAAAATTCTGGAAGCAATTTTACTGCGTAGCTTCATGGATTTCAATCCATATAGGTTCCTCATTTTCTGAAACTGTAGACTTCGGAAATTGAATTGGGTAAATTTTGATAACAAAAGATGAAACTTTGTAAAATTTCCCATTCAACGAAGACTTCAGTTAAATGAAGAGTTTATTTATGAAACTAAATATCTAGCCAATGTACTTGTGGCAACCCCACAGTACTATATAAACACACTTTCCAATGTAAATAATGACACATTTTACACGTCTCGGTATTTTTTGTATTTTTTCTTTTTTTTTTGCAAATATTTGCATTCATGCTATGGGATGGATGATGTCTATACATATGTAGGTTGTTTTCTTTTTATTTTTCATTCATAAAACAGCTAAAATCATAAACAGACTTCATCATCGTCTTTTGCCATCGTCGTCCGCCATCGCCGCCGCCGTCGTCGTCCATTAAACAGTCTCTGTCGGTCTATGAGGCCTCTGTGATAGCTAAGACCTCATTTCCTTCCATAAACAAATCTCAACTTTCATAAATACCCATATTTTGTGTATAATTTCTTGCATTTTTTGCTCCTCAAACGAGGAGCCATCATTGCTGCCATCGCCACCATCATCTGCAGCAGATGCAGCACCAAGCACCGCCGCCTCTAAGCATACATAGTACCTAACCGACTGACTACAACCAGCATTAATAAATAAAACATGTGTTTCACTTTCTGTTCGATGACCTGGGTTTTACGATTTTGTTTATTTTAAGATACTACTCGTATGCATATGCTAACCAACTACACAAAACATTCCACAGTTCAGTCAAGACTCCAGGACTTCCATATTCTAGCAGTGGTGGCAATGGTGGTGGTGGTGGTGTGTGGTGGTTAACATGTGATAAAAATGCTGCAGAAACATAACAACACGTGCCACATGTGCTGCTATTTGTTATTATTATTTCTCGTTAATATATACAATTTAAATAATGTCCCATTCATCTTCGCTCTTAAGTGGTGTTATCCATTTTAATGAATGCTAAAGATATGTTATATGTTTTCTTAAAATAAAAATAATGATGAAGAGATGTTCGAGTATGTTTTTTTTTATTTTTAGCAGTCAATAGAATTTGAAGCTAAACATTAAGTGTTACAGTACTATTCTGTACATAAATGTGAAGAAGGTACTTAAAATATTGCATTTATTTTCAATATTTTCAGAGGCTGATAATGAATAATATGATTGGATGCTGTGCAAAGTAATCATTCCCTAGTAAAGACTAAGGAATGATTACGTTCAGTGATTAATCAGCTGATTGTTTGCTTTGATCAGCTGATTGCCCATCTGAGTCACTACTTTCAGTGAGAAATTACTGGAGTTAATCTTGGTAATTCCTGGTATGTTCATTAACTGGATCTGGTGTTGAAGTAAAGCCGTCCGATATTGACAGGGAAATTGTAATCGAATCCAGTAATGTGGGCATGAAAAAACTTTAAACTTCTAATCCCCCGTACCAAACATGATTTCGCTAGCAGAATTACATGCGGTGGCCGATAGTTTAAGTTATATGGTTCAAAGAGCAATACACAGATACCATTAAACTTTCATATATACCAACAAGGTGGAGGGAAGCCTTCATATTATAGAACGGAGGCCTTCTGGTCCAACAGCCTATGGTAATTTCTGCTGAAGATATTGGAGAAATTTATCGACAGTTATCTCAGAATAAATGTAGACCAAAAAATATTGTCTGACCGAAAGCTTTATTCTGGTACCACGGAAGCCAACAACGGGATCTGGCGTTGAAGTAGTGCCTTCCAGGGCAATGTTAACCAAATCTAGGATGTTATAGTCATTTGAAGGCTTTAAACCATTCAAATCGACTTGACCAGACATTGTTTCGACGGCAGAATTACATGCGGATAAGTTAATTACATGCATCAAAGCACTATATACGAGTAAGAACATTGGTATCAAAAACCTTTTATATATAACCACAATGTGGATGGAGAATAAGGTAGTCTTTATACCTAATGCAGGAAAACATTCCCACACAGACCATAAAGACGTTGGTCTTCCGGCCCAACAGTCTGTCATAATTTCTGCTGAAGATATTGTAGGAATTTATTAAAAGTTATCTCAGAATAAATGTAGACCAAAAAATATTGTCTGACTGAAGGCTTTATTCTGGAACCACGGGAGCTAACAACTAGATCTGGCGTTGAAGTAGTGCATTCCAGCATTACCAGGGACATTTTAACCGAATCTAGGATATTATAGTCATCCGAAAGCTTTAAACCATTCAAATCGACCTGATCATACATTCTTCGTCGGCAGAATTACATGCGGATAGGTTAATTCCATGGCTAAAAAAAGAGCTAGGAGGGCGGTCCCAAAACCAGCCGAATTGACATATACAGGGTGGCTGATATGTAATGCAACAAAGTAAAGCGCTATATTTTATTATTTTTTTTTAAATTTTATTGTTCAAAAGCAGAAAATGTCGGAAATAACATAAAATTTTAGATACAGTTTGGATTTGTTCGAATTGGCCACCTTTGGCACGAATTATGGCCTTCAAACGGCCGACAAAGCCATCACACGCTGCACGAATGTGGCTCTGCGGTATTTTGGACCATTCCCGGCGAAGCGCCGTCTTGAGATGATCGATACTTTGGTATTTTTTAATGCGAACCTTACTCTCTAAAATGCCCCAGGCGTCTTGGTTGACGCGTGCTGAGTGCGATGGTGCTGAGTCCTGTTGGAATGTCCATGGTCTGCGGCCGAAATGTTTGTCTGCCCAGGGCTTCAATACTGTCTTTAGGACATTTTCCCGATAATATTCGGCATTTATTTTGACCCCATGGTCGATGAATACGAGCGGGGAGCGACCATCGGCCGTTACGGCGGCCCACACCATTACCATCGGCGGCGCTTGTTTTCTGGTGGCCAATCGAAGGTGTACATTTTCAGCTGACCTCTTTGGCAAGTAAACGCGATCATTTTGTTTGTTCACAAACTGCTCAATTTGGAATGGCTTCTCATCGGAGAAAACCAAATTCGGTAACAGGCCACTTTCGTGCAAGCGAAGCAACTCCTTGGCTCTTTCCAGTCTAACTTTTTTTTGTGCATCGGTGAGCTCTTGCACTTTTTGGAACTTCAATGGTTTTAGTCCAAGCTCATTTTTTAATATGTGTTGTATCCGTTCTCGCGATATGTTCAGCTCACGAGCAATTTTTCTACCACTGCGGCGTGGATTTCGATCAAATCTGGCCTTCACTTTTCGGATCATTTCTGGTGTTGTTACCGTTTTTTTTTCGTCCACTTTTTGGACGCGATGCTACACTGCCAGTATCACGGTAACGAGCAATGGTACGAGAAACAAAAGATTTATTCACATTTAAATGCTGGATGGCTCTAACGATAGCCACTTGTGTTTTTCCACCCAAATATAAAGCAAACTAAACTATCACGCTTGAATTCCATCACGAATAACTTTTTTCTGAATGCAATAGATCAAAATGCTTTTGTAAGCTTGTAAACAATAAAATGAACTCACTGAAGACGTATGAAATAGACACTGAAATAAATCTGTCAGCTATCAGACTAACGGTTTAGAAATGATAGCAACCTGAAGTTGGTTGCAATACATATCAGCCACCCTGTAGATGGCTATAGTAGTTTGAAAAAATTACATTCGTAAAAGTGGCAAACTTCCAAAAAAAATATGTTTCAAGGGCCACGTTGTTTATTGCATATAGATTAGGTTAGGGTGACAGCCAGTTATGCCAGCTCACATAGACCAATGTAGGTCCCTAGTTTTACCACGGACTCAGGAGCCCCTCAGCGAAACCAACCAGTACGATAAACAAAGCTATAAGTAGCACGAACATAGGTACCGGAGAGATATGTCAGACTTTCTAGAAAGTCAGTCTCCAGACGTCATCTACTTAATGCGGGACAGTAACAAAGCATGTGCTCATTGCTCTCCACTTCTTTCTCATCACCACAGCTCTTACAGAAGTCATTGGAAGCAATACCCAACCATCTAGCTTGTTCGACAATCATACAATGTCCCGTTAGAACAGGCACTAACGTAGACAACCTTTTTTCCCTAGAATATATCTTGATCTTCTTAGGTTATATTTTGGCCAGATTTGTCTAGTTAACCTACATGTATCGATTTCGGACCATCTCTCATTGGACTGCCGACCGACTCTTGGTTAAGCCAAAATTTGCTTGTGGGCAGTTACGCACCAATATCTGCAAATTTTTCAAGACTCCTAATAAGTTCATCGGCTTTGCCGATCCCCGAGATATTACTATGTCCGGGTATAAGGTAAATGTTAACTGCTCAGCCATCTCGCCATTTAGGTATATAGCCTCCTGAGATTTAATGGCAGGCCAGTTTTAATCACTATATTGCAACCCAGCCTCTTTGCAACTTCCCTTCTCGTCATTATTTCGGCTTGATAGATACTTCGAGTATCTGATAGTCTGTGAGCTATGTGAAGAATAAGTTTTTACAGCGTAATCAGAAGCCATTCTTCTCATTAAGCTTTCAACCATCTGTATAGAAGTGGAGCCAGTTTCTATTTCCCGGTATTCTGCCAACCCAGTCCTGTCTGGCAGGTTTCTTAGTGGCAAAGTTGCTCTCGAAGGTGTACGAGTACACCGTTGGTATATAGTTAATTCGGTCGGTTACCATTAATCTTAATGCCGTTCTGGTTGCAACTTCTCTAGCCACAATATCAGTCGGCAATAGATGAAGTAGGTTTTGTCGCTGTCGTTGTAGTCCTTAAAGTCCCACTTGTGCTTATACAGACAGTTCTCTGAACCTTCATTATTTCTTGTCTGGATTATACCCAGAACTTCGCACTTATAGCAAAAGACTAGGTCAGATTCATTTGGCAGAGGAAGGTCCACATGTGGAACCTTATATTTCCTAGTAAAGAGAACAAATTCTGTTCGTGTTAGGGTAAACGCTCAAACCATTGCTTCTGTTTGGCCAATTTGTTCAGGGCCACGTGAATAATATCTCTGAGGACGTTGGGAAATTTTCCAGTTGCATATGCCACGACTTAGCATCCGCAACGTTTCAGATCTGACAGGATTCAACGCAACATTGCAAATTAGTGGATACAGTACTACTCCCTGTGGAGTCCTTCTGGCCCCGCCTTGATGTCATACGTCTTCTGGAGAGCAAACGCCGAATTAGTCTTGTTAGTATGAGCGAATGTTGTTAAAAGATCATTCAATATCAGAAAGAAATACCACCTGAGTGAATTCCTTGAAATGTAGGGTCGTTTCAATAGTGTCCACCTGTTCATGCAGTGCCGATTCTGTAGACTTTCTCTAGTTGTGAGCGTGTTGGTTTACAGTGTTTCGTATGTAGGTTTTCTCTAATGAAATAATCTAAGAGTCTTTCTAGACTTTTTAATAGTAAAGAGGAAAGACTAATTGGCCGAAATCCTTTGGCCTAGTGTGTGAAATCTTTCCCGCTTTGTTTAGGATATATGTCATATATCGATTAGGGATATATTACAGCTTAATGCAGCCCTAATATATCTTCTCCAGCCAGGGCATGATATACTTCATCATGTTCTGCATTTACATTGCAGAAATTCCATCATAAACAGGTGATTTGAGAGGCTCAAAGTTGTTACTCGCCCAGCTTAGTCCGGATGTAGCGGTCAACAATTTAGCGACGCTTTAGCCCACTCGCTTCCTTGTTGATTCTGCAGTTCCTCGAGTTCTGTCAGGAAGTTTCCCGGGAAATGTGTGTCGAGCAGTACCCGTAGTAAGTACTCGTTATTTTTTGTCCAGTTGTTATCCTCCTTCTGCAAATAACCCACTGTACAGGGTGTTGTGGGTAATATCTTCTTATATATTTTGAGTTGTTAATTATAGGTATTACAGTCATTAGTGATCCCAGTCTATTTGGCCTTGTTAAATAGCCTGTTACAAGACTTTTTCATAGCCTCTAGCTCAGAAGTTCACCATTGTGGTTTAGTTTTACCCTTAAACCTTGGTATTGGACAAGCTTCTTCAAGTGAACTATTGAATTCGGTTCGTAAAAAAAAAATTAAAATAAAGTTTATCTGCTCACAGTTTTTTCTTCAGTTATCGTCATTGTGCAGATAACCCTCTGTACAGGGTGTTGTGGATAGTATTTTGCCTTGTAACGTCTGAGACCTTTTCCACTTCTCCACAGAAGGTGTACCAAGAAAGTCTTTGCACTTTCCTAAGCTCCTTCTGATTATTTCTTCTTAGGTGTTGTGGATAGTATTTACCTCAGCCTTGTGGCGCCTGAGACCTTTTCCACTTCTCCACAGAAGGTGTACCAAGAAAGTCTTTGCACTTTCCTAAGCTCCTTCTCATTACACAGTGCGACAGTCCAAAAACCAAAAACCGCGATACTATTTTTCTTGTGGGTCTTGGCGAGTAGAACAACGTTTGTTCTACGAAATTTGCCGGACACCCCCAAAATCCAGATTTACGGTTAAAAAACCGATTTTCTTGCCTTTTTTCACTTGAACGCCCATAACTTTATTAATTATTAATCGATTTCCAATGAAACTTTAATAACTCCGTCAATAGCAAACGGATTTTTAAGAGAATGGTTGCATTTTTTTCCTTATAAAATATACTATATATGTAAATTAAATAATCATGCGGTTATCTCACAATATAATTTGTAAAAACATTGTCTAAACTAGAAAATGGCGGACAAAAATGAAAAAAAGGTTCAAACAAATAACATATACATCGTTCGAAAGGTATAATTCTAAATTCTTTTAGAGATTGGAAATCGATTAATAATTAATAAAGTTATAGGCGTTCAAATGAAAAGAGCCAAGAAAATCGTTTTTTACCCGTAAATTCGGATTTTGGGGGTGTCCGGGGAATTCCAAAAAAAGATTCGTGTTTTACTCGACTAGACCTACAGGAAAAATAGTATCGCTTCATTTGCTTCTCAACTTGAGTATATTTTGTCGCACTGTGTTATTATTACTGAGTTGTTTTTATAGGCTCTATGAGTTGTTTTATAGGTTTTTTCCTATCCTGTAGTTCAGAAGTCTACGATTGTGGTTTAGTATTACCTTAGTTGTGGATAGGATTGTTCGTGGGATCTGTCCGGATCTACTCTGGCTTTCGATTTGTAAAGTAGTTGTGAAACATAACCATCATTGTAAACCGAAAAAACAGCAAGATGGCAAAAATCCGCTTTTTTATTGCAAATATAAAAATGACAAATAAAATCGCAAGTATCCCATCTACTGGAAATCTATTGGAAAGCTCAGCTTTAATAAAATAACTTATTGACAAAGTCTGTAGATCATCTGGATCCAATGTAACAATTTTGGTCATCACACGTAAGCCAGTATTTTTGTGGAGAGATTGAAATAACATTGTTTCCCAGCCAATATCTCTCTCTAATTGAATAGTTAAATTTCTCCTCATCTATGCCAAATAGTGAAAATTTGCTTACATTCACGTATGTACTCGTATGTACGTGGTGTAATACGTACAACTTTGTACATACAACCGATTTCTTATATTATGGCAAATTACAATTTCCAATTTCCCTTACTAAAAACATGTTTCATGTTCGCAGTTTCAGCAGCAACTTTCAGCTTGTTTTTTCTTATTTTTTTTTTTGCCTTTTCACGGCGTTTTGGTCAGCGTGATTATGTTGCCATACACATGATAAGAAAAAAACATAATAAAAACGGTGACTACGACTATGTCTACGATTACATGAATGAGGAGGGTTATAATGATGCTGGGTGATGGGGTATGAAAATGACGATGACGGTGGCGATGATGGTGCTGCTGCTGCTGCCGTTGGGCAGGCTCTTCCATATGCAACCCAAAAGTACAACAGAAATATTGTTGTCCCGCAAACAACATGTTGTTGGACAAGTTCATAATATTTTGTGGCGCGCAAAACATATTTTTTGTGTAAAACCCTTTTTTCTCCACTATAATAATAGGCGTGTTTTAATTTGTTTGAAAGTACATCCCGTTAATTACGTCGACGCGCTGCGCCCTTTGCGTTGTCCACCTATACGATCGATGCCGTCCGATTATTACAAAGCGTATACTTGGCGTATTCACTTTACGCTTCTCTTACAATATCTTTGAAATTTCCAGAGTACAAAGCAAATCGTATACGTCGCGTATTCGCTTGGCAGGCCCCTATGATCTTGACACACTTTTTACATTATCCGTAAGCCTCCAGAAGCCGTGTATATACTAGACGCTACCATTGCATTGTCAGTGGGTCTCTATAGTCCGCATTACTTTCCACGAGCCTGCTACATTACTTGCACACCAATTTGGGAATCGCTTGACGCGCTCCAAATATTACAAAGCGTTTACTTGTCGCACTTGCTACTTTGCTATTTTATCTGTGAAATTTCTAGAAAAAATCGCATACGCCGCGAATTCGCTTTGTACGTTCCCTATGAGCTTTTCCTCGGATTATCTTATGTTTCGAAACTTAACAAAGTGGCTCGGCGGAAAAAGATTTGCAGCAATGAAGTGGTGGAGGTTACGGTAGACAGCTAGACAGTTCTTACTATAAACAGACTAAAAGGAGATAATGTTGAGAAATAAAGTCAAAAATCCTAAATTTTTTGTTTTCTTTGTTAGGTCAGTTAGCCTTTTCGCAAGATTTTCGAAACTGCATATTAGCTAGAAGCTTTCCCTACCTTACGTTACGTTAAGAGCTCTCGTTGTTAACAAGCCAGAGCATGATTCGGCCTCTAGACGTGGTGTATTTTCCAGAAGCGCTTAGTATGTTGTCAATGCGTCCCAAGACACCGCATATTCATTTGTTAGAAGGGTTATGCTTACGCAGGTGTCCAAACGCCACATATTCGCTTCATGAGCACCCGACATCGCCCCTTCCTTGGTAATTTCGCAAGTGTCCAACTGACTATTGGCTGGACACTTTCCTTACATTATCTGTGTGCTTGCTATAGTAACTTTGCAAGAATTAAGAACTTGGAAATTACCTTGAAGTTGTCATTATGTTATCTGTTCTTCTTCTTTAGTATTTTCGCAAATCTTAAAAATAACTCTAACGTTGTTCACGAGCCTACAGAAGTACATATTCCGTCCTTTAGACGCCGTGTACTCGATAGACGCAAACAGAACATTGTCCTTGAGTCTCTAGATGTCGCTTATTCGTTTATCACAAACTTTATGCTTATGCAGATGGCTAAACGCTACCTATGCGGTTGACGTGCCCGTGACTTAGTCCCCGAGCCTTCAAGTTGACCATGAGCCTACTAAAGTATGTACTCCCGCCTCTAGACGCCGCGTACTCGCCAGTACGTTGTCTGTGAGTCTCTGGCTGCCTCATCTTTTTTGTCGCAAAGCTTATGCCTTATGTATTCGCTTGATACGTCTTTGACATTTTCTTCTAGCCTTGTATTATACGTTCACAAGTCCCTCTCAGAGCCTTATATAAAGCTTCAGAAAGTCTCTAGAAGCCGTTAACGCTTCCCTTGTTTTATCTATGAATCTTCTCACATTGTACGCGAACCTTCTATGGCACGTACTCCAGTCTCTAGACGACGCGTACTCGCCAGAACGTTGTCAATGTGTCTCATTGAGTCTATAGATTCCTCATCTTTGTATGTCGCAAAGCTTATGCTGTACAAGAGCCTCCTACGCCGCGTATTCGCTTAACACGTCTTTGATATTTTCTTCTAGCCTTGTATTGTACATTCCCAAGTCTCTCCCAGAGCCTCCTAAAAAACTTTCGAAAGTTATAGAAGCCGCATATTAGTTGACACTTCCCTTACATTATCTATGAATTTTCTGACATTGTACACGAGCCTTCTAAAGCACAGTCTCTAGAGCACGCGTATTTACCCGACGTGCTCAGTACGTTGTTCGTTAGAGCCTCTAGATGGCGCATATCCGCTATCGTTGCAACCTGACCTTCAGAGTACTTGTGTAAAAATCTAGACGTCGTGTATACGCTTAGCGATTTTTTAACATTTCCTCCGAGCCGCGCATTAGCTTAACGCACCTCTTAATGTATTCGTACACCTTTTGGAGTACTTACTTACGCCAGCCTTAGAGGCGGCATGTTCGCTTCACGTGTTTCTTACCTTGTCATCGAACCTACTAAGCTTACACTTATGTAGTTAATTGACACCATGTGAGACAACCCGTTTCAATTGAGGCGACGAAAGGTTGTCTCCTTACGCCCCTCACATGGTCCGCAGCCCTACTGAAGTATATACGCCGGCGTATCCATTTTCCGCCCCGCTAAAGTTTTAGCCAGGTCTCCAAGAGTACTTGCTTGGGAAACTGGAAGACGCGTATCCGCTTGACGCGCTTATGACGTAATCGCGTCCGAGGCATCTGGAGTACTTGAAAATCCTCTAGCGCTCAGTATGTTGTCCGTAAGTTTAATATTGTGCTTACGTCCTGTCCGCGAACCTACTTGAAGGCTCTCGCATTTAACTTAGATAATACATTGAGACGACAAGCCTATTAAAGTTCGTTCGCTGGTCTTCAGAGGCAGTTTATTCATCTGACGCGACCATTTCATTGTCTTGAGTCTCCTTGAGTACTTAATTAGGACTCTAAACCTAATAAAAGTCTCAGAGTACTTACACCAGTCCCCTAGTTTGTCTCCGTGCCTTCTATAGTAATGTCGAGGGCCACCAAATGCCGCGTTTTCTCTTGACGCGCTTAGTATGTTACCAACTCAAGCCTTTAATGCAGCGTATTCTCTTGTCAAGCCATCTTACGGTATCCGTAAGCATCGTAAAGTGCTCATGAAGTAGTCTGGTATCCATATGCCATTCCGCAGATGCCGAGTATTCATAAAACGCCCCCTAAGACATAATACAACCAACTCCGCAATGGGCATTCTGTATAAACGATTTGGAATCATTTTTATCTCTCGCGGAAGTGATGTGAATTTAATACGACAATCATTCAATTTGTCCCCGCTACACTGTTTCTTTTGTGGTACGCCTCTCACATGGTCCGCAAGCTTACTACTACGTCGGCGTATCCATTTGCCGCTCGCTAACGTTGTATACAGTTTACAATAATTTCTTGCGTGGAAATCTAGACGCCGCGTATTCACTTAACAACCTGTGCCAATTGAGACGACAAGCTTTCTAAAGTTCGTGCGCTGTCCTCTATTGGCCGCGTACTCATGTGACACGATCATTTCATGTTCCGTGAACCACTTTAATTGTGAGAAAGCCTCAAAGTACTTGCAGGAGTCTCCTAGTTCGACTTTGTGCCTTCTATCGTAATTTCGAAAGCCACAAGACGCCGCGTATTCACAAGAAGCCCCCTAAGACGTAATACTACCAACTGTGCAATGGACATTCTGTATGAACGATTTTTCTTGTGGGATATTCATAAGTCGCAGATCTATCCCTGACACAAAAATAAAATACATAACGCCCCGTCCCTTCACATAGACAGGTCATCCATGTCGGCCACTTTTACTCACCTAACTTTTATTTGATGTTCTCAAAATGAAAAACACAGCTAATATGCAATAACTTGTTCCTTTAACTTTCCATTGCGCTTTCCATGCTGTACCCGTCCGTCCGTCCGTGTTATTTAGTCAGCAGAAAGAGCGACAGGTGGTTGGCTGGCTGGCTGGTTGCCGATATATAGTATGAGCAAAAGGCAGAGGTTATGTGGATGGATGTTGTGGACTGCTATGCATGTCCACATTTAGTCACACGCATACTACTTCTGCGAACAGGAGAGGACAAAAGAAAAACAGAGTCATCAGCATTGGAATTGCAACAACACAAATGCAGACAAACAGTCAGGCACACCAACAAAGTTACTCCCTTGACCACGACAATTTCTGGAAAGCTAATGATGATGGTGGTACGAAAAGTTGCATATAAAATTAAATTTCGTATGTAGTTTTGTGGTTCCTTAGCCTGGATCCAGAGTAGTTGACTACATTACGGCTCCTTCGATTCAACAACGCCGATTTTCACGGATTGATCGATTCGGTACTTTACTTCAATGGTCCTTAGCCCTTCTTTCCTGTCATCTAAAACGATGGATCTGAAGGAATATAGAAGATATACGTAGTGTCCAAAGAGTACTTTATCGATCCCTTCAACATCCAAGAGAAAACAGAGAATTCCCATTCCATTCTCGAATAAGTCAAAATCCTATTCATTTTCATCTGCATCTCAAAGCTAGTCTTTGCGAATCCTAAAGCTCTAACCTGCTTAAGAACTTGTTCCTTCGATTCAATAACGCAGATTGATCGGAACTTTAATTCAGTAGTCCTTAGCCTTACTTTCCTGTCATCAAAAACGATGGATGTGAAGGAATGTAGAAGATATACGCCAAGTAGTCTCCAAAGATTACTCTATCAATTCCTTCAGCATCCAAGAGAAAACAGTGATTTTCCATTCGATCCTCAAATAAGTTGAAACCCTACGAGTATTCGTTGTCATCTGCAGATATAGTCTCGTCTTTGCGTCCCTCAATGTTCTAAGCTGCTCAAGAACTCGCTCCTATTAGTTTGACCAGAAAAGTTTTTGGTTTCCATTGTATCGAAAAGTTGTGCTCTCGAACTATGCAACCCACGTTTTCTTATTTAAACACTCGTCATACTTCCCTCGTAGGCGCAAAACTAAAAAATTTACAATATTCGCAATATATTAAAAAAGCTAAACAACTTTTCCCATGTTAAATTATACGTTGAAAATACTGCACATAAAAAGAAAAACATATGAAAACCAAAACGGTGGCCAGGTCATGTGAGGAATGTGTCTGTCGTCGCTGCCTATGGGCTCTTCTCCTCGCACATTCTTGGACTAATGATCGCCTCTTAGCCTTGTGAAGAAAATAGAGGAAAATCAGTGAGCGAATTCTATCAAGAATTGTGAAATGTAAAATATATTTTTCGAACTAATTAGTTTATTCATTTTGTTACATCATAAAAATTCTTCGTGTTATCATAGGAGCATACCAATATCTGCAGGTAATCTTCAATATGAATTGGACCTAATCAATTGAATAATTCAGGTAGCAGATATACATATAAGGTGGAGGAAATTTGTCGAACTAATTAGTTCAAAAAGTTATAGGAGTTAACGTTTGAGCAACGTTAATATACATTGCAATATACATCTGGAATAACATCGTCAAAATTCCTCGTGCAATCAGAGGAACATCCCAATATCTGCATGTAATCTCCAAGATAAATGATACCTACTCAATGTCCATCATTTCAAGCAGCAGATATAAAGGGTGGGTGACGCTCTGTACCAATACCCGCGTCTCAGTGATGAAGGATCTGGATGATTCTATATACTAGTATACAAAGAAATGTATTGATCGAAAGGCTTCATATTTCCTAAGAAATACGGAGCTAATTATGAACAGCAAACGTGCTCAAACTTCTCAACAGACCAATTAATATCTGCAGCTGATCTCAAAAATGAAGTGTTAATAGCCGGTAGAATAATGTAGGATAGGAAAGCTGGTCGATCTTTACTGGGAAACTATAATATGGTTTGTAAACACACTCTGAGAAATGAACATGTTCAGGGATCTTGATCCCTAGATAGCAGGAACATGTAGTACTTTTGGAATATTCATATTCCTTAGGAATACGGAGCTAATTATGAACAGTAAACGTGCTCAAACTTCTCAACAGACCAATTAATATCAGCAGCTGATCTCCAAAATGAAGTGTTAATAGCCGGTAGAATAATGTAGGATAGTAAAGCTGGTCGAGCTTAACTGGGAAGCTATAATATGGTTTGTGAACACGCTCTGAACATGGCCAGGATATTGATCCCCAGATAGTAGGTACAAGTAGTACTTCTAGAATATTCATATTCCCTAGGAAATAGGAGCTAATTATGAACATCAAACGTGCTCGAACTTCTCAACAGACCAGTTAATATCTGCAGCTGATCTCCAAAATGAAGTGTTAATAGCCGGTAGAATAATGTAGGATGGGAAAGCTGGTCGAACTTAACTGGGAAGCTATAATATGGTTTGAGAACACGCTCTGAATATGGCCAGGATATTGATCGTCAGATAGCAGGTACAAGTAGTACTTCTAGAAAATTCATATTCCCTAGGAAATAAGAGCTACATGTTCAGGATCTTGATCCTTAGATAGCAGGTACAAGTAGTACTTATAGAATATTCATATTCCCTAGGAAATAGTAGCTATTTATGAACAGCAAACGTTCTCAGACATCCCAACAGCCAATTATAACTGCAGCTGATCTCCAAGATGATGAGTTATTAGTCGGTAGAATAATGAAAGATAGGAAAGCTGATCGAGCTTGTGTAGGCGCTTTGAGAAAAAGCATGTCCAGAGATCTTGATCTTTAGATAGTAGGTACATGTAGTTCTTCTAGATTATGCATATTCCCTAAGAAATAGCTTATTGTGAACAGCAAACGTGCTCAAACTTCTCAACAAATCAACCAATAACTGCAGCTGATCTCCAAGAAGAAGAGTTAATAGTCGGCAGAATAAGGTAGGATAGGAAAGCTGATCGAGCTTGCCTGGGAGGCAATAATATTGTTTGTGAACACACTCTGAACATGTTCAGGATCTTGATCCTCAGATAGCAAGTACGTGTGGAACTTCTAGAACATTTCTCATATTCTCGACTATCAATAACAATAAACACTGCCCAGAGAGATGACCTGTAAAGAGGAATACTCTCAATACAAATATCTGTCTATGTCTCTGATCTGAAAAATCTGCAGAACATATCAATATATCGCCACCTAATGAATCATATTGATCGGAAAGCTCGACATTCCCGGAAAATGCGAAGCTGAAATAACGGGTAGGTGGTTAGATCCGGCCAAATATTGGACAAAGCTGGATCGAAACATATTTTTGTCGGAGTGGAGTGTTAAAGAGAATTTATGGAAGAAATCCGTATTGATTGGAAAGCTTTACATTTCCCGGAAGATGCGTAGATGAAGTAACGGGTAGGAGTTAGGTCCGGTGACTTTGATTCGGAGCATAGTTAAACAGCTATTTTGGACAAAAAAAGTTGTTGTCGTAGCGGAGTGCATAATTAATTTATAGAAGAAATCCCCTTTCTGTCAGAGTGGAAGCGAGTAGATCACATTTTTCCCAAAAAAAACACCCGAAAGCGTTTTCCGCTACGGATCCAGCCGCTCCTTTCCTCACAATTCCGGCAAACGTCAAAGTTAGCACAGATTTACAGAAACCCCTTCTACTCTGTTTTATGGTAGGCTTACACAAACTTCTTAACTGGCGGTATGAATAACCGAAATTAAGATTAGTATATCTAGTATATCTCTTAACGAGTTGGCTAAACAGATCAGTATTCACCTGATAGTTGTGCCGGTCCTCAGGGAACTGCAATGCAGATGAACTTGCAAGACTAGGAACTGCCTTACACGGCACAGGGGAACTAGAATATGTGGGCATGCCTCTAGTCAGACTGCTGTCAAGTCCCTGGAAATTACACACTTATACATTCCCGACTTCAAAAAATACCCTCGCCTGGCGCAGATCTCTTAATGAGATGGCTAAACAGATCAGTATTCACCTGATAGGGGTCCCGTTCCTCAGGGAACTGCAAGGCAGATGAACTTGTAAAACAATGAACTACCATACACGCTCCAAGGGAACTAGAATATGTGGGCATGCCTCTAGCGACCTGCAAGCTCTTCTTGAGAGATAGTGACGTTACGGCAACAAATGTCAGGTGGCGCAACAACGTACTGCTGTCGTTATTGAGACCGGACGTCTCACTTATCGTTTCTGTCTTGACGGGTCACTGTCTTATTGGACGGCACGCAGAGAGATTGAAGGTCTTGTATATTAACTTTTGCAGAAGATGTGGATACAAAGAGGAGGAGGAATCAATAGAACACCTTCTGTGTCTGTGGCCCATATTCTCGGCTTGCAACCTTAGGCTTTCATTTCTTTGGGGAGTTAGCTAACTTGGCAGAGGTTAAAATCCGCCAACTTTTGAGCATTTTAAAGCAATCAAATTGGTTCCTCGGGAGTCCATTGCGGTAGCACAGTGGACTATATGGTCTAAGTGAGCTTATCATACAGGTTGTCACTCTTTACCTAAACCTAACGACATCTAATGAAGCGTATTAATCGGGAGGCTCCGTATTTGGGGAAATACTCGTACACAGATGATTATGGTCTGCAATTTCGGATGGGAATAAGGTCTTGCTAATTTATAATTATTTAGTGTCTACTCGTAGACAGCACAATGTAGGTGTCGGAAGTAAGTAAATGAGATTCGCAATGTCGGGATAAGGAACTAGTCTCGTTCGAAAGTGTAGTGGCATACGCAACAAATTTATCAGGGTCTACAGCTCTGCAATATCGGGATAAGGAGATAGCCCAGCTTGATGTGAAAGTAATAACATGTTTTATAGGATATAAATGCGTACAGATCTGGTACCACGGATAGCAGGTTCTTAACATGTTTTGGATCTTTGTAGAAAAAAAATCGCAAGTTGTTTCCTCTCTAAATTATAACTTAATTAACTAATAAAATAAAATGGGACTGTTCATTTCCCAATGCGAAGAGTCTCTGGTCTGTAGAATAATGTAGGTAAAGAATGTCAGGAAATGAGATCCCTAACTATGCCCAGTCGGCCCATATTGGGTTGTGGTAAAATGATCTATATACTCAGGTAAAGCATTAACGATCATATTGGCCTGGATCTTGTCATCTTGGATCTTGTTCCTTTTACCGTTCTGTTCATACATTCTGTCATTGCAACTCGTAACTTCACAAAGTTTTTTTGTTAGTCTCAACAACAACAGTTTCTCGATTTAGAATCAAATTCTTAAAACTCCAATCAGTTGTTTCGGATGGTTGATGGGTTTTTGCAATCATTACGATATGTTTGCAACATTCATCAACCATAAGTTCCTCTAAGTAAATGTTAGTTGCTATTCAGTCGTCCAATACGTTATGTGCCGCCAAGTTGCTCTGACTTTGTGGTCTACCTTCACCACAGCGCTGCTGCCGCTGCTTTTTGCCATCGGTGAGTTGTACGCCGCGCTGCGTCTTATATTTCACTGCACGTACTTTGTCTGAGGTCGGTCTTTTGGTGGTAAACAAAAACTTGTTTTGCTGTTCTGTTTTGACCAATTTTTTCCCTCATTTGTTTGTCCGTTCGGTCGTTTGTTGTTGTGGTCGCTGTGGAATTCTTTGGTTTTGTGGTGGTTTCTTGTGTATTTTTCTTGTTTTTTTTTTTTGTTAAATACTTCTGTTGCTTGGGAGATTTCCTTGTGACTCGTGCTATTGTTGGTCTGAATGAATGTTTGGCTTATGACTCAACCAAAAAAGAAAAAAAAACAGCACCAAATAACAGCAGAAAACTCCAAAAGCTAACCGAAAGCGTACAACTCATTTCAAATGAAGAATAAGCTGACTCAACAAAAGCAGCAACAACATCAATATGTGTAAAGACGACAGAACCGAACAACCATCAGATCGTGGCTTGGTGGCATTTAATTCCATTCGTGTGAGAGGAGAGCGGTTCTGGTACATTCATTTCGTATTCGTAACGTATTCCGGGGAACAGGTGTCTTATGGTCAATTGGGGAAACAAATCTTAATGACTCAAATTGTAATGGTCAATTCGTTGCGGACACAAACATAAATACATTAGAACGGCAGATGGAATATTCTTTGGAGGTGTTATGAAGAATTATGTATAGATATTCTCGAAGGAATATTAAGTGATTCACATATTGCTTTAGCATGGTTTGGTCTTACGCTTAGGACGAATTTTACAGTGTGAGTTTCTAATATTAATGGATATTATTACAGTAATAAATGTTCATGGAGGGCCGTTAATTCATTCAGGAAGTCCCTTCAAATTCCTAAAAGTCTTAGGGTATCGGAAGATTAGATTTTCCTTATCACATTCACTCAATGTAACGTCAAAGGCCATGGACCTGCAGCAGGAGACATGTGTCCATAGCATTTAGCCTTTACTTTTCCAGGATCTTGGCGCCCTGTGCTTCCTATGAAATCGAAACTTTAATGTGGAAGTCCGGTAACGATGTATCATACTGAAGCTGGGAAATGCAGAGCTCTCCTCGGACCTACAACATTCCGAACCACAGCTGTCGGGCTCTGTTCAGAAGCAGTTCGTTTAGGAAAATTATCCTGAAAAGAAGGAAGTCCCTTCGCATTCCTAAACGGTTAAGGGTATCGCAAGATTAATTTTTCAATATCACAGCAGGAGACAAAAGCCCATAGCAATGAGATTTCACTTTTCCAAGGAGCTTGGCGCCCTATGCTTCCTAAGAAATCGCAACTATAACATTAAAGGTCGGTAACGGTCTGTCATCTAGATGCTGTGATAATGCAGAGCTACAACATTCCGAACCACAGCTGTCGGGCTCTGTTCAGGAGTAGTTCGCTTAGGAATATTATCCTCAAAAAGAAGGGAGTCCCTTCACATTCCTAAAAGTTTTCGGGTATATTAAGATTAAATTTTCCATATCATAACCACTCACTGTACTATCCGACCATGTAGCCAGGAACATCGATGACACTACCTATCGGATGGTAGCATGCTTCCTAAGGAATCGCAACTCTAGAGTGAAGGTCTGTAACAACCTTCTAGGAAGAAAGGCAGCAGTGACTTGGGTTCTACAGGACTGTATTATCGGATCAATTCTCCACAACATTCTGAATAACAAATTTGTGTGAAGGTCGGAAACGATCACTCGGACAGAAAGTCAGACGAGGCTGATTGGCAGACGTGGCAAGGATAAGTTTCCTCCTTGGATCAGTTATCTACAACATATCCGCTATGCAGTCAAGGCCTTGAACGTTAGACACTGTAGTGTCTGTAGTGTGAAGGCATGTAACGACCTCGCAGACAGAAAGGCAGCAGTGTCCTGGGCTCCATCCTTGGACCAGTTCTCTACAACATTCCGAATCGCAACTATAGAGTAAAGTTCGGCATTAGTGACTGGAATATTGCAGGGCTCTCTCCTTGGACCTGTTCTCTGCAAAATTCTGACCATGTAGCCAGGGCCTTCATAGGTTAACACTATTCGACACACGCGTATAGTACAGTGCTTCCTAAAGAATCGCAACTTAAGAGTGAAGGTATGTAACGAAATCTCAGACAGAAAGGGAGCAGTGGCTGGGGGCTCCATTCTTAGACCAGTGCTTCCTAAAGAATCGCAACTTAAGAGTGAAGGTATGTAACGAAATCTCAGACAAAAAGGGAGCAGTGGCTGGGGGCTCCATTCTTAGACCAGTTTGTAGAGTAAATGTCGACAATATGTGGCTTTATAAGTATACAAGGCTCTCTTTTTTTACCTGTTCTCTACAGCATTCTGGTCATGTAGCCAGTGTACTTCCTAACGAAACAAACATTTAGATTGAAACTGGATAGCGAACTCATGTCAGAAAGCATTAGAGCGAAGCTTGCTAACGACCTCTCCGATAGAAAAACAGGCGTAGCTGGGATACTGCAGGATTCCCGCCTTGGATAATACCTCCAAAACACTCCGATCATGTAGCCAGGGCTTTGAACTTTGACACTGCTTCGCACTCCGAGATCCTGCTACAGATATTGATCCGTGGCTTCGGTGACAACCCCTGCTGGATGGTATCAATCTTGTTTAGGAATCGGTCGTTAACGACCCTTCGGACAGAAAATCAGCAGTGTCTGCGGTACCGCAGGTCTCACTACATGCCCCAGCAATCTACATCATTACAAATCGCAACGTACGAGTGAATGTCGTTCACGACCTCTCGGCAGAAAGACAGTAGTGTCTGCGGTACTGCAAGGTTCCATCCTTGGATCAGTTCTCTTCAACACTTATTGGATGGTAGCTTTCTTCATAAGGAATCAAAACTTTAGAGTGAAGGTCCGTTACAACCTCTCAGGCAGAAATTCAGTAGTGGCAGGGCTATCTTCTCCGCTCAATTACTACAACACTCCGAATAACAAATTTAGAATGAGTGTCGGTAACGACCACTCAGACAGAAAGCAGAAGTGACTAATATGACAGGGATACTGCAGGATTCCCTCTTTGTATTAGGTCTATATCAACCCACCATGAAGCAATGGCTTTGAACATATTACACTACCTGGTACACTGTAATCCTGTTCAATAAAACGACGCGGGGCTTCGATGGCTATACCTGTCTAATTGTAGCATTTTAAGGAATCGCAACGTTAGAATGAAAGATGTTAACGAAATTTCATACAGAAGGCTTGAGTTCTATAGGGCTTTTTTCTAGGATTAATTCTCTACAACACTTCTAATCGCAACTTCAGAGTAAAGGTCAGTAACGACCACTCGGACAGAAAAACGGACGTGGCAGGGGCATTCCAACCATAAAGCCAGGCCCTTGATAGTAACGACCAACAACTGTTGAATATTAATGAGCTGAATAAGGTAGCACATCTTTAGAATGAAGGTCGGTAACGAAATTTCAAACAGAGAGTAAGGAGTGGCTTGGGTTCTACAGGGATCTCTTCTGGGATCAAATATCTATAACACTCCGATGCTAACGACTTCTGTCGGATAGCAACGAGCTGAATAAGGTAGCACAACTTTAGAATGAAGGTCGGTAACGAAATGTCAAAGAGAAAGTAGGCAGTGGCTTGGGTTCTACAGGGATCTCTTCTGGGATCAAGTGTCTATAACACTTCGACGCTAACGAGTTCTCGGACCGAAAGGCAATATTGGAAGGGATACTGCAGAGCTCACTTCTCGGATAAATTCTCTACAACATTCCGAATCGCAACTTGAGATTGAAGGTCGATAACGACCTCTCGGACAGAAAGACAGAGGTCGCAGGGTACTGCAAGATTCCCTTTTCGGACCAGTTCTGCACACAACATTCCCACCATGTAGCTAGAGCCTTGAAGGTTTCACACGATGGAAGTCACTACTTTAGAGTGGAACTCGGTAGCAATCTCTCGGGCAGCGAAAACAGAAGTGACTGGAGCAGTGCCGGGCTTTTTTCTTGGACTATCTTGTAAATCATGCTGTAGAGAACCGAAACGCTTTACACTGAAATCCTACACGCTGAAAAAAAATCGGTTCTGTAGTATATTGTCCCAAACATATTCGGCTTGAAACATATATATGTTTAGGGTACACTCTAAATATATAATATTTGGTACACACAAATATTAAATATTTGGGAAGGTGTTGGTCTAAACAAATCTTTGTTTCCATCCTAATATTTTTTATTAGGGCATATTTTTTCGTAACAAAGATTTATTTGCATTTAAGTTTTCAGAAAATATACCGATACCTTAAAAACGTTAAGTTTCTAAGGATTCAAAGTTAATTTTTTTAATGTTTATAAAAATGTTTTATAATTGAAATCGTATAATATTAAAACAATAATTTACTATAAAACAATTTACTCGAAGGTTTCACTACTAATGATGCATTGGGGTATTTAGAAATTTAAAATGAATGCTTTAAAACAGAAGACAATGCTGCATATGCCATTTTTAGTTGGGAGGTAGATTTTCTAAACTGATGTTAGAAAAGACAGCAAAGTTTTGAAAATCCTTTTTAAATAAAATATATTTGGAGAAATTCCTGAACAATAATTTTATTTGTATTTAAACACATATTTTATTTGAGAAAATTAGTCAGCAAATATATTTTATTGTAATATATTAATATATGCGTTCCAAATAAATTTTATTGATTTTCAAATAAAATTTGTTTGCTCAAAAAAATATAATATTTAAAAATTTGTGTTCCAAATATATTTTCTTTCCATTCAAACATATCCAAAAAGGCGATTTTGCCCCGTATATTCAAGATCTTAATATGTGGCTTCGGTGGCAACACTTGTCGACTAGTGACATGTTTTCTAATAAAACGCATATTTAGAGTAAAGATTGACTGCCTTCCGGCGCTGCACTCTCAACGGTGAATTCTTTTTCATCTACGCAGATGTTATACTAATTACATGGGGTAGAACTGTAGCTTCAACTGTCAGATGTCTAGGATAAATACTTATATTTTTAGAGTTATAGAACTTATGGAGATCCAGATTGAATCTATCGAAACGTGACGGCATAATATATATCACGCTATTGCAGGGAGATATACATATTCTTGACATTTAGGTAGGAAGTGACCGCATTCGACTTTCGTGTACGATAAATATCTGCGGTCATCTTTAAGGCGGACTTTAAATTCTTAAAACATATGGTTTATGTATTAACAAAATTCAAACGAACTTATCACCATATATCTTCCAGTAGAGGCAACTTGCAGGACTCTGCAATGACATAAGGATTTTGATCTAAATACCAGCAGATTATACTTAAGACCTTAAATAAAATTATTTAAGTTCTTAAGTATAACCATTAGGTTATAACCTATGCTTTTTTTGAGAACCTATGCTCATCTTGAGAACTCTTCTCTTAACAACGAACTAATGAAGGCGAGGTGGAACTAGACAGGCTCATACGGCTAAATTACGAAGATTTTAAATGTTTGCCTTCTGTGCAATAAAGTGCTGCCAAACCACAAAAAACGAAAAGCATTTGGCTGCTAGATCTGCAAGTACATTGAGAGTTTCTTCATTTATTCGGTAAAATGTTGCCAACAAAAAAGGAATTTCGGTCATTAGGAATTTCAGAACCTTAACTTCAAACATATTTGAATTTGCAAATCATTTTACAATTTCAGTTCTCTTTTTTCTTTTCATCTTTTATTACATTTTTATGTCTTAGAAGACTTAACATTTGAGTAGTATTGCAAAAGACATATGCCATTTTTACGTTTTCCCAAGAATTGTGTTGAATGGATAATAAAGTAAAAAATATTACAAATTAAAAATGTTGGCAATTTTTTATTAAAACATATTAAACATTTTTTGCATTTAACACCATAAACAATTTATCTTAGCATTATTTTTTTTCTACTTAAAAAATACTGGAAAGTTTTTCGTACCGGTTTTCAAATAAAAAAAGAAACATTTTCATTTTCAATAAAGTGAAGAAGCAGAAAAGGCGAGAGAAACTGCAATTTCACTAAATATGTAGCAAATACTGTTTTTCAAAACGTCGTCTTTATTTGTTAAACTAAAGATTTAATAAGACAACAAAAATAACAAACATTGCAGGTAAAAAATAATTACACCTGGGTTTAGATATCTCTGGTCGAGATATGAAAATTTGAAAGAAACAAATCACACATATGTACAGTGGATCACAGTGATGAGACAAATCCATTCATTTGGTCTCTATATGAAAATGATGAAATTCTTGGATAGGATATCCCAAAGTTCGTGCAACATTTAAATATTTCCAATGACACAAACTTTAGTAAATCCGACGGAAAGTGGGGAAAACTCCAACGGTCCAACCAAATTTTCGTTTAACTTTTTCAGAGCCGTAGGCTATTAACAGCTTTGAGCCTTTTAAACCAATCAACAGCTTTGAGCCGGGAGACCAATATGCTTACAGCAAGGACAAGTCTACAGAATCGGCCCTGCGTAAACTGGTGCGCACTATCGAATCGTCCCCACATTTCAAGGAATTCAATTTGACAGATGCGGTAATTGTGGTGTTGTCACATCTAAGAGCGAACTCTACCTTGATTAGACTAATTCAGCGGATGCTCACCAAAACTCCAATGAGATTTGCAAACAGAGGGACTCCACTGGAAGGAGTACTGTTCCCACTAATTTGGAATCTAGCGGTAAATGGAATCCTGTTGGATTTAGAACATTGTGGCTGCAAGACGTGGCATATTCGATCGGCGGTGCAATCGCAGTATTTGGCAATTTCCCCAACGTCCTCGCTTACATTATACAGGTGGCTCTGTATAATGTAAATTGTAATGTAACTCCTTTCAAATTCGGCTGAAAGGAGGAGAAAGAAGTAGTGGTAAATGGAGCTAGTTTTTTCTGAAAGTGCAAAATTTCTACGTACAATCCCAGACAGGAAATTTTCCTTCAGACTTAATGCACAAAACTTCATTCATATGGGTATAATATCGATTTGTGGACCAATGGCCACAAATTTATTGGAACTTAGGACCTATTGGGTTTACTGTCCGGGGGAGAGTATGATATCTGAGGTCCCTCAATCTGGCCATATATTTGGACAGAGTACCTTTAAAATAAGAAGAATTTGTTCTTCTGTATTGTGCCTCTTATCGATACCTCGCTTAGGTATACAGTTATCGGACGTTAAAGTTGTAAGAAATTGATTTTTTTCGTTCCAATGGGCTCAAAATCGAAAATTAGAAGGAAACTAAAGTCGAGCGGATCCGACTATATGATACCCTACACCAGCCTAAGTAGAATAAGTGGAAATATTATAAACAATTGAAATATTTTTTAGAGCTTAGATTCAAAATCGGTATATATATATATACCGAAGATATACCTAAATCTGATGCGATTTTCCTCAAATTTGGTAACGTTCTGTCTCGATTCAAAAACTGTTATATTCTAAATTTTATAAAGATCTCTTTAAAAATGCTGAATTTCAATTTTTTCGTATTCCGTTAGAATACCCCGAAACACATCTCCACTGAAAGAATAGTGTGATTCGCGAAAAAAAAGTGTTATAAGCAAATCAAAAAAGGCGTAACTCATTTAAAAAAAATATATGAAAGGAAGAGCCCTAACCGACTACCCAAAAAAGCCATCTCCCATTTATTTTAAAAAAATACAAACATAACATTGTTAAAAATAAGAAAACTTAAAACAACGTTTTAAAAACAATATTTGGTTTCGGTTTTTAATTCGAACTGGTTTATAACATTTTTAAAATTTTAAATTTTATTTAGTTTTTTCTTCCTCCTGTTGCGGCTTTTTTAAATTTTTTATTTTTTTATTTTCTTCAAATCTTTTTTTAAAATTAATGCGTATTCGAGTCTAGCATATGATGCTAATGTTGAAAGTAATCGCTCTGTAGCAAAAACCATTAAATCGAATAAATCCAAATGGCTCGCCTAAATTTTGCTAAAGAAAGAACATCTGGTCTGTAGACAAATAGAAACGCATTTTATTTTAAGACAAATCAAAGCTTAGTTAAAAAAAATCAGAGAGAAACTTTCGAATACACATTCCTGTTAATGGATGCTTTTCCGGTAATGGGGTTGGGCCCCTCTATAACACAAATGGAATTATTGACAGGTTTATATATAGCGAGAACTTGGAGAATGTTATGTTTCCCTTTGCTGAGTGGAATATGGATATATTACGGCATTTTCAACAAAACAACGACCCGAAAAATAACGCGATATGAGTCAAAGATTCGTTTAGAAAGGAAGGGTCAAGGTTATGGAGTGGCCAGCTCAACCCCAGACTTGTATCCCATTGAAAAATGTCAACAAAAAGATAAATCGAAAAATTGTAGGTGAAGATAAAAATAATCTATTTCAGTACATTACAGGTTCTTGAAACCCCGTAGATACGAAGGTAACAGACAATCGTGTTGCGTCCATGCAAGAAGAAGCAAAGCCGTCTTCAATAATAAAGGGTTTTCCACATCATCTTATTAGAAATTTTTAGTCCACAATAATTTTGGTCATGCGAATTTTAGACTTTTGCAAAACGTAGATATTAGGCATCATTTTTGGAATATATCATTGACATTTTTTCAGATTTTTGCGATTGAACAGAAGTATGGAATTAGTCCAATATGTATTGTCCGATACTGTCCATTCTAAACTATGCTAAGTGCAAAAAGGTAGTTTTTCAGGAGAGGCGATCAAAGCTTGAGGAAATTTTTAAATTTGTGTGGAATTCCTTTATAATGCAAATCGAATGACCTATCCTGTTTTGTGAATAACTTTTGATTGGGTTGACGGATAAACACCAAATTTTGACTGAAAATAATTTGTAATATTTAGAAATTAAAAATGCAATCTCCCTAAAACTATGCTAAGTCGACTTAGCATGTTTTAGAATGGTGGTATCGATATATCGGAGCTATGTATAAAACTGAAAATAAAAATAATGAAAATGTACCTAATATTAATGAAGTTACCCTTTTACATACCAAATATACTTATTTTAAGGACTAAGGACCTTTTTCAAAAGGACCCCAGTATTTCAAAAGTAATTTGGAAAAATTCAAAAAATTTTATAAAAATTTGCTCTATTTCATCTCATTTTCACTGCGACCCACTGTAATTATATACTCTAAAGTAACACACTGTTGTGAATTGTCATTAATTACTTTCATTTCGCACCTTTTATGTTGGAATTGCTGTTGTTGTTTTTGCACTGCTGCTGCTGTTTGCTGTGATGTTGACAATTATCAGCTTTTATTGAAATTGAATGACTGGAAAAAGGTAGCACTCAACTCACGATTTTTGTTGTTGTTTGTTTGTTTGTTTAAAAAGACACCAAAAACACTATCAACAATTGATGGCAGTCGCGGTAAGTGGTGGCAGTAGTTGTTAAAGATTGATCCATAAAACTTGAACACTTTCCATTTTCACTGGCAAGCTAAGTGAGTGAGTAGTGTTTAGGCAAGTAATGCAAAAAAAATATCACAAATCACAAAAAACCGTCACAAAATGTTTGCACACATTCAAAACGCTTCGCGGCGAACCGTTCACACAAATATCACACATACACACTCTAAGCGAACGCAAAAAAAAAGACAGACGAACGGCGGAAAAACACGTTAATAGAAACAGACATACACCCTACTACTCCCCGCGCTACGTTTGTGCTAAGCGGCGGGTGTCACAATAAGATCAAGTGTTTCTTTGCCCGCTTTGGGGTTTGCACGGTTGACTTTTGTGGTATGTAGTGGTAATGATGGTATTTTGTATAGTGATTGTTGTTGTTGCTGCTGCTTTTTTCAGTGATGATAGTAACGGCGACGACGACAAATAGTAAATAACGTATATAATACGTGTACTACGATGGTAGTAAGTTGGGATTCTGTGTGTGACGTGGGCCTGGCCTGCTGATGGTTTAAGTCTTATGGCGGCCGCCGTTTGTAAATACCATAATAACCGCAAAAGAATCTTACAACACACACATACACGAACTCTCACACAATAACAAATAGCAGACTCTGCAAAAACGTTTTTGGTGAAATAGCACACGAACGAAAACACGTTAGACAAGATCACGGGGCGCGCGCTCCAAGAAAAAAAGGGGCAAATATTTCAATTATTTACGTTTAATTCGTTTCGCCGTCGTGGTATATTCACTCTAAACACATAGATTTGACATTTGCTATTTATTGTAACTTGTTTTAGTTATTACTTTTTAATTAAGAAGTATTTTAATTCTTTATTTGTTGTTATTCACTATTTTTTAACACTCATTCATCTGAGAAGATTCAGAAATCCACTTTATTGTTTTGAACACTGGCTGATTGATGTGTGTAAGGTACACAGATACATTCATTCGTGCGTCGTATGCGTCCGTTCGTAGTAAGAGGTTCGTTCGAACTAACAGATGGTGTTTCTTTCGTTTCGATTATAGTTGTTGCCAACAACTTGTTGGCGGTTTACGAGTTGCGAGTGTTCGAAGCAGAGATGGCAAATTGGTATTGTATTATTGAAAAAGTACTTTTATGTGCAATATGGTAACAAATGTATATTAGGCTGTTTATTTCACTTTACGATTATTCCATGTGAAAACGAACGATTTTCGGTATCCTTTTTATATAGCGTGATCCATTTCGAGGTTCCCTACTTTTTTAAAGAAAAAACAGAAAATTAAAATTGAATGGGGAATGTTTATTTGAAAGAACATTCTTTGGCATTTATTTTGTTTTTTATTTTTTGAATATTATGTCTATCAAATGTTGGCCGCGGCTACGTCTCAGATGGTCCATCCGTTGAGTCCAATTTTCGATGACTCGTTCGAGCATTTCGACTGGTAACTGGCAAATGACACGCGTGATGTTTTGCTCCAAGGCCTGAATCGAAGCGGGTTTGTCCGCATAAACTTTAGACTTTACATATCCCCACAGGAAAAAGTCTAACGGTGTGATAGCACACGATTTTGGTGGCCAATCGACCGACCTAAAACGTGAAATTATCTGCTCACCGAAGTGTTCTCTCAATAAATCCATTAATTGATGCGATGTGTGGGAAGTGGCGCCGTCTTGTTGAAACCAAATGTTGCCGAGATCACCAGCTTCAATTTCAGGCATCAAATAGTCGGTTATTATGGCACGACATTTTTGAAGAAATATGGACCGATGATTCCGGTCGGGTATCGGTATCGGTCGATCGGGAATCGGTCAATGGGAAAAATGTAGCTCTTAACGAGTGCTAAAATATTGCTCATGGGTGTGAAGGTCGTGGGTCGACTGGAAAATGTTTTTTTGGATTTAAAAAAAATTTACTTAGCGCAATTGGCGAACGATTATTTTGATAATAAAACTGAATAATTTGTAAACGTTGTTCAGGCGTAAGTCTTTCCAAGATGAAATCCCAAACAATACTCACACGTGATCTGTCAAAAAAAGCTATTGAAAAAAGTATATCTACTTTGATCACCCTATATTTATTTCTTTGGTGCTGCCCAGAGACATTCTAATTTGGAAGAGATATAGATTTCATGAATTAAAGATAACGACGATGTGAACCCAAATATGAAAAAAACCAAAAATGGACTCGGTTTCTTTCCAAAATGGTTTTAAAGATTTTAAAAAATAAATAAACTTTTTGACAAATTTGAAATTGGAAGTCTATCTTTTAATATTAAATGGCAATATTAAAGGAAAAATACGTAATTATTACAAAAAGGTGTACTAAATATCAAAATAAATTTGTTTAATTTAGAACATTTTTGTTAAATTTCGTGACAGTATTTAATGAAAAATAATCAAAATATAAGAAATAAGTACTCGTAGATAAGCTCATAAAATTTGCATCGCCGCCCCCAAAAAAACTACCTGTTTCGACTTAATATGTTTTGGAATTGGAGGTATCAATATACATACCAGATATTGTAAGTAGAATGATCAAAAAACCGTTTTTTTTTTTGAAAAAAATAAAAAACCGGTGGATGGTTTATTTAAGTTATAAAAAAACCGGTGGACGGTTTTTTTCTTCGAAGAAAACCGGGAAACCGGTTTTTTCTGCATAAAAAACAGTATGAAAATTGCCGTTTGAAAAACATTTTCCATTTTAATAACAAAAAAGGCGATTTTTTAATATTAAATTTTTAAAAGCGATGTCTTCTCATCAGGTATCTTGCTCCAAATTTAGTCCTGTTGGATAGTAGTTATGAGTTGGATTGTGATGAATATTGTCATTTGAGTCAAACGGTCCTTTTATCTCATACATATAACTAATTAGCTATTGTATTTAGAAACATTTTCCAAAAGTGTAATCGATTGTCTTTTCTTCAACCTTTTAAAAAAATAAGCAAATATATTTTATTACTTTTTTGCAAAATTAAACTTTTCTGAAATTTTGGTAAAAACCTATGTTTTAATCTTTGATTTTTTTTCTCAAAAGAAAGCTTAGATAATTTCCTTTAAAAGCTTTGTGACCTATTAATGGGATGGGACCTGTTGATCTATCAAAATAAATATAAACCTCTAAAAAAAATTAACGTTCAATTAAACATTTTAGCATTTCAGATGGGAAAAACAACCGTTTGACAAAAATGTCAATATTTGACATCCACCAACTCGAAAAGTCCTTAACCGATTTCGTTGGAATTGTGTCTCATAACTACTATCTGATAGGGCTACTTGGTGCAATTGTCAAACCGACAGAAGACATCGCTTTTAAAAATTAACTCACTTGACATGAAATTCCCCTTATGTAGTTCAGTCAAGAAAATATTAATATTTCGGGATATTAAATAGAATATTTAATAGAGGTATTACATCTTAATACATATATATTTTATATACACACTTTAGTGCAGGTGGGTATATACGAGTATACATATAAATATATAAGAGTATACACTAGTTGGTTTACCCAAATGAAATTTTCTTACTTGTTTTTGTTTCGGTTTGGAAGTGGGAGAATGCGTTTACTTTTCACATAACTTCTGCGGGTCTTGCCGAGTCTTTTTAGGGCATGTAAGGAGATCTTTCATATTATTATCTTAATTTGTGATATTTTGTATATAAAGTTGTAAATAATTTTTAATATTTTAGTGATAATAAAAAAACCGGAAAACCGGTGGAAACAAACGAAAAAAACCGGTTGCACCGGTTGTTCGAAATTCATGATTTTGAGAAAAACAGGGGACGGTGGAAGCAAAAAACCGGTGGGCCGGTTTATTTTAAACCGGTTTTGATCACTCTAATTGTAAGACATACAGTATCGGACAATACATATTGGACTAACTTCAAATTTCTGTTCAGTTGCCAAAATCTGGAAAAATATCAATGACATATTCCAAAATTGTACCTATTGTCTACGATCTTGCATCAAATTGCCACAATAGAGCAATATTTTACTCAGAATAGGGAAATAAGACATTCTCCAAGATTTCGCTGTACATAAACCTGTCCATAATTTCGTTTATTTTATAGAGGCGTCCAACCCCGTTACAGACGCTCCGCCCGCTTGGGATTAGTCTCATGTTCATCTACAGGTGCATACAACTATTTGAGGAGACTGGAGATCCCGAAGGTGCTGGGTTCAACTCCCAGCCAGGACACCGGAAAATTTTAATTTTAACATCAATTAACACGTTTTCATCATTCGAGTTTCTGCAGCTAAAAATAACTCACCGGGCGCACTACCACAACAACAACATCTGATAACCCAGGTCAACAGGGAAGCTAAAAAAAGACAACACCATGACGACTATTAACAGAAATGCAGCGCTTCTAATGGAGAATAGAAACGGCAACATTCAAATAACATCCATTCCCTGAAATTAACAGATGAATGTTAATTTACAACCGGACAATCATTGAGTGGATGAAAACAACATAATGTTCCCGCGATAATCGGATATATGCCGGAACGAAGTCTGTAATAGTAATAGACTTAAGGATTATCATCTCGGCGTCTCCAAGCTACTACAACAACGACCTCGTACTGTTCGGACGCTGCAGGTCATCAAATCAAGAATACTGCAAATTCCGCTCCGAAAACAGAAAATCGTGGCAAGTGAGATGAATATTACACAAAAGTCCATGAGTCGATTTATCAAAAAAGGCTTGAGACGTGGGGCTTCCAAAGGACATTTATTGACTTCAGCTTTACAAAAACTAGGAAAGAAAAATGCAAACGCCTTTTGGCGTAGCACGCTGATAACTTGCACAAAAAAAATCTTGCGATGCTCTTACGATGGGGTCACTGACTTGCATTTCTGTGAACAAGGCGTCAAAATATTGGCCAAAAATTACCAAGAAACCGCTTGGGAAAACCAGCCAGCCAAAACCAGCCATGGATTTTCCCGTAGGATTCTGCGGCGGCACATAAGACTAAAATGACCTAGACATGGCTTTTAAACAATTTGACACGTTTCATTTCTTCTGATGAATTGCTCTCTGGCAGCCCTGATTTAAACCCACTGGATTACAAATTGTGAACAGTTTTAGGGGACAAGGTCTGCCACAAAAGATACCCCAACATCGATTCTATTAAGACTGCTTTGATTTCTTTCCAAAGGGAAGAGGTGCGTGCGGCTATTGATGATTGGTCAGTGTAACTTAAGGCATGTGTGAAGGCCAAAGGAGGACATTACGAATGACTGCTTGCTTTTTGTATAGAATATATGTATGTCAATAAATATACATATAACTATAATTTAGTATATCAAATTTTATTTTTTAGTTTTTAAAAAGTTTTCTAAATTTACTATGAATAAGTGGCATGTACCCCACTTGTTGCCCTTCTTTCTTTTATTACATTGCCATTGAATAATAGAAAAAGAATAAGCTTATTCTTTAAAATAATTAAAAATTTACTAAAAAAAATATAACGTCCTGTATTTTTCAATTATTGAATTTTTATTTATTTATTTATTTACAATATATTACATAAAAGTTAATTTATGGAATATAACAACAAAGGTGCCGGGTAACTAGGACCATATGCACCTGTATAGGGCAAGGATAACTATGTGTTTACATATTATATTAAAGAAAATTGAAAATAATTATATGTGTAGCTCTGGTCTGAATATTAAATATTGTTTAAGTTGTGACATCTCAGGGATTGACGAATTTGGGGAAGCATAGACGTTTTTGTACAATCAAGCACATCTGTAATTGGTTTATCAATCTTTGAACGCGAACACTCACTAAGGATATGTTTAACAGACATAAATGTGTTACAAAAATTGCATAGGAGTGGGGAGGTATGTTCATAGTAGTGTCGAGTGTTGAAAACTGTTTTGTTGACTCTAAGCCGTGCTAATAGAATGCAGTCAGCTCTACTAAAATGCGAATTGTAATTTGGCCTGCTAATTCTGCTGAGAATATTGTTATTTTTCCTTAAATATTAATAATTTATATTAACAGAACATCTGCCTCCCTCTATTGTGTTAAAATGTTTATTTATTTTATATTTTTATTTATTTCATTCTTTAAATTCATTAAAAATTTAATATAAAAAAACAAGATGGAGTCCTGTATTCCCATTTAGTGCGTTTTTTTCTTTTAGTTATTTTTCATTAAATATTAAAAGAAAGACTTCCACTTTCAAATTTGACAAAATATAATTTTTATAAACTGTAATTTTGCGTATCTGGAACAGATTTCCCAACACTTGATAACCTTATCCAAATTGCCTTAGATATAATAGCATTTTTCTTCATGCGAACTATGGTACTTTTTGATATAAAAAAGTACTCAAGTACATAATTTTCCATCACTGCTTTGGTGCTCATGGATTGTTTTCGAACATGTTGTAAAGAAGTAGTATGAGTTGACAACGAAAGGAATATGGGGACATCAAAAGAAATTTGGTAATTGTTTCGACGATACATATCTTGTACATCTTGTGTAAAGAGTAATCTTTCTCATTATGGCGATTTGTTTTCTGCAAAAAAGTGCGACATTTTCGTTATCCGTTTCCTGAAAATTTGACTTCTATACCACATTTTGGAATTTTGAAAAAGGAGCTAAGTTAGTTTCAACTAATAAGGGCAAATATTTTTCAAAATTTCGCGTCGAAGTAGCAAGACGTTTTTAAAAATCGAAATCACTATTGGTCTTTTTGTATTTCGACTTAATTTCTCCACTTTCGCAACGAATATTTTTATTTTAAAGTTTTAAGTCACGCTCAGTAAAATTTTCTTTTAACAAAATTGTCAGGCATGTCACAGGTTTTGTACGGAATTGGTTCGTTTTCGTTTTTCAAAATCGTATCGTTTTACTTTTGCTTCTACAGCTCTTGTACGTTTTCATGAAAATGGAAACCGAAAAACTCTATTAAAAATATGGTAGCATAGAAATCAGAAACAGCTGTTTCAGCCACCGTCAACAACAATATCGGTTCGACTCCAGATTCTGATTGGCGGTAGTGAAAATAGTGGAAGCAAATAAAACATATTAAAGCCAAAAAAATAAATTGACCAAAAACTTGGTTTGATTAATGTTTCTGTGTTTGCCCCTTTAAATATATATGTAACAATTATTATTAAAATTAACATTAAAATAAGAAAAATAAAAAAAGACTAACATTTCATTCATCAAAATTGTTTTGTTGTTTCTTTTTTTTTATTTTCAGGGTTGCATTTTCTCCTTTTTGTTTTGTTTTATGGTTGCTTTTTAATGGATATAGTACTTTGAAGACCAAAAGTATTAACATTTTCGTACAAAAAGTATTTGAAATAGTTTTTTTTTTACTTGAAATTAATCCAAATATTATCCACACTTAATCTTTAACAGATTTTTTGACTTTTCTGGAGTTGAAATTACTAAAAACATAAATTTCACTTCAGATTTTGTCAACGTTTTAAACCGAAATTTATTTTTCGGTTTACGTTTTCTGTACAAGCTAAAAACGATTTAGCTTTTTCAAAAACGTAAATTCTTGTACGATTTTGCTTTCTGCGACAGGTCAGTGTGTGATATTTTAAATCGTTGTTTTCTGTTTTTGTAAATACCAACTTATTTTTAAATTTCCAATATTATGCATCCTCCAAAATGTTCTTGTGTTCCACAACACATACTAGGTTGAGAAATTTGTATACGAAAATTTTGTTTTGGGACCAATTAATCAAGTTGGTGGATATTTTCTAAGCGATACGACATTTCTCCCGGCCCGGCTCGAATTTAGCATAATTTTCTGGCATATTCAACATCTTCTAAAAATTCATTTTGTATGTCCACTCTCCGGTTTTTCATTACTGAGCAAATTTCGGTCCTCGCTATTGGAAAAACATCATTCATCGAACAGGATAATTTATATTACGTGTATTCTGAGAGCTATGAACAGCGAAAACTTCGAAGCAAATATGAGAGGAGCTCCTAAACCAACATAGCCAACTATTTCTAACGCCACTGTTCGTCCTATGTCGTTAATAACAAATTATTAACAATACAACAACGACCGAGATGAAGCTAGAATTGCAAATAACCAAAGGCAGCACATCTTTATTAATTTATTAACCAATTTACGATAATTTATAGCAAATAAAAAACGTTTATAAATGCACTTACAATTATTTTCCATTTTGAAGATGAATTTGAAATGTTAATACACCACAACCACTGCACACTCTAGAATCTCTAATGAATTTAATAATAATATAATTGAGTATTACTTATTTTTTAAAATTTGTGTTTTTTTCTCGTTGTACAAACACGAAACACGTTTCACCACCGTCATTATTTATGTTTTTTTTGCATTCACCGATTATTTTCTACCTGTTTGTTTGTGAAGTTGCTGCTGTTGTTGTTGTTTTCGTTGTATTGGAGTTTTAACTTGTTTGTTTGCCACTGCCACCACCACTTTGGAATTAACACAGAGGAGAATACACTCAATTTACATCATTGTTTTATTATCATATTCTTGTATATCCATATAGATTTTTAACAAAAATATATTCACTATATAGTTTATTTTATAATTTACATATATTTATCATATTTATCGCGATTGTTAGCATTTAAACTGAAAACTTAAAACACAAAATAAAAAGCAACACAGAGAAAGAAATCACAAACAACTCCGCTCCGCAATACCAAGCCGATCACCTTGTACTAATCAACGCCGTGCCGTCGCCGCATAAAAACTTGTTGCGCCTTCATTGAAGTCAATGAAAACAAATTAGTCAAAAATAAAGATTTTAAAAATGTTAACTAAAAACATATTGTTGAAGTATTATCTTTATTTATTAAATAATACATAGTCAAAAGTACCGGACATTATATCAGCAAAGTTGTAACAAAAAAACGGCGTCAAGCATTTGAAGCCGCCTTCGTTCTTGGTTGAGTACTATAAAATACAACTGTGTAAATCTGTAGGGTCCCTACCAAATTAGTTGCGTCTTTCTTATTCATCTGTCAAAAAGTCTACAATATGTTTAAAACTGACATTAAATGACCAAAACTATATAGAAATACACTGAGATCGTAGGAAATTAATGTGACTTAAATATTTTAAGGAATAAATCCTAATATATAGAGTTCCAAAATGCATGCACGTTATAAATTTACCGCCCTTTAGGGTAGTGTTGCCAAGGTAAAAAAAATTAGTTGCGTCTTATTCATCTGTCAAAAAGTCTACAATATGTTTAAAACTGACATCAAATGCCAAAAACTCTATAGAAATACACTGAGATCGTAGGAAATTAATGAGTCTTTAATATTTTAAGGAAGAAATCCTAAAAAAGAATATGTTTGTTTGAACGTATGCATATAGAGTCCCAAAATGCATGCACGTTTTAAATTTACCGGCCTTTGGGGTAGTGTTGCCAAGGTAAAAAAACTAATCTACCTCGAAATCTAGTCGATTACTTTCGAAACATACAAAAAAGGAACAATTCTACTTATTGGAGGTACATATTTCCGTGGCTGGAGAAGATACATATATGAGGTTTGTATTAAGCAGCCTTATTGGCTTTTGTGTTACAATGTATGAAATAAATGAAATTGATGGAGGAATACCAAAGTGGTATTCATATCCAAAGCGGGGAAGATATCACACACTAGCTTGTCCAAAGTATTTCAATTCAATTAGTGGCCTTCGGTAGCTCAGTGGTTACTGTGTTCGACTTGGATTTCGAAGGTGCTGGGTTCGATTCCCAAACAGGGCTCTGGTAAATTTTCGACTTTATATTTTTGTATTAGAATTCTATCACATATCCGAAAATGAAGCAAATCGGCGGCTTTGTGCTAAACTAGATTAAAGCTAATGTATTTTAGGTGAGATTTTTGTCACAAAATGCATTTAATTTCATTTATTTTGTACAAACTTGTAATCCAAAGCCGTCTGGCCAATTAAACGTTAATTACAATATGCATATAACTAAGCTTTTTAACCAAGGGTAAAAAACTACTCAGTGGTATATAATGATTTGTTTAAACCTAAGTTAATCAATAATGAATAAATAATATGAGTACGGATTGGGTATACGGAAAAGTATTTAGGATAATAAAATAACTACTCATTTATGGAAATAATCAAAAAAAAAATACAATATTTATAAGAAAATTATTCAAGATGTTGAAGAAGCCGATTTGAGTAAGATGTAATTGATAAACAAAAGTTTTTTAGGATACTGTCCCGGCTTCAAGACCATTTTGTTTCTATATTATTATAGAAACAAGTGTTTTATACATGGCGGTGAATAAATATGTATTAAAAATTGGCAGCACACATACTGGACCATGATTTCTGAGCCGTGACACTCGTTATCAACAGTTCTGCTGCAATTGTATGGGAGATACGGAGCTCTATATGGTTGATTTCTAAACACAAGCAAATGAGAAATCTTTGTGAAACCACACTTCTCCAAAATCTTCCAAAAACAATTGTTAACCTAATGGCGAATTCTTTTCTGTAAAAAAGTGTAACATTTTCATTGCCCTTTTTCCGAAAACGGCACTTTTGTGATACTTTTTTGAAATTTGGTAATTAAGTTACTCGAATTTAGCACAACTAAAATTTCAAAATTTTAAAAAGGCGATATAATAGTGCAGTTTTCGGAAAAAGGGCAATGCAAGTGTTGCACTTTTTTGCAGAAAAGAATTCGCCATAAGTTAATACAAAACACCAGCCATGTCCAATGAGAAGCAAATTTTGCTCCATCAAATGGAAAATTACCACACTATGCTAAAAAGCTTTTTATGGTTTTTGACTGCACTAAGTGTAGTTGTGGTGAGTCAAAAGACTCACCATGTTTTGCCGAGCCATGCATTTGTTATGTGGCTTGCTTGCTTTTATTCGGTCTGCAAATCTTTGTGATTCTAACTAGGATACTCTCCCGGCTTCAAGACCATTTTGTTTCTATATTATTATAGAAACAAGTATTTTATAGTAAACATAGTACCATTGTATTTATTCGTCGATTATTCCGATTATATATTAGATATCGATTACATGCATATGGATTATTCATATTCATCACTAATAGGTGAATATCACCACTAACTAAGAAATAAATGACTCTAATAATATTCTTCAACAAGAACGGTTGTTTCAGTTACAACAATTTTGGCGACGAGGATTACGAGACGAATCTCACGTTATTCATTTGGAGATATACATGGGAGATATACATCGCGGAAATAATCAAGGTGTTGGAAGAACACTTTGAGCCGAGGCCCAGTGAGTTGGTGGAATGTTTTCGGTTCAACATGCGCGGGCAACAAGAGTCTGAGTCAGCAGGTGACTTTGTGGTGTCATTGAAAAAGTTGGCGGTTGGTTGCGAGTTTGGTGATTATTTGGGTAAGGCTCTCAGAAATCAATTTGTATTTGGTCTATGTGATAGTAAATTGCAAAGTCGGTTGTTGGAAAAGAAAGATCTGACTTTGGAGGATGCGTTAAGTGTGGTAACAGCGAGTGAATTGGCAGAAAAAGGCGGCATGGAGCTACAAAATGGCGGTGAGAAATCGAATGTGAATAAAATAAAGAAGAAGAACGATCTCAAAAGGAATGCAAAAAAGGCTGATGCAAACCTAACCAAAGAAAGTAGATTTATAAAGAAGTTCCGTCCCGTAGCGAGTATTCTATCAGTGACGAACGAATAGAAATTTGATTTCGGCGAGTGATTTTTTTGAGCATTTTAAGACCGATTTTCGAAATTTTTTTTGTAATTATCATATTTAGAAAATTATATTAATTTTCTAAATTTTCATTAAGTACCACAAAAGTTCAAAAAAAGACTTCAGAAAACTATTTTTTTCGCGTTTCAAAATCATTCCTATTCGTTCGTAACTCACGCAAATGTAAACAAAGTCACGACGGAACATCTTTATAAATCTACTTTCTTTGAACCTAACCCATGAAAACAAAAAGTGTTTTAGATGTGGTAATACCTCGCATATGGCAAACCAATGCAAATACAAAAATTTTACATGTCATTTTTGTAACCAAAAGGGGCATTTGAGAAAAGTGTGTTTTAAAGAGAAAAAACAAATACAAAAAGTTTATGAAAAAGAAACGACAGTTGAAGAATTGTTGTTGGTGAAAACAAAAGGCGAAGTAAATAAGTTAAGCAGCAAAATCATGCACAGTCTGCGGGTAAATGAAGAAATGATAACTTTCGAAATAGACACGGGATCACCGGTATCAATTATTAATTTGTCAGATGCCAAACGTTATTTTCCGACATTGAAAGTGTGTCATCCCGATGTGGAGCTTGTGAGTTATTGCGGTACAACTTTGCAATGTGTTGGATACATATGTGTCGCAGTGACAGGTAGCGATGAGGATAACAAATTAAAATTGTATATTGTGCGATCGAACCAAAAACCAATTCTTGGAAGAGAATGGTTACAGAAAATTAAATTAAATTGGCAAAATATTTTTGGAGCAGAGGGCTACGGTTCAGTAAACGAAATTTGTTCAAGGAAGGCTATATTTAGTACAGAGTGCCTAATAAGGAAATACCCAAAAATAGTTTCCAAGTCAATGGGTAAGATTGACAAAATACAAGTGCGGTTGTATTTGAAACCCGAAGCTACACCTAAGTTCGTAAAAGCGAGACGTGTGCCATTTTCGATGATGGATGCTGTAGAGAAACAAATCAAAGAACATGTTGATCAGGGGCTGTTCGAAAAGATTGAAAAGAGCGAATGGGCGACACCTATAGTGGTGGTGCCGAAAAGGGATGGAGCCGTAAGATTGTGCGGTGATTATAAAGTCACTATAAACACGGTTTTGGTGGTCGATGAACATCCTCTGCCGACCATTGAGGAATTATTCAGCAAGATGGCTGGTGGGGAGAAGTTTTCCAAGATCGATTTGACCAAGTCTTACTTACAGTTGGAGGTCCCCCCCGATGATCGTCATTTATTAACATTAAGCACGCATAAGAGACTTTATCAGCCTACGAGACTAATGTACGGAGTGTCCAGTGCTCCAGCAAAATTTCAGTGTATAATGGAGCAAATTCTCGGTGACATTGAGGGCGTCACGGTGTTCATTGATGACATCAAGATTGCAGCACCCAATGATGAAATACATATTCAACGCATAAATGAAGTATTGGGTCGTCTTGAAAAATACAATATGAGGATGAACATCGAAAAATCGGAATTTATGAAGGATAATATAGAATACTGCGTGTACGTTATAAGTAAAAAGGGCATACAGCGGATGCAAAGTAAGGTGGATGCAATAAGAAACATGAAGCGACCTAGTAATGTCGGGGTGGACATCCAGCTGTAAGTAAGCCTTGGTCAAATCGATCTTGGAAAACTTCTCCCCACCAGCCATCTTGCTGAATAATTCCTCAATGGTTTAATTTTCTGTAACCATTCTCTTCCTAGAATTGGTTTTTGGTTCGATCGCACAATATACAGTTTTAATTTGTTATCCTCATCGCTACCTGTCACTGCGACACATATGTATCCAACACATTGCAAAGTTGTACCGCAATAACTCACAAGCTCCACATCGGGATGACACACTTTCAATGTCGGAAAATAACGTTTGGCATCTGACAAATTAATAATTGATACCGGTGATCCCGTGTCTATTTCGAAAGTTATCATTTCTTCATTTACCCGCAGACTGTGCATGATTTTGCAACAACAACAATTCTTCAACTGTTGTTTCTTTTTCATAAACTTGTTGTATTTGTTTTTTCTCTTTAAAACACATCCTCCAAAGTCAGATCTTTCTTTTCCAACAACCGACTTTGCAATTTACTATCTCATAGACCAAATACAAATAGATTTCTGAGAGCCTTACCCAAATAATCACCAAACTCGCAACCAACCGCCAACTTTTTCAATGACACCACAAAGTCACCTGCTGACTCAGACTCTTGTTGCCTGCGCATGTTGAACCGATGCATTCCACCAACTCACTGGGCCTCGGCTCAAAGTGTTCTTCCAACACCTTGATTATTTCCGCGAATGTTTCTTCCTCTGGTTGTTTAGGTGTCAATTTGTCGCATAAGACGTTTTATGCGCCTGTACCGATGAAATGCAACAACAATGACTGTTCATTGTCCTCTTTACAATCGTACAACGATTGTAAAGAGGACAACGACACCAAGACACCAAGAAATCTATTTTGGATCTTTTAAAAAATTTACGCCAGAATCTGCCATTTTATTCACTTTCCGTACACTTGTACTGTAAAAAATGTATATCTCCAAATGAATAATCCTCGTCGCCAAAATTGTTGTAACTAAAACAACCGTTCTTGTTGAAGAATATTATTAGAGTCATTTATTTCTTAGTGTTAGTGGTGATATTCACCAATTAGTGATGACTATGAATAATCCATACGCATGTAATCGATATCGAATATATAATCGGAATAATCGACGAAATACAATGGTACTATGTTTACTATAAAATACTTGTTTCTATTATAATATAGAAACAAAATGGTCTTGAAGCCGGGAGAGTATCCTAGTTAGAATCACAAAGATTTGCAGACGGAATAAAAGCAAGCAAGCAACATAACAAATGCATGGCTCGGCAAAACATGGTGAGTCTTTTGACTCACCACAACTACACTTAGTGCAGTCAAAAACCATAAAAAGCTTTTTAGCATAGTGTGGTAATTTTCCATTTGATGGAGCAAAATTTGCTTCTCATTGGACATGGCTGGTGTTTTGTATTAACTTATGGCGAATTCTTTTCTGCAAAAAAGTGCAACACTTGCATTGCCCTTTTTCCGAAAACTGCACTATTATATCGCCTTTTTAAAATTTTGAAATTTTAGTTGTGCTAAATTCGAGTAACTTAATTACCAAATTTCAAAAAAGTATCACAAAAGTGCCGTTTTCGGAAAAAGGGCAATGAAAATGTTGCACTTTTTTGCAGAAAAGAATTCGCCATTAGGTTAACAATTGTTTTTGGAAGATTTTGGAGAAGTGTGGTTTCACAAAGATTTCTCATTTGCTTGTGTTTAGAAATCAACCATATAGAGCTCCGTATCTCCCATACAATTGCAGCAGAACTGTTGATAACGAGTGTCACGGCTGAGAAATCATGATCCAGTATGTGTGCTGCCAATTTTTAATACATATTTATACACCGCCATGTATAAAATACTTGTTTCTATAATAATATAGAAACAAAATGGTCTTGAAGCCGGGAGAGTATCCTAGTTAGAATCACAAAAATTTGCAGACCGAATAAAAGCAAGCAAGCAACAAGTTTTTTATTTTATCAGGTAAAGCGTTGTATAATCGTGGCACTCTTACAAGAAATGCATCATCCAAAAGGTGAAATACCCTAGACATTAGTAACTTCTAGTTGAGTGACAAACTTCAAAAGAAACCAGGACACTGATTCCTTGTAGAAGAATATTAATAACCGGAAATTTGGAGAAACTACACCCCAGACATTTGTCAACATAAGGTGTTTTATGAACTCGTCGATTTAATCGGTACACATACTGCACAGCTCTGTTTATAGCCAGATGTATCAGACCAATGTTTCTCTGTGTAGTCCCAGAGTATACCTCCAAACAATACAATACAATTGCGTAGAAATAATAAAATGTTGCGTTAAATGCCTGGACGTTGTTGTATTTGAAGTCGATTTTTTATAATAATGGAGCATCGGTGGTCTTGTGATCAAGAAGATTTCAGAGTTCGAGTGAAAATTTTATTTCTGAAATTGTAAAAATTCGGCGGTGATATTTTTTACTAACTTTTGCTTTGAAAAGCTGTCCTTTTGTACAATTTTTAAGTCAATTACTATCTTTTGCTCGAAAAACTCAGTTGCGTTCCTTAAAGGTTTGTCCGATTATCTTTTAAATAAAATATTTAAAAAACCCAAATTAAAGTTCTATGAAATCTTCAATAACATCCATCCGTTCCTTCGGGCTTTAATGTCGCTTCTGGTGGTGCACGCCAGCAATGGTTGTGTGCCGCGCGTCCTTAACCCTAACCTAATGTCGCTTCTGGCTTTAGCCTTTCCCGCATTATTACGCATTGTTCCCCATATTTTTTTTATAAAATTCGATTTTCTGTATTGTTTTCAATTAAACTAATTTGTTTTCGCTCCAAAAACTCAATACCAAACCTGAAGTTACCGTTACGTTGAACATTAGGCCAAACGTTGACGTATCTTGGTGTTCAACTAATCACGCACTCTACTAAATACTGTCACAATGAAAAATATTCACGATAGAATGCCTCCCCAAAAACCGACCAATCAGAAAGCGATACGTATGGAATAAAGTCTGACAAGTCTGACAGTTTGAAGTAAAATAAGTACGATTGGGCCACGCAATAATTTTATTTTTAATTTATCATTTAACTGAGTGAGTGCATGTAGTGCGAAAAAGCAACAACAACAAGGCAGTTACCTTTAAAAGTGAAGAAATGAAGAAAATAAAAAAACAATTTCCCAATACGCAAAAACACCGACAATTGAAGTTAACCCCCATCTTTGCTAACTACTACCTTTGAATGAATGTGGGTTGATGGATGGAATACAACATTCAGCTCATGATAAAAAACAGAACGGATTAAACACGTCAGAAGATAACAACAAGCAGCAGCTTAAAACAAAACAAAATAATTTATTGGGAAAACAAGGAAATCAAATAACAACAAACAACCAACACTAGAGGAATTATGTGTTTTTAAAGAAGTATCCCGCACACATTTCTGAATTGATTTGAAAAGTAAACTATAAAAATGTCAGCACCAACAACAGTTTTTATAACGGTTCCCAAATATGTGGCCATAACACCAGTCCAAAGCAGCAGCAACTCCTCCACTGGAGTAATTGGGGCGAGTGTGGCCACTGGCTCAAACAACACGACCACCACCACAACAGTACTACATAAAATAAAACCTGCTCCTCCCCAGACGTCTATGCAAAACTTCGTCAGCTCTATGGCTGCTAGTTGCAGTGATTCAGATAGCAGCATTGCACCAGCTCCAAAGGGCAAAAAGAGGCGTTTGGATCATTTGTCATGGGAGGAGAAAATACAACGGAAGTAAGTGTATCTATTATTAGCTAAATTTCTTTTCAATAACATTAGCTATTTGAAGATTGGGCAGTAGATTGGACATGATAAGAGTTACTGAATACTAGAATGCTGTATACTATGTGGGGGAAAAAAGCTTTGTCAGTGCTAAGGCAATTAGTCATTCAGCCATTCAATATTTATTCTAATTTTCCGTATGTATACTAATACTAGAACTAGAGAGAAGCTAGAGCTAGCGATAAAAAGAATGAGCTTTTTTCATATGGAATGATTTCGTTTAAAAATGTATTGTTGTTTTAACAAAAACGCATATCATTTAACTTTGCTTTAGGAATCATAGTATATTTTCTTCCATCTATTATTTTCCATATGTTTTATTTATTGAAAGCTTATCTTTACAATATGTTTCACAAATGTATACCGATTCATGGAAAGTTATGGAAGGTTTGAGTAACCCTTTTTTAAATTGAAAATCGATTCTATAAATTTCTTAGCGTTTATTAATAAGACAAAGGATTTCTCCTTCATTTATCACAACAAAGCGACATATACCCCCCGATCTGAATAACGAGATCGAAATGAATCAGAATTTCTTGTTTATAAATATGCAGATAATTTCCGTCTGAGGACTTTAGAAATTTTCCTGTAAATGTAGATTGCTTTAATTTCCCCATTCGAAGCATATTTGGTACAGCGAGCGAAAAATTCCAATTCAATCCACATTCGGAATACAGAAAAGAGGGCGATAGATTAACCACAACTTTTCTAAACCTATTTTGTTTGCTCCCTTCATTAGTTTCGCAGATATCTAATAATTTATGCTCAATAAATAAGTTTTTCCCTTCAAATTAGTATTTTTTAGGAAACAACTTTAATAGATTGAAGACAGAAAAATGTCGCCAGTCAGTTTTGAACAAAGTAAGCCATTTTCGAATAAAAATCTAAGTGAAATTTAAGATTTAGCCACCTTAGAAAATCCACTCGTACCTCCTTATTCGAGTTCTTGTATCTTCACTTTGATATACAACTTAATCTTAATGCCGCTCTGGTTGCCACAATGTTAATCGGCAGTAGATGGAGTAGGACCTTCATAATTTTTTGGGCAAACACTGCTTTGTATGTTTATCTAATGGGCGATATTATGAGAGAGGCTCCTACAACTTACCTGTTCCAATAATTAAGTCTGAAGGACAATTTCCTGTCTTGTACTGTCTGTACTTAGAAATTTTGTGTATAGCTGACTCTGTACAGTTACCCTTGTTTTAGGGATGTTGGTATCCCGAAAAGAGCCTTATATCCAGGTCTTCTAATCTAAGAAGCCTTTTAGACCTTTTAATAGAACTAGGAAAGACTAAATGGCCTGAAGTTATTTGGCCTATTGTGTGATATCTTTCTTTATTTACCACTTTGGTGTCCCTCCATCGATTTGGGATATACAAGAGCTTAACGCAGCCCGCATATATCTTCCTCACTTGTATGGCTATAGCAAATCATGGTACTAAGATGATGGCTAATGTTAGTGTAAACGGTTCTAGGTACAGTTAGGCTCGTATTATCAAAATGTTCAGCCAATCCTGTGAAGTTTTTGGATTCTATGATGTACCTAAATATGACTAATTTTCAATAACAAAAACTAAAATGAGTTAGAAATGATTCTGTAAAATTTGACCCACATATCTCTGTTATCTTAGAATTTTTTTAGTCGAACAAAATTATATATTTTTATGTATATACATTTTAGGGTCTCAGTTCAATATTTCAATATATTGTAAATGGTATGAGCATACCTCCATGTTAGGTTTAATGAGAAATAAGCTAACTTTTTTCTCTTGGCTACTGCTAAAGCTATCTATAGGATAAGCATTCTGTAAATATTCTAATAAAATTTATTTTTCCTTATGATTTTGTTTAGAAAACTAAAAAATCGCGTTGCCGCTCAGACCTCACGCGATCGCAAAAAGGCCCGCATGGAAGAAATGGAAGGTGAAATCAAAGATTTAACCGCACGCACCGAAATCTTGCTTAATAAATGTGAAAGTCTACAAGTCATCAATGATTCACTCTTGGATAAAAATCAAAAACTTGATATGGAAGTCGAGGTATTGAGACAACAATTGCAAGAGCTTCAAAAACATCAGCAACAACAACAGCAACAGCATCAACATCCGGTAGTTAACACCTGTGCCGGCTGTGAGTCCTTACTCAACGGATCTGCAGTATCCCCTACTGACCCTCTGCCGCAGGGCTCAAACCCCAAGGACTCCCAGTCGACACAGGAGTTGAACGTGTTGAAGCTGAAGCAACAGCTGAAAAAGAGCACAACAGTCTCGTCGCTGTGGCGTGTAATAGCACTCTGCCTTCTCTACAAGATATGCTGTTACCCGACATCGAAATCGACGAAGGAACGCTCAATGATGCAGAATTTGATGCCGGCAAGCTGGAAGAACTTGCCGAAAGCCTCCTTGCCGATATCACAGCAGACCTGGAAGCTGGCGATCGAGAGAGCAATGCGTCTACTGCCGAAATTACAAGCGGAGCAGAGCGATTGCTTGGACCAGTGGTGGGGACCACAGCAGAGTGCCTGGAATCCAGCCAACATACAGTCGCCAAAAATGGCTGTGGCCTAAGCCAAACAACAACAATACAGACACTTTCCGCACCTCTAGAACTCCCCGCATCATCTACGTCTCTGCAAACACCAGAGCTAACATTAGAAAGTAAATTGGAAAAAGAGATCCACACCAAGACCATCACCATGCCCAGCAATGTCACAATTAAGGAAATTCTTCCTGCGAAAGCCATAGTTGCTATTACAAATACATTAACAGCCTCTGAAGCTCCAGTCACAACAACAACAACCACAACTGCAACTCCTGATACTGTGTATGGCACATACGATGCTAAAACCAATTCCATAACCGTGCTTATGGATGATGTGGCCGTGCCCGTCAATGAAGTTGTCGAAGAGATCTACTGGGATGGTGCTCGAGCCTCACCTATGGATGAAGATATGATCTATACATCATCATCATGTTCAGGCATGGCCTCACCCTCCCAAGTATTTCTCAATGTCACCACCTGCAGTGATGATGAAGCTGAGCAAGACGATGGCGAAGATGATTTCAATTTTGATCCCATTGCCAAGTTTTTGTGTCCCAAACGGCCACTAGTCTCGCCTCTAGCCAAATCACCTGCATCTTCATTGCACTCGGCCACCTCCGATCACGGTTATGAATCCATTTTGGGTTCACCACCCTCGCACTATGAGCCCTTGTCCGATGATCTGACAAGTGATTTCAGTGATTGGCCACCGGGTTTCAATGAGCTATTTCCCAGTTTAATTTAAAAACATATACTCCTTTAGTTCTTAGAGAAGTCTAGCTCTCTAACTAACCACAAGCATCGTATGTTTCATACATAGTTTAAGAATTTATGCTAACAAAGTAACAAAAACCGGCTTTAATTTATTGTTCTAAACAAATATGTAGATTGTAAAAACAAGTTTAGAATTACGTTTTTTTTAATTCAATTATCACTAGGCTGCAGTTTAGTTTGTAAGGCTGTTAATGTAAGTGTAATCGATATTTTGTAAGCATGTAAATACATATAAAAACCAATTAAGTGTATCTTCTTAGTTTCTAATTTATTTTCTAATGTTTTAGATGTTAAGTTAATGTTGGAACACTTTTTCTTATCGTCAGATGAATTTATGAAAGTGTCTTACTGTTTAGTTTACAAATTATCAATAAGTTGTAACTTAAACAGTAATACATTGTATATTGAATTCACTACGTTAAAGTGGAGCCTAAATGAATATTAGCATTGTAACAAATTTCACTAAATGTGCCCAAGTGTTTGTTTGAAAAAAAAAGAAAAAATCATTGGAAAAAAAATATAACAACTTTATTTTATAAATTTGGTCGTTTTATTTTAAACATTGTTGGGAGCATCCCTTTTTGAGAATTTTAGCCACAAAGTTTGCTGGGTAAACAAAAAAGAGGTTAGTCAATTCTGATACAAATTTTGTATAGAAGGCTTCGGAATAGATGTTCCATGTCAAAGAAAAAAAACTTTTGATATATTAAAAGTCGTTAAAATCGATGGAATTGTATGTATTCGACAAAAAGATTCCTTGTAAAAATCACTATATGTCCCCACAATACAATTTTATGGCAAATCAATGTTTTTTTTAAATATGTATGTATGTATATCGAATTTAAAAAAGGGACCAAATTGATCTGCAAAACTTGATTTTTCAAAAACCGCGTCTTCGTCTTTGTAGAATATTTTAAAAATCAGAGTGGTCGTTCTATTTGACTATTTTTGTTTTTCTTAGAAGGGTGAAAAGGAACCCTAATAATACATATATACGGGTCTGTTCTGTAGCAAGGTGATTTAAAATCACCGGCGACTTACAATCACTGTTGGAGTTCGAAATCTCCCGGTTTATTATTCATAGCCTCCCAAAAAAGATTGTTCGACATACATATGTTTGGGTGATTTCGAACTCCAAAAGTGATGTTAAGACGCCGGTGATTTTAAAATCACCGTGATTTCAAATCGCCGTGATTACAGAACAGACCCGATAGGCAATAGGGAATCGACATACTCTAATATTCGTCAAACGATTTTACTGCAGACATCTGCGCACAAAATTTTCCTGTGTTTAACACAATTTTTGTGTTTTGGAAGTCCACATTCACACTTGCAGTTTTCACCCGCAGAATTGCAGTGTTTGTTGGAGAGGGACGCAGTCGGTAAGGGGGTAACCGGTAACCGACTGCGTTCCTCTCCGACAAACACTGCAATTCTGCGGGGGAAAATTGCAAGTGTGAATATGGACAAATTGTAACAACCACTTCGGAGGTCAAGTTTGAACTATACATTTTGAATCTATGGCAAACTTGTCCTTGGGAGAATTTTTTTGTTGTACTCATCAAGTGATATCATTTAGTAAATGAACTATCCTCACGCCCCCACCAAAAATCAGTTTTATTTTTCTGAATAATTGGGTCACTCATGGTTTTTTCTGTTAATTTCAAAACAAATTGTCATCCCTATTAATAAGTTCATAACTACAGTTACCACGTCAGGTTTTGACCCACACGTACATATGTTATGTACATTGTACATATGACTCTGTGTATACGTACTTCTTATTTTTTATTTTAAACACATTTTTTGGCTGATGTAATTTGCGGAGCAACTTTTGAAAACATCATAATTTGAAACTATTGCATCAGATTCATGTACATACATATGTATGTATCGTATGTATAATTGATATGTATGTATTAGGCCGGGTCCATTTGTGGGGAGGCAAAAAAAGTCGCCATTACTCAGTGAAAATCGTATTCTAGGGATCAAAATAAGAAACTTTGCCGAAGGAACCATACCTCTAAAACGAGTTCTGATGTCCCGGAAAAAATCCCACTTTGACACATTTAGAGTGCTCCAATCGAGTCCAAATGTATGTGAAAATTTTCCAGATAAAAGTGATATTGATGAATCCTTTTTGATAAAATGCAATTTCAACAAAATTTTCTAGAAAAACACAGTTTTAAAGGAAAACAGCAATACATATCGAGAATGTTTTATGGCGAATTCTTTTCTGCAAAAAAGTGCAACATTTTCATTGCCCTTTTTCCGAAAACGGCACTTTTGTGATACTTTTTTGAAATTTGGTAATTAAGTTACTCGAATTTAGCACAACTAAAATTTAAAAATTTCAAGAAAGCGATATAATAGTGCAGTTTTCGGAAAAAGGGCAATGCAAGTGTTGCACTTTTTTGCAGAAAAGAATTCGCCATTAGAAAAATGCAATTTAACAAAATTTTCTAGAGAACATTTACAATTTTGCAAAAAAAAAATCAATCTCGGCTATATGTTTAAGAAAAATATAATTTCAACAACATTTTTCTTAAAAAAAATGGATTTTCAACAAAATTTCGCAGCAAAATGTGATTTTGATCGTTTTTGGAAAATTGCAATTCCAACGAAATTTTGTAGAAAAATTTAATTTCAACATTTTAATGGAAAATTAGATGTTTAGATAAATTAAAAAAAATTGCAATTTCAAGAAATTTTTTTAAATCACAAAATTTTAACAAAATTTTCTAAAAAAAATCAATTTTGAAGGAATTTTTAATGCAATTTCATGATTTTTTTTTAGAAAAATTCAATTTTGGCTATTTTTTTCAATTTCAAGAAATTTTGTAGAAAAATGCAATTTCGACGAAATTTTTAGAGACGAACATAGCAATTTTTTAAGAAAAGTGGAATTTAAACGAAATTTTGTAGAAAAATAGAATTTCAACAAAAAAATGGAATTTCAACCAAAATGTTGTAGACTATTTTTCTAGAAGTCCATCGAATTTTTTTAGAAAATTTAAATATCAACCAAATTTTTCTAGAAAAAAAATCAATTTTGAAGGAATTTTCAAAGCAATTTCATGATTTTTTTTAGAAAAATGCAATTTTGACGATTTTTTCAAGAAAAATTCGGTTTCAACGATTGTCAATATCAACGAAATTTTCTGGAAAAATGCAATTTCGATGAAATTTTCAGAAAAAATTGCATTTCAACGAAATTTTTTAGAAATGTTATATTTCACAACATCTTCTAAAATAATGCAATTTTGACGAAATTTTCAAGAAAAATGCAAATTCAGCAAAAATTTCAAGAGAAATGTAATTTCTACGTAATTATCAAAAAAAAATTTCAATAAAATTTTGTAAAAAAAACTGCAATTTCAACACAATTTTCTAGAAATACGCAATTTAAATGAAATCAGCTGCAGAAATGCTATTTCACAAAAATTTTCTAGAAAAAGCAATTTAAAAAAAAAATCAATTTCAATGAAATTATGCAGAAAAATGCAAATTTTGACGAAATGTTAAAGAAAAATGAAATTTTAACAATTAGATATCAACAAAATTTTCCAGAAAAAAATTAAATGTAAAGAAATTTTGAAGAGAAATTCAATTTAAAAAGAAATTCAAGAAAATTTAACAATTTTTCTAGAATAATGCAATTTTACCGAAAATTGTTAGAAAATGCGAATGAATCTTTTTGGAAAATGCAATTTCAACTAAAATTTCTAAAAAAAAAAATAAAATTAAAAAATTAATTCATCGATTTTTCTAGAAACATGCAATTTCAACGAAATTTTGCAGAAAAATGCTGTTTCGACGAATCTTTTTGGAAAAATGCAATGTCAACGAAACATTTTGAAAAATTTTATTTCATTTGTAGAAAAATTTTATTTCGAAGACCTACTAGAACAATGGAGTAGCATCAACAAATTGTTTTAAAGAATTTTCAAAAAAAATAGTGCAATTTTGTAAAATAGCAATTTCGACGAAATTTTCTAGAGAAATGCAATTTATAAGAAATATTCTAAAAAAACTAAATCCGACAGAATTTTCCAAAAAATAAATTAAATTTTCTAGCAAAATGACAAATTTCTAAAGAATATTTCATTTCATTTGTAGAAAAATGAAATTTCAACGAAATTTTGTAAAAAAAATATTTCCAAATTTTTTTTAGATTTCGACATTTTCTGGTTGTTATGGAATTATGTATAAAAATGCAATTTCAGCGATATTTTCAAGAAAAATAATTTAAAAAATTCCACATAATTGATTTTCTAAAATAAAATCGTCCAAATTTTCTGGAAAAATACATAATATTTATGAAATGTTCTAGAAAAATATAATTTCACCAAATGCTAAAAAAAAATTATTTTTTTTAAAAAAATCAAGAAAAATTCAACTTTGAAGAAATTTTTTAAAAAGAATAAAATTCCAGATATTTGTAGAAAAATTAAATTTCAACAAAATTTTGAAAAAATAAAATAAAATTTCACAAAATTTTTTTAGAGAAATATAATTTGTACCCAATTTTGTAGAAAAATGCAATTTATAAGAAATATTCTAAAAAAAATAAATCCGTCAAAATTTTCCAAAAAAAATTATTAAATTTTTTGGCAAAATGACAAAATTCTAAAGAATATTTCTTTAAAAAAATTAATTTCAAGATATTTGTAGAAAAATTAAATTTCAACAAAATTTTGTAAAAAAAATATTTCCAAAATTTTTTTTAGATTTCGACATTTTCTGGGAAAATCAATTTCAACCAAATTTTCTAGAAAATTAAATTTTTATTGAATTTTGTATAAAAATGTAATTTCTGCGATATTTTCAAGAAAAATAACTTCAAAAATTCTACATAATTTTCTAGAGAAATTGATTTTCTAAAATAAAATCGTCCAAATTTTCTGGAAAATGCAATATTTTATGAAATGTTCTAGAAAAATATAATTTCACCAATTGTTCAAAAAAATTAAATGTTGAGCGAAATTTAAAAAAAAATCAAGAAAAATGCAACTTTAAAGAAATTTAAAAAAAAAAATCAAATTCGAGATATTTGTAGAAAAATTAAGTTTTTTAGAAAAATTAAATTTCAACGAAATTTTGAAAAATCAAATAAAATTTCACAAAATGTCTTTAGAGAAATGCAATTTCAACCCAATTTTGTAGAAAAAAATAATTTTCAACGAAATTTTGTAGAAAAATGCAACTTCAACGAAATTTTCTACAAAAGTGCAATTTTGTAAAATAACAATTTTGACGAAATTTTGCAGAGAAATGCAATTTATAAGAAATATTCTAAAAAAAACTAAATCAACCCAATTTTGTAGAAAAATGCAATTTATAAGAAATATTCTAAAAAAAATAAATCCGTCAAAATTTTCCAAAAAATAAATTAAATTATCTAGCAAAATGACAACAATCTAAAGAATATTTCTTTGAAAAAAAATTAATTTCAAGATATTTTTAGAAAAATTAAAATTTCAACAAAATTTTGTAAAAAAAAATATTTCCAAAATTTTTTTTACATTTTCTGGGAAGAGCAATTTCAACCAAATTTTCTAGAAAATTTAATTTTTATTGAATTTTGTATAAAAATGCAATTTCTGCGATATTTTCAAGAAAAATAATTTGAAAAATTCTACATAATTTTGTAGAGAAATTGATTTTCTAAAAAAAAATCGTCCAAATTTTCTGGAAAATACAATATTTATGAAATGTTCTAGAAAAATATAATTTCTCCAATTGTTCAAAAATATTAAATTTTGAACGAAATTTAAAAAAAAAATCAAGAAAAATGCAACTTTGAAGAAATTTAAAAAAAAAATCAAATTGGAGATATTTGTAGAAAAATTAAATTTTTTTAGAAAAATTAAATTTCAACGAAATTTTGAAAAAATCAAATAAAATTTCACAAAATTTTTTTACAGAAATACAATTTCAACCCAATTTTGTAGAAAAAATTAATTTTTAACGAAATTTTGTAGAAATATGCAATTTCAAAGACATTTTCTACAGAAGTGCAATTTTGTAAAATAGCAATTTTGACGAAATTTTCTAGAGAAATGCAATTTATAAGAAGTATTCTAAAAAAAAACTAAATCCGACAAAATTTTCCAAAAAATAAATTTAATTTTCTAGCAAAATTACAACTTTCTAAAGAATATTTCTTTGAAAAAAAAATTAATTTCAAGATATTTGTAGAAAAATGAAAATTCAACGAAATTTTGTAAAAAAAATTTCCAAAAATTTTTTTTAGAGAAATGCAATTTCAACGAAATTTGATTTCAACAATTCCGACGACTTTTTCTGGAAAAAGCAATTTCAAAATTTCTAGGAAATTAATTTTTTGGAATTTTCTATAAAAATGCAATTTCAGCGATATTTTCAAGAAAAAAAAAATGTCAACGAAATTTAAAAAAATATCGCAATTTTGACAAAATGTCAAGAAAAATTCAAATTCGTTGAGATTTTCTAGAAAAATGGAATGTTAAGATTTGATTTTGAAGAAATTTGATAGAAAAAACTCAATTTGATGGAATTTAGTAAAAAAATGAAATTTTGTAAAGAAATTTTCTAAAATAATGAAATTTTGTAAAGAAATTTTCTAAAATAATGAAATTTGACGAAATTTTCTAGAAAAATACAAGTTCAACGAAATCTTATAGGATCTTATATAATTTCAAAGAAATTTTCTAGAAAAATCAAATTTCAAAAAAATTTTCAGGAAAATTACAATTTCAAGAAATTTTGAAGAAAAATTCTGATAATTTTTTGCCCGAAGTTTCTTTACATGATTGTGGGGACCCGAATGTTTGGAAGGGTTGGGAATCTGTGGTTTAAAGTTTTGAAAAAAACGACGAAATACATAAATAAAAATAACTTATGGTGATTTCGATTCTAAAAATTGTTGTACTCCCTCAAATTAAATTTAGCTCCTATTCCAAAACTCCAAAATGTGGCATAAAAGTCCAGTTTTCGGGAAAAGTCCAACGAAATTGTTGCATGTTTTTGCAGAAACCAAATCGCCTTTAAAAAAAACAAGTGATACAAAATGCTCTCCACATTTTTGCATTAGGATCCTACCTTATAAAAAAAATAGACACACAAATTTAATCTAAAGTTTTATTTTATTTGTCTTTATAGAGAAATAGATATAAAAACTAAAAAATAAAGGTAAAAATAAGCAATAAATTATATACAGAATACAAACGAGCACACATATTACACACTACAATATAGAGCTAAATAGAAATACATATGTAGGTAAGTAAGCCTACAAAGTGCTGTGAGAAAGAGAAGGACATAGAAATAGAAACAAAAATAGAACTATTATTATTATTACATACATGTTATATGGCTAAAATGTAAAAAAATATCAATTTAAAAATTTCTGATAAAATTTAACACCCTGTTAAATTCCAAGGGAGTCGAATCTAGACGCACTTATAATAAAAAATAAAGATATTCCAAAATTTCGAAGGAACAAAAGCGAATTTTTTTAATTAAAATTTTTTAATTTGGATAATTTTATTATAGTCGTAAGGATAAAAAATCTTTTAAAATTTTAACATATTAAAGTATGAGTTGTTTTTTTTTCAATATGCTTTGGCAAAATGTTAAATGCTTTAGAATTTTTTTTGTGTAAATGATAAATTATTTATGTATATTTACAAGATAATTTTGTAACTAATTTTCATTTTATTTAGAGTCAAGAAAAAAAGATTAAAAACCAAGAAAAATATATCTAACGGTGGGAACTTAAAATTAGTTTTGAGAAACAAAACATGTTATGCAATTATTTATTATTTTTGGGAGGGGGAAAGGTCTTTAAGATTTGATATTGTATATTTGTAGCTTGGTATACGCGGTTCTACCAATTTAATTGTTTTCTTTTAGTCTCAAATTTAATTACACAAACATCCCTGTAAACTCATTCGTTTTTTGTTATTATTTTTAGCAAAAGTCAAGTTGGGCTTAGAATATTTTGGGTATTAAATAATTACGCGCTATACTGCGATAACGTACCCAAGACGAGTGATAACGAGCCGAATTACGAGCATTAACGCGTAAGCAACGATGTATTAATAAAGCTACTATCAGCATCAGACTTACCAAAGGAGGCCAAGCGAAACGCATGGCCAAAGGTAGTCCCAATGAAATCAAACAAATTATGTCACCCAAGTAGTTGGGTTGGCGTAAACGTCCCCATAGGGAACCGAGCAACAGGCGTCTGCCCTGGAAAGTGTGTATGGTCTCAATGTTTAGAAAGTGAGGATGATTGGGCTGCACACGATATTTATATTTTATGGCATTACTGAAACGTTTCAGCGACAAACCAATGACGAGCAACAAAACCGGTATGTAAATGGCAAATTTACACAATAAAGGTGTGCGATTGTCGGAGAAATACTTAGCCACTGAAGTCAAGAGCAAAGGCGTGGCTGCATAACGCAATAGCAGAAGACAGCCAAAGCCTTCGCCTTGCAATTCAAATGATGAAGCCAAGTGATGTTCAAACACAATGGAATCCAAAACATAAATGAGAACCAAACCGGCGCATAACAATGAAGTCGTGTCATATTTCAAATGACTAAAGAAATAGCTGATCATCTCAAGACCTTCGGTTTCCTTTGACACCCAAGGTGTTTGTATATTCTTGTACAGCAATGAGACCACATGCAAATAGGCGCTTATCATCGATACACGATAGAAAACCAATTTGAAATCGACCAAACCCAACCATTTGGGATTCAATTGTCTACCCAAAGCATAGTCTATCAGGAAATTGCCCGATTTGGCATAAATGTTACACTGGGAATCGCGTTGTTTCAACACATCTGAACGGAAGTACGCCCATAAGGCTAGAACATAGGCATTTAACAAACTATAAACTCCAAAACGTTGATAATTCTTAATAATAAGTTCGGCCACAGGGTATCCATAATAAGTAGCCACAGCATAAGCAATTGTCAGAACTGCCGTTATGGGTAAAGCATTGAATTTATATTCCATGGAACCCGGCAAACGCACACCTCGTCCAAAGAGTCCTGCCGAGAGTATAAAAATACCCAAATTGAATGCCAAATAAGCACCCACAGCCTCTATATCGAATAATTTGGGTATCCAGCTACCAGTATCCAAAATAGATTTGTAATCGGGCACTTTAAACTCGCAATTCGATTCTGAACAACTCCACTGAAGGTAGTAAACCACACAGGGTACAATAATCATCAACAGGGTAACACCAAGCCAGCCGCCAAATTCCCTTGGTATTGGTAATTTGCGACAGAACGATGAAGCTTGAGCTGCTGCGCTGTTCGCATTAAAGCTCTTGAAGTTTTCTTCTTCCTCCAGGTGGTAATCTTCACCGCCTTCATTCTCCTCATGCAAAATGTCTTCGTGATCATTTGTTTCTGCATCGGAGAATTCAGCCTTTGAATAACGACCATCGCCATCGTACACTGAGCGAGATACTGAACGGCTGTAACGACTTTCTGCATCGGTGCGTTGGCTGGGTGTGTACGAACCCTCACGTCTCTCGTTGCCACCGCCCAGGGATAAGGTTTTGGAAACCGAACGACGAATATAATCGGTTAATTTAGTTATATCCGATGATTGTTCACCGCTAGATGTACGTATCTCAATTGTTTGTTTGGTTGTTGATCTATAAGAACTCTGGATAGATGATGTGGTTGTGGTAGTGGCCCGGTTGGGAGCTTTTGATGATGTATTGGTTGTTAGAGTTGCGGGTAAATTTGCCTGGGAAACATCTTTCTGAAATAAAAGAATGTTTTTGCTATCATCGATGGGATTTTCACACATAAAAACATAACATATAAGAACTTTATGAACATAAGATAAAGTTATAAATACATTTTTTTATGGAAAAGATAACAATAGTGAACATTTATAGAAGAGCTATAATTATTTATATTTTCCTACAGAAAAGACATAAACAATAAACTTTTCCCATAGAAAAGTCATCAACGATGAACTTTTCCTATAGAAAAGTCATCAACGATGAACTTTTCCTATAGAAAAGTCATCAACGATGAACTTTTCCTATAGAAAAGTCATCAACGACGAACTTTTCCTATAGAAAAGTCATCAACGATGAACTTTTCTTATAGAAAAGTCATCAACGAAGAACTTTTCCTATAGAAAAGTCATCAACGATTAACTTTTCCTATAAAAGTCAGCAACGATGAACTTTTCCTATAGAAAAGTCATCAACGACGAACTTTTCTTATAGAAAAGTTATCAACGTTGAACTTTTCCTTTAGGAAAGTCATCAACGATGAACTTTCCTATAGAAATCATCAAAGATGAACTTTTGCTATCGGAAAGTCATCAACGGTGAACTTTTACAATAGAAAAGTCATCAACGATGAACTTTTCCTATAGGAAAGTCTTCAACGATGAACTTTTCCTATAGAAAAGTCATCAACGATGAACTTTTCCTATAGAAAAGTCATTAACTATGAACTTTTCCTATAGAAAAGTCATCAACGATGAACTTTTCCTAGAGAAAAGTCATCAACAATGAACTTTTTCTAGAGAAAAGTCATCAACGATGAACTTTTCCTAGAGAAAAGTCATCAACGATGAACTTTTCCTAGAGAAAAGTCATCAACGATGAACTTTTCCTATAGAAAAGACATCAACGATGAACTTTTCCTATAGAAAAGACATCAACGATGAACTTTTCCTATAGAAAAGTCATCAACGATGAACTTTTCCTATAGAAAAGACATCAACGATGAACTTTTCCTATAGAAAAGACATCAACGATGAACTTTTCCTATAGAAAAGACATCAACGATGAACTTTTCCTATAGAAAAGACATCAACGATGAACTTTTCCTATAGAAAAGTCATCAACGACGAACTTTTCTTATAGGAAAGTCATCAACGATGAACTTTTCCTATGGAAAAGTCATCAAAGATGAACTTTTCCTATAGAAAAGTCATCAACGATGAACTTTTCCTATAGAAAAGTCATCAACGATGAACTTTGGTGGAACGAGGCCTTGAAGACCGCCGAACCGGCGAAGTGCGCGTACGTCGTGAGGGTGAGGTTCGCGTTGCTCTTTTCTCTGTTAGAGTTTCGCTGCTGGCAGCTGTTCCACGCCGACCTCCTACAGAGGTGGTCGACGTCGTTGCTACGGGTATAGATGTTGATGTCCTTCCTCGTGTAGTCTTATAGAAAAGTCATAAACGACGATGATGTTTTCTTATAGAAAAATCATCAACGACGGTGATGTTTTCTTATAGAAAAGTCATTAACGACGATGTTTTTTTTTTATAGAAAAGTCATCTACAAAGACTTTTTCTTATAGAAAAGTCATCAACGATAACCTTATCTTATAGAAAAGTCATCAACGATATCCTTTTCTTATAGAAAAGTCATCAGCGACGAAATTTTATAAAATCCGCCATAAAGACATAAAATGTGTCATTTTGGTGTGAATAGTCATCGAAGACTACAGCGTTTTCAGCGTTTCCAGGATCCACGGAAACCCATTATAAAAACTAAATAATTGTAGTTTCTGCTTTTCCCTATTTATGTAAATGTATAAAATGCACTGCTTCGATATTCTCGCAGGATTCATAGTGTCTTCTTCGAAATGCATAACTACGAATTATTAGATACATATCTTGTTATAGATAAAATTTTTCCCATTGTGGAATATGCTAAAGTTCTCTTAGGTCGACTTGTCATTACACCCTCATTTTAGTGGAGGAGAGTATATATCATTTGCTACGAACCAAAAGTGTAAAACATCGAAGACGTAACCTAAGACCCCAAGTATGTGCGGCGGAAATCCGTTTTACGACATTTTAAGTCATTTGAGCAATGTCCGTTCTTCAGTCTGGCTGGTGCGCACGATATCTCTCGAAAGGAGTAACGGATTGACTATATTGGTCCACTCCTTCTAGTACTTCCCTCACAAAGGGTTAAAACTTTTTGAATATTCATTAACTAATAACTTTTACACTACTTATTCGAATCTTCAGTAATTCCGCACATAGTGGTAGATTATCTGTCGCAGTAGATTATGGGCATAATTGCCACGCCCATTTTAGTATCTCCCACAAAAAATCTTCAAATCGTACCAAAATTAAATGTCTCATAACGTTAATACCGGTGCACATAATCACTAACAATTCGGTACAGTGCAAGGTCTTTGAAGAATCTACTGTTCAGCGCAAAAAGCGTACTCGTTCAGCCATTTATGGTACCCTCAACGCATATTGACAGATTCATTCAAATACAACATCTTCATAACTCTACAGCAATCATCTAAATCTTTATATATAAAATCCTTTGTACGTTTGTTAGTAACGCATGATCTCCGAAACCATAAAAGCGAATGGGCGGAAAATTTTCAGACAGGGGTCATTTGTGTTTTAGTATTATATTCATCGCGATAAATTGCGAAGTGGTCAAGTTATTTGTTCGAATTTCTAGAGCGATTTGACTGAAATTTAAAATGTGTGTGTGGTTTGTCTTGATAATAGTTTGTTTGTATGATTGATGTACATATGTATTTTTGAATGAAATATCAATGAATATCTAACCAATACATCCAAAACAGGACGGGCAGGACAACGTCTGCTGGGGTCAGCTAGTGTTTTCATAAGTTGACAAAGAAATAATGTTTTCTTTCGGTGTGCCATATTACATTACTCACACAAAGTGAGGGTATATCTTAGTCGGTTTACCCGACAGAACTTTTTTTACTCCTTTTAAATATTCATAACATATAATGGCGATCAAATTATAGGAAATAATACACCACTATAATTGACGGAAAGTCTTTGAAATCCATCAAATAATCCATCCGATATATAAATAATAAACGCTTACATGGGCCCGTATTCTAAGTTTTTATAAGGGTACAAACTTTCAAATGATTAGCCTGATGTACAGAAATACAAGTACCTTTCCAAAGATTATGAATTCTTATCTGTTTGTCTTGCTGTCACACAGTAAACAAACAGATAAATGTAGTACATACTACAACATCCATTCGCATTCCATCACAACAAATGTAACATAGGAGATGAAGGTTATCATTAAGTGTATAAAAGAATGTGACCATACATACACACATAACATACATAATTATATAAAGATTCTCGAGTAAGTTCGATAATCAATTCTGGTTGAAAGAACAATTGTGCTAAAACTTGTTTCACTTCACGCTATTCGTCTGTCCGTCCGTTGTAGTAAAAATAAAAAATAGGAAATGTAAAACTTGTTTCTAAACATTTTCGCATGTGTTGCTATAAAACTTACCTGCGATTCTTCTTTTGCAGTTTCTTTCGATCTAGGAGCCACTGTAATAGGTATCACTGTTACAGTGGGAATGGTGGAACGAGGCCTTGAAGACCGCCGAACCGGCGAAGTGCGCGTACGTCGTGAGGGTGAGGTTCGCGTTGCTCTTTTCTCTGTTAGAGTTTCGCTGCTGGCAGCTGTTCCACGCCGACCTCCTACAGAGGTTGTCGACGTCGTTGCTACAGGTATAGATGTTGATGTCCTTCCTCGTGTAGTGGTACCTTCATTGACTGCCGTAGTTGGCCTACCTCGTGTAAGTCGTCTCGGCGGTACATTCATTGTTTCAAGAGATAATTTTGGAGACTGCTCTTCGATTTTCACTTTAGATGAGTATAGTTTTTCTATAAATAAATCAATATTATTTTTAGAATTCGCCAATGCTGTGTTACAGTTTGATTAGGCGTTTTGCCAGTGGATGGGAGATGAACCTATGTGTATTGGCTCATCTGTTGTAGTCTGTCTTGTATTTATATTTTCCCGCCTAAAGCGGCCCAACTGTACCAACATCATTTACCCTTCATTTTCCACCTTTGGTGCTAATAATTTTACACTTTTAACTTACATTTTTCACCACAATCGTTGTACTTTTACGTTTGTCCATATATTCATAATTTATTTTGTGGTTAATTTAATTTGAAATTCCTTTGTTTTTATTCTACTTTTTTTAATTTTTTAACACACTTTAGAGTTTTGCAGAGAGAGAGTAATTATAGTAGGTTTGTGTTTTCGCCTGTTAAAGCGACGCTAGAATGCGGCATCGATGTTTTTCAAAAATATCGATAAATTTCTTCATCGATATTTTAACACAACAAAAATTAATAAAAAGCGTTCCACGATAACATGTTTTGTTTCCCCTTCAACGTAACTTTGGATTTTCCACTAATTGCTAGCATAATCGACGATTTCACTTCAACTAGTCGAGATCCACACAAGACAATTTTCCAAGCAAGTATCAAAGTTTGTGGGAGAGAGAGGCAGGCGGAAAGAGCTCATCAGACATGTTTTCGTTACAAGCTAGCAATTTTAGTTTAGCACTTCGCAACGAAAACAGATGACTTCCACTATCTGGCGCATAAGCAGTAAGTGCTGATTCACATGATTTTTTCCAAGCAAGTGTCAAAGTTTGTAGGAGAGAGAAGCAGAGAGCTCTTTCCGCCTGCCTCTCTCTCTCCAACAAACTTTGACACTTGCTTTGAAAAAATTGTCTCGTGTAAATCTGAACATAGTGGCGGATTTCCACTATCTGGTAGCCATGAGTTGCGAAGAAAGAACAGTGCGAGACAGACAAAAAAAATTGTGAAATGTACTTAGTCTAGATTCACACTTGCAATTTTTTTCTGCAATTCTCTTTTGAAGTTGCATTTGCGTTCAGACAACGTATTATGTTTCGACAATTTTATTTTCGTCGTTCATTAAAATTTAATAAATTTCATTAAAATGTATGTCGCACAAATTTACATATGTTGAACCGAGCACAAAACTACGAATATTAAATAAAAAGGAACGCGGAAATGTAAAAAAAATCACCACTTCACAGCGAAAGAAAACACAAAACGCATTGCAAAAAAATTGCGAGTACGGAAGATTTTTTCTCCCCCCTCACCGACTGCGTCCCACCCCACAAACACTGCAATTCAGCAAAAAAAAATTGCATGTGTGAATCCAGACATACTAAACATAAATTTGCTATTCTATTTATGTTCAATTGTTTACACTCTTTTTGCAAATATTAAAATATTTTTCCATTTTTGTTCTTCTTTCCCCGTTAATTAACAATAATTGACAACAATCTCTCCACAAATGAGAGATGCAACACCATACTAGGCATGTTTTCGTTACAAGCTAGCACGTTTAGTTTAGCACTTTGCAACGAAAACAACTGACTTCCACTAACTGGCACATAAGCAATAAGTGGCGGATTTTCACTATCTGGTAGCAATGGTGATGAGTTGCGAAGAAAGAACAGTGCGAAACAGGAAAAAAATTCGTGAAAAGTATTAGAAAACATATATTTACTGCTCTATGTTCAATTGTTTACACACTTTTTTGCAAATATTAAAATAATTTCTCATTTTTGTTCTTCTTCTTCCCGTTAATTCACAATAATTGATAAAATCTCTCCAAAAATGGGATGCCATATTGCTAAATATAGGGTGCCCAATCTGGCAACATCATACTCGATTAAGACATGAACAAAGGCACCAAACTTCATCGGGAACTAATAGTGCTTAAAAGTGCTTAGCTCCCCATACAAATTAAGCACTTATGGTGTAACGAAAACACGCCTACTCTATTAAGATAGGAACACAAGCACCAAACTTAATCAGGAACTAAGGGCCGATTTACATCTAAACGATCCGTCACGTGACTTTCCAGTGAGAATTTGCATTCGATGCTCTCCCGATTTTTTCAAAATCGCTCGTAAAATCGCATTTTCTAAAAATGTGCTTTTTTTCATTTTTATTTATATGAGGAGAATATGAACTGAAAATTTTTTATTAATATTTTGCAGAACACATTCACTAATTTGAAGTATTCTTTTGGAATAGCGATCACAATTCTCTAAAATTATATTTAAAAAAAGCTATAAGCGGAGTGTGTAATTATAATAATAGTCTATAAACGCATCGCGACGAAATCTCATGATGTAAACATACCCTTATTATACAAATACGGCATATATAGAGAACACTATTCGAATTCTTTTTACCCTGACCACTCTTTTATCTCAACTCAAATATATATGTGATGTTTTTTAAACACTTTTGAATATATCGCACCTGTTCCACAAAAGGGAACACCCAGCGAAAAACGAAGCACATACGTGCTTAATCTTTGCAAATTCGTTTATGATAATGAACCAACCCCGTATGTTACGAATTCAAGCAAAGCGGTGCATGAATAAAGCATCAAAAATCAACAACGCTTCGTTGCAAAATGAATACTAACTGGGGATAATTTAAATCAAGTGTTGGGGACAACTATAGAACGTGCGGGGGACGACTAAAGCACTTGCTGAGGACGAATAAAGCACGCGCTGGGATAACTTATCATTCTAAATACCCCCCTCCCCCTCCCATTTAAAACTATTTAAACAGCATTAGCGTTTCAATACATTTATTAATGTTATAAGTAAATAAAACGTGAACACAGCAAACATATAATTGCAAATTTGCATATTTATCACTAAGCAAATCACGTCTAAACAAAACAAATTCGAATTTGCAGCAACACAGTATTACCTCTGTTTTTTCTCGGAATTCACCTCGTAACCCTAATGGTGGCAGTCTCCTTCGTATCATTCGCCTTTATGTACTGCAAAATTTAATTCCTGTGCTCTATAAAAAACATACACACTCATTATTAATTTTTAAAATTGAAATTTTTATAAGCTTAGGTTGTTAAATATTCGTTGGCCGACACCATTTCTATTGATTCTAGAAATTTCTGCAATAGGAAGATGTCACTGGATTTTGCAATCACCTTATCCTTCTCATTCCATAGCTCAGAGAATCATCCACAATATCAAACAGGTCATTAAATTCTATTTCTTCGACATTAATTTTCATTTTTCACGTCTTTATAAATCCTCGTGGTTTCTTCTTCAGACTTTTTCTTCATAAGCACTTATGGTGTAACGAAAACACGCCTAATACATAACGCAACGCCGGTCAAAAAATCACCCTCGTTTCGTTGATAATTAATGAACGAATCGGTGACGATTTTTCATGCACGTTACGTTTATAAATTGGTACCAAACGGTGTTTATTTTGCAACGTCTTTTTTCCCTCAGTGCACTGAGGGATACAGAATAAGAGGGATAATAGGCATGTTTTCGTTACAAGCTAGCACTTTTAGTTTAGCACTTTGCAACGAAAACAACTGACTTCCACTAACTGGCACATAAGCAATAAGTTGCGGATTTTCACTATCTGGTAGCAATGGTGTCATGAGTTGCGAAGAAAGAACAGTGCGAAACAGACAAAAAATTCGTGAAAAGTATTTATAAAACATATATTTACTGTTCTATGTTCAATTGTTTACACTCTTTTTGCAAATATTAAAATAATTTCCCATTTTTGTTCTTCTTCTTTCCGTTAATTCACAATAATTGATAAAATCTCTCCAAAAATGGGATGCCATATTGCTAAATATAGGGTTCCCAATCTGGCAACATCATACTCGATTAAGACATGAACACAAGCACCAAACTTCATCAGGAACTAATAGTGCTTAAAAGTGCTTATCTCCCCATACAAATTAAGCACTTATGGTGTAACGAAAACACGTCTATAATTGACTCGCTGCTTATTAAGCACCCTACGTATGCTCCGTTTACGATACGTTGGCGTCACTAATCTCTGATCACTTGGGGTCACTGGCCATAAATATCGATAATTTTCGCAATTCAACGATAATAATATTGATAAAAGTACGAGAAAAATCGATATTTACAAAAAATTAACTATCGATAGTTTGATAGGGGTGTCGGGATAAACTTTATGTAAAAATAAAATAAATAATTTGTCATAGAGGGAGAGAAATAAGAAACGTAAGTATAGAAGGAAACAATAAACAAAGAAATTGAAGGAAGAATAAATTGAATAATTGACATATTTAAAAATTTGTTGTGCAATATTCTACAAAATTTTTTTGGTGCTTTCTCACGTCTCCCTTTCCACAAAACTCTTTCTTTTTATTTTTGGCATACTTGACTACTTCGGACCCCCATCCATTTGTGGATTTGAAAAAAAACGACAACAAAAAACTGCTGCGACTGACACCACCTCTACTGAACATTGCTCTATTGTGCGTTTGTGCGTTTTTGCGTTCCCCATCGACTATGTGTATTGGGAACACAAATCCTGTTTAGAAGAGAAAGAGGAAGAAAGCAAAGAACAAACAACGACATTGATTTGTGTTTTATAACCAAAGAATTTTGTAAATTGAATTTACTAACGAAACGTAGCTCGAAACAAAGAATAACCAATCTTAAACAACAATGGTGACTCCACAATCGCCCACTCGCATGTTCAACGGTCTGGATGATGATATATACAGTGAATATGCCCATGAAATCAACGATAAAATGCGTGTACCCAAACGCATTAAGGCTACGGGAGAATATTCTGACGAGGATCGCCTATTATCCAATCAGAATGGCATGATAAATTCCTGGAATTATCATGACAAAATCGACATGAATGTACCAGATCGTATTGTTGTGTTGGGACACAATCAACATCTCGAAACTAGATCGGCCCCGCGTGAAATCCAACTGGAAAATGCTATCCTACCCAAAAACACCTCGGGTTTTGCAAGAGTTCAGACACCACCTCGCACCATTACTTTGAACGAACATCACTTTCCATCGGCATCCGAGGAGAGTTCACCAAAGAAATTGATGAACGGTGATGATTTGGATGATTATTTCGATGACGACGTTGAACGTCCACCGCCATATGTGAGGGCAAATGGCGTTTCACATGCTGTAGTGGGTTTTCATCCGAATGATTCAAATTCCGTAGAATCGGATTCACAGGTATGAGTATAGAGTATGATAGATCAATAGGGCAGTTTATTATAGGCTGTTCTTTTGTTGATTCAATATTTATATGTAGAATTTTATGTCCGGCTTTACTTTTAGTCTATTGTCTACTATTGAGAAGAGATAAGGTGAACTAAATACTTTCTAGTTAAAGGCATTACCAAGAGCTTTTTGGTTGCGGTGCTAGATAAGGAAATTGATTTGTTATGTATTAAGAAGAATACATGTTAGTCAATGTGGCTAAGATTGTTAGTTATTGGCCGATTGACCCAATATTTAATGATAATGTTTTACAACTAATTTTTGGAAATTTATAATCTATCAAATCTGCTATAACTTTGCGATATGCCGGGCAAAATATTGCTTCGTACTACACTGTTGATAATTTAGAAATTATCTAAGAAAATCTCATTCGAGTTAAGTTAGGTTAGGTTAGTTTGATTGAGAATGACGCCTGGCATCTAATTCTTCTTCTTCCAAGTCTGTCAATTCTAAAGTTCGATCTGGGTCCGTGGTAACACTAGGGACCTTTTTTCGTCTATGTGAGCTGATAACTCCGGCAGCCACCCTGATCTAACCTATGTAGGTTAAATGGGAAGCCCGTCAGTTATAACTCAACTGACGGGATTCCCATTCAACCTGACGAGTACACTCGGTGCCGACAAATTCGTTGCATTGTGGTTCCCTCAAGTAAAAAAGATAGAGAAAAATCTAGTTGAAGAGGTGAGGAGAGTAACAGAAGATATAATGAGTGATATGAAAGAGAGTTTTGTAGCAATATCGCTTTAGTTATTCTTAGTGGTTTTACTGAAACAGCAAAATCTTTCTATTTGAAGAGGGATTTAAGAGGAGCGTCTGCTAGGTCGTTAAGGTCTTGAAATAGCCTGCCGCCTAAGCTGGCGAGGCAGCAAGTGCTGCATTGGTTCCTCCTTCTCTTCGTCTAAGCAGCTCTATCAAGAGTGGCGCATAAAAGATTTTAGTGGGTCCAAACAGCAGTTAGAATACATAAGATTTAAACCGATATTCGACTTCGGCAAAGAAATCCCTTCAATCGAAATAATAATAAATACGTATGTATATATTCTGCCCTCCTAAGAAAGAAAGTCGTATCTCCATTTCAGTAGTTTTGAGATATTTAGCTTTTGCGTTTTATAACTTTCGCGCCTTTACGTTTAGGGTTATGGAGGGGTGGCAGTCGGTATTACCAGCTCACATAGACCAATTTAGGTAGCTAACATAAACATAATATTAAAAGGCGCGAATCAAATCCTCGGATGCAGTAGCGTTGTTTTTTAGCCTACGGTCCACTTGTTATTACTTGTATTAATATCAAAGTTATTTAAAATTTACATATGGGAAATACTTTGAATTAGGAACCATCTTAAGTCAATCGTTAAGGTCTTGAAAGGTCCTTTGCAAAGGAACATTTTGCAATGGATTTGACTGAAGTGAATAACGGTTTGAATCTGACTCGAGAAAGAGCTCATCCCATCATCCGCTTTCATATGAGCCATTGTCAAAGACTTCCATAGTTCTGACAATTTTTATACCCTACACCGCACTGTGGTACAGTGTATTATAACTTTGTGCATTTGTTTGTAACACCCAAATGGAGAATAAATAGACCCATAGTTTATTATACCGATCGACTTAGAATTGCTTTCTGTGTTGATTTAGCTATGTCCGTCTGTCTGTCCGTCTGGCTGTCTGTGCATGTATTCTTGTAATCAAAGTACAGGTCGCAATTATAGTCCGATCTCGACGAAACTTTACACGTATCTTTTTTTGGCCCAAGGACGATCCCTATTTAATTTGTTTAAAATCAGATTTATATATAGCTCCCATATATGTATATGTACCTCCGATTTGGCATATATGCACTGTATAAGCAACATTTTTGAACCGATTTGTACAAAAATTGACAGAGAGTAGTCTCGTGTACACTTAGAGACAATACAAAATTTGGGGGAAATCGGTTCAGATTAAGATATAGCCCCCATATATATTTTACCCCGATTTGACATGTAAGCGCTGTAGAAACTGTACGAAATTCGGCAGAAAGAGGTTTCTTATTACATGAAGGAATACTACCAAATTCGGAGAACATCGGTTCAGATTTAGATATAGCCCCCATATATATGTTACCCTCGATTTGAAATTCAAGCTCTGTAGAAACTGTATTTTTTATCCGATCACAGCGAAATTCGGCAGAAAGAGGTTTTACATGAAGGAATACTGCCAAATTCGGAGAAATTCGGTTCAGATTTAGATATAGCCCCCATATATATGTTACCCCCGATTTGAAATTCATGCGCTGTAGAAACTGTATTTTATATCCGATCACAGCGAAATTCGGCAGAATAAGGTATCTTATTACATGAAGGAATACTGGCAAATTCGGAGAAAATCGGTCCAGATATATATATGTTAGCCCCGATTTGACATATAAGCGCTGTAGAGACTGTATTTTATATCCGATCAGTACGAAATTCGACAGAAAGAGGTTTCTATTTTACATGAATGAATATTCATGGAAAATCGATTCAGATTTATATATAACCTCCATATATATGTTCCTCCTGATTTGGTTACAAAGCGCTATAGAAGTTGTACTTTACTTCCGATCATTACAAAATTCTCCAGAAAGATGTTTCTAAATTTAGGAACGAATATTGCTTAATTTTGCGATTATCGGTTCAGAATTAGATATATCCACATATATGTATATGTTCTTACCCATTTACCAATTATTCCAAATTATTATCGCAATGACCCTTATCGCATTGTTAGGGAGGTGTAGGGTATTATATAGTCGACCCCGCCCGACTTTCTGCCTTTCCTTACTGGTTCATATTAATATTATTGTATGTTCATTAAATCGCTTAGTTTTGTCTCGCCTCTGGAATCAGTTTATTCATTTTAGTTAGACATGTTTGAAATAAATCACTAATATCTCCTGATTTATGAGTTCTTAACACAGAATTCACCTGTTCTTTGTTTTTGTTCTAGTAACACAACCTTATTTTATTGAATCATGACAGACAGTACAGTTCACTTTCATTATTTTTGTATGTGTCTTATTGTTTGTATAAATATGTATTTCAATATATCACATTTGAGAATTTGCCAACAATCTATAAGAGAAATAAATGTATATTTTTGTGTGATTTGTCAAATGCAAAGAAAAACTTGTATTTCATAAACAATTTACATACGTATGTATGCATTTTTATATGCATTTGGTGGCCGGTGGTACAAACATACAATTTAAAAACTAATAAATGATGATGGTGCCCAACAATTTTACGGTATTAGCTTGGTTATTATTCGGAAATTCTATAAATCATAATTTTCCGTAAATATTTGTTCTGTTGTGTGTCTCTTATTTATCATAATTTCTAATTTTTTTCTTTCCATTCTCTGTTCATCTCTGTAAAGCTGACAACAGGTGGCGCCAGCAAGCGTTCACAAACCTTGATGTACAATCAAAATGATACTTCCATGATCAGTCATCGCGAGGGTACACCGATCGGAGACCTAACGCCTCACGAAGAAATCCTCTACCTAAGACGTCAATTGGCCAAATTGAATCGACGTGTTTTGAATATAGAGATAAGCAATGAACAACGCTTACAAAGAGAAAAGATTGTCTATTGCCTAGGGCTGGCTTATTTCGTACTTAAGGCTATTATGTGGATAAATCGTAATTAAGTTTCTTAAAAAAAAAACACCAAAAAAAATAAAAACAGGAGAAGGAAGTGTTCGGAAAGTAACTAGGAAATCGGTGAAGAGGGAGGGATAAGAAGAAAGAAACAAGGAAGTAAAACAACCAGGGTGCTAGACAGGCACTAGAATTAACAAAAGTGAACACTATGTATGAAAATGCTGATATTAATGATGCTGATGATGATGATGACGACGACGCATAACAAAATGGTCAGTTTATTTCGAAGGTGCCGGTGCCTGTGAGAATTCAGAAGTCATTCAACAAATAATCTCTTACTCTATCTGTATTGTAGACGCACCTTTTAGAAAATACTATACAGTATATATACATATATAAAAATTACATACATTACATCAAATAATTCAGCTAACAAATGGTTCAGTCCACTAAAAGGAAAAGTGTATTTATTGTTATTACATACTATTATTAAATATGTTCAATACAATATGTTATTTTTTGCATTTTCTTTCATTTCAATGTTTTCTTGTTGTTTTTTAATAAGTCAGAACTTTTTAAAAGTGGCATACAAAATGGTACTAAACGTTGATGAGATTGTGTAAACTTTCAAAACTCAAAAATCAATTGAAATTATTTGATTATACATAAACAACAGAGAAGTCTCCATCGCCCTTATATAAGTTTATGAAATACATGATCTTTATTTCACCTACTCCCTCACCCCTCCATACCGTGCTTATATTAGTATTATGTTTAAAAAAAAGCCAAGTCTATTTTTTATTTAATTTTCTTTTTTTTTTTTGCTTGTTTAACCCAACTCCCAAACTATAGTCTGATTGAAAATGGCTATCGAATTACAACTATTTAAATATACATACATACATATACTAATTGTTTTCCTCTAATTTATTATTATACACAATGTTGTTGGCATGTTTTATGTTTTAGGCATAAACAAACAATAAAACCCCAAGAAAATTTTGTAAAGAAATGTGAAAAAAATAAACCATCACCACCACCAACCACTATATACAAAGAAACAAATTATTCTTTATCGATTTAGTTTAAAGAAAACACGGTTATGAAGTTTATATTAAGAATTCTGTAAATTAATTTTTAAATAATTACCTATTATAATTATACTATGTCCAGAAAGAAACAAAAAATACACCACCACAAAATAGAACCAACATTGGAAAAAAAACATTGAATGTCTTGTCTTTTCTATTTTGCATTTGGGTTTGTTTTTCTTTTTATTTAAGCGCTGTTTATTGTTGATTTGCTAAAAATGGGAAAATAACCACAAGGGATGCATGTGTCTTAGTTCTTAAGCAAATGCTGAATCATTTTAATAGAAGACTCACTTTTGTGACTGTAATAATAGTGGACTCTGCTCGCGATGAAGAAACTAATATGTATATGCTTATATATAACTCAAGTAAAGAACAGAATATTTTAATTTTATTTTATATAAATTAAAAAATGGAAAAAAAATATGTTAGATTATTTTTGAGAAAGGGGTCAATATGGCGTGTATCTTCAATATAACAATGTATATTAAATGTAATTTGGATGTTTAATGTACCTTGGACTTCCTAAATCCAGAAGTACTAAAGAGAATAATCCGTAAGGATGTCGACATTTGATTAAAGTTATTATAAAGGGAGAACCATAAAACTGGTTGGGCGTGTTATGGGGAATATAAATTTCTCCATACAATTAGGGAGACGAATAAAGAAGGTGATTCAAGTTGAGTTTCCACATGACACGGGAAATATTTTCCAAACATTTAATTATACATCACTAACAAAATGGAACTTATATTCTAGGTACCTTTACAAAATTATACATGAAGCAATTTGGAGCAATGGATGAATGAACGCGTTTGAATTATCCAAGCGACCGATGACCGGATTAAAGGACTTTGCTCGATGACCGAATTAAGGGTCCCCGCATGGATTAGATGCCGATACATTTTTCTAGACAATACCGTTGTAATTGCATTTTTCTTTAAAATTTCTCCGAAATTGAATTTTAATAATTATTTTGAAAATTTCACTGATCGGTTTAAACGTCGATGAGCGGATTAAAGTTTATTGGCTGATGACTGAATTAAAAGACGTTGACCGATGGCCGGATAAAGGATCATTGGATGAATTAAATGCCGATGAACAGTAAATGCATTTTTTTTCCAGACAATTTCATTGCAAATGTTTCTTTAAAATTTCTTCGAAATTCAATTTTAATAATTTTATTGGAAATTTCAGAGAAATTGCTATTTTATAGAAAATTTTAGTGAATTGCACATAGAAAATTATGTCTAAATTGTATTTTCATTTCATTTCATTTATTTCATACAAACTTGTAATTCAAAGCCGTCTGGCCAATTAAACATAAATTACAATAACTAAGCTTTTTAACCAAGGGTAAAAATTGACGAAATCGCATTTTTTAGAAAATCTTGCCTAAATTAATATTTTCTAATTTCATCAAAATTTCATGTTTATTGTTTATTTACTGGCAATAGTATTTTTATTGAAAATTTTAACCAAGTTACATTTTTTGGATTTTGCTGTATTTCACAAAAATTGGCAAAAATTACAGTTTTATAGAAAATTTTGTCAAAATTTAATTTTTCAATAATTTTTTTTTGAAAATTTTAGGTTTCCGTAAAATTTTTTTCGAAATTGAATTTTTCTAGAAAATTCGTCGAAATAATGTACATTTTTATGGAAAATGTAGTTTCTGGATATTTTTGTAATTCTAGAAAATATTTTCGAAATCAAATTTTTCTAGAAATTTTTGAAATTTTATTTTTCTTTAAAATTTTTTCGAAATTGTAATATCAATTTCTATGAAATTTTCTATAACTCTTTATAATTGACGAAAATTGCATCTCTGAGACAATCTTGACTAAATACATACTTTCTTGGAAATTGCAGGTTTATTGTAAAATTCATAGTAATATTTTATAGTAATTGGTATTTGTGGAAAATTTCGTCAAAATTGTATTTTTCTAAAAAAATTATTGAATATAGTTGATTTCCATAAAATTTGAATTTGTAGAAAATTACGTCGAAATTGTATTTTGTTGAAAACTCATTCAAAATTGATAAAATTACATTTTCCGAGCAAATCTTGCCTAAATTTATATATGAGGAGGTACTTTTCAAAACTTGACTATTTCACTTTCGACAGAACTTATTTTTTTTTGTTTGGTAGCATTGAATTCAAAACTCAGCGAAAATGAAACTAATCTTGACGTCTTTAATAATGCAACAAAATTTCGGTAAACACATAGGGCCGTAGTATGTACTTTCTCAAATTGTGCGAAAACACAAAAAGTGGAATAGTCAAGTTTTGAAAAGTACCTCCTCATATAATATATTTCATCAAAATTTCATTTTTATTGTAAATTTGATCGAAATTGTATTTTTATGAACAATTTTCATTTTTATAAAAAAATAATGAAATTTATTTTTTTTATTTATTTATTTATTTTAATAGAACATTTTTCGACATTGATTTTTTTTCTGGAAAAATTCGGCAAAATAGTGTAAATTTTTTATTGAACATTTTGTGAGAATTATATTTTCCTAGAATATTTCGTTGAAATTGCATATTTCTTACAAATTAAATTTTTGTAGAAAATTCCGTTGAAATAGCTTTTTGCTTTAAAATTATTTTATTAATTTTATATTTTACACAGAAATTTTATAGAAAATTATTTTTAAATTTAATTTTATAGAAAACTGCTTCAAAATTGACGAAAATTGCATCTTCCGAGACAATCTTGGCTGAAATGATATTTTCTTTCAAATTCTATGTTTATTGCAAAATTTATAGAATTTTTTTAATAATTGGTATTTGTCGGAAATTCCATCAAGATATAATTTTTCTAAAAAAAATTGTAAATTTCCAAAAAATTTCTTCGAAATTGCATTTTTCTAGAAAATTTAGTCAAATTAATTTTTATGGAAAATTTTGTTTTTTTCTAAAAGATTTTGTCAGAATTAATTTTTCTGGAATATTTTGTCGAATTTCATTTCTAGAAAATATCTTTGAAATTACATTTTTTTAGAAAATTCCGTTGAAATGGTATTTTTCTTATGATTTCATAGAAATTCCAATTTTATAGAAAATTTTAATAAAAATTACAATTTTATAGAATATTATGTCGAAATTGTATTGAACATCTTCAAAATTGACAAATTTGCATTTTTCGGAAAATTTTGCCTAAAATTATATTTTCTTGAATTTTTCTCAAAATTGCATGTTTATTGCAAAAAAAAACAATTCGTCGAAATTGCATATTTTTAGAAAATGAAAAAAAATCATCAAAATTGTTTTTTTTTAGAATATTTTGTTGAAAATTTTGATAGAAATTTTTATAGAAAAATTCGTCAAAATAATGTTCAATTCTTTTATTGGAAATTTTCTAGAATATTTCTTGGAAATTACATACATAATAAATAGTAGATTTTTTCAATTTCGATAACTAAGTAGGTTATCTTTTTTTGTTTTCGATAACTAAGTTAGTTTTGGAAAAATTTTATTTAATTTTTACTCATATTGAGCTCTGTTTCCAAAAATTTTTTTTTTTCGATTTTTTTCAAAATTTGATGACCGTGACCTCGATAACTAAGCAAGTTATTGGAAAAATTAATTGCCCATGTGATGGCAATCGCATTTCGCCTAAAATTGGCAATTGTGATTTCAAGTCGCAAAATGCATGTTCTGAATTATTTTTTAGCACAACAATTTGGATTTATTAAAACCAAATTATTAATTACAGTGATAAATAACTACATCCATGTGTGCACTTTTTTTTAAAATTTAATTTCGAAGACCAATAAAATGGAAGGGGGAATGCTTGCGTTTTGCGATTTGAACTCACGCGATTGTCATCACATGGGCGAATATAATTGCTTTTCTTATTTTGAGGTGATCTATTCCGACATGTTTTTAGTCAGATCGAGGGGCCTCGGATCATACTCCGAGGAAAAAAATATTTAAGTTTTCTAGAAAAATTCAATTTTAATGAAATTTTGCAGAAAAATTCAATTTCAGGAAATTTTGCAGAAAAATTCAATTTCAGGAAATTTTCTAGAAAAATATTTTAACAAAATGAAATTTGATGTAAGTGCCTAGAAAAATGCAATTTAAAAAAAAAATTGTAAAAAAAATAAACTGCATTTTTTTACAGAAATGCTGCAATTTCAACGAAATTTTCTAGAAACATGAATTTTCAAGGAAATTTTGTAGAAAATGGAATTTCAATGAAATTTTGTATAAAAATCTATGCAATTTTTAAAACATGCAATTTCAACAATTTCTCTAGAAGAAATTCAATTTCAAAGAAATTTTGTAGAAAATTTAAATTTCAAAGAAATTTTTTAGAAAATATTCAATTTCAACAAAATTTTGTAGAAAATGCAATTTTAACGAAATTTGCAATTCCAATGAAATTTTCTAGAAAAATGTAATTTTGTAAAAAAACAATTTTAACGCAATTTTCTAGAAAAATGCTATCATTATGGTAAAATTTTCTAGAAAAATACTATTTCAACGAAATTTTTTAGAAAAAATGGAATGTCCATTGAGTTTTCTGCAAAATTGGAATTTCAAGATAATTTTGTAGAAAAAATTTTTTTTCTTAGTTTTCCTTGGACCCCCTTCAGATATGATATTTGGCTCGATCAGAGAAAAAAGTTGCAATGGACATTTTTAACGAAATTTTATAGAAAACTGCAATTCCAATGAAATTTTCTGGAAAAATTTAAACACGACGAAATTTTCTAGAAAAATGTAATTTTGTAAAAAAAACAATTTTAACGCAATTTTCTAGAAAAATGCTATCATTAAGTTAAATTTTTCTAGAAAAATACTATTTCAACGAAATTTTTTAGAAAAAATGGAATGTCCATTGAGTTTTTTGCAAAATTGGAATTTCAAGATAATTTTGTAGAAACAATTTTTTTTCTTAGTTTTCCTTGGACATCCCCTTCAGATATGATATTTGGCTCGATCAGAGAAAAAAGTTGCAATGGACATTTTTAACGAAATTTTAAAGAAAATTGCAATTCCAATGAAATTTTCTAGAAAAATTTGAACTCGAGAAATTTTCTAGAAAAATGTGAACTCGAGAAATTTTCTAGAAAAATTTAATTTTGTAGAAAAAAAAATAACGGAATTTTCTAGAAAAATGCATTTATTATGGTTATTTTTTTTTGGAAAAATACAATTTCAACGAAATTATTTAGAAAAAATGGAATGTCCATTGAGTTTTTTGCAAAATTGGAATTTCAAGATAATTTTATAGAAACAATTTTTTTCTTAGTTTTCCTTGGACATCCCCTTCAGATATGACATTTGGCTCGATCAGAGAAAAAAGTTGCAATGGACATTTTTAACGAAATTTTGTAGAAAACTGCAATTCCAATGAAATTTTCTGGAAAAATTTAAACTCGACAAAATTTTCTAGAAAAATGTAATTTTGTAAAAAAAAACAATTTTAACGCAATTTTCTAGAAAAATGCTATCATTATTGTAAAATTTTCTAGAAAAATACTATTTCAACGAAATTTTTTAGAAAAAAATGGAATGTCCATTGAGTTTTTTGCAAAATTGGAATTTCAAGATAATTTTGTAGGAAAAAATTTTTTTTCATAGTTTTCCTTGGACATCCCCTTCAGATATGATATTTGGCTCGATCAGAGAAAAAAGTTACAATGGACATTTTTAACGAAATTTTAAAGAAAATTAAAATGAAATTTTCTAGAAAAATTTGAACTCGAGAAATTTTCTAGAAAAATTTAATTTTGTAAAAAAAAAATTAACGGAATTTTCTAGAAAAATGCATTTATTATGATTAAACTTTTTTGGAAAAATACAATTTCAACGAAATTGTTTAGAGAAAATGGAATGTCCATTGAGTTTTTTGCAAAATTGGAATTTCAAGATAATTTTGTAGAAACAATTTTTTTTCTTAGTTTCCTTGGACATCCCCTTCAGATATGATATTTGGCTCCATCAGAGAAAAAAGTTGCAATGGACATTTTTAACGAAATTTTATAGAAATCTGCAATTCCAATGAAATTTTCTGGAAAAATTTAAACTCGACGAAATTTTCTAGAAAAATGTAATTTTGTAGAAAAAAAAATAACGGAATTTTCTAGAAAAATGCATTTATTATGGTTAATTTTTTTTTGGAAAAATACAATTTCAACGAAATTATTTAGAAAAAATGGAATGTCCATTGAGTTTTTTGCAAAATTGGAATTTCAAGATAATTTTGTAGAAACAATTTTTTTTCTTAGTTTTCCTTGGACATCCCCTTCAGATATGATATTTGGCTCGATCAGAGAAAAAAGTTGCAATGGACATTTTTAACGAAATTTTATAGAAATCTGCAATTCCAATGAAATTTTCTGGAAAAATTTAAACTCGACGAAATTTTCTAGAAAAATGTAATTTTGTAAAAAAAAAAACAATTTTAACGCAATTTTCTAGAAAAATGCTATCATTATAATAAAATTTTCTAGAAAAATACTATTTCAACGAAATTTTTTAGAAAAAATGGAATGTCCATTGAGTTTTTTGCAAAATTGGAATTTCAAGATAATTTTGTAGAAAAATTTTTTTTCATAGTTTTCCTTGGACATCCCCTTCAGATATGATATTTGGCTCGATCAGAGAAAAAAGTTACAATGGACATTTTTAACGAAATTTTAAAGAAAATTGGAATTCCAATGAAATTTTCTAGAAAAATTTAAACTCGAGAAATTTTCTAGAAAAATGTAATTTTGTAAAAAAAAAAATTAACGGAATTTTCTAGAAAAATGCATTTATTAGGTTAAACTTTTTTGGAAAAATACAATTTCAACGAAATTATTTGAGAAAATGGAATGTCCATTGAGTTTTTTTGGCAAAATTGGAATTTCAAGATAATTTTGTAGAAACAATTTTTTTCTTAGTTTACCTTGGACATCCCCTTCAGATATGACATTTGGCTCGATCAGACAAAAAAGTTGCAATGGACATTTTTAACGAAATTTTATAGAAAAATGCAATTCCAATGAAATTTTCTAGAAAAATTTAAACTCGACGAAATTTTCTATAAAAATGTAATTTTGTAAAAAAAACAATTTTAACGGAATTTTCTAGAAAATGCGTTTATTATGGTAATTTTTTTTTTGGAAAAAATACTATTTCAACGAAGTTATTTACAGAAAAAGGAATTGAGTTTTTTGCAAAATTGGAATTTCAAGATAATTTTGTAGAAAAAAAAAATGTTTTCTTAGTTTACCTTGGACATCCCCTTCAGATATGATATTTGGCTCGATCAGAGAAAAAAGCTGCAATGGACATTTTTGGACATATCCCCCTTTTGTGGCAAATATGTACATACATACATATGTATGTATATGAAAATTAATAACACACAATTTGTCTTTGAAGTTTTATTTGTCTTTAGAATTTTATTTATTTTTATAAATTTCTGTTTCTTCTTCTTTCTTTTAAGTAGTTATTAATATTAATACATTTATTATTTTTCAATGACTAAACGAATTTTGTTTTCTGTTTTGTTGTTATGCGCATATATAGAGATGTAATGTATGTAATGATTAATAAACGAACGAACGAAAAAATAAAGAAAGGAAATTAATTACAAACTAACTTTTTCCGAAACAGATTTACAAGTCGTGTATTTAAAAAGTATATATATATATATAGTAAGAGTATATGTATATCAGATGAGAGGGGAGGAGGAAGAGGGTGGGGAGTGAGTGGGTTTAATTTAGTTTCCGATCAATATTTCAGATCTACATACATATATGTCTCATGTCTCCTACTTCTACTGCTCCTCTCCCACAAAACATTTATACAGGGCAAAATATGTTGTGTAAATAAGAAAGAAAAAATTACAAATTTTTAGAAAATTGAATTCATACGTACATTTGTGAGAATTTAAAAAAAATAAACATGACAAAACATGTTATGAAATTGGCAACAAATTTACGTGTTACACTTCTTACTACTTCTCCCATATCCTTCTTTTTTATAGACACAAACATTTTTGAACTTTTTTCTGTGTTTTACAGTTTGGTTTTTTGCGTTAAACCAAACCAAAATTTACAAAATCCTTACAAAAAATAATCATGGGAAAAATAACTATAGTTTCCGAGTATTATTGTGTTAAAACAATTGTATATTTGGGTGGTGGTCTGTTGTCTGTGTGTTGCGTGTATGTGGGTATTTTCTGTTGTATTATGTTTAATCTTAAATAAATGCATATCGTTTTAACAACAAGAGTTATACAACTTTCATTTTCTTATTTTCTTTATTTTTTTCTATACAAAAAAACGTTTTTCAATATATTTAAAAAACAAGCAGCAGTCTTTTGCTTTTGTTGCCTCGTTTTTCGCTTCCTCTTTTCCGCGAGGGGAGGTGGTGGTGTTGGGGAAGGATATTCCACTATCTTGGGAGAAAGAAAAGTCTTCCCCCGTTTTTCGTAAATGTGTTTAGAAAAAAGCAACACTCCAAATTAATCAAAAAATAGTTCTCATGTTTAGGTTTTGTAAGATTTTTTTTATATATTTTGTGTTTTTTCGGGTTTTTGTTTAAATTAAAATTATTATGTTTAAAATTTAAATGCTTTGTCCCCAAAAACGCTACATTTGTCATGCGTTTTGTTTTTTCTCTCATTGCAAAGGGGGGTTTTTCTAAAGAAGTTTGTTTCATTAACATTTAAACATTTCAAAAAAAAATATTGATAAATTTCTAAGAGTACATTTCTTAAAATTAAGCATAATAAAGAAGAGATTTTTTGTATGGATTTTTTTCTACAGTGGTTTTTGTTAAAGGTTTTGGCTGTTGTTGCCAATATACAATAGAAAAAAACTTTAGTCATTTTACAATTATCAACAACAACATACAAAACAAAACTTTGTTTTTCATTTTCTTTCTGTTCCGTTCTTTTTTTCATTTAAATTTAAATTTAATTTTAACATGGTTAAAAAAAAGTTTAGAAGACATGGTGTTGTTCATCTTCTTCATCTTCTTCATTGTTGGTGGTGTTTGTTGTTGTGTTGCTTGTCATCTTTTGTGTGTTTGGGGGGTGGTGTGTGTGGTATGTAGAAGTTATTATTTTCACTTTAAATAATGACTTGCTGCTGCTGTTTACTTAGTAGAAAAGTTAAGTTAATAATTTATTCGCTCTCATCCTCTTCGTCTGAATCGGCCTTCTTGCTCCGTTTCGCTGGTGCTTTGGTTGCCTTGCCGCGTTTCTTGCCAGCACCACCACCATTCGCTGTTGATCCACCATTTGCTTCGAATTCTCTGACGGCATCCTCGTAGTCTTCCTTGGCCTTGACAGCTTTGGCTTCCCATTCCTTTAGAGAGATCATTAAAAAAAAATAGAGAGAAAATGTAAATTAATATAATTCGTGATTTCTTTTAAACATAATTTATCAATATCGTCTACTTTTTTTGAGAAGATTACTTACAGATTTGTCTTTCATTGAACGCCAGATTTCACCACCCTTTTTGGCGATTTCTGTTACTTTAATGCCGGGATTTTCACGCTTGATCTGTTCGCGGGCTGAGCTAAGCCAAATGAAGTAGGCGGAGAGAGGACGTTTTGGTTTCTCAGACATGTTAACCGTTTTGGGATATTTATAAAAACTTTATAAAAGAAATCGATCGAGTCGTTTGACTTTGAAAAATAGCTGCAAAAAAGAGAGTGACAAAAAGAAAATTAGGTTAGTTTTTAGGTTTACACAAAGAAAATTTCGTATTTATATTCTTATAAGAAAGAAGTTAGATTTCCAAATTCGAACTTTCGGTTATGAGAAAAAATGCTGAAACTTCATAATTTGACTTCTTAGCAGTTTTTCTCTAAACTTGAGAAGTTTTTGTTTACTTCGAAGTTAAATTCCCAGATTAGAACGTTCGGTTATAAGAAAAAAAAGTTGAAACTTGTCTCGCAATGTATTCTTTTTTAATAAATTATGTCTTTAACTAATATTTCGCAGTATTACTCTAAATTTGAGAATGTTTGTTTTTTGTTTCGAAGTTAAATTTCCAGATTCAAACTTTCGGTTATAAGAAAAAAATTTTATTTGTCTCTCAATCAATTTTTTTTTACCAAGTTGTCTTTTTAGCTAAATTTGAGAAGAATGTTTTTTGTATCGAAGATAAATTCCCAAATTCAAACGGTCGGTTATAAGAAAAAAGCAGAAAATTAATATTACATTTCAGAAAATTATTCGTGGCATTTCTCTAAATTTGAGAAGTTTGTTTTCTGTTTCTAAGTTAAATTCCCAATTTCGAACTTTCGGTTATAAGAAAAAAAGGATGAATCTTGATAATGTGATTTTTTAACAAATTATTGGCATTATTTCTCCAAAATTTGAGAAGTTCGTTTTTTGTTTGGAACTTAAATTCCCAAATTCGAACTTTCGGTTATAAGAAAAAAAGTTGAAATTTGTTTAGCAATGAATTCTTTTTTAATAAATTGCTTTTTTTAACAAACATTTTGCAGTATTTCTCTATATTTGAGAAGCTTGTTTTTGTTTCGAAGTTAAATTCCCAAATTCGAAATTTCGGTTATAAGAAAAAAAGGATGAATCTTGATAATTTGATTTTTTTAGGCAAATTATTCGCATTATTTCTCTAAATTTGATAATTTTTTTTGTTTCGAAATTAAATTCGAACTTTCGGTTATAAGAAAAAAAAGTTGAAACTTGTCTAATTTGACTTTTTAAAAAATATTTTTTTCTAAATTTGAGAAGTTTTTTTCCAAATTCAAATTTTCTACTTAAAAGAAAAGCAATATCGCATTTTTTTTAGCGTAATTTGGCGTTTTTACTAGTGTTCTGTATCTAAAAAGAAGAAAAAAATCATATTTTCATCATCTATATAATTGATATATGTGTGATATTACTTTTTTATTTAATTTCTCTTCATTTTTGAGTTTGAAAAAAACCGTTTTGATGATCTCAAAGAAATAAAACAAAAACAATTGTTTTAAATGCTTTTTTAAGCTAAGGAACGCGTCGCGGCTATTTATCTTTCGTTACTTTGCCCACCACTTTTTTTTTGCTTGTTTTTTGTGTTTATTCAAAACCGGAAAGATATTCACAGAGGTCATAGACACAATTTTAAGCTCTTTTTTGGTTTTTTTAAACAAAATAATTTTTTGATAGAATTATTTATAAAAGAAACCTTAGAAAAGAAACAAAAAGTTGAAGAAATAAAATTAATTTCTTGAAATTTGAGAAAAATTCATCTAAATGTGGTGGTGTTGATGAGAAAGCAAAAAAAACAGAAAATTTGTTTTGTATGTGTAAAAGAGTGAGGGGGCAGAGAGTAGAGTAGCTTGGCGCTTTTTTTCAAGAGTAGAGTAGAGTGTCGCACAGCCAAACAGAGAGTAAGATTATTATCTGTACTCGTACTCGTTGTTGTTGAAGTGGTGTTGTTCTGCTCGCGCGCTCTTTGGCTCTTGATTCGTTGAAATATTTTGTTTTCTCCTCTTCTTTGTTCATTTCATTTCTTCTTTTATTCATTCATTATATTTATGGCTTTTTGTTTCTGTGTGTATGTTCGAATAATTTAGATTTGTTTTATGGATTTTTTTTCTTTCGTTCACAAATTGTGAAATTTTCATAAAAATTTGACAAGTTTTCGATGTCTTAATGTTTTTATCAACATTATAGCTATAGAATCCCAATTTTTTGTATACATACTTCAACATTTTAGGGGTTATTCTTTAACAATTCGTATTTATTTTTATTTTAGAGATTGAGAATGGTTTTTATTAAACCAAAAGTGTTATAAAATGATGTTTCTCGATATTCGAATCGATTTCCTTTAAGGGATTTTTTTCTTAAACAATTCATATTAAACTTTAGCTAAATGTATGCCAATTTTTTTCTAATCCCTTTCGTATCTAAAATATATATCCAAGATTTTTTCTGTACTCCTAAATAAGATTTTAAATTTTGTTATGTGGATTTTATCCTTTTAACAACTTTATATTTATTAATAGTTAAATGAATTGAGAAAATGGTTTTTTATCAAAACAATTTCAAGGGCAATATCTCAAAAATTTTTGTGTTGTATTCGTAGAAGATTTTAGAATTTTTTCTTTTAAAATAGATAGAAATATGAAAAGGTTTTTGTTTTTATGAATACGAATTGCGACATTTGTTTTTATAAACCTTTCGTATTTACTAAAATATTCCACGATTTGGCTTACACAAATAATATTAGAGAGATACAAGAGCTCACAAAAAAACCCGCGCTTTTTTGTATATAAAGAGAGGCTTCCCGCGTTTTTTTTCCGAGCGAGAGTTTGGAAAAGAGACACCACCACAATTCGTCGAGGTGCCTGCTATTGGCTTTTGCAACATTAATGTAATATATATTGAAGGGGTTTTCTTGTTTTTAATATAAATTCAACAAAATCAAATTTATTATTAAGAGTAAAACTAGGGAAATTATTGTGCAGTGTATACTTTTCTAATAAATAGGCTTTTTAACACAGATTCTGTACATTTTCTCTACAACAAAAGATTGAATCAAATGTATTTTTAGAGAGGTTTCGAATTCGAGTTGTCTATTAAAAGAAAAACTTTCAAAATTATTTTGAAATTAATTATCTGTTAAAACAGTAATAATATTTCTCCAAATTTGAAAAATTTTTCAAAAATACTTCAAAGAGAAACTTTGCTTTTTAAGTGAGATTCAATGTTTCGTAGTTTACCTCAAAATGGAGTCTTTTTTTTTTGAATAATTTGGCATTTTAACAAATATTTAGCAGCATTTCTCTACATTGGAGATTTTGTCAAAGGTATTTCCAAAGAAATATTTCTGTTTTTAGGATAAGTACGAAAATAGTAATTATCTTCAAGAGATAAATCTATGAAATTTACTTCTCCATAAATTTGTTTTTAATAATTTGTCTTTTTGAATGAGATTTAATACAATTCCACTTTTTTGGGGGGTTTAAGAAGCAAATCATACATATTTCTATGGATTAATTTTGGATAAACTTCTATAATTTCGAATTTCTAATTGTTAAAAAAATGTCAAATCATTTTGCCATCTCTTCTCTAAAATAATTTAGCATTTTATTACAAATGAATTAGTATTTTGTGTACATGCTTGGTTCAAACAAGAAAACTGACGATAAAATTAATGGGCCCTAAAATGGAAGGCATTTTTCTTTGTATGTATGTATGTGCCGCAGCTGAGGAGAGAAGCTTCGCGCTTTTTTTTCCCAAAGCCTCGAAAAGAGACCGATTGTATACGTTGACTGACTGAATGAGTGGCTTTGAATGCCAATTCCAATGCGAACGTTAAAAATTTGATTTTTGAAGAGTTTATTTTATTCTAAAGAAATTAACATGATTTAGACTTTCAAATACAAAATGAGAAATTTTAATTGAAATGGAAATAATAACCAAAAAATCAAGTAACGAATTTTTCAAGGAACTCGAAAAAATTACTTTTGCAAACCAAAAATTTCAAAAATTCTTATAAATTCGTCTCTAATCTGTCTTTTAAAGAAACTGTACCACAATTAATTTCCCAACTTTCTGTATAAAAATATTTTTTTTAAATCAACTACTCCCTAAAATCTATAAGAACTGAAACGAAGGACAGGACTGGCTAGGCTATTCCACAATTTTGATAGTTTATCACCGAGTTTATTAATTCTTAGGGTTTTTTTTTAATATTTGTAATTTCAAATGGTAACACTCACTTTTTCAAAGTTGTTTATTCAATTTAGTAGTAGTTTCACTATTTCCAACAATTTCAAATTGAAAAATCTTTTTCTTCTTTTTTTATTTTTTATTCAGCTTTATTTCAACAATTCTAGAAAAAATTGCTAAGCAAAATGTTTTGGTAGAACTGTTTCCTTGAGATCCTTAACTTCAACTGTACTGCAGAGTAAAATGTTCAACGCTTAGGTGCGAGTCATGCAAACTGAATAACCTCAGTAGTAGAGTAGAGTTGAGTGGTGGAGTGGATGATGATGATATGGTTGTTGTATGGCTGGCTGGCTGGCTGTATAGAGAAGTACACACAAAATATGTGCTGGCTGGCTCTGGTTCTGCTGTGTATATTTGGCTGCGCCATATACATACAGGGGCCAGCCAGCCAGCCAACCAACCAACCAGCCACTCTAAACACAAGCAGGCAGGCAAACCAAGCCGAAAAACACAATGGTGGTTAAAGCAAAGTAATGGATGGTTGAAGAAAACCCATATACACAGAGTACCTATAGAGAAGTATGGATGGATGGATAAAGTAACGAGTAGCACAACAGTACCACAACGAAGCCAAGCAACCCAAACAAGCAGGCAGGCAGGCATTCAGTCAGTCAGTTAGTTTGTCAGGGCAAGCATTCTGTCCGTCCACCCGCCCGACTGTGTGAACCAAACTAGGCATAAAACACACGAAAGAAAAGACAAGCCAGCCAGCCAATACATTTATCAGTCAGAGCAGACATTCAACGAGTATAATCATGTCTTTTTCACATCAGTATTTTTTGATCAGAAAAAATTTTGAATTTCGAAATTTCAACTAAAAGGCTGTACTAAAATTATCTATGAAAAATATGAGATAATTAATATTTATAGGATTGAAGAATAATATTATTATAAATTAAAAAAAATAGAATTTTTTTATTAAAAACAAAAAATAATTTTGTTGTTTTAACAAAGATATGTAGAAACTTTCTTTAAATTCTTTGATTTATTAGAGAAGTTAATCGAATGTATTTTGTTTTTTTAATAAACATTCAATATATTACCGAATTTATCATTATTATTTCATGGCTATATAGAAGTTAATTCAACATATTCCAAGGTGGTATCCTTGACTTTTAATAAAAATTCAACATTTTCGAAATTGTATTAAAGATAAAATAATAGGGCATTCAACGAACGTATTCCTTAAAAGGGTACTCGTATTCTTGTTTTTTAAAATAAAAAATCAATATACTACCGAATTTCTCTCCATTTTCATGGCTTTATACCGCAATGTATTCTTTAAAAAAAATCTTTTAAACAATTATTTTGTAATATTTCTCCAAATTTGAAATTTTTTCAAAAATACTTCTAAGAGAAACTTTTTAAGCTAGATTCAATGTTTCGAAGTTTACTTCGAAATTGGAGTCTTTTTTTTGAATAATTTGGCATTTTAACAAATATTTAGCAGTTTTTCTCTTCATTTGAGAATTTTGTGAAAGGTATTTCCAAAGAAATATTTTTGTTTTTAGGATAAGTACGAAAATAGTAATTTCATGGCTTTATACCGAATATATTGCCGAATTTCTTGGGTTTTAATTAAAATTCAACATTTTCGAAATTTTATTAAAGGCAAAATAATAGGTCATTCAACGAATGTATTCCTCAAAAGGGTACTGGTATTCTTGTTTTTTTAAATAAAAAATCAATATACTACCGAATTTCTCTCCATTTTCATGGCTTTATTGAAGTTAATTCAATGTACATATCGAGACCTCCTCTTCTAAAACACGCTAAGTCGACCTAGCATGTTTTTATGGAGATTGCATTTTTAAGTTCCAAATATTCCAAATAATATTCAGTTAAAATTTGGTGTTTATCCGTCAACCCAATCAAAAGTTATTCACAAAACAGTACAGGTCATTCGAATTGTATTATAAAGGAATTCCACACAAATTAAAAAAAATCATCAAACGTTTATCGCCTCCTACCTTTTTGCACATAGCATAGTTTAGAATGGAGGTATCGATATTCCAATGTGGTATGTTTGGTTTTTAATAAAAATTCAAATATGTTTATATGGTTTTCCAACAAGAGGTGTTATTTTGAATCACCCGGTATTTCGGTAGCTGTCACTTTTGAAGTTTTTATTCTTTGACATTTGACAAGTAGAAACTACGCCATTACTAAAAATGGAACGATACATGATTCAACTACGCATTGAAATTATTAAAATTCGAAAAATCGAAAATCATCGAAATATCATTTTGACTGTTGAGGCCCATTTCCACCTCGGTGGCTATGTCAACAAGCAAAATTGTCGCATCTGGGGATCGAAAAACCCAAGAGTTATTATTGAGAAGCCTGTCCATCCTCAACTTGTGACTGTTTGGTGCGGTCATTGGACCTTACTTTTTCGAAAATGAGGTTGGATCAACAGTTACGGTGAAAGAATTGCGCTATCGAGAGATGATTAACGATTTTTTATGGTCGGAGTTGGATGGTATTGATCTGAACAACGTTTACTTTCAACAAGACGGCGCTACGTGCCACACAAGCAACGAAACCATTGCTCTGTTACGGGAAAAGTTTCCGGACCGTGTTATCTCTCGAAGAGGTGATCACAATTGGCCACCGAGATCTTGTGAATTAACCCTTGCGACTTCTGCCTTTGGGGCCACGTGAAAGATAAGTTCTACGCCAACAGCCCAGCGTCGATTCAAGATTTCAAAGATAGAATTCGTGAGGCTATCGAGGACAGCAGGCAGTCACTTTGCGGTTTGGTTATGGAAAATTTCATGAAAAGGATATGGTCCTGTAAGCGTGGTCGTGGCCATTTGGCTGATGTTGTTTTTCATTATTAACGGCATACCTTCCTCTTCTCTTTATTATGAAATAAACATCAGATCATTTATCTCAAATAATGACATTTTTCTTTGAATACCAAAATAACAGCTCTTGTTGGAAAACCCTTTATTTCAAAGGGAAATTTTTGTTTTTAATTTTTGGAATTTAGGAGAATAAGTAAATGAAATGAATTGCGAGAACAGATCCAAGAATATGAAGGAAGACCTCAATGGTGCCCTATAAAATTGAGGAATGCTCGAATCTGGTATGGAGGAATACTTCAATGGTCAACTCTAATATAGAGGAAGACCTCAATGGTCGACTCTGGTATAGAGAAAGTCCTCAATGTTCGACTCTGGTATAGGGGAAGACCTCAATGATCGACTCTGGTGAAGGGGAATGCGTCAATGCTCGACTTTGCTATAAAGGAAAACTTCAATGGTCGTCTCTGGTATAGAGGTAGACATCAATGGTACTATGAAATAGAGAAAGACCTCAACGGTCGACTCTGGTATAGGGAAAGACCTCAATGGTCGTCTCTAGTATAGAGGAAGGTCTGGAGTAGAAAAATACCCCAATGATCGATTTCGGTGTAGAGGAATGCCTCAATGTTAGACTCTGGTATATAGGAATACTTCAATGGTCGACTCTGGTATAGAGGAAGACATCAATGTCGACCAAAGATAGAGAAAGTCCTCAATGCTGCCCTCCTGAGAAAGAAAGTCGTGTCTCCATTTCAGTCGTTTTCAGATATTTAGCTTTTACGTTTAATAACTTTCGCGCCATTGTGTTAAGGTTTATGGTGGGGTGGCAGCCAGTTTTACCAGCACACATAGACCAATTTAAGCTCCTAACCTAAACATAAAATTAAAAGGCGCGAAAGTTATAAAACGTAAAAGTTAACTATCTCAAAACTACTGGAATGGATACGACTTTCTTTCTTAGGAGGTCAGAATGTTCGTCTAGAGTAAAGAGGAAGGCTTCAATAGTCGACTCTGGTAAAGAGGAAGACCTCAATGGTCGACTATAGTGTAGAGGAATGCCTCAATGGTCGACTCTGGTGTAGAGGAATGCCTCAATGTTCGACTCTAATAGAGAAAAAGACCTCAAAGCTCCACTCTGGTATAAAAAAATACCTCAAGGCTCGACTCTGGTATAGAAAAAACCTCAATGATCGACTATAGAATATAGGAAGAACTCTATGGTCAACCCTGGTATAGAGGAAGACCTTAAAGTTCGACTCTGGTAAAGAGGAAGTCCTCAATGATCGACTCTGGTATAGAGGAGGCCTCAATTGTCAACTCTGGTGTGGAGGAAAGCCTCAACTGTTGACTCTGGCATGGAGGAATACTTCAATGGTCGATTCTAATATGGAAGACCTCAATGATCGACTCTGATGTAGAAGAAAACCTCAATGATTGACTGTGGTATAGAAGACCCAATGGTCGGGTCGACTCTGATGTAGGGGAATGCCTCAATTCTCGACTATTGATAAAGAGGAATGCCTCAATGATCGACTCTGGTGTAGAGGAATGCCTCAATGTTCGACTCTTATATAAAGAAAAACCTCAATGGTCGAGTCCGGTATAGAGGAAGGCCTCAATGATCAACACTGTTATAGAGAAAGTCCTCAATGTTCGACACTGGTATGGAGGAATACTTCAATGGTCGACTCTAATATAAAAGAAAACCTCAAGGGTAGACTCTGGTGTGGAGGAAAGCCTCAATAGTCGAGTCTGGTATAGAGAAAGTCCTCAATGTTCGGGTCTACTCTGATATAGAGAAAGTCCACAATGGTATAGAGTCCTCAATGTTCGACACTGGTATAGAAGACATCAATGATCGACACTGGTAATACTTCAATGGTCGACTCTAATATAGATGAAGACCTCAATGATCGACTCTTGTGTAGAGGAATGCCTCAATGTTCGGCTCTAATATTGAGGAAGACCTCAAGGCGCGACTCCGGTATAGCAAAATACCTCTAGGCTCGACTCTGGTATAGAAAAAAACTCGGTGATCGACTATAGAATAGAGGAAGAACTCTATGGACGACTCTGGTATAGAGGAAGACCTTAATGGTCGACTATAGAATAGAGAAAGAAATTAATGGTCGACTTTGGTGTAGAGGAATGCCTCAATGGTCGACTTTGGTGTTGAGGAACACCTCAATGGCCGACACTGGTATATGGGAAGACGTTAGTGACGTAATTTAAACAAATTGGAAATTTCTATTAAAGGAAAAAAGTATTCTTTTTTAATAATGTTTACAATTGGCTTAGAGAAGCGAATTTAATACATTTTAAGGGTGTATTCTTGTTTCTTTTAATAACAATTTAACATGTTTCAATTTCCAATTACACAGCTCAACAAAAAAAATCTTTTATTGCTGCGGGGACACACGGCTTCGCAGTCGTTCTACGAAAATTCTAATTTTGTTAGAACATTTTAATAATAAATATTTAAAAAAGCATAAGAAAAACATCAAAAAAAACTAACTGAAAATTCTTAAAATGTTAAATTCTTAAATATTGCCCCTTAGCAGGAATTAACGAAAACAAAATTTGTTTGTTGAGGGTTCGTCTTTCGGTAACCACCATCATAGACACAGCGAAATACAACAGCGACGTTAATGTCGACGTCAACGTTGTATTTCATAATGCCAGCAGAGCAGCCCAAGGTAAAGCGAAAGAACGAACGAATGGTTAAAAACGGACAAACAACTTCGGACAGGGGCCTGCTTTCCTCCTCATCGTCGTCATCAGCATTTCGACTTTTCGAAAGTAAAAAAAATTCAACCTCTCGCTCTCTGTCGGGGAAAGTGTGTGTGTGTGGTGAGAAGAAGAGATTTCATTACCACCAAGCGCACAACAAACCAGAGGCGGTAAAATTAGGTCTTTCATTCAATTGACAAAAATTACAGATAACAGCGGTGGCGGAGACGATGACGGCGTCTGACATACAAAAATCTGCGTCACAGTTACGAGAGAAAAACATGAAAAAAGAAGCGGGAAAAGGCGAATAAAGTATTGGCACCTTTTGTTGAAACTGTAACTGAACGAACGCACAACAAAAACAAAAAAACACGATAAGTGATTATTGTTTATTTTTAAATTTCAAATGATTTCAAGAATTCAAACAGTAAAAAAAATGCAATCTTAAACGGAGACGGACGGGACGGCTAGCGCTTAATCCACATTGTCTGAAAAATACATACATATGTATCATTTGAAAAGAGTGGAAGAAATTGTAAAGAAAATTTACAATTCATTCAGTAAATCATTGACATTTTTAGCGAGAAGTCTTTAATTATGAAATTATTAAGAATATTAAAAAATCCTGACCAAATTAATAGAAATTTTTGGCGGTATCTGAAAGAGGGCAGTTTCTATGTCTAAAGAATTTACAACAGTTTTTTTAAGAATTGAGAATTGAAAATAAATACCTAAACCAATTTTTCGTTGAAGAATATTGTAATTTACCTATACTTGGCCTACAGGCTTTAAATTACATTAATAAAAAAATGAAATGAAATGAATTTCAAATGAACCAAAGGCGTCAAATTGATGACGGTTATGGTTGCTACAGTGAAACGAATAGTTTTTTAAAAACATAAGGAAGGGTATAAATAAAAATAAGAAATTGATATATTTTTGAGCAGACGAAATCCATTTGAAAAAAACCGAATAGAAATTCAAATTTCTTGTCTTTAAAAAATTTAACAGTTTTTCTTAGATCACAAGGAACTCGACTCGGGCAGTCAAGGAATTGTTTTCAAAATAATAAGGAAGGACATAAATTAAAACAAATAGGTATTTACTTTTTTTGTGAAGATACGCTTAAAAAATAAATTTGTAAAAAAAAATAAGACCGGAAAATAGTTTTTCCTATAAGTGCAATAAAAATTACTTTTAAATCCCACAGGAATCAATATAATAATGCTATTAATTAATTTTGAGACAATAAAGTTTAAGATCAGCCAAATAAATTTATCTGAGTTAACTTGAATAAGGAAAACATTTCTAGAAAATTGTAAAACTATGCCAGACTTATGTTTATTGTGATATAAATTCACATTTCAATGACCCCTATTCTAAGGCATATCGGTTTATTACAACAATTTGTCCCAAATTTTAAAGATCATAAAATTATTTCCACTTTTTTATGATCTTTATTTATGTAAAATTGTCCCACTAATTTTAGATTTGCTTCTACGTATTCTATGACGCTAAGGACAACAGCTATGCTAATTCCAAATTATAATAGAATTTACTATATATGTATGTATATATCTCATAAATGATATTATAAATACTATTTTCCAACCACCTTTTTATACCCTACACCACACTGTGGTACAGGGTATTATAACTTTGTGCATTTGTTTGTAACACCCAAAAGGAGAAAAAATAGACCCATCGTTTATTATACCGATCGACTTAGAATCACTTTCTGAGTTGATTTAGCTATGTCCGTATGTCTGTCTGTCTGTCCGTCTGTCTGTCTGTCCGTCTGTGCATGTATTCTTGTAATCAAAGTACAGGTCGCAATTATGGTCCGATCTCGACGAAACTTTACACACATCTTTTTTTTGGCCCAAGGACGATCCCTATTGAATTTGGTTAAAATCGGTTCAGATTTAGATATAGCCCCCATATATATGTTACCCCCGATTTGACATGTAAGCGCTGTAAAAACTTTATTTTATATCCGATCAGTATGAAATTCGGCAGAAAGAGGTTTCTTATTATATGGATGAACACTATTAAATTTGGAAGAAATCGGTTCAGATTTAGATATAGCCACCATATATACGTTATCCCCGATTTGACATGTAAGCGCTGTAAAAACTTTATTTTATATCCGATCAGTATGAAATTCGGCAGAAAGAGGTTTCTTATTATATGGATGAACACTATTAAATTTGGAAGAAATCGGTTCAGATTTAGATATAGCCCCCATATATATGTTACCCCCGATTTGACCTGTAAGCGCTGTAAAAACTGTATTTTATATCCGATCAGTGCGAAATTCGGCAGAAAGAGGTTTCTTATTACATGAAGGAATACTGCCAAATTTGGAGAAAATCGGTTCAGATTTAGATATAGCTCCCATATATATGTTACCCCCGATTTGACATGTAAGCGCTGTAGAGACTGTATTTTATATCCGATCAGTACGAAATTCGACAGAAGGAGGTCTTTTTACATGAATAAGTATTCAGGGAAGATCGGTTCAGATTTACATTAAAGCTCCATATATATGTTCCTCCTGATTTTACTCCGATCATTAAAATGTTCCCGAAAAATGTTTCTCACTTTAGGAACGAATATTGCTTAATTTAGCGATTATCGTTTCAGAATTAGAATACGTTTCTACCCATTTACCAATTATTCCAAATTATTATGGCAATGACCCTTATCGCATTGTTAGGGAGGTGTAGGGTATTATATAGTCGGCCCCGCCCGACTTTCTGCCTTTCCTTACTGGTTTATTTGTAATTTTACCTTTTTTATAGTAATTTGTACAAATAATTGCTTTAACTGCTTTGTGGTATCTATCTTAAGATGCTTGTGATCGTTAAATTCTTGATTTATTATATCGGGTCTGTTCTGTAGCAAGGTGATTTGATATCACGGTGATTTTAAAATCACCGGCGACTTACAATCACTGTTGGAGATCGAAATCGCCCGGTTTATTATTCATAGCCTCCCAAAAAAGATTGTTCGAATTATGTTCGGTTGATTTCGGACTCCAAAAGTGATGTTAAGTTGCCGGTGATTTTAAAATCACCGTGATATCAAATCGCGGTGATTACAGAACAGACCCGTATAAATTTTTGTACAGGTCAGTCAGCTTACATGTTTCTATTTTTGTCGCTTTGTACCGATCATAAAAATCTGTAAAATCTTTGCTTGAAAAATATGCCTTTTACCTCCATTAACAGAAAACAAAATAACGGAGCGTTAGAGCTAACGAAAGTTAAATTGTATGGAATTTGACAGCTATACCTAGTTTTAACCCTAGTTTATTTATTTATTGTTATTGGCCCTTAGATTCTTAAATTCTTTAAGAAATGATTTCTTTACATATGTATTGAAAACACTAATTGGAAAAATATTATCTTATATTCTTCAAATCCAGATTTGTTTCAGAGTTCTTCCATGACTAGTTTCTTTCATCTTATAAATGTTGCAATTCGTTAAGTTAGAATAGCCACGATTAGTATAACTGTGCCAACTCTAAATAATCACTAAAAAAGCATACGTTGCAAGACAAATTTTACATTGCGAGACAAGTTCTTTGCCCATGTGATGGCAATCGCATTTCGCCTAAAGTTTGAAAATTCTGAATTTGGTTTGTAGCAAAACATTTTGGTATTATTAGATTCAAATTATTTATTATAGAGAACAATAACTACATCCACGTGCGTATTTCATTATAATTAAATTTCAAAGACACTTAAAAATGTAGAAACATATTTGGCGTTTTGCGACTGTCATCACTTGGGCGCTTAATTTGTTAATAGAAAATATGAATTTCGGATTTATATGTATTAAGCTAAAGCTAAGTACACACGATTCCAAGACCGGACAACGTTATCAACCCTGTTAAAGTTCTGCAAATGTTCGGACAATGGCACAAAGGTGAATTGAGAGTTCAGACGATTGCAAGAAAAACTTACAATTTCATATATACACAGGGTTTTGCAACAAGAGGTGTTATTTTGAATCACCCGGTATTTCGGTAGCTGTCACTTTTGAAGCTTTTATTTATTTATTTATTTATTAATCAAACTGAGCCCTCATGGACTATATGTTGATAGTAAACAAAATTTTAGTTTTATAATATCAAAATTATCTAATGAATATATATTACTAATAATAACCCTAACCTAACGCACACTCTCTCAAACGATGATATACATATTAAAATTAATTTAAATGGTGAAACGAATGTTGTCAGTGATAATAAAAAAAATATAATTCTAGTTTGATTGATCAGAATAGTAAACGAGCAGTTTATTTCGAAATGTTCGAGGACAAACCGAAATATCTTTAACGTTAGGAGGTAACATATTCCACAATCTTGCCACACGAATTACAAAAGATCGTTCAAAAATATTGTTATTAAATTGTTCTATAAGTATTTGAGAATTTCTTGCAGAGTTCAGGAAGTGAAACGGTGATATCAAATATAAAGGTTGATGGTGCTTTAACACGCCGAAAAAGAAAGAAAGGCACCTTAACTCTAGAAAATGTTCAAAGGTACAGCCTAGAAACTGCTTGCTGAAATGAGAATAATCACGCCTACAACGCGAACCATACACAAAACGAAGGATACCATGAAAACATGAAGTGAGCTTACGAATATTTGCTCTATTGGTACCCATAAATACTTCCGCTCCGTACAGTATATGAGGCATGAGCAAGGAGTGAGCCAACATATATTTTATCTGAGTAGGTAGAATAACATTGAGACTATATAACTTTTTAAGTATTAAGTTCAACTTGGAGCAAATATGCGCTATATGCGTTGTGAACTGAAGACTGTGGTCGATTATAAAGCCAAGAGAAGTAATTGAGCTTAAGGAATTGATAACACTATTTTGAACAGTGATGTTGTGTTCGACATGCTGATTACGCAAACCATTAAATACTACGCATTTGGTTTTGCTAATATTTATCGTGAGTTTATTCTTTAACATTTATTCTTTGACATTTGACAAGGAACGATACACTAAAATAGGAACGATACACGATCATCGAACAATACAAAACGATCGAACAAAAAAAAAACGACACAAACGATTCAAAATCATCTTGACGAGATTTCCATCTCGGTGGCTACGTCAACAAGCAAAATTGTCGCATCTGGGTGTCGGAAACCCAAGAGTTATTGTTGAGAAGCCTCTCCATCCTCAACGTGTGACTGTTTGGTGCGGTTTATGGTGCGGCGGGGTCATTGGACCTTACTTTTTCGAAAATGAGGTTGGATCAACAGTTACGGTGAATGGATTGCGCTACCGAGAGATGATTAATGATTTTTTATGGTTGGAGTTGGATGGTATTGATCAGGACAACGTTTACTTTCAACAAGACGGCGCCACATGCCACACAAGCAACGAAACCATTGCTCTGTTACGGGTAAAGTTTCCGGACCGTGTTATCTCTCGAAAAGGTGATCACAGTTGGCCACCGAGATCTTGTGATTTAACACCTTGCGACTTCTTCCTTTGGAGCCACGTGAAAGATAAGGTCTACTCCAATAGCCCAGCTTCGATTCAAGACCTCAAAGATAGAATTCAAGACTTCAAAGGTAGAATTCGAGGAAATAGGGCAGCCAGCCACTTTGCGATTTGGTTATGGAAAATTTCATGAAATGAATATAGGCCTGTAAGCGTGGTCGTGGTGGCCACTTGGCTGATGTTGTTTTTCATTATTAATGGCATACCTTCCTCTTTATTATGAAATAAACATCCGATCATTTATCTCAAAAAATTGAATTTTTCTTTGAATACCAAAATAACACCTCTTGTTGGAAAACCCTTTATAAGAGGGCTATATCTAAATCTGAACCGATTTCCCTCAAATTTGGCAGTGTTAATTTATGTAATAACAAACCTCTATCTGCCAAATTTCGTACTGATCGGATATAAAATACAGTTTCTACAGCGCTTACGTTTGATATCGGGGGAACATATGTATATATGGGGGCTTTATCTAAATATGAACCGATTTCCTCCAAATTTGGCAGTGTTCATTCATGTAATAAGAAACCTCTTTATGCCGAATTTCGTACTGATTGGATATAAAATACAGTTTTTACAGCGCTTACATGTCAAATCAGGTGGTAACATATATATGGAGGCTATATCTAAATCTGAACCGATTTCCCCAAAAATTTTATTGTCTCTAAGTGTATCATGAGACTGCTCTGTGCCAGTTTTTGTACAAAACGGTTCAAAAATTTGCTTATATGCCAAATCGGAGGTACATATATATGAGAGCTATATGTAAATCTGAACAGATTTCCTCCAAATTCAATAGGGATCGTCATTGGGCAAAAAAAAAGATGTGTTAAGTTTCGTCGAGATCGGACAATAATTGCGACCTGTACATTGATTACAAGAATACATGCACAGACAGACGGAGGACGGACATAGCTAAATCAACTCAGAAAGTGATTCTAAGTCGATCGGTATAATAAACGATGGGGTCTATTTCTTCTCCTTTTGGGTGTTCCAAACAAATGCACAAAGTTATAATACCCTGTACCACAGTGTGGTGTAGGGTATAACAACTATAGATAAATTTAGAAGTTATAGCACTTTTGGTATAATATAACTTAATCCGGTTCTTATACCCCCTCTATTGTGAAAAAGGGGCCAAAAGAGCAACACATCGATGGAGTGACCTAAGATACCCCAAGAATATTTGGCGGAAATCCGTTTTGGAACATTTTAAGACATTTGGCTGGCAATGTCCGCCAGCCTGTCCATCTGTCTGGTTGGTGCGCATGATATCTTTCGACAGGATTAACCGATTGACTTCAAAGTGGGTATATGTTGGTCCACTCCTTCGTGTACCTCCCCCACGAAGGGCCAAAATTTAGTGAACTATTGATTATCTCATAACTTCTATACTACTACTCATAATCTTTCACAATTTCACACATAGTATCAGTTTCTTTGCCGCGATCACTTTGAGAATAAGTGGGCGAAGTTGCCAGGCCCCATTTGGTACATCCCATACAAATGGACCATTTTGCATAAAATATTCTGCTTTCTGCTTATAACTTTGATTCCAGTCCAAGAAATTTTGTGCAGTGTAATGCTTTTAAAACACATAGTCCCATTTTTCCACTCCCCATTTGCAACCTCCCATACTAATGGCCAAATTTCCACAAAACGTTGACAGCTTATAACATTTAATTAAATCCATACAAATAATTAAAATGTTGTGCCGTGTAATGATTTTACAGCACATGCAGTCCCGTGGGAAATGGGCGTTATTGGCACGTCACTTCTGCTACCTTCCATAGAAAAGGACAAAAGTTAACCTCCCATACAAATCCATACACAGAAATTTAATGGATTATAACTTCGATTCACAATAGACATTTCGATCTCCGAGTGGAGTAGTTCACGCAAAACTGGTAGTGCACTATGCGTCCTTTAACCTAACCTAACTTCGATTCCCGCTCGTAAAAAACTTGAAATTTTTATAGTGTAAGGGCCTGTTTCTGTAACTTTTTTTCGTTCGTCTACTGCGAACGATCAAAAATCACTCAATTATTCCGAGAAATCTATGTCACAGAAGTTTATAATTCGTTGTGTCTGTAGAAAATCATGTAAAAAGCATGTTCCTAAAATATTTCTAACCTGCGTTTTATAGAATTCAAGTAATAGCCGTAAACGAACGAAAATAAGTTACAGAAACAGGCCCTAAAGCTTTTATAGTGCCCACAGTCTTTTGAAAATGGGCGGGAATTTTGGAAGAAATTCTTCTTGAAGTGTCTTTTTTTATTTTCCTCTTTGACATGGAACATATTTTCCGAGTCCTTTAATAATAAAATTGTGTCTTTACTAACCACTTTGCGTACCCATCAAACTTTTGGCTAAATATGTAGCTCGAAAACGCGGTGTCATAGGCTAATTTACATTGCAATTCGAATGACCTGTAATGTTAATGAATAACTTTTGATTGGGTTGACGAATAAACACGGAATATTTTTACAGAATATTTTGTATTTAGAATTTAAAATTGCAATTTCCCTGAAAACATGGCAAGTCGATTTAGCATACTTTGGAATGGAGGTATCGATCGATATGTAAGTGTATAATTAAAAATGAATTTTGATCGGAATGAAATAGAAATGGAATGTTGTGATTTACTACTGTCACCAGTTTGTTAGGATTATGATGCGGTGCAAGATGTTGTCCCAACCTTTACTTTTAAAGTCACAAACAAAGTCCATTGCCCCAGTCTTTCTGTATACAAAACAACAAAATTGTTTTATTTTGAGAATTCTCGCGAAAAAGAAAATTTTTAATTTTTTTTTGTTAGTTATTTTAATATATTTTTTCTTTAGTTCTTTTTCTTTCAATTTAAATAAAATTTCTTTTTTTGTACAAAAAGATGCAAAGAATCGATGATAAAAGTTGCTTCCTCGTTCAATCGATTTATTACTCCTCTTAAACCAAATCAAATTCAAAGGCTCGAGGGAGGAGCTGGGGATTTAGACACAATTATAGTGTGGTGGTGGGAGAGAAAAAAAGGAGAACAACTTTTTTACATTTAAACATTTAAAAAACTATAAATTGTTTTAGTTGGTAGTTTTCTAAGAGTACATTTCTTATAATTAGGCATAATAAGAGAGATTTTCTGTATGTTTTTGTTTGTTTTGGATCGGTTAAGAGATGGATTGTTGACCGATGTTGTTTCCGGGCAGCTGCTTTCAATTTCAAACAACAAAAACTATACAATATTTTTTTTATACAATGGAATTTTAACAGAATTCTGTAGACACAGATGAAGTTGTAGCTGGCTGCTGGCTATGCTGCTGCTCTTGGAGGGGCGGTATTGTTGTTGGTGTTGGCAGAGACGGCGGCTATTTATACCAGGTTTTCTTTTTTTTTTACTTAAGATTAGAGCATTTTTTTTAAACTTAGTATAACTTAATCGCTTTCGTCTTCTTCTTCATCCTCAGATTCTGCTTTTTTGCTCTTTTTCGCTGGTTTTTTGCCAGCTTTGCCTCGTTTCTTGGCAGAACCATTCGCCGCCGAGCTGCCGCCATTTTCTTCAAAATCTCTGACAGCATCTGCATAGTCTTCCTTGGCTTTAGCAGCCTTGGCCTCCCACTCCTGAGAAAACAAAAATATAAAATAATTAAAATTAATTAATATTATTTTATGATTCAATTGTTTTGTTTGCTGTAAAACACATACCGATTTGTCTTTCATGGCACGCCATAATTCACCGCCTTTCTTGGCGATTTCGGTTACCTTGATGCCGGGATTTTCTTTTTTGATCTGTTCACGGGCAGAGTTCAACCAGATCATGTAACCGGATAGAGGACGCTTTGGTTTGTCAGACATTTTGGTGTTGGTGTTTTTGTGAGGGCGGTGGTAGGGGAGGAGTTTGTTTGCTTTAGGAGAACTCAAGGGAGTCTGGGGGGGTTTTGAAATTAGCTAGAAAATAAAAAAAAGGATTACAGTAATAAGTTAAGTGTTCTACAGGGTGGCGCAGAATGAGCTATATGGTTTGAATTCTTTATAACTTTTTTTATTATTATTCTTTCCTTGTTTTTTCAGCATTTGGCCCATATTTTTTTGAAAATGAAAGTGGTGTCTCAGTCTATGACAGCAGAGATGTCATCAATGGACATCACTTACAGGATATCATTTTTCAAAGCTAATTGCAAAAAATTCCCCAATAATATAACCGAATAAATAAAAAAGTTATAAACCATTTAAACCATATAGCTCATTCTGCGCCATCCTGTATATATTTTTGGTGTATGTAAAATCCATATTGGAATCATTTCAATATAATAAATAAAATTTAGAAAATTTCAATATCACTTAAACAGGTAAGTTAAAAAAGTTGGTTAGGAGGAGGGGGAGGGAGGGAGGGGATTTAAGATATGTATTTAAAATAAAAGACCTGATTTTTCAATGGTTAGAATACGTTTTGCAAACAACATTTCAGAGAAAAGTTTTCTATAGCCATTTTTAAATTTTTTGGATTATTTAATAAATTTTTATATAATTTTATTAACCACCTTATCTGGTTTTAAAATGCGACGTAGTGACGTACGAGACATTCCTAGCTGAGCAGAACGCCTTCTGACAGATGTTTCTGGTGCTTCGTTAACACTTTGCTGTACTCGTTCAATATTTTCCGCAGTGCGACTTACAAGTGGTCTACCGGTTCGAGGCAAATCTCTTACGCTGCCATGTTGGTGATGACGACCAACTAAGCAACGAATCATTGCTTCAGAGGGCGAAATTCTGACGTTAAAATGTCGACGATATGCTCTTTGCGTTAAAATAATTGATCTCTGGTTTAAATAATAAAATTCTATTGTTTTGGTTCTCTGTTGTAATTGTGAACCTCTTCATTATAAATTCTCCAAGTGTTGTCTATATAACCTAAAAGAAAAAATTAATAAACGAAAAAGTTATTAAACTTTTACACCCCGAAAATAGTCAAAATCATTCCTCGTGAAATTTAATTTTCACAAAATTTCGAAACCAAGGGGTGTAAAAGTTTAATAACTTTTATTTTTTATTTTTTTTTTTTTATTTTTTCTTTCAGATTATACAGACAACACTTGGAGAATTTATAATGGAGAGGTTCACAATTGAACAGAGAACCAGCACAGTAGCAGAACATTTTAACGTCAGAATTTCGCCCTCTGAAGCAATGATTCGTTGCTTAGTTGATCATCACCAACATGGCAGCGTAAGAGATTTGCCTCGAACCGGTAGACCACCGTGTAAGTCGCACTGCGGAAAATATTGAACGAGTACAGCAAAGTGTTAACGAAGCACCAGAAACATCTGTCAGAAGGCGTTCTGCTCAGCTAGAAATGTCTGGTACGTCACTGCGGCGCATTTAAAAAAAGATTTACAGTTATACCCACATAAGGTCCAATTGGTGCAAGAATTAAAACCCCCAGATCATCGGCAACGTCTAAATTTTGCAGTTAAATTTCAAGAGTTGGCCAGAAATGAAATCAACTTTATTAAAAATTTGATGAGTGATGAAGCTCATTTTCATTTGAATGGCTTTGTTAATAAGCAGAACTGTAGGTTCTGGGGTTCTCAAAATCCAAGAGCCATTCATCAACGCCAATTGCACCCCATCCATCAGGTGTACAGTATGGTGTGGGATCACATCTGAAAATGTCATTGGCCTTACTTCTTCGAGAATGAAGATGGAAGTGCTGTAACCGTAAATGGAGAACGGTATCGGTTTATGATAGAAAATTTTTTACGTCCTGCTCTTGAAAAAAGACCTGGTATGTGGTTTCAGCAGGACGGAGCCACTGCCCATACTGCCCGAGACACAATGGCACTTTTAAGTCAAATTTTTGGAGAGCGAATAATAATTTCCAGAAATTCGGAAATTATTTGGCCAGCGCGAACGCCAGATTTGACAGCACCCGACTATTTTCTTTGGGGTTATTTGAAGGAGCGAGTGTATGTGAACAAGCCAGAGACGATCCTTGAACTCAAGGCAAACTGTTGCAGAAATTCGAACGCTACAGCCACAAGTTTTGAAAGGTGTTATGGAAAATGCTCTAAAAAGAGCCCATCAGTGCGAAGCTGAAAACGGTGGTCCATTTAAGAGACATTATTTTTCATACTTATGGTGTTTTCTTTTGTGCCAAAAAATGCTACATTTTTTATGCCTTTCGCGCAAAAAATGCCTTTTTGTCTTCGATTGTAAAATAAATGCTGCACTGTGAAAGGGTTTCGTTTTCTTTTGTGAAAAATGTCGCACTTGCACGGGGGAAAAATGCAACATTTCAGCCCTGTATTTAATCGAAGGGGTGGACGCTGCCCTACAAAACAGAAGTTTTTTCGGCGTCGAGCAAATAGCCTAAATAACCGCGGTTGTCCGTGCGTGCTTTTTTATAATGAAGTTTGGTCAGATGCTTTATTTAGGCGGCGCCGTTGAGTATTCTTTGTTTTTAGTTTACTTTTAGCGAGTTAAAAGGCTAGTTTTTTGCATTTTTGTTATCGATTCTGACCATAAAAAATGCAGCAGTACAAGAGGGTTTAGGCGACATTATTAAAATACTACTCTCTGACAGGGCAACATCATTTTTTAGAAAAGAAAACACCATTAGTGTAAAAAAAATTGCCTTTTGTACATCCCGTGTTGTGCCAGTCTCTTCGAGGCGAGCGGCTAAACATCGCAGTGTTTCACCAGTAGGCGTTGGACGGCGAGGAAATCTGCGACGAAATTCACGTTGTGCCAAAGTCACCGACCGATTATTGGTCAAATAAATAGTCAGCAATATGCCGCGTTCTGGAGCAGTGTAGCGTAACATTGTTTATTAACGTGTATTTCGCATGTGTTTACTACACAAATGTCAAAACAGAACTGACATTAGTGGCCAATCGCAAAATTTATAGCATTTTCTGATAGGAGGATTACTTTTGCACCACCTTGTATATTATATAATCTGGAAGAAAAATAAAAAAACTAATAAACGATTAAGTTATTAAACTTAATTATTTATTTTATGGAATCAATTTGTGGTATTGCTATGAGACCGTGAAGATTTTCCCCGCCTTTTTCAAAAGCTCGAACTTTATACAAAGAGTTTTTATGCCCATTTTTAATAATTTTTTTTGATTATTCAATAATTTTTAGACAATTCTATTTATCATTTAGAAATTTTGTGAAAAAATAGTTTCAGGAGGAACTGTTGTCTATGATTTTGGCTATTTTCGCGCCATTTTTTGGATAAAGCATTACAATAAATCAAACATTATACAAAGAGTTTAACATTTGCAACGATTTTTGAGTATTTTCAATAATATTTTGAAACAATATAATTTCTAACATTTTAATTTTGAAGGAATTTTTAAAACTGAACTGAAGGCATTTTTTTTAACATTTTCGAGACTTGTTTGGATGATGCGCCCAAATGTTTCGAAAACTAATTTTGTTGCAACACGATTATTATAAACGTATTTTTTTTGTTTCACTTTAAAGAAATGTTGTTAATAAACGATTTGATTTGGTTTTTTGTAATTAGGTAGGCGCTCTGTATTTCTCCTGTAAGCTGAGTTACTGCAATTTTTCGTTGTTTTTTTTTTTTTTTTTTAATATTCAAAAAATGTTGTGGACAAATATTTAAAATCATATTTTTTTCAGTTTTCAAAAATTTCTTTTTTATAGGAGAAAGATTTTTGATATTGAATGGTTTTTTAATGTGATTTCTTTAAATAAAAATTCAAAATCACTTTTCTAAAATATTCGAAGAAAGAATAGTTTTTAAAGAACAGTTCAAAATCACTTTTCAAAGAGATTCGAATGAGGTTTTATAGCTTTTTTTATTAAATAACAATTCAAAATCACTTTTCAAAGATATCCACAAGAGGAAAGGGGGGGGGGGGGGGGTTCATCTCTTTTGAATTTGTTAATTCATTTATTAATAATTATCTCTTTTACACTCACTTTTTCAAAGTTGTCAAGACACTTTCAAACAATTTCAAATTTTCGAAATTATGAACAATTCTATTTGTTATACGAGTATTTTGCTTAGCAAAATATTTCTGTTAGAACTGTTTCCTTGAGATCCTCAACTTCAACTGTACTGTAGAGTAGTTGGCTTGAGGTTTAGGTGTGAGTCTTGATAAGCGAAAACCCTCCATAGAAAGAAGAAAATGACACGACAGAGAAATACAAAACAATAGTAATTTGCCTGCTGTAGCAGCAACAGCAGCAGCCACCGAAGAATTCCAAAATACCCTCCATGAAGAACAGAGCGCACATACGGCAAAGGAAGAAAAAGAGCAAATTAGCTGTAAAGAACAGTATATAGAGGAGGAAGAAGTAAAGGCAGGGCAGTCCAGCCAGACAGAAAGTTTGTTAGGTAGAAAAAGGTAACATTTAAGCGTTGCGCCCAAGGAAACACAGGCATTTAGGCAAGGACCCTGAAAAAAACTAAAAACAGCAGATGCTGCTTATATCGGCTTACTCGGCTTTGCCTTTCCTGCTTACCGCGTCGCCTCTGTGTGGTTGTCGATTTGAAAAACGTACAATATTCTCTGCCAAATGGCTATGGATGATGGTCTGTCTGCCTGGCTGACTGTGTATTGCATACATTTTTGTATTATGTATAACCGAAACATTAAAGCAAAGCCACCAAGGCACAGACAGCCCGATACAGGCAGGCGGCACTACAGCAAAAGCAGCAGCAGCAAGCATATATGGCAAGTATAAAGAAAGAGCAACACACAGCGAAAACGTACGACGTTCATTTCATTATATGAGGAGTTTTTGGTTTGACAAAGTACAGCACCAGCCATACAACAAATGCTCATATCGACGACTCTCGACTTGACTTGGGTACCATATACACTGCACGTCATAGTACTGTAGAGTATTTTTGGTATTTATGGGAAAGCAGAACATTGAGGAAATTTCTGTTTAGAAATCGGCGCGTAATATTGTATGTGCAAGAGTGAGTGGTGTACGTATTGTTGCTCTTTACTTTACCTAAAAGGAAGTCGATGTCGTCGTCCCCCCGCTAAACCAAACTGACTGTCCGTCCGTCCATCCGTATACCTCCATTTGTTCGAAATACTTCAAAAGAGAACAAAAGCCCATCAATGTTTGGAACTGAACAACAACGAGTTCAAATTTCAATTTCAACGAACTTCTTTATCTACTCGTTGGCATGATTTCGGATTTCGTTAACGAGAGGGAAGGAAGGAATGAATGAATGAATGAATGGCTGGCTGGCTGCCTGCCTGGGCCACCACAGAAAATGAGGCATGTTGCAACATAGGAAGTTATGGAGAAAGAAAAATGCCTCTCGCATTCGACAAGAATTTTGAGAATTTTGATAACAAAACAAAATTCAAACAAAACAAACCGAGCAAAATAAAAATATGACCATTTTACAAGGCAGTGCAACGAATTGAGATTATCAGAAATTTTGTGTACATCTCCTGCACTACTCATTTCGACGTTTTATTTTGAAAATGTAGTTCACTACTTCTTCCCAACAACAACGATTTTCGCGCCAATTCTTTTTGATTAATTCCTCTTTCGCTTGGAATTTCAACGATTCTTCGTTTAGAGACTCGAGACCATGTGCCTCCACTACAAAACGTTTTCTTTATTCTTTTGTGTGTTTTGTCCATTGCATTGCCTTCATTTAAAGAAGTACAGATGATGATAAAATTCATGTGTGTAACAACCGTGGTTTTATTGGTCAGAATTTAGGGATCACAACAAAATGGATAAATATGGTTGTTTTGGTTTTGGCGGCTTTAACTGTGGGAATCATTACAATAACAAGAGTTTCTTGAAAAACAAATACAAAAAAAAAAATAAATATTTTCAATGTCGTTCGTCATCACCCAGCCAATCACATAGAAGACAATATATGGATACGCTGGGGTGCTTAGTTTGTAAGAGAAATTTCATTGCATTTCTAGGTTATAGGCAGAACTACAGTTTAGTTTTGAAATGAAAACATCATGTTTGGCGCCAAAACAAAAACAAGGAATATTTGACAAAAAAAAGGAATTGATCTTTGAGAAATTTAAGTATATACAAAGATTTTGATCTAAGAATCGAAATGTTTGGAAGGCTAAACTTTCTAAAACAGTTTCAATAGTAATTGGGAAGAGTTTTCACATCGTAATTAAGAACATTTCATTTAAAATTTTACAAAATTGCATTTAAAATTGACAAAATTACATTTTAAATCGACCAAATTACATTTAAAATTGACAAAATTACATTAAAAATTAATTTTTTTTTGGGTTAAAAATGAATTTTTGCTTTTGAAACTGGCTAAATTTCAATAAAAATGAAGAATTACCTTTCAAATCGACAAAACTCCATTTAAAATTTTGATTTTTTGTTTGAAATTGTCTCAATTTTATTCGAAGTTGAGTCAGATTTGAAATTGAGCAAACTCAATTTTTATATTAGAAAATATTTCCATTCAAGATTGGGGAAAATTTCATTGATAATTGAGAATGATAATTTTACTTTGTAAAATACCGGGTTTTTCATTAAGGACATAACATTAACTTTGCCGCCAGAGCCCAATCGGAGAAGTTTCGGCGTTTCAAATGATCAAGTGGCTTTAATTCTAGTCAGTTTGATCTTATAAGGATGAAGGCCAAGATCTTTTCGCAAAATACGCCACAGTGTGATTTGAGAGATGCCCAAATCCTGAGAACGACGCGGAATCGACTGAATTGGCTCATTTTGAACGGATACACTTACGTCTGCGATATTTTCAAGCGGAACATCCAAAAATGAAAATTTGGATTCAAGTTTATCCACTATAACGCGCACAGCCTGTCGGGTGGGACGATTATTACGTCCGAAAATTGAAATAGGCACTCTTAAAGTCGCGACCACCGACTCGGAGTTTAATTTTTAATGATTTCCAAACGTTGCACGTAAGTGAACTTTACCATGATGAAAATGTTGACTTCGACTAACGTTTTGACACTGAAAGATCATTAAAAATGTTTGAGGGTGCGTTGACATAAAATTTATGTCCCTTTTAGAAAACCCTTTACTTTTAAAACGTCAAATAATGACATTTAACTTTGAATAAAAATTAGTCACCGCCAGGTGCAGATTACTTTTGGCTCTAGTCATTGTATTATATGAACAACATGGAAACACCCCAAGTAGAGTTGGGTAGTTCCGCAGCGACCTAGTTCAAAGGAACTATCCAATGTATGGATCTAGAGGAACTAGCTACTCGTCTTTGTTTTTTTTTTTGGTTCCTTAATTTCAATAATCTAAATTCAACCAACAGTTGCTCTTTCACTCCAATTGTAGCCTATTCATTTCGAATAAAAACATTCATTTCGGTAGTTTCGCGAGATATCAAGTTTTCAATTATTATCAATTTATTGAAAAAAATTGATAACTCAGTAATGAAAAGCTACTAAACTCCATCGGATTTATTGTTTGGAATTCGTTTCAAGTATTAGAATCTAGCAGTAGCCGCTATCGGACTGGGGAGATATACTAGGCCCGGCCCCTCGATCCACAAATTTGGATAGACCGCCTCAAAATAAGGGAAAATAATGTTTTTTAAACTCTCTTTGTTACCGAGTTATCGGACGATAAAGTCGAAAAAATCGATTTTTTCGCGCCGAAGAAATCGAATATTAGAAGTCGGAAAAATCTATAAATTTGATTCCAAAAACATTTTGGTCCGCATAGCCGTCTTTGGGCAGGAGGAAAATGTTGTTGTTGTGGCAGTAGAGGTGTTTATTTTCCATCAGTTGATGTTTTTATTCGCCTTGTATAGTGGGTTCTGCTGTATTTGTTTCCAGGCCGAGGAAGATGGCAAAAAGGAAGAAAGATGGAACAAAAAACTATGTGTTTTTTACTACATGAGAAAAATATTAACCACAGCAGAAAGCCGGTCACGCAGATAAACTTTGGGCGTCGTAGCCGGCTTTGGACATTTCCTAAAGGAGAAAATCGTTAATCCCGGCAATCCAAAGACACTAGTCCGCGTAGACATCTTTGGATATACCCCAAAGGAGAAAATTTTTATCCCCGACCGAAGGCCGGGAACTCAGTAGTACTTTTGTCCGCGTTACTTGCTTTGGACATTTCGATAAATCAAAAGTTATTACAATGTGTTTAAGAAGAAAGTAAAAAAACCTATGTAACTAAGGTAGTTATCGATTTTTATTTTCGATATTTCGCCTTTTACAAAAAAAATTTCAGTTTTCCATTCACATTTTCACTTAAGTTAAATCGATAACTAAGCGAGCTATCGAAAATTTATATTATCTTTTCTTCTTATTTTGAGGTGCTCTATCAGATCGATGGTCCTCGGATATCATACTCTTGCCGATAATCGATATTCAATTTCGAGAAAATCGCCCCTGATCCGTATTTTGAATTTGGCTTGAATCGAAAATTTTCGCTTGGAATCGCGTTTCTAAATCTTTTGCTTTGGACCCAAATATATTTCTAATGTATCAATTATGTTCTAATGGGAAAATAAAGGAATATGTGTTTACAGAAAATCTTTAAAATTCGTCAAACAAAAATTATGGACAATTTTATGAATAAGAAATTCGCATTCAATCCGCTCTCGGAATACAGAACAGGGGGGGAATATAAGAATATATTGTAGAATAAAGAAGTTAATTTGCGATTGGTTTCAAGAATTAGACCCTATCTTTCTAAATCATTCGTAGTTTTCCAATTTTTGACAATATAGCCTCTATTAGTTAATCATTCAGGAAAAACTATTGAAATGTCGGAAAATGTTTGAAGATATGTCGAGTATTTGCTCTGAGATTTATAAAAATTAATAAACCAGGCTATGTCTAAGAAAAAGGAAGATATCAAACTTGGTGAACTTAAAATGTATGTATCTATAATTCTGTAATTTGAAAGACAAAATTTTCGAAAATAGTAACAGTTTATATAAAATCTATTTTGCAACTTTATTTCAATACAATGCATTTTTCAATTTGACGAATTGCCCTAACAATATCATTAGTTATAAATTATTTCCCCTAAATTTTTAGATATCTTCGAAACTAAGAGATAAAAGAAGTAATTTAATTAAGATTTTTAATATTTCAAACAAAAATAGAACCGGGAAAATCTTCTGCAAAGTTGTGTTTTTTGAACGTCGGCATTTTATAAAACAAAACAGATAAAACGGATTTAAAAAAATTGCAAATCATTTTCAAGAAAATTCTCAATTACCTGAAAAAACTATTTTATTTTGTTTTAAACTGTGTATAGGTATGTAAACCTTTCAGCAACGTAATGTAGTAGAGTACTAAAGTAGCTAAGCTGCCAGAGTATAATTATAAGCGTAAGCGATGTTATTTAAGATAAATTTTGTAATTTATCTATACTTAGAACAATTATGCTGCAGATTACATTAATAAATGAAATCGAGCTTTTTACAATTGTCAAATCCTATAAAATATTGAAAATATTTTTTGGGGGAAATAAAAATTACTGATATTTTGTGAAATAGTACTTTCTTTTCAGCTTTGCAGATGCTCCAGCGAAATAACAAAAACTTAGTACTGGGGGTAAAGGGGAAGGAATATTCTCGTATCCTTCAATTCTGATTTAAAAAATTGAGTCTGTCACATACAATTTTGAATTTAATCACTTCCTAATGTAACCTTTGTAGGTAGAAAGATCCAAGAAACCGCTGCTTCTTAAAAATACAATACAATGTAACACAAATTGCACACATTCTATTATGATAAATCAGCCACATGAAGGCCGTCATATTCAATATTAAACAACACCACAAATATAGTAGTTAATTTTTAAACCCCATTTCTTTAAAATAGTTTCCTAGAGGAATATTAAGAAAATAAGGGATTTGTACCCTAAATAAATGTAGGTTAGGGAAAAGGGGTATAACAAAACGCTTGTGAGATTAATTTAGTTAAGGAAAAAATAAAAGAATCAAATTTGGTAGAAAAGGAAAAACAATTTTGAATTTCATTGCCAAAGGAAAGATTAAACGAAGAAATTGATTCACATATATATGGATATTTATTTGAAAGGGACTTACCTTGCCAGCAAAAATATTTATACGAAGAATTTGTTGAATTTTAAAAAGTAAATCTTTTTTTTTCAAACACTAGGCATTAATTGTTTTATTTCACTTTATAAAATATCAGCTATGAGATGGAAACGAATAGAAGAGTATTTATTCAAAATCAATACGTCGTTATATACGCGAGTAGTTCGGAAATTTCATTCTTTCAAAGAGAGATTTCACACATTATTTAAATTAAAATTGCTGGAAAAAAATTAAGCAGGCTGGTACAACTCTCTCTTGTATAAAAAAATTGACGATCTTGCTTTTAATTAAATGTCTATTCTATTGTCTCACATTACACAGGCGATTGAAAACTTTATTAAAAATAATATGGAATAAAATTGATGGAGAGTTTTGGCATGATTTTGATGAAAAGATGATAATGAAAAATGTGGCAAAATTGTATAAATTGTTGTTTGGCATGAATATATGTATGTATGTATATGTATATATTTGTGTGTGTGTGTAATATGAGCGTAAATATTTATGTGTAGATAATTTATTTTTATGTGTGGATTAATAATTACATTTACTATGTCACATTCATATAAATAAATAATTGTGTTCTTCAAATGGTAGTAATATTTTCGTAGTCAAATACTTTAAGAAATTTGAGAAGAAATTACATGTCTCCTACCTTACAATATTCCATCACTGAATCAGTTGAGTATAACTTATTTTGTCTATTTTGGCCAATCATAATTTTTTCTCATGGGCATAGTGATTTTGTTCTTCCACCCTACACTAGCAGGTTGAACTTGATAAGACTGCCTACTCTTAAGAGCGGACTTATTATGCTGAACTCCACTATGGTACTTAAGGCTGTAAATGGCGATATGTCTTCAGGTTTAATTCTTTCTAAGATTAGATTTAATAAGATCTCGAAGTGTTGGACCTGATGGATGGTATTCCGAGTATAATCTTAAAATGTTGTGCACATCTTCATGGAGAACATCTTTTAGAACTCCAAATGTAATATAGCCCCATGTTTCAGCTAGATAGGTACAATTGGAAGGGATCTAAGTCAAATCTCTAATAGTCCAGGTACTATTTATATCAAAATACAAACCAATAGCGCACATTTTTCTTGGGAATGGTTTTCGACTAAACAAATTAGGAGTTCTATATATCAAAGAAGTTAAAGATCTGTTCTGTCAAAACATGGAACTGATATATGCCCTATTTTCAACAAGGACCGGTATTCAGCTAAATAAAGAAAACCATACAAAATTTCGGCCAGACCGCCTCTGAAGAGCACGACTTATCAAATGGGGAGTCGCAGCCCTAAAAGTAGTTCGCTACGCAAGAAGAGGCGTTGAGAGAAAAAAATGTAAACAAAAGATGGGGGGAATTAAATTTATGATATTTTCATGAGAATGCTTGCTTAAACTGCTCACAGCGTTTCAAGGGAGCCCCAAAACCTAACGACTGAGAAGCCCTGCTCTAGAGAATAAGAAGTAAGATTAGAAGCAGCCTTTATATTATGAAGCGCTACAGAAAAAGGTAGAATTTCTATTAATGCTCCGCTCCTGACCAAAATAAAACATATTCCAGGAATTGCACATTTTGTATTTTTTAGGTTTAGCAGCGAGGGTTTATAGCAGTAATTTCCAAAAAGTAATATTCAAATAGTATTTCCGCATTGAGCTTCGTAAAATTTGGAAAATTACTTGAGCGGAACTCGTAAAAGGTGGTAATATGTAGATGGGCGAGGAAAAATGATTGAAATAGCAAAATAATGTAAATATTTTTTGGAAGTTCCACGGAAATCATTTAAAGCATGGGTTCATAGCTTGAAAATCAGACTGCCTCCAATTGGTCACAAATTTCATGCAGTTTCTTTTCCAATTCACCATAAAAAGTTTCTTTCGCAAGGAAAAGTTCTGATCAAAAAAATTTAAACGATTTGAATGTGCAAAATTCAAAAATCTAAAAATGTACATATACATACATACATATGTATGTATTCGTCAAATTATTATTATTATTTTTTTGAACAAAAAAATGTGTCAAATACCTACGAAATTGTTTGTGCAATAACAGCCGCTGCTTGCCGTTATAATGCTAAGTTCATAAGTGAAATAAATGCTGTGAAATTAGTTTTAAGCTTACACTAATCCTACCTAAATTTAATTATTAAATGATGTATTTATACAATTATTAGAGCCATTCAGTGAAAAATAACGAAATTAAATTTGAATATCTGCTTTCGACTGTCCCCTTGTTATTTCCCCAGTAAATCACAACTTCCATCCCTGTTTGTCTTCACACAAGGCAGCAACGAGCGCCTCGATATATTCAACAACTCGCCATATGTACAGTTTCAACTTAGTCTCTCTCTTCTCTCTCTCTCTCGTATATACAAGCAAACAGACGACGATTCGCCATCACTCTACTCTTCTACAGCCGGCACATACACTTAAGAGAATCTAAAAAAAACCCAAGTACAGGGGAAAATGGCGCCAAAAATCAAACAGACAAAAAATTAAGAGAAAACAGCCAAAGCAAAAAAAATGCCCTCATCAAAAGCGATTTTAACAATGGAATTAAATGAACATATTTAATGCCAATTGGAAAAAAACAAATAAACCTAAGCCAAGCCGGTAAATTTATTAGAGAGATATACAACGAAATCATTTGTTTTATGATTGATTTATACGTTTTTTCACTACCCGAAACAATGTCGGCTAAACCGGTTAGGTTAAAACTGAAATAAAATCAATATGGCTGGTTGATTGGCTGGCGTCTACATACAAATGACAGGGTAAATGACCACATTTTGTGTGCGAAAAAAAATATGTTTAACAAATGATTTGCAAAATAAATTGATAATGAAACAAAGGAATTGTATCTTTGAAATGCTGCAATACTTCCCAAGCTTTTAATTAGAACATAAACTCTTAGCTAAAAATACCTAATAAAATTGCGAAAAACGAAGCGCATTTCCATCTACTCAATGGCCGATAAAAATCCTCTATTCTTCAATACAAACGTCGTCGTGTGCAAATAATGTCAGATTTCTTACCTGTTATTTCTGGCAGGATTGTTATCTGTTGTTTATTGTAAAACAAACAGTAAAATGTCCTTTTGTGTGAAATTTGTCCTAGTTATATAAAACACAACTTTATTTTTGCGAAAAACTTAAAAAACACCAAACAAATCGACTCACTTTGAAAGTATATTCGCGACTCTGACTGTACCTCGAAATTTTCTTATACCAAGCCGTTTCACTTGTTTGTTGCCACCTGTTTACATATGCACTTGTTTTGGATGCATGGATGCCGTATTTATAAATTGACTTGCGTGGATTAGTGGCACAAATGTATAGTAATGTGATATGGTTGTGGAAATGAAGTATGTAAGTGCTGCATCACACGAGACAATTTTTTCCTAGCAAATGTTAAAGGTTGTAGCAGAGACACTTTGACGCTTGGTGCAGAACTAAGCGATTAGCGGCAATCGTTCGAGAGCTCCTTTAATCAGTGCGTCTGAGCACTCAATCTGTCAAAAACACACACAAGTCAAATAAGAATATTTCTAAATTATCCGGAATCTTGAGAGCTGTAAAGTGGACTATAATACGCTGTGGTCCAATTAGATTCGTTGGCAACGAGGAATTTGTTTAACATTCCATAGAGAACTTACAAGAAGAGACCGTATTTTTCTCACCATATTCACTGGATTGCGTCTGCATGCTGGTATCGTGTAGGGGCCTATTAGCTACAACTGACGTTTGCTTCCTTTTCCGCTTGAAATGCCGAACAAGTCTGTCCGAGTGTGCCAATGTTGTCAGCAAAAATGCAACCGGGTGACCTTACAACCGTTTGAACTTAAAATTTTTGTCTTGCAAGTATTTGACAATGGCGCCATTGTCAGATAAATATGTTATTAACACTAGCCATGTTTTCGTTACAAGCTAGCAATTTTATGGTGAATTCTTTTCTGCAAAAAAGTGCAACACTTGCATTGCCCTTTTTCCGAAAACAGCACTATTATATCGCTTTTTTAAAATTTTGAAATTTTAGTTGTGCTAAATTCGAGTAACTTAATTACCAGATTTAAAAAAAGTATCACAAAAGTGCCGTTTTCGGAAAAAGGGCAATGAACATGTTGCACTTTTTTGCAGAAAAGAATTCGCCATTAGTTTAGCACTTTGCAACGAAAATAACTGACTTCCACTAACTGTCGCATAAGCGGCAGGTGGCGGATTTCCACTATTTGGTAACAATGATGTCAGGAGTTGCAAAGTCCGGATTTACACTGGCTGAATGTTCAGCAGATTATCGGCGTTTTGTTGGAGAGAGGGGCAGTCATCAAATTCTCTTTTGAAATTGCACGAAGAACTTAAAACGTTCAGGGAGAGTTTTTTCCCCCTCTTGCCGACTGCCTCTCTCTCCCACAAAACGCCGATAATCTGCTGAATATTCAGCCAGTGTAAATCCGGACAAAGAACAGTGCGAAACAGACAAAAAAATTCGTGAAATGTATTTATAAAACATAAATTTACTATTCTATGTTCAAATGTTTACACTCTTTTTACAAATATTGAAATAATTTTCCATTACTGTTCTTCTTCTTCCCGTTAATGCACAATAATTGACAACAATCTCTCCAAAAATGAGATGCCATACTGCGAAATATAGGATGCCCAATCTGGCAACACCATACTTGATTAAGACGGGAACATCGGAATGGTGAAGTTTCTCAACTGAAGGGAATGAGCAGGCTGATGAACTCGCACGGGGATGGTCGGCGATGGATGCCACATAAGCAGAATCATCACTATATCCTCCACTGTGTGAATTTTTCGGCAAGATAGAGCGCTTCTAGAGGGATCTATCTAACCAGAAATGGTCAACCAGATCGGAATGTAGGATCACTAGGTCTCTCTGGCCAGTCATATCACAAACACAAACCAAAGATTTGTTGAACCTCACAAAGAGGGATATTCGCCTGTTGGTGGGCGTACTCACAGGTCACTGTAATGTTAGAGCACTAAGTCGAGATTCACACAAGTGTTAAATTTGTAGTAGAGAGAGGCAGGCGGAAAGAGCCCTCTCTCCTATAAACTTTGAAACTTGCTTGGAAAAAATTGGCTTGTGTGTAGCACAACTAACATCAAAGTGGCAACGTGATTACGAGGACTACTGTCGGCTCTGTGCAGATGTGGAGGAGCTGGAGACGATTGAGCACCTTCTCTGCCAATGTCCTTCACTATCTAGAAGAAGAAACCGCTATCTAGGTGACTTTATTATCGCAGATCTCAAAGCTCTGTCAGCGCTCAACATCGACAGAATCCTTTACTTCATTATGTGCATCTGCTTAAACGGCATGGAAACACCCATATTGTTTCCACCCCTTGACACTTGCTTGGAAAAAATTGACGAGTGTGAATCTGGACTTATTCTGCACACGACGGTGGACACTCAAAACTGGCTAAACTACAGTTTACGGGACGCAACGATTTTAGTCCCACATAGTCAACATGTAAAAAGTAGGCCCCCAAAATCAATATTATACTAAAACGAGCAGACTCCTAACAATGCAATAAAAATAAAAAATTATCCGTTAGGCCCATAGGGACCAGTAAAATGGGGGCTCAGAATCTATAGTATACTTGATATTATTCTTCAGCAAAAATAATATGCAAAATCAACTTATTAAAGCCCCAGTGACTTCGCCTGTGGTGCTATTTGGGGACCAAATATAAATTAATTACTATATTTGATCATATAATTTTTTAGTAATGAATTTAAACATTTTTTCATTTAGAAATAAAAATGAAAATTTTTTGTTCGACATCGGGGCTTTTTTGGAGACCAACCATAAATTTTTTTTACTATTTACGCTCAAATGAATTCCTTAATAATGATTTTCTAATTTAGAAATAACCATGGACATTGTTCGCCGGCGGTAGAGGTATATTTGTTATACGCCCGTTGAACCTATTTAGGTATAAAACAACGTACTGATTGTTTTGGATTTCAAGGCCTTTTCTTTTTCACTTCATTATTAAAAAAATAACCTTCCCTCATTTAGGGTCAATCAACCCTTCCTATCCTTGTATCTTCAGGCCAAGTCCACAGTGAAAACAAAACAAATAATATTAATTACAGATCAAAACCTCCATAGGGCCCTTAAAAAAAGAAATGTAATTACTTCGGTTTTGTTTCTTCTTTTTGAGGCAAGTTGGCCGGTTGGAGGTTTGTTGTCTTTCGTCACCTGAAATCCAAAATGACGTTAACCACTTTTTTCAGGAGAAGCAAAAAACAAAGTAACGTAATTTTAAGCTTTTGACGAGATTTATGGATTTCCAGACTATTAAGGCGAAATCAAATAACGAATCTAGTGCAATTACTTGTGGCGTACTTTCCGAATAACAAAAATAAAATTTTATGAATCTCCTTGCTTTTTTAATGACCTTGTTTGTTGTTGCGTCTTTTTTAATTTCACTCAAATGTTCAATTTAAGGTATTGAACTCTAAGGGCCTTATTCATAAAAAGTTAAAGAAGGTTTGAGGAGCGCTTTAGCATTGTTAAAGCGTTTATCAAACCTTCATTAAATTTTTATGAATAAGGGCCTAAAATTGTATAGGAATGTGTAGTTTAGTCTAATAGACTATAATCAATCATAAAATTAATTTTGATGTTACGTAATTTTGGATTTCAGATGATGTATATATGAACTGTTTGTTTTGAAAGTGGCGTAAATCCATTTGTTTTTAAAATGAGATATAAAGGCTTTTGCGTTTCAATAAGTTTAAAAATCTGGGTGAACTATGGACATGAAATAATTACATACACTTCATCTCAAGACTTAAAAGTTTCAATATGGAGTAAAATTTTTCGCGATCGAATCCAATTAACACACCTTTTGCAAGGGTGAATGTACTTAAGTCACTTTCAAAACACACTTTTTATACAAAATGTTTGTTTTGAAAGTGGCGTAAAGAACTAATTTCCATAATAATATTTTTTACATTTTGAATCTTCCTGGTATCAAACATGTTTAGTTGTTTAAATGACTTCTAATTTAGCGATTTGAATTGGAAATTCATTCCTACATTCAAAAAGTTGGCACGTTACACAAATGCATGTAAATTGGGAAAAAAAGTAATATATTAAATTTGGGTTAACTAGTTATTTATTGTGACACATAAAGCGTGAAATAGTAGTATAATAACCAGTAAGGAAAGGCTAAAGTCGGGCGGTGCCGACTATATAATACCCTACACCACTCTCGTAATATTGAATAACTCTGATATATAAATTTTGTAATTCTTGTATAAATTGTTTACATAAATTTACTTTTGGTACATTTTATACTTAAATAATACCCTGTACCACATTGTGGTGTAGGGTATAAAAACGATTGGATCTAAAGAGCCAAATCGGATGAAACATATATATGGGAGCTATAGCTAAATCTTTACCGATTTTCTTCAAATTCGGCAATATTGGTTCATGAATCAAGAAACTCTACCATTCTAAATTTCAAAACGATTGGATGTAAAATATAGCTTCTATAGAACTAAAGGGCCAAATCGGACGAAACATATATATAGGAGCTATAGCTAAATCTTAACCGATTTTCTTCAAATTCGGCAATGTTGGTTCATGGATCAAGAAACTCTACCATTCTAAATTTCAAAATGATTGGATGTAAAATACAGCTTCTACAGGACTAAAGAGCAAAATCGGACGAAACATATATATGGGAGCTATAGCTAAATCTTAACCGATTTTCTTCAAATTCGGTAGTGTTGGTTCATGGATCAAGAAACTCTACCATTCTAAATTTCAAAATGATTGGATGTAAAATACAGCTTCTACAGGACTAAAGAGCAAAATCGGACGAAACATATATATGGGAGCTATAGCTAAATCTTAACCGATTTTCTTCAAATTCGGCAATGTTGGTTCATGGATCAAGAAACTCTACCATTTTAATTTCAAAACGATTGGATGTAAAATACAGCTTCTATAGGACTAAAGGGCCAAATCGGACGAAAGATATATATGGGAGCTATATCTAAATCTGAAATCGACTCAGCTAGTGATTCTGAGTCGATCGGTATTCTTTAAGGTGGGTCTAGCTGTGTTATTTTCAGGTGTTACAAACATCTGCCGTGAAATAAACTTATAATACCCTGTACCACAGTGTGGCGTAGGGTATAAAAATCGTAATTAAAAAGGAGCTTGATTTCGCAGTCATTGTGAAAGTACGTTTCTTCATCGTCAGAGGTGATTCTTTGTGCGTTTCTCCGCGTTTTGCTTATTGCTGCTTGATAAAGTCCTTCTACATGAAAAAATACAATGTATTGTTCTATTTCTATTGCAAATAATATCAGACATAATTTTACAAAATAAAATGGCATCTTTGTTAAAGACGTTAATAATTTACAAAGTGTCCAAAACATAGTATTTCATCTATATTATAAAATGGCATAAATACATATCCAAAAAAGTTCACGGTTTTCATATTATTCAAAGCGTATGGATTTACGCCACTTTCAAAACAAACGTTTTTGTAAATTTGTTTACTAGCAAAAATTAAGCTTTAAAAATCTAAGTCACCTTTGACTTTTTTGAAAAAATTCTTTTTGATAAAATTATATCCGACTAGTCTGTAGTCGAATCCACCTTTAACTCAATTTATGTTAAAATGGCGTTTACGCCACTTTCAAAACAAACGGTTCATGGGCTTTCTGAGGGGAATGTGTTCCTTGATTTAAAATTATACCACAGCATGGTCCTGTCTCAAAGCTTCCAAAAAACGAACATTTCCAACCCCTTCTTTTTGTCAGTCATGTTTCGATTCGATCGATTTTAGATATTATTATTACACTGTGATACAAAATCGAACTTTCCGAATGGGAATAGGATGAGACCAATTGCAAATGAAAGTTGACATTATCCATAACAAAACCCTCAAGGGTTTTTTTCAGGTCAGTGCGAAATTTTTTTTACACGCATTTGAAGTTGGTGATTTTGGAACGCTGTCTAACAAGAAAATATCATTGAAAATTTGATAAAATAATGATTATTTATTTTTATTATCATGTAATGTTTTGGTATCTTACGGTTTTTGGGGTCGAGGAAATCATTTATTATATGACATGCAAATGGTGCTACTTCTTGTCGATTTTCATTGAAAAAGCGGTGCAAAATTAAAAAAAAAAATGAACTGATAAAAACCCTAGAGGGTTTTGATAGGGATAATGTCAGCATTCATTTGCAATTGGTTTCATCCCATTTCCATTTTGGTTGTTGCACTGTGTTATTATTAATTTACTTTAGGTGGACCATTTATATGGATCTACCCCCGCCCCCATTCAAAACACATTTTAAATAAAAATATAATATGAATGTTTTTATTGGATATATAAGCTGTTCTTAATTATGTATTATATGAAGAATGGAAAGTGGTGAATGCCATGTCCTTTATATCTATCTATTTATGTAAATAAACTTCATTTATTAATATATTAAGAGAATTAAAAACAAAATATGTAGGTGAATACTAAAAATTGTCAACAATGCTAATAACACTATGCAACATATTTTGTAATTTTTTTTGTTAGCTTGAGGCATACTATTTGATAAAACCAAAACAAAAAATTTTGAATGTTAAAGTTTTTTATATTCCGTTTTTCATGGATGGTAACTTTAGAATTTGGACCATATTTTTTTAGGTTAGGTTGAAGAGAGGAGACGTTTAAACGTCTCATGTCCATGGACATACACTTAAGCCAGTGGTTCGGCCACTTTGCGATTTGGTTATGGAAAATTTCATGAAAAGGATATGGTCCAGTCTTGAAGTGAGTGAGTGGCCATTTGGCTGATGTTGTTTTTCATTATTAACGGCATACCTTCCTGGCATTTTCTTTGAATACCAAAATAACACCACTTGTTGGAAAACCCTTTAGCACACGCAGCCTGTCGGGTGGGACGATTATTACGGCCGAAATTGGAATAAGCGCTCTTAAAGTTGCGACCAACAACTCAGAATTTAATATTTAATGATTTCCAAACGTTGCACATAAGTGAACTTTACCATAATGAAAATGTTGACTTCGACTAACGTTTTGACACTTAAAGATGATTTGAAAATGTTTGAGGGTGCGTTGACATAAAGATACGAAATTGTTATGTCCCTATTAGAAAACCTTTTAGAAGAAGTGGACCAATATGGCCCATCTTCGAGCTTGGCATGAGATAGAAAAAAAATATTATCACATACCAAATTTGAAGTCAATTCGTTACTAATTTCGAGAGTTATCATGCACTACAGCTAGGCAGATAAATGATCAAAAAAATGTCCTAAAACGGATTTACGCCAAACTACTTAGAGCCTTTGGTCACTCCCTTGATGTGGCCCGTAGCAAAATAATATATCGCTCACTTACTTCAAGAGTGTCATAACTCAAAATTGAAAATTATCAGGATGTGTAACTTTAAATCCGTATAAAAAATATATAACATGAAATAAGACGTTTAAAAAAGGTGGAATAATCCGAAATATGATTGTTAATTTATATACTAAATTTCGTTTAAATTTATTCATGGATATTTGCAAAATTAGCATTTATATAAGGCGACCTCAAAAAATTTTAATTTTGAGTTATGACAGTCTTGAAGTGAGTGAGCGATATATCCTCCTCCATTCAATACATTTCTGTGGTGGAATATTTGATTAAGGTTTGAAGCCAACATGGATTTGGACCACACTTTATATGCCCCCCTTATTTTACCGTGAAGCCAGCCGAAGCCATAAATAATGGGAATGATTAATTTTTCGAATAAACCCAAAAATTATTGAATTTTTAAAAAGAAACTTGCAGTAGGACATTCTTTTACAAATTCCCTCTTTAAGTTATCGATATAGTATGAGATACGAAATAATATTTTAAATTTTAAAAATGCTGCTACGCAATTCGTTTTGTTTTTAACAATTTAAACAAGACACTTAATGAATATACAAATTCTATAGTACTGGGACAAATGTTCCCCAAAATATAAAAACAATCAAACTTATTTTTTAATTAGAGTGCTTAGCTAAAATCTGTAAGGCCTGCTTTGCTGCAGCTTTCTTCGCCAATATGGCATTACTGCCAAACCCGTTTGTTGTACAGGATTTATCCAAACAATTGAAGACGCACTTGACCATGACAACTTCATGTTCAATAAGGGGCGAAGAATATTTCGGATTGGCCTGTTTTACTTCGCCTAATTGACGCACAGGATCAATGGGTACATCTCGTGAGAATTCATTCAATTCGTTTTCGAATAGATTATAGATAACTTGCCAAGTTTTCTCCAAGTCGCGACAATCTAAATAGATCGCTCCGATAATGGCCTCAACAATGTCTCCCAAGGCCTTAGGAACATCTACTTTGACGGCCATATTGAAAGAGGATTTATTTGCTGCTGGTGTATTTGTATCATTGTCGCACATTAAATGCTGCTCAGCAGCTACATCATCGTCATCATCATCATATTCATTTAAGTAGACACTATATGGATCCATTTCATTCGATGTCTCCTCCATTAGAATACGAACTTGATCGGTGACGCGATGATCTTGGGTTTCTTGGAAGTCAGCAAATGTTTTAATCGCCTCAGACAGGAGAGCATTTTCATATAATATAAATAGATGGAATCTATAACGTACGCATATGCAACCCAATGTTATGTTATTAACTAGGGCTGAGCGCAAATCAGTCATTTTGCCGGGATCCATATCCTGATAACGTTCGAAAATATAGCAAGTCACCAGCATATCAAGTATAGCATCACCAATAAATTCCAATTCCTGATAGCAGCCTGTAAATTAAAAAATTATAGTTAATTAAGACAAGAGTCTATACAAACTGAAAAAAAAGACAATTTCTGTCGTGTTAAACAATTGAAGTAGTAAATTCTCAAATTTTTTTTAAAAACTTCAGACCCATAATTTTGAATTCCGGCGTCTATATAAATACACTTTTTCGGTCGCCGATATAAAGACGGATTTTCAGTCGTCTATTTAAAGAAACATTTTTAGTCGCCTATATAAAGACTGAGACTATATAAAAAGTCCTTCTTGGTTGTCCATATTCAGGGTGGCTGATATGTATTGCAAACAACTTCAGGTTGCTATCATTTCTAAACCGCTAGTCTGATAGCTGACAGATTTATTTCAGTGTCAGTTCATTTTATTGTTTACAAGCTTACAAAAGCATTTTGATCTATTGCATTCAGAAAAAAGTTATTCGTGATGGAATTCAAGCGTTATAGTGTGATTGCTTTATATTTGGGTGGAAAAACACAAGTGGCTATCGTTAGAGCCCTCCAGCATTTAAATGTGAATAAATCTTTTGTTTCTCGTACCATTGCTCGTTACCGTGATACTGGCAGTGTTGCATCGCGTCCAAAAAGTGGACAAAAAAAACGGTAACAACACCAGAAATGATCCGAAAAGTGAAGGCCAGATTTGACCGAAATCCACGCCGCAGTGGTAGAAAAATTGCTCGTGAGCAGAACATATCGCGAGAACGGATACAACACATATTAAAAAATGAGCTTGGACTAAAGCCATTGAAGTTCCAAAAAGTGCAAGAGCTCACAGATGCACAAAAAAAAGTTAGACTGGAAAGAGCCAAGAAGTTGGAAAGTGGCCAGTTACCGAATTTGGTTTGCTCCGATGAGAAGCCATTCCAAATTGAGCAGTTTGTGAACAAACAAAATGATCGGGTTTACTTGCCAAAGAGGTCAGCTGAAAATTTACACCTTCGATTGGCCACCAGAACTCAAGCACCGCCGATGGTCGCTCCCCGCTCGTATTCATCGACCCTGGGGTCAAAATAAATGCCGAATATTATCGGGAAAATGTCCTAAAGACAGTATTGAAGCCCTGGGCAGACAAACATTTCGGCCGCAGACCATGGACATTCCAACAGGACTCATCACCATCGCACTCAGCACGCGTCAACCAAGAATGGCTTAAAAAGGAGGTTTCTCGCATCATTTCTACCGCACAATGGCCACCAAGATCTCCGGATCTCAATCCGTTGGACTTTTGCGCCTAGGGCATTTTAGAGAGTAAGGTTCGCACTAAAAAATACCAAAGTATCGATCATCTCAAGACGGCGCTTCGCCGGGAATGGGCCAAAATACCGCAGAGCCACTTTCGTGCAGCGTGTGATGGCTTTGTCGGCCGTTTGAAGGCCATAATTCGTGCCAAAGGTGGCCAATTCGAACAAATCTAAACTGTTTCTAAAATTTTATGTTATTTCCGACAGTTTTTGCTTTTGAACAATAAAATTGAAAAAAAAAAATTAAAAAAATATTGCGCTTTACTTTGACGCATTACTTATCAGCCACCCTGTATATGGGAGCTATATGTAAATCTGAACCGATTTTAACCAAATTCAATAGGGATCGTCCTTGGGCCCAAAAAAGAAGATATGTGCAAAGTTTCGTTGTGATCGGACCATAATTGCGACCTGTACTTTGATTACAAGAATACATCTACAGACAGACAGACGGACATAGCTAAATGGACTCAGAAAGTGATTACAAGTCGATCGGTATAATAAACAATGGGTCTATCTCTTCTCCTTTTGGGTGTTACAAACAAATGCCCAAAGTCATAATACCATGTACCACAGTGTGGTGTAGTGTATAAAAACTATACGCATTTTTTGTGGATTTTAGAGCCGCTTTTGATAAGGTTTCCCGAAAGGCGCTTATATATAAACTGTATTCATTGGGAGGGAGTTTCATATAAATTTACTTAAATGATGGAGAGTATATGTATATGAAAACACACAATCGGCTGTATGGAACGGAGAAGAACTCTCGAGCTCTTTTAATACTGTGTCAGGTGTCAAACAAGGTTGTCTCCTGTCACCACTACTTTTTGCCCTTTATATAAATGATATTCATGATTTCTTAGAAGGTGGCATAAATATAGAAGGCACAAATATACGCATTCTAATGTACGCGGATGACATTGTGATTATGGCCGAGGACGTAAGCACTCTTCAGAAGATGATTTCTAGACTAGAGCAGTACTGTGATCTGTGGAACATGGAGGTGAATACCGGCAAATCAAAAATCATGGTGTTCAGAAATGGAGGCAGAATATCAAACGAAGAAAAGTGGTACTTCAAAGGCCAAAATATAGAAATTGTGGCTGAATATAATTATCTCGGAGTAGTGTTTACGCCAAAACTGAGCTTTAAAAGCCACGTAGATCGTAGAATTAAGCAGGCTAAAAACGCAATAAATTCTACATGGAACAATATTCTGAAAAGGGACAATATTAGTCTTCAAATGAAATGGAAAATCTTTCTGGCAGTTTGTAGATCTATCCATGGATATGCTGCCCAAGTCTGGGGCTTTGGACACTTTGATGAAGTAGATAAAGTTAAAAGATTATTTTTGAAACGTATTCTAAAACTCCCTGGAAATACATCAAACTACATTATAGACATTGAAACGAACGTGGAGGACGGGCATATTTATACACTACAACTACACTTAAAAAAAAAATAAAAAAAAACTCTTCATGGGGAGCAAACTGTGGACGCTAATACATCTAGACCATTATGGTATCAAATCTCTTCTCGATTCATTCAAACTCTATATCGGAAAAATAAGTTTAAAAAAAGTTCAAAATGCTGTATGTAGCAGTGCAAGAATTTACGAACAACTAGATTACACAAAAGGTCCCACATATATTAATGGAGTATACAACCAAAAAGAAATAACGTGGATTATGAAAGCGCGATCTGATATGATATATCTGAATGGTAATAATTACACTTCAAATGAAGAGCAAACACTGTGCACACTCTGCAATCTTCGTGAAAGGGAGACAATGCTACATTTTGTTGGTGGATGTCCAACTATGAAGGAGATTAGACGACAAAATTTCGGTGTAGATCTTTTAACGGAGAATGAAGTTATTGAAATTCTAAACGGTCAACGCGACAGCGAAACATGGAAAAATTTGATCTCATACCTAAAAGCAGCAACAAGATATAGAGAATTTATAATAAGCGAATTCCAATAAGAATGAACATATTATGCATACGTACTTTAAAGGAAAAAAAATTGTATAATTGCTATAATAAAATAAACGTACTAACTTTATAAATTATAATTTGCACCGTCTATATAAAGATCGCTTCCACGTAGTGTATGTTTTGTAGTCAGGGGTAATCGACTGTATTTGTACGGAGCCCTGCTGATACCTGGGCGCCTCAGTGGGTAATAGGTGTTTCGCTGAAAGAACCACAAACAACCAAAAGAATCTGATCATCTGATCAATTAGAACCCCTGCCAACGCAAAAGGCGAGAGGCCATAACAGTACTCTGACTAAGTCCTTCAACTATATTCGAACTATTGACAACGTTGTTTATCAAACAGGTTGGTTTCGATAAGGGCCATCTGAGTCCGTGGAATCACTAGACACCTACATTGGTCTATGTGAGCTGTCAAAATTGTCTGCCACCCGATTTGCTTTAGGTAGATGATTTTCGATATTTCCATGGGGAGGAAATCTTATAATCTTTTTTGTTTCGGCGACAATGTTCGACAATGTAATTAGAATTTTCATTATACTCGTACACCAAATTTAAGATAATCTATAATCTAAGAAATAAACATTTCATTGTTTTTTGCACTTATAATTTGAGGTTATTTTGAATTTTTTTGCCAATTTTTGAATTGGTCGTCCTTTATGGGGAGATTTTTCATGCCGCTTCCAATTATTATAAGTATTTCCCTGAAAGTTTTGCATGTTTATATTACTATGTGCACTATTACATACCTGTTAGACGATTTGTAGGATATGAAGGATGCGTTAGCGCCTGCAGTAGATAGGCACGATCTTTGAATTTATAGCCCAAATTTTGTTCCAAAATGTGCGCATTCACCAGGAAACCATCTACCTCCTTGCCAGATATGCTTGTACGCAATTGACGACTGCTTAATTTTAGATCCAATAGATTCGTTAGAGGATTTCCAATTTCCGATTTGCATATGCCGAAAAACTCCAACATACGGAATGAACGATGTATACCATAGTTTTTCACACAAACTCCCAGTATGGCCTCCAAAGTATCGGCCACAACTTTATCACGCACAACATCCTTGTACAGAAACATATTCATTTCATTCTCCAAAGGTATTTGCACATTGCCGGCCAATAGCTCTTTGATTTTGATGCATGCATGTACGAAACCTTCTAGCTTTTCGGGTGAACACTCTCCCGAGCATATCTCATTTTCAGTTAGATGTAGGTTATAAAACTGCATTGGCTCCAAAGTTGAGGCTCCGTTGTCGGGTAGGTTGCTGACAAGTAATTCCAATAGATTGACGGGCAAACTACATAATGGGGGCAACCAAGCGGTATTGGGTTTAAAAGGCGCGTTGCAAATACGCTTGCAAATATCACTGCCCATTAAGCAATACAAAAGATTACGATTCGATACCAGACGGCCTTTGACTATGCTCAGAAAACCTTCATTCCAATTGGTATATTTATTGGCCAAATACAAGGAGATGGAAAATTTAAGGAAAGCATCTCCCAACAACTCGAAACGTTCCATATCAAAGACATCATTCACGCCAGCAGTGGTTAGGGCCGCCAACAGTTCATATTGTTCAGCGGACTTAAGTCTCTGGTCAGGATCAAAGTTTCGTTTTAATATTTCTATTTGAGTTTTCTCCCCTCGGGCGGAATCTTTGATCGATAATGGTTGCAAAACGGAAGAAACATTGCCGCTGGCATTGGGCGATAAATTTGTGTTTTTGTACAAAATCGGTTTGCGCACTTCGAATTGTGTATTTGCATATTCCTGCTCCTCTTTCAGTTTTAAATCGTCCATTTTTGCCACTAAGTTGGATATAAATTTATAATAATAGTCAACCTCCAACGGATATACCTTGTCAGATTTGCGATGTAGATCTATAGGTTCCAGATAAGATTTCCAGTTTATATCTTCCGAATCCAATTGTTGAACTTGATAATCTTCGGTATGTTGTTTGGTCGGCAGAGACGAAAGTAGTTTTGTGTACTGCAAAGTAGAAAATACAGATAATTATAGTTGGCTTAAAGCACACGACTTCTCTTCTTCATTAAAACATATTGTGTGTGAACTGTGAAATCTTACCTCTTTTTCCTTGATTAAATTGCCATCGTCATCCAGAACTCTCTTAAGAGATCCATCTATAATCAACGGTTTCGGGGTATAATTCGTGAAATATCGATCTATGCCCAAATATTGATTAATACGTTTGCGCAAACATTCGGCATGCAACATATAAACAACACGATGCAATATGGTGGGCAGAAATAGAGCTTTCAACCACAAATTTGCCGGATAGTTGTAGTTATGACACAGTTCTGGCACCAAGATTATACGATTAGACTCTTTTCTTTTCTCAGCACTTTTGTTGCTGGCATTATTGAAGAAATTCCGCCGTTGTGTCAAAGGCTTTACCTCCAATAGAAATTGTGAACGATTGGCGATTTGAACATTGTACCGAGACTCGTAGAATGTTGCATAGGTATCGAAGGTTTTACCATCAAAAGCACTTTGGGGCGTCAAGTCGCCACGTATTTTTGTCACAACAAAACGTTCAGTTTCAACTTCATTATACCATTTGGTGACCACACGATTTAAATAATCTCCGGGATTGTAACGGACGACATTTTGACGTTCGGCCATGGAACGACGCTGACTTGGCTGCAAGCAGGGGAATTGTTGTACAATTGTCCAATCTATGGAGCGTTGTTCATTTAGTGGTACTATCAAATAGGCACTTTCCATGTTTCGATGATCCATAACAAGAAATTCTCTCCACAAATTTAGAATATCCCTAAAAATCATTGTATGAAAGTGTTTTAGTTGATCCAATTGTTGCTTTGTTTCTACAACATATGGAATGGGATTTTCTACGATTTTTACTCGCAACTTGCCCTGCGACATGAAAAGTGGCATTTCAGCCAATTTAGGCAATTTCTTACTTAGTAGAATGGCATATGTCGACTTTGTATTCAAATACTTAACGATATGTTCATTGTATTCGTTTACTGCAAAATCAGTGGAAAATTCGATGGCATAAGCGTACGATGTTTCACCCAATCTTGGTAGAGCGTTAAACAATTCATCGGGACATTTGCGATCATATATACGACTTAGTTGTTTTCCAACGTTTTTCTTGCAAACTGTAATAATATAAAAGAAGATAAAACGAGATAATCATAATAAATTTCAGTAATTTTTGATACAAATTGGTACTCCCACACAAAGGGGCCAGACAATTTCCCCATTTCTTTAGAGATGTTAGGCGATTTAATATATTACTAAAAACTGACTTTTCAAAAACTAAGGTCACTCTTTCTATGGGTTACGCTTTGGACTTTTTTTGAAGAAAATCCATGGATAAATGTTAGGAAGTTATGAGCATTTCTTTTTGGATCAGTAAAGACCTCTGACATGAAGTTATGAGTTTTTTTATTAAAGCTTTAATCTTTCTGTGATCAGGAAGCACCTGGAGCTAAGCCTAGGTGATTATTACTATATTATATATTGAAAAAATATTTTATAGAAACATTTTCAAAGATAAATTTCCGAATTTTTATATATAAATTCCGAAACTTTTTACAGAAAAACACCCGAATTTTTGCGTTTTTATAAAAAAATGCCCAATTTTTATAGAAAATTTTTGTTTTTTTTTAGAAAAATACCTGAATTCCTGTGGTATAGAAATTCCTGATTTTTAAAGAAAAAATCTTAAATTCTTAATATACGTTTAGTTGTTTTCCAACGTTTTTCTTGCAATCTATAACAATATGAAAGAAGAAGAAAAAGAGATAATCATAATAAATTTCATTAATTTTTGATACAATTTGGTACTCCCACACAAAGGGGCCAGACAACTTCCCCATTTCTTTGGAGATGTTAGGCGATTTAATATATTACTAAAGAACGGACTTTTCAAAAACTAATATGTGTTATTAGGTAACTACTTCTAGGTGTTACGCTTTGGTCTTTTTTGAAGAAAATCCATGGATAAATGTCAGGAAGTTATGAGCATTTTTTATGGATCAGTAAAGACCTCTGACATGAAGTTATGCGTTTTTTTTTATTAAAGCTATAATCTTTCTTTGATCAGGAAGCACCTGGAGCTTAGCGTAGGTGATTATTATTATATTACATATTGAAAAAATATTTTATAGAAACATTTTCAAAGATAAATTTCCGAATTTTTATATATAATATATATAAAAGAACTTTTTACAGAAAACACCCGAATTTTAGCGTTTTTATAAAAAAATGCCCAATTTTTATAGAAAATTGTTGTTTCTTACAAATTTTTTTTATAAAAAATGCCGAATTTTTATAAAAGATTGTTGTTTTTTTTACAAAAATTCAAGAATTTGTCTTTAAAGAATTCCAATATACCCGTACAATCCGAAGAATTTTTTTGTAAAAAGTTCAAGAATTTTTCTCTACAAAATTCAAGAATTTTTCTCTACAAAATTCAAGAATTTTTCTCTACAAAATTCAAGAATTTTTCTCTACAAAATTCAAGAATTTTTCTCTACAAAATTCAAGAATTTTTCTCTACAAAATTCAAGAATTTTTCTCTACAAAATTCAAGAATTTTTCTCTACAAAATTCAAGAATTTTTCTATAAAAAATTCAAGAATTTTTCTATAAAAAATTCAAGAATTTTTCTATAAAAAGTCAAATAATTTTTCGATACAAATTCAAGAATTTTTCTATTAAAACTCAAGAATTAATTTTTCTATAAAAATTCAGGAATTTTTCTATAAAAAATTCAAGAATTTTTCTATAAAAAATTCAAGAATTTTTCTATAAAAATTCAAGAATTTTTCTTTAAAACAAGAATTTGCCTATAAAAAATTCAAGAATTTTTCTATAAAAATTCAAGAATGTTTCTATAAAAAGTTCAAGAATTTTTCTATAAAAAATTCAAGAATATTTCTATAAAAAATTTGAGAATTTTTCTATAAAAAATTCAAGAATTTTGCGATAAAAATTCAAGAATTTTTCTATTAAAACTCAAGAATTTTTCTATAAAAAATTCAAGAATTTTTCTATAAAAAGTCAAATAATTTTTCGATAAAAATTCAAGAATTTTTCTATTAAAACTCAAGAATTAATTTTTCGATAAAAATTCAGGAATTTTTCTATAAAAAATTCAGGAATTTTTCTATAAAAAATTCAGGAATTTTTCTATAAAAAATTCAGGAATTTTTCTATAAAAAATTCAGGAATTTTTCTATAAAAAATTCAGGAATTTTTCTATAAAAAATTCAAGAATTTTTCTATATAAAATTCAAGAATTTTTCTATATAAAATTCAAGAATTTTTCTATAAAAAATTATAGAAAAATTCTTGAATTTTTTATGGGAAAATTCTTGAGTTTTAAAGAAAAATTCTTGAATTTTTTATAGAAAAATTCTTGAATTTTTTATAGAAAAATTCTTTGATTTTTAAAAGAAAAATTCTTTGCTTTTGTAGAAAAATTCTTGAATTTTTTATAGAAAAATTTTTGAATTTTTATAGAAAAATTCTTGAATTTTTTATAGAAAAATTTTTGAATTTTTATAGAAAAATTCTTGAATTTTTTATAGAAAACATTTTCCCCGCATTTTTTGGTGATTCGATAGCATATTGGTACCCAGCAAAAACTTGGTAAGTACATGTCATTACCACGTGCATTACCAGGTAATGACATACCATTACCCCCTGCATTACATGTAGTCAACAAATAATGACTTACTTATTTTGACATAAATATGTACTTATTTTTAAGTTATTTTAAGTCGGGTATTGTAAAATATGCGACAACGCCAATTTTTATTTTCTTATCAAATTAACTTTTCTTCAATAAAAACTGTTGTTGTTGCATATTTTACAATACCCATCTTAAATTGACTTACAAATACATATCTTTGTCAATATAAGTAAGTCATTATTTATTGACTACATGTAATGCAGAGGGTAATGATATGTCTTACATGCTAATTCAATGTACAATGACATGTACTTACCATGTTTTTGATGGGAATATTCCGAGTAAAAAATATGTCTCGTCGTATTTAATTATATATGATAAGTAAATGGTTATGAAATTCATTACTGGTAAGGTCTTATTTAACCCCTTACTAAAATGACAATAATAACTACTTATATGTTGGACCTTCGTAAGCGTGGGGGTAAGTAGTTATTTGTTAGCTCTTCGTATGCTTGCATGGAAGTACTTTCCACCAATATCATGCCCATGTAAAAATAATCTGAAGGGTGGCTAAATGGTAAGTCATTATTTCTTTTGAATTTCACTTACCCGCCAGGTTACCTGGTAATGAGAGTTTTTGCTGGGTAGCTCTATATTTAGTGCAAAAGACGGGTTTCATCGAATTTTAGTTTTCATAATAATAGCAATAAGTTTTCATAATAATAGCAATAAACATGTGGTCACGAACGTACGCGAAATAGAAGACTTTGGCTGAATCTAGAAATAAGCAAAAATCTGCAAAATCGAACGGAATGTTCGAAAGCTATTAATTTATTTTAAAAGCGAAATAATGTAGCTTTCTATCGAGTATTTACACGATAAATTATCTCTATTGGTTTCATTCTAATTGGCGACCGGTACGATTTTTTCCATGTGTTTAAACTGTTAAATTAACCGTTAATCTAACTTTTTTGGCCTCCTTGTATTTTCCTCTTCTTAATTGATTGTAATAGAGAGATTTTGTAGAAAGAGCGCAAACATAATATACACTTTTTGCATTTAAAATAATCTATATATATATAAAAATGGAAAAATGTTTGTATGTATGTATGTATGTGTTTTATAGACGTTTAAACCACTGGACCGATTTTAAAATTTTTTGTTTCGTTTGAAAGCTATTTGGTCTGAGATGGTTTTGGGAGAAAAAAAATTGCAAATAGTGGGCGGGGAAAATGTGGGCGTGGCAAATCGTTTGTTTGTGTGTGTTTGTTTTCACTGCAGTTCTGCTGGCAGTCACGTCAGTGGTCCAAAAATGGACGGGATCGGAAATATGGGGCAACGAAGTGGACCGGGTCCAGCTAGTTAAATATAAAAATGTCTTTAAAAGTTTTTTAAAATGAAAAAACAATTCTCAGTTTTCAGGCCAATTTCCTCATGAATACAACTGAGATATGATATGAAACCATTGTATTTTTAAAATCAGTTAATTTATAACTATTCACAATAAAATACGATAGTTATCAACATTTTATTTTTCGGCCCTGGTTGACCATTAGGCGGAAATGCCCATATATAATTAATAGAAATTTTCTATGAAATATCAGGAATTTCTATTAAACAAGAATTCAGGAAATTTGTACAGAAAATCCTTTGACTTTTTTATAGAAAAATCCTTTGATTTTTTTATAGAAAAATCCTTTGATTTTTTATAGAAAAATTGTTGCATTTATATAAAAAAATTCTTAAAAAATTACAACAAATCTTGAATTTTATACAAAAGTATTTTTGAATTTTTTAATAAATTTGTTTGAATTTTTTTAAGAAAAATTCTTGAATTTTTTAAAGAAAAATTCTTGAATTTTTTAAAGATAAATAATTGAATTTTTAAAGAGAAATTCTTGATTTTTTTAAAGAAAAATTCTTGAATTTCTTAAAAATATTTAATAGATCGATACCTCCATTCTAAACTATGCTAAGTGCAAAAAGTTAGTTTTTCAAGAGAGGCCATCAAAGTTTGATGCTTTTTTTAACTTTGTGTGGAATTCCTTTATAATGCAAATCGAATGCCCTATACTGTTTAGTGAATAACTTCTGATTGGGTTGACGGATAAACACCAAATTTTGACAGAATATAATTTGGAATATTTAGAAATTAAAAATGCAATCTCCCTAAAAACATGCTAAGTCGACTTAGCATGTTTTTGAATGGAGTATCGATGTACATATGTGCAGAATAACCGCCCAAATATACTCGTACAGTTAATTTAAATCAGAAACGATGACACCGTGTGTGCAAAATGCATAATTTCAACACCCGCATAATTTCAACACCCTAAATCGAAGGTATTAACAGTTTTTCCTGTGACATCAATTTTTCGAGATATTTAGCCACAAAGTTTTCTGGGTGAACAAAGAGGTTAGTTAATTTGTTTGTTATTTTTTTTATTATAATAGATTTTCCATGTCAAAGAATAAAATAAAGAGACTTTTCGAAAAGTATTTATCCCAAAACACCCGACAACCCTCTTACGCCTGAAAATCTCCTTCCAAAAATAATTCTTACCAAAAGTCGTAGAACTGATGGATTTTTTGATTGGTGTATTCGACAAAAAAAAGATTCCCCACAAAACACCTTTATTTTAACACAGTGGTTTTTTAAATATATACCGTCGAGCACTGCGAATGTGAAGTAAATCGGAGAATGATTTATATATATTCCAAACATATATGTGGGATGGCAACCCGGACGGGCGAGATGACTGACAGTTTATGACAAGGACGGTTGTAGGATGGTTTTTGGCGGCGTTTGGGTCTCTGTCGGTTCTCGTTTTCTGCTTCAGGGCACTCTCTCTTGGACCGTCGAAGAAACAAGTCGTCTGAAGTTTAACTTATTTTACTATTAATTTCTTTATTCTCAAACGTGTTTAAATTGAATTACTTTTAAGTTTACACCATTTCTATGTTGCTTAATAAACACTAAAATTACATCAAACTGTGTATATCATCACTTATTAAACTTTGTGGGGATCAACCTCCCACAAATTATGGGGACTCAGCCGAAATCCGTGATGAAATTGAGCCAAGCCAACTGAATGGTGAAATAAAGGAAAAACTGTTGAATGTGTGTAAAATAAGAAAAACAGAGAAGTGTTAAATTGCTCCATCAATTGACAATTACGACGAGAAGCCTGTTTTCACGAGGCTTGTGTATTGCTTTATTGACGATGAAAAGCTAGAGTTGTGTTGGTGACTCACCGTCGAACTTGAATGTGTGTGTGTCGATAGAAAAAAGACGTTACTTTTCAAATTGAAGGCGAATTCATGAAAGGCCAGAGAGAGTGAAATAGCGAGAAGAGAAGCCACAAGAACAGTCAATTTTTGCTAGTGACTGGTGGAGTGAAACGAGAACACGAACACACACATGTGCGTGGAGAAGAAGACGAAACGAAACAATTGAGTTAGAAGTGCTATCACAACGCAGAGGTGAAGCAAGTGAAATAATTGAGACGACTAGAAGTGCTATCACAACGCAGAGGTGAAGCAAGTGATATAATTGAGACGACTAGAAGTGCTATCACAACGCAGAGGTGAAGCAAGTGAAATAATTGAGATGACTAGAAGTGCTGTCACAACGCAGAGGTGCAGCAGGAATAACGATTGAGACAAATATATTAGTGAAGTGCTGTAACGACGCAGGCGTGCAGCAAGAATAATGTTGAGAAAAGCCGAGTGAAGAAAACGAAGTGCTGTTGTGAAATTCAGTGCCAAGCGAAAGGCACATCTTTTTTTGCAAAGACACTGACGTTCAGCCTACTGTGTGTTGGTTAACGACTTGTGTGGTGGTGGCAGTTGGATGAAAACAGAGAAGTTGCATGTTTTGGTTTGCATTTCTGGCGGAGATTTATCTGTGTGTGTGATATAGAAGTTCGTGGCTGGTGCAAATTGTATTGTTGCTGTGTGCGTAATCAGACGACCGTTGCTGTTTGAATTTTGCGGCGAATTGGTGTTTGCTGTGAAGAGCAGAATTCTTGTGGTGGTTCAACGACAATTGGCTGCTGTGCGGAGAATATTTTTGGTGAGAATATTCTGATTGGAATTAAATTTTGTCGTACTCCTTCTGAGTACGTTACGATTGTTTGGTCTTTTATTATACTGTACGTATTTTGTAGAGTTAGTTGTACTGATATTTGATAATTTTATTTGATTCATTATATTCTTATTTGATTGTTATGATGTCGGACGTGGACAGGGAGAGTGTTTTGAGGATGAATGTTGAGACTTTGAGGGAGAGGTTGAGAGGGTTGGATTTGGATACTCAGGGTTTGAAGGCGGAATTGCAGGCTCGACTTTTGGAGCATTTAGGGTTGGATTTTATTGACGCTGATGGTGCCACTCGCGAGGCTGACGACGATTCGAATTCGGTACAGACCCCGCTTCGAGGTTTTGTTCGAGACGATTCTGTTGCAAAGAGTATGTACACCCTCAAGGACGTTCAAGACAGTTTGTCTATGTTCAGTGGTACTAGCTCACCTGACGTTAATCAGTGGCTGACTAAATTTGAAGAGACAGCTGAAATTGTTGAATGGTCGCCGCTGCAAATGTTTGTGTATGGAAAACAATTGTTAAATGGTGCAGCTAAATCATTTATTAGAAGTCAAAGTGGAATTCGAGATTGGAAAAAATTGAAATCGTTGCTTTTGTCAGAGTTTGGTTCAACATTGTCGGCAGCGCAAGATCATGCTCAATTGCGCAACAGGCGGTTACAAAGAAATGAAACGTTGCTCGTGTATTTTATAGCCTAATGGAAATAGGCAAGCAAGCGCAGATAGATGAAAAAAGTCTAGTGGAATACTTTATAGAGGGCATTCCTGATTCAAGAACTGGAAAGATGATTTTTGTACGAGGCTGAAGACATAAAGAGCTTGAAAAGGCAAATGCAGATTTATGAGAAGGTTAGACAGAATCCCCAGTCGTCATATAGGGGAAAAGCGTCAAATTATTCTGGTGGTTCGAAGATTCCATGCCAGACGGAGAAAAACAACAACGAGAGAAAATGTTTTAAATGTGGGGAGAAATCACATTTAGCGAATGACTGTCCTGGAAAACAGTACAAATGTTTTAAATGTCGGGAATTTGGACATCGCTCATTCGAATGCAAAGGCGTGGAAAAAACTTCGGAAGGATCTAAGACGATCGAAAGGAACCAGGCAAACATGGTGAATAAAGGTTCCAATCTAATTTTCAAAGATGTGACAATTCATGGTAAGACTATGTCAGCGTTGATAGATACTGGTTGCGATATTTGCATTATGCGCTTTGACGCATTGTTCCTGCTGGGTGAGGTGAATTTCGTACCTGAGAAAGTTGTTTTGCAGGGTATAGGCGAATGTGGAATTGTAACAATGGGTCGATTTGCTACGCTGGTTACCATCGACGATATTGAATTTGACGTGACATTTTATGTGGTAGCAGAGCGTGACGTAAACCACTCGATAATGATAGGTAATAGTTTATTACTGAGAACGGAAATGATTGTGAGAAATGGCGAAGTCACAATTCGAGGAATTTCCGATGAACCTGATTTACTGAATGAATTTAAGAGTATATGTCTGAACCTTGAGGTCGGTCGACAGGATGACATTGTGGAACTAGATCACCTGAGTATGGAAACTCGTTTCAATGTCAAGAAATTAGTTGATGAATACAAACCCGAGAAGAACGTGAAAAGTCCCATAGAAATGAAATTGATTTTGACCGATGATAAGCCGAGTTTCCAGAGGCCTAGAAGAATGCCATTCGCCGATCAAGTCATAGTGGACAAACAGGTCACACAGTGGTTAAGTGAGAAAATTATAGTACCGAGTACATCTGAATATGCGTCTCCAGTGGTGTTAGTCCCGAAGAAAGATGGATCGAAGCGTTTATGCTGTGATTACCGAAAACTAAACGAGAAGATAATGCGAGACAATTTCCCAATGCCAGTGATTGACGAGGTGCTCGACAAATTGCAGAATGCGAAGGTGTTTACGACCTTGGATTTGAGGAACGGATTTTTCCATGTTCCCTTAGAGGAATCTTCCAGGAAGTATACATCTTTTGTGACGCACAATGGGCAGTATGAATTTTTGTATGTTCCATTCGGAATTACTAATTCTCCCGCTGTTTTTACGAGGTATATTTTTGCTGTTTTGCGTGACCTTATACAGGATGGTACTATTATTGTGTACATGGACGATATCATTATTCCAGCTAAGGACATGACGGATGGATTCCACAAACTCGAACTTGTGTTGAGGAGAGCTGCTGCAAGCGGTTTGAGGATTAAGTGGCAGAAGAGCCAGATTTTGATGAGAAAGGTACATTTTCTTGGATATGTCATTGAAGATGGTTTTATTACTCCTAGTGAGGGTAAGATAATGTCCGTTAAGAATTATCCACTGCCTAAGGACAGGAAGACCGTAGAACGATTCCTTGGATTAATGACGTACTTCCGAAGATTTATTTGTGATTACGCTGTTATGGCGAAACCTTTGACTGACTTATTGAGGAAGAATATGCCGTTTGAGATTACGGATGAGGTTTTGGCAGCATGCCAACAATTGAAAGATGCACAGGTGAGTGCTCCCGTTTTGAAGTTATTTAATCCAAATGCAGTCACTGAAGTACACGCGGACGCAAGCAGGTATGGATATGGTGCGATTCTTCTGCAGAAAGACTCTGAGGACCAACAGATGCATCATGAGCCGAAGAACGAAACCTTATGAAGAGAGTTACCACTCATACGAGTTGGAAGTACTCGCGATTGTGAGAGCTTTGGAAAAATGGAGAGTTTACCTGCTGGGAATTCCATTTAAGATAGTGACAGATTGTAGTGCATTCAAGATGACAATGAATAAAGCTGATGTTCCACAAAGAATTTCGAGATGGGCTATGTTTTTGCAAGATTTTGACTACACGATCGAACACAGACCTGGTACACGAATGAAACACGTTGACGCCTTGAGTAGAGTGTCATGTTTACTAGTTGAGAGTAGTCTGACTCATCGATTGAAGGAAGCCCAGATGACTGATGAATGGAGTAAGGCAATAAGGGCTGTTTTGGAAAAGGGTCAATATGAGGATTACTATTTGAGGAATGGCGTTTTATTCAAAATCCAGATGTAGGATTAATAGTAGTTCCATACCCGATGGAGGACGAGATAATCACTATTGCACACAGGCAAGGTCATTTTGGAATTGCGAAGACCAAGGACTTAGTAGAGAAACAGTACTACATACCCAGACTAACATCGAAAGTGGAGAAAATTGTTAGAAGTTGTGTTCAGTGCATTATCACAGACGCCAAGAGCGGAAAGAAAGAGGGGTATTTGAACCCGATAAACAAGGAGGATAGTCCGCTGACTACATACCACATTGATCACGTAGGACCTATGGAAATGACGAACAAAGCATATAATCATATTTTGGTTGTGGTAGACGCGTTTACAAAATTCGTATGGCTTTATCCGACGAAGTCGACTGATACTAATGCGGTTATAGATTGTCTGGAAAAGTATTGTGAGGATGCTGGTATACAACACTTATTGATAGCGACAGGTGTACCAAGAGGCAATGGCCAAGTTGAAAGAATGCACAGGATTATTGTGCCTATGATTGCGAAATTTTGTCAAGAGGACCCAAAAACTTGGTATAAGCATTTACGAAAAGCCCAGATGATAATAAACTCTACCCCTCCAAGAAGTACAAGAATATCACCATTTAGATTGTTAACCGGCGTTGATATGAGAATACCCGAGAATCCGGATTTCCGTGAGATTCTCGAAAATGAAGCAGTGGAAGAATCATCCCGAGAACGAGAGCAGCTGAGAGCAACTGCGAAGGAGAACATAGCTGTAATTCATAGGGAGAACTGCAAAACTTTTAACCAGAAGCGAAGACCGGAGGCTATTTACAATATGGACGATTTGGTAGCTATTAAGCGTACCCAGTTTGGTTCAGGATTGAAGCTGAAGGGGAAATATTTTGGACCATACAAGGTGACGAGAGTGATGCGTCATGGCAGATACGAGGTGGAGAAAGTTGGAGACCAGGAGGGTCCTAACAGGACATCGACCATAGCCGAGAACATGAAGCCGTGGGTTTTGCAATCCGGGACGAATTGCCGTCAGGAGGGCCGGATGTGGGATGGCAACCCGGACGGGCGAGATGACTGACAGTTTATGACAAGGACGGTTGTAGGATGGTTTTTGGCGGCGTTTGGGTCTCTGTCGGTTCTCGTTTTCTGCTTCAGGGCACTCTCTCTTGGACCGTCGAAGAAACAAGTCGTATGAAGTTTAACTTATTTTACTATTAATTTCTTTATTCTCAAACGTGTTTAAATTGAATTACTTTTAAGTTTACACCATTTCTATGTTGCTTAATAAACACTAAAATTACATCAAACTGTGTATATCATCACTTATTAAACTTTGTGGGAATCAACCTCCCACATATATAGCGTGATCCATTTCGAGGTTTCCTACTTTTTTAAAGAAAAAAAAACACAGAAAATTCAATTCGCAAAAACTTTAGATTTTACATATCCCCACAGAAAAAAGTCTAACGGTGTGATATCACACGATCTTGGTGGCCAATCGACCGGCCCAAAACGCGAAATTATCTGCTCACCGAAGTGTTCTCTCAATAAATCCATTGATTGATGCGATGTGTGGGATGTGGCACCGTATTGTTGAAACCAAATGTCTCCAAGATCACGAGCTTCAATTTCAGGCATCAAATAGTCGGTTATCATGGCACGATAACGGTCGCCATTGACGGTTACGTTCTCACCGGCGTCATTTTTGAAGAAATCGGGAATCGGTCAATGGCAAAAAGATAGCTCTTAACGAGAGCTAAAATATTGCTCATGGGTGTCAAGGTCGTGGGTCGACCGGAAAGTGTTTTTTGGATTTAAAAAAATGGACTTAGCGCAATTGGCGAACGATTATTTTGATAATAAAACTGAATAATTTGTAAACGTTGTTCAGCCGTCTTTCCATTATGAAATGCCAAACAATACTTAACACAAATAACGTGACAGCATGACACGACTCACACGTGATCTGTCAAAAAAGGGCTATTGAAAAAAGTATCTCTACTTGGATCACCCGTTACATAAGTACGTTCCTTCCGATTTGGAGTCTAAGCTCTGTAGAAGCTGAATTTTACATCTGACAATAACCGACCACTGCCAAATTTTATGAAAATCACTTCATATTTAGATATGCCCTCTATATGCAGATAGATATCTGTCATATATATATATGATATGATATATATCATATATCATATATATACATATATATAGTCATATATATATATATATATATATATATCATATATATATATATATATATAGATATGAGATCTTTTGTCTATATATAGACAAAAGATCTCATATCTTATAGATAAAAAATATAGTAATTACTAACAAAAAAAAAATTTGGCAGTTATTTAATGTAATGGATCTCTTGTCAGCTTACCATGATCATCAAATTTATATATATATATAGATATGAGATCTTTTGTCTATATATAGACAAAAGATCTCATATCTTATAGATAAAAAATATAGTAATTTCTAACAAAAAAAAATTGGCAGTTATTTAATGTAATGGATCTTTTGTCAGCTTACCATGATCATCAAATTTCTTCCAATGTTCGAATAGACTATCAGATACTTTTGCGATACATTCAGATTTCGTTATAGGCAGGAGGAAGTCATTTAGTTCTCCATTTTCATAAAGCTTCACACATGCCTTAAAGGCTGCCGAGATTTTGGCTTCTTTTGCAGACTTCATATAATCGCCCTACAACAAAATAAAAAAAAAACAAATCGAGAAGTGAAATTTGTTTAAAAATTAATAAGTTTTTTCAGGACTACAATAGTTAAAAAAAATTAAAAATCTGACATCACAAAAAATTCTTGTTGTGTGTAAATTGAGATATTTTGTTCCCTAAAATTAGCAACAAAAATTTGGAGCCACGCAAGCGAACATTGTTCGTAACTCCCATCTTCCCATCCCGTCAATTTTCTTTATCATAATGTGGATTGCGATTCATGTTGGAGGAAGGTATATGTAAGATTCGCTCTGGCCGAATTTAAGGTAATTTGTATTTGTTTTTGAATAGTTTTTTGTTGAGCCAAACGTTCAGACGGACGGACATTGCTGACATTATTTAAAATGTCTTGAAAGGGATATCTCCCAAACGTACGTTTTGTGGGAACTTAGGTTTCTTTAACAATAAATACTGCAAAGTGTATAATAAATACTAGAAATTGGGATCATATATAAGTTTCGAAAATGTTTCGATTGTTTTTCATTGAAATTCATGATTTGTGACGTTTTTTTTTCAGTTGGATACACATTATACATACTTACAATTATAGTCTCCCTAACTGTAGATTGTAAGGGCAATTGTGCAGATACTGCAATATGCCCCTCCCTATTTGGCGGTAGTTTGCAATACCACGGCTGACAAGCACCGAACGAATCCCATGGCAGACTTTGACAATAACGATGCAGCAGAGCCAACGCCGATGGAGCCAATAGTCGGGCACCACTTGGTATAACATAGGGTGGAATTAGGTCGACAAACTGTTCGGCAATTTCCTCCTCATTTGGATCGTCACGTTCCAATATGCGTGTCACAAGAAACTCTTTTATCTTTTCATGTATATTACGATATTTCCTAACTTGTTCTATGGTCTTCACTGAATCCTCGCTTTTTGAAAATATCGAATAGTAGGAGTTTTGACTGCGTGCACGCCCTTTTGTTTGAATATACGAGTTAAATGTTTTCAGGGGATCATAGGCGAACACATAATTGCACGCCTGTACATCAATCCCCTCCTCCAGAACGTTGGAGCAAATTATCACGTTGCAATCTTTGGAGCGAAATTCTTCTATGGCGCTAGTATTCCATTTGGCATCTAGAACGCTTTCAATAGAACAGAGTATATTTTGTCTCCCCACCATGAACTGTGGCCGCACAATACCCCGTAAGTCGGAGCACAATTCAACATAACGGGAAATAACATGATACACACACTTTGCCGTATAACGCCTATCGACGAATATTAAACAGGCGATATCCTCTGGTGATTTACCTTTAAATTTTTCTCCTATATACTTGAGCAAAGATCTCATTTTTGGCGTTGCATAGTTCAACATAACATCCAGACAGTGGATATCCTTATCGGGGATCATAGCATCATCATTTTCATTGGGATCTATCATGTTTTTCAGCTCTTTCACAATGATATGTCGTATACGTTCGCAATATTGTATAACAATACGGTATAGATTACGCAACGCCAAAGTCTCCGCTTGCCTCTTCTTGACCTCAAACTCTATGATCGGTGACATAATCGCTATACTGGCAGCATACAGTCCAAACTCTTCCATTTGATAGACAAAATCTTTAAGTAAATTATTGATAAAACTCTTTTTATTTGGCTCGCGCGTTGAACCCAGATTCTTTGTCATTTTCGGTGGAATGGTACCGATACTCCAATTTTTAATTATTTCCATGCATTCTTCAATCAATACTTTGATTTTTTCTTCGACTTGAAATGTATGACGATTAGAATCGAATGTGACCATTTCTTCAAATGGTTTGGTAGAATAGCTGGAGAGAAATTTTAATGAAATTAGATAAAGATATATATAAACAAATTTGTATAGGAAACTAACCCAATAAGAATAAGAACTAAGAAAATAACCGGTGAAACTTTCTACAAGGAAAGTTAGATTAAATTTTCTATACCAAAAAATATAGCTTGGTAAGAAATGAGACCAAATTTGATTGAATTATGTATCTTCTCCCTAAGAACTGAGAAACTTTTCTATAACTTAAGTGTCTGAGACAAACTTTTCTATAACAAAAACATAACGACAAGATCGGAGATATGAACTTTTCTGTAAGGAAAGTGTCTTAAGAAATTAGAAGAAATGTCTATAAGTCTACACAAAAATTGAGACAAATGTTTTCTTATAGCTGAGAGTATCCCTTGAGAACTGAGACAAAGTTTTCTATAAGGAAAATGACTCGGTAAGAAAATAAGACAAATTTTCCTATAAGAAAACGTTGCTTGACAAGAACTTAAACAAGTATTCCCATATAGAAAAGTCCCTCCGTAAGAATAGAGATAAAGCTTTCTATAACAAAAAAAAAACCGTGGTTAGAACTGAGAGAAAAAATGTTAGTCACCCTTATCGGGAATAAAATTCCACGCGGAATTTGTTCCCTTTTCAATGTGCAATTTAGGGAAAAGGGAACACATTTTGTGTTGAATTTTATTCCCGATAGATAGGGTGAGTATCTCAGTAAAAACTGATACAAAATTGTGCATAGCTAAGCGTTTCATTAAGCTAAGCTTTACTAAGAAAAAAAAGATGTGGACTATTTTTTTTTTAATATGGAAATGAGACGGATACTGATACAAAATTGTCCATAGCTAAGCGTTTCAGTAAGCTAAGATTTTCTACGAAAAAGAGTTGGGACTAATTTTTTTATACCCTACACCAAACTGTGGTACAGGGTATTATAACTTTGTGCATTTGTTTGTAACACCCAAAAGGAGAAGAAATAGACCCATCGTTTATTATACCGATCGACTCAGAATCACTTTCTGAGTTGATTTAGCTATGTCCGTCTGTCTGTCCGTCTGTGCATGTATTCTTGTAATCAAAGTACAGGTCGCAATTATGGTCCGATCTCGACGAAACTTTACACACATAATTTTTTTGGCCCAAGGACGATCCCTATTGAATTTGGTTAAAATCGGTTCAGATTTGGATATAGCCCCCATATATATGTTAGCCCCGATTTGCCATGTAAGCGCTGTAAAAACTTTATTTTATATCCGATCAGTATGAAATTCGGCAGAAAGAGGTTTCTTATTATATGGATGAACACTATTAAATTTGGAAGAAATCGGTTCAGATTTAGATATAGCCCCCATATATATGTTACCCCCGATTTGACCTGTAAGCGCGGTAAAAACTGTATTTTATATCCGATCAGTGCGAAATTCGGCAGAAAGAGGTTTCTTATTACATGAAGGAATACTGCCAAATTTGGAGAAAATCGGTTCAGATTTAGATATAGCTCCCATATATATGTTACCCCCGATTTGACATGTAAGCGCTGTAGAGACTGTATTTTATATCCGATCAGTACGAAATTCGACAGAAGGAGGTCTTTTTACATGAATAAGTATTCAGGGAAGATCGGTTCAGATTTATTTTAAAGCTCCATATATATGTTCCTCCTGATTTGGTATCAAACCGCTATAGAAGTTGTATTTTACTTCCGATCATTAAAATTTTCCAGAAAGATGTTTCTCACTTTAGGAACGAATATTGCTTAATTTAGCGATTATCGTTTCAGATAATACCCATTTACCAATTATTCCAAATTATTATGGCAATGACCCTTATCGCATTGTTAGGGAGGTGTAGGGTATTATATAGTCGGCCCCGCCCGACTTTCTGCCTTTCCTTACTGGTTTAAATATGGAAATGAGACAGACGCTATGAAATGAGACAGAATTTGTCTCTAAGCAATGAAGTTCGGTAAGATCTGAGATATAGATGTCAAACGGGATTAGTTTTCACAAATCCCGGGATACGGGATTTTTAAATTGCAAATCCCGGAATTTTTCGGTATCCCGACATTTTTCGATATCCCGGGGTTTTCGGGATAAATAGGGATTTTTGGGATAAATCGGGATTTTTTCATTCTTAATAATGTGATATTTCGAAATGGAAAACAAACATTTTAGTTCAGTTTTAATTTAATTGGAATAAGGATAAAAACAGTAAAGCATAAATTAACTTTTGTTAAAATACACACTAACTTTTATTAAAATATGTACATATTTCAAAACATCTTAGCTATGGAATAATTTTGGTCCAACTTCAGTTCGTCGTCTGAATTATTATTGACGTTATAATTTTCTATCATTAAAACACGAAAAATATTTTTTTTTTAACTTTAGAAATCAGTTTGACTAATTCCGTTTTTATGAGAACCAAATCGCTGTGTCGATCCAAATCAGTTTTTATATTAGGATTTTTTCATAAATTTGAAAGAATAGAATACAATGGTCTTTGTTTTGTGGGACACAAACTATATTTGTGGTTTTGTTTTAAGTTTACTTGTTTATAGTTAAATTTATGATATATTTTGTAATTCTTCTCCAAACTTCCAATTTTTTCACCGGATTTTGTCAATGTTTTTTGATGTTAACAAAATGCTTCATTAGTTTACATTTTCGACAGAGTGTATCTATCTATATTTCACTTAATATTTTATAGAGACAGCTTCACAGCTTCATATATTATTATCCATATAAATGCCCCGGGATTCATGTTAAAAATTACGGGATTCGTGATTTTTCGGGATCGGGATTTCCCGGGATTTTCTAGATCGGGATTTCCCGTTTGACATAACTAATCCGAGACAACGTTTTCTATTAGAAACATGTCTCCGTGAGGTAAGACAATAAATTTTCTATTAGAAGAGTGACTCAAAAAGAACCGAGACTAAATTTTCTATAGGATAAGTGTCTCAGTAAAAACTTCCATAGAAACAGAGACAACATTTTCTTATAGAAAAGTATCTCCGTAAGAAGTGAGACAAAATGTTCGGAGACAAATTTTTCCTATAAAGAAGTGTCTTCCTTAGAACTGAGAGAAAATTGTCTTATAGAAAAGTGTATCTAAGAACTGAAACAATTTTCTTATATAAAGTATCTCCATATGTACCGAGCAAATTTAGAATAGAAAATAGTCTCTATGAATTGAGACATACTCTTTCTCTGAGTTAACTGAGATAAACGGTTCTTACGTAAAAGTTTCTCCCAAAGAAACAATACAAACTTTGCATATAGAAAAATGTCTTCATAAGTACTAAGATATCAGCCCGATTCTGAATACTCCCGGGGAATAAATACCCGGGGAATTGTTTTTTCCCGAGAATAAAATTCTCATATTCTGAATTATTGGGTGAAGGCAAATGAGGGAGAGGGAAATTATCTATTGTGTTGTTGATATTTCGTTCCATGATAACATAATTGTAAGGTAATGCCGCTTTCCCAACAACGGGAAAAGGGAAAAAATTCCCGGGGAATTTTATTTAGAATCGGGCTGTATATCTTTCTTATAGAAAAGTCTCCCTAAGGACTTAAACAAACTTTTCTAAAGAAAAAGTGTCTCAATAACTAAACCGGTAAGGAAAGGCAGAAAGTCGGGCGGGCCGACTATATAATACCCTACACCTCCCTAACAATGCGATAAGGGTCATTGCGATAATAATTTGGAATAATTGGTAAATGGGTAAGAACATATATATGTGGATATATCTAATTCTGAACCAATAATCGCTAAATTAAGCAATATTCGTTACTAAATTGAGAAACATCTTTCTGGAGAATTTTGTAATAATCGGAAGTAAATTACAACTTCTATAGCACTGTAACAAAAACAGGAGGAACATATATATGGAGGTTATATATAAATCTGAATCGATTTTCCATGAATACTCATTCATGTAAAATAGAAACCTCTTTCTGTCGAATTTCGTACTGATCGGATATAAAATAAAGTCTCTACAGCGCTTAGAGGTCAAATCGGGGCTAACATATATATGGGGGGCTATATCTAAATCTGAACCGATTTTCTCCGAATTTGGCAGTATTCCTTCATGTAATAAGAAACAGTGCATATATGCCAAATCGGAGGTAGATATATATGGGAGCTATGTAAATCTGAACCGCTTTTAACCAAATTCAATAGGGATCGTCCTTGGGCTTAAAGAAAGATATGTATGTGCAAAGTTTCGTTGAGATCGGACCATAATTGCGACCTGTACTTTGATTACAAGAATACATCTACAGACAGACAGAAGGACAGACGGACATAGCTAAATCGACTCAGAAAGTGATAACAGGTCGATCGGTATAATAAACAATAAATCACTTACTTCTCCTTTTGGGTATTACAAACAAATGCACAAAGTCATAATACCCTGTACGACAGTGTGGTGTAGGGTATAAAAAAATGGTACAAAGTAGTTCTGAAAGAACAAACTACATAAAAGTTTTTCAATTAATAAAAACTGATACAAAAGTACTTCAGTAAGATCTAAAATAGTTCCTATAAGAAAATTGCTCTAAGAGAGAAATGTCTCATTAAGATCTAAGGAAAAGCTTTTCTGCAAGAAAAAGTGAGATAACGTTTACACTAAAACCATTGTCCCAGTAAGAACTGACAGCAAGTAGTAGGCCAGACAAACATTTGTATAACATCTAAGGGACAACATTTTATAAGAAAAACTGAGATAATGTTTTCACTAAGAGCACTGTCAAGGAGGAAAACATTTGTGTGTGAAAAATGTCTCAGTCAGAACCGAGACAATGTTGAGAATGAACGAACAATTTTTTACATCACTATAGGTAGTTTTTCTCCTATTTCTCCACTTTATATCATTCGTACATCATGTTGGATGTTTTTTTACGTACATCATGATATTTCTTTTCTACTTTAATTTGCAACTCTGCTGTGTACGAACTGTAACATTTATTGTAATACATTTATGAATTCACTTAAACAATATAATCAAACACAACGGACAAGCTTTTCTATAAGAAAAATCTCACAGTAAAAGAAATCTTCCAAAATTTTTTTCTAAAAAATTAACAACTGAGACATTGGTAATTGGAAGCTTAAGCTAAAGGCAGAGTTTTTTTTTGTTATGTTTAGAATTTAATGTAATTACTGTTGATTTTGAAATAAACATTTCAAATTGGTCAACATAGAAACAAAATTCAAAACAGTAACTGGAGCTCTCGTAACTCCTTTTCTAAATAATAGTATAGTTGTATTTATGTATACTCGTTTGTACTTACACCATAACATTTTGCATTGCTTCCATGGACCGAACAGTTATAATATTACCACGCATTGTAGATTCCAATTTCTTCAGATCATCGATGACATTACCCAATTTGTTACCTTTAATGAGAACTCCCGTCAGGCCAATTACACGGGGCCCCGTTGCATCTGTCGGTAAGGTGCTAAGAAACGTTTTCATTGGATGACCACCAGTGGCATGATGACACTCATCGATTACAACCAAACTTAGATCGGTGACCTTAATTAAGTTTTGCGTGACTATGTCCACAAATATTTGAGCTGTTCCCACAAGAACCTTTTTTTCGAAGTAGAATGAAATAATTAATAATAATTGTATATTTCCGAAAATTCCGTTGTTTAGGTTTAACTTACTTGATTTTCTTGAATTTCTGTCTCCCATTTTCTACGTACCCAATTGTCCACATCACGATCTCCAATATATAGTCCAACTTTTAAATTTGTGGAATTTTTAATCTCACGTGATTGTTGTCGAGCCAATTCAACCGTGTTGCACATAAAGATGGCACGTTTGCCACCGTTTGATATAGTACTGCAAAAAAATTATCAAATGTGGAAAAATAATATAATTAGGAGAAATTTAATCGTATATATAATTTTTGTTTTTTTTTTTTGTTTTATAAGAAATATTTTTTTGTGCAAAAAACATTTTTAAAAATGCTATAATAAAATTTCAAATAAAAGCTTACTAAATTTATATTATTTTTAAAAATGCTATAATAAAATTTCAAATAAAAGCTTACTAAATTTTTTATAATTGATAAAAATCGAATGGAAAATGTTTTTGTTTAGAATCTTAGATGAAAACTGGATATTTTTTTCTACACAATTAAAATGTTTGTAAATTATTTTTCAATTATGGCGATTTCGTTTCTGAAAAAAATGTTACCCCATCGACGTGAAAGACTAAAAACTATTTACCCCTTTCAGGTTGAGAAGATGTAGTCCCTCAAATTTAACATAGCTCCAATTTTCAATTTTCCAAAATGTGTAAGAAAAGTTCAGTTTTCGAGACAAGACAAAAGAAAATGCTGCACTTTTTCCAGTAACGAAATCGCCATTAGTTTCATGGAAATTACAAATCTTACCAACAAAACCTGCTAAATTATGACACCGGATGATTTTTCATAAATACATTGAAAGGATCAAAGAGACCAACTAAAAATCTCGACGATTTATATGACGTTTGACATTCAATAGATTTGATTGCTATTATTTAGGGGTGATGGGGTGAGAAAATAAACGTTTCAAAAACAAAATCATTACGTGTTAATTCGTCGATCGCTGAACTATTTACAATAGGAAGTGTTCAGATAGAGGACGTCAACCAATTTTCCTACCTAGGCAACGTTATATCCAAAAACGGCGGATCGACTGAAGACATTGAGAATCGCCTTCTCAAAGCTCGGCAAATATTCGTAAGTCGTCCTACTTGTCCCAGCATGTGAAATTATACATTTTTAACACAAATGTAAAATCTTCGCTTCTTCGCTATACAAAGCATCCTGAGACAATTGAAGCATCGAAACATAAAATCGAAGTTGTCATTGAATAGATTAGACCCGAAACAATCGAAAATCTACTGAAAAAAATGGAATGGATCGGATGAGGTACTGCCGAGCCAGTCGTGGTAGTCATGTGAATAATATTGTGTTCCATTATTAAATGACAGAAATTTGAAAAAATTGTCAGTACTTTTTTATAGCCGATTAAAATTTAAAAATTTAAAAGGCCCACCCTGTACAACCTCTATAGGGCTTTGACACCAAATCGGGAGCAACATATATATAAGGGCTATATCGAAATCGCGATCGAATTTCGTGCTGATCGAATATAAAATATAGTTTCTATAGCGATTACATGTCAAATCGGGTGTAACATATATATGGTGGATATAACTTAATCTGAATCAATTTTCCCGGAATTTGACAGTGTTCATTAAGTAACAAAAAAAACTCTTTCTGCCGAAAGAGAACTACAGATTCTACCATTAAAGACCAATTAAAAAAACAAATGCATTTCTACACTAAAAAAAATGTTTTCGTAAATGTTCACTTATTTTAGAAGTCTTAGTGCGATTTTTTTATTTATTTATCCATCAGTAATATATGAAGCCATCAAGGCCGATAATACTATATTACAAAGTGCGTAAAAATAGTCTAAACAAGAATTCATTATACAATGTTAAATTTATTTACAAGTATGTATTAATTAATTGTGGCTCCCCAGCCGTAATAAAAAGATTTATTATACATTACATTAAATAATAATTATAGCCCTCAGCAACTATGATGAGTTTGATGTAAAATGCTGAATCAGCTTAACTTGGAACATACGATAGGAATAAGAAAATTTACGCAAATCAAAAGGAAGGTGATTCCAAATTCGAATAACTCTAACATGGAAAGACCGTTCATAAAATATGGTGGACATTTGTGGGAGTATAAGTTGGGTGTTTCTAGTAGTTCTACAAAAAACAAATTTGTAACGCAATAATGGAGCTACCCCAGTGGTTATAATTTTGTAAAGCGGTAATAATATTCGAATATCAGCTAGATACTCAAAGGGGAAACCCAAGAATTGAAAAACGTGTTGCGAAACATGATCATATCTTCGAAGTCCATACACAAATCGTACCACTGTATAGAATATCTGCCTGACTTTATGAAAATTGTTTGAAGAAGTTCCAGAAAATACCTCAATACCATAGTAGATATGGGGCATTAACAAGGCATGTGCAATTTTCTTTCTAATATCGCATGGAAAATATATATTAGTAGAAAATAATCTACGAAGGGTAGGGATAACTTTAGAGTATAACGAGTATAACGCCAAGACATTTCATCTCCTCTGCAATTTCGATTCTACTACCATCCAAAAAAATACATAATTCAGATTGATCACTACATGGCGAACAAAAACAAATGGCTTTACTTTTATTTGTGTTAATTATAAAACCATTACGACCTAGCCAGTGTTTAATATTTTGCAAAGCAGTGTTGATTGGTGTTAACATAGAACCAAATGAGTTCCTTAAAAAAAGAAGATGTATATCATCCGCATATAGAAATGGAATGCAATGTGGAATACCAATATGATTCACAATATCATTAATGTATAAAATAAAGATGAGAGGACCCAGAATGGAGCCTTGAGGGACTCCGCATTCAATGGGGGAACAACAGAGCTGACACCATTCAAAGACACAAATTGTTTACCAATAAAATGCGAATTTTGTTCATAAAATTTAAATTGAAGATTGCGTTGAATCATAGAAAGAAAATAGAGAAATTTTCTTGAAGGATAGTTTTTCCACTTTTAATAAAATATTCTTACAGAAGATAAACATGCATATTCTTCCTAAAAATGGCCTTTAATAAACAAGCTCACGGTCTAGTAAAATATTAATTTAATTCAATTAATGTTTATGAAGAAAATTTGGATAAAATAAATTAAAAAATTATTCGATCAAAATTAAAAAAAAATAGGTTTTTTCTTCAATTTTTTTGCAGCTCATTCTTTAAAGACGAAATTGCATTTTAAACTCATTAATATTCCCAAAAGTGCATAAAATTGTACTATAGGGTGATCAAAGTAGAGATACTTTTTTCAATTGCCTTTTTTTGACTGATCACGTGTGAGTCGTGTCATGCTGTCATGTTATTTTTGTTAATTATTGTTTGGCATTTCATCATGGAAAGACTTACGCCTGAACATCGTTTAAATATTATTCAGTTTTATTATCAAAATAATCTTTCGCCAATTGCGCTAAGTCCATTTTTTTTAAATCTAAATAAAAAACACTTTCCAGTCAACCCACGACCTTGACACCCGTGAGCAATATTTTAGCTCTCGTTAAGAGCTATCTTTTTGCCATTGACCGATTCTCGATCCGACGTACCGGAATCATCGGTCCATATTTCTTCAAAAATTATGCCGGTGAGAACGTAACCGTCAATGGCGACCGTTATCGTGCCATGATAACCGACTATTTGATGCCTGAAATTGAAGCTCGTGATCTCGGCGACATTTGGTTTGAACAAGACGGCGCCACTTCGCACACATCGCATCAATTAATGGATTTATTGAGAGAACACTTCGCTGAGCATATAATTCAACGTTTTGGGCCGGTCGATTGGCCACCAAGATCGTGTGATATCACACCGTTAGACTTTTTCCTGTGGGGATATGTAAAGTCAAAAGTTTATGTGGACAAACCCAATTCGATTCAGGCCTTGGAGCAAAAAAAATCACGCGTGTCATTCGCCAGTTACCAGTCGAAATGCTCGAATGAGTCATCTAAAATTGGACTCAACGGATGGACCATCTGAGACGTAGCAATGGCCAACATTTGATAGACAAAATCTTCAAAAAATAAATGCCAAAGAATGTTCTTTCAAATGATAACAAAAACATTCCCCATTCAATTTGAATTTTCTGTTTTTTCTTTAAAAAAGTAGGGAACCTCGAAATGGATCACGCTATATATTACCCATATTTTAATTATAATCCATGAGCACTTCAAAACAATCCACGTTTTTTTAAATATCCAGCTTCTTTGGAGTTACGCTACTTTTAAAACAAACGTTTTTGTCATTTTATTTGTTAGCAAAACTTAGGTATTTTTAAAACTGAAGTCACCTTTGACTTTTTTGAGAAAATTATTATCGATTAAATTATATCTGCCTAATCTGATGATCGATCCTAAACTCAATTTTTGTGAAAATGTCGCTTACGCCGCTTTCAAAACAAACGCGTGCATATATCGTCGCTTGGTGAACATTGACGCAACTAAAATTTTCAAAATTGTTCAGTAGAGAAGATTTTCTTTTTTTGAGACAATAATGCCTCTGCACCATGGCGTAATATTTATTATACAATTATCAGTTTGTTTTCTTATTATGCACAAAAGTTTCTCCTCGTCAGTATTCTTAAAAAAATAAAGTTAATTTCTGTAAAAATTAAATTTTATGTGACTTTGCCAGATATTTCGAAAAGTCTTTACCATTTTTGGAGATAACAGGCTCAAAATGTACACACACGTTGTACTATGATTAATTTAATTTAATTTAATTTATTTTCCATCATAGTAACCGAGCCTATATGGCCTTTTACAGTTACAAAAAACAACAATATGTAGACTACTCAAAAATCTTAAATATCTAAATAAATAAAATGACTAAATTATAAAATAAAACAGAAAACAATAGAAAGAGTAGTAAACAACCGAGTAAACAATTTTCTCCTAACTTTCACAGTATATATAAACAGTTATAGAGCATCTAACAATAAGAAAAACTACTCACACACTGTGAGAAAAAAAATTTACAAAAATCAACTTAATTTCATAAAAACAACATACGTACAAGCTTAGCAATTTAATGCAATAAATAATAAAAATAATTAAAAAAACTATAAAATTTAAAGAAAATACTAAATCAAATTACGAGGCGACTGAAAAAAAAATATTGAGTTATAATAAACATCCCTACTACTCGCGCAAAAAAACTACTCTGACAGGCTATATCATCCAATTAGGCAATAGAAAAAATAATAAACAAGAAAAAAAAATCAAAAATCATGAAGCTGAGCATATTCAAAGAGCTTATATTTATATGTATGCAACGAAAAACTGAAAGTTCTAAGCGATACCGGTAGATGACTAGACAAGTCCAATGGTGGCCTTAACTCAATGTCCGAAAAATTGTCGATTCAGTCAGTTGGCCATCCATGCGACGATAAGAGGGCTATTTCTAAAGAAATCCCTTTTTGACTAATTTCGTACTGATGGAATATATAATAGTTTCTACTGTGCGTACATGTCAAATCGGTACATACATATGGGACTTATAAATAAATCTGAACTTATTTTAATTAAATTCAATAGGGACTCTTCCTTGTGCCAAAAGAAAGATATGTGCAAAGTTTCGTTGAAATCGCACTGTAACCGCACTTTTGAATAGTTATCTCAAATGTATTGTACTGTAATTTACTGAATTATATTGTATTGTACTAAAGCTATAAGCCATAAGGCTTCAAATTACTTGTTTGAATAAATAAATAATTGCGACCTGTAATTTGATAACAAGAACACATGGACGAACGGACCGACATGGCTTATTCGACTCAAAAACTGATATGGGGCTAATATCTATATCTGAACGAATAAATATAGAGTCCTTGAGCCAAAAAGAACGTTCTTGCCAAATTACAAAAGTAGTTGTCGGAGCATAATAGCCACCTGTACTTTGATTACAGGCGGATGGACAGACAGACGGATTCAGCTAAAAAGTCTCAGACATTTATTCTATATTCTATCTCTTCTCTGGTGTTACAACAAATGCACAAAGTCATAATACATGTACCGCAGTGTGGTGTAGAATAGAAAAATACCAAGCCGTACACATTATACAATATTTTGAATTAATGCACTTTTGCCGAGAAGTTGTCTGACATGGTTGGGCGGTGCATCCATATCACTTACAACAAGCAGTATATAGTATGTCTGAGTCACACTTAGGGCTTAAGACTACGTTTTGCTTTTACTTACTTTTGTAATGTATGCGAATATCTCTTCAGAGCTAAAATAGCAACAAATGTTTTGCCGGCGCCTGTTGGCAAATATATAATACCATTTCTTTGCTGGACATAATCGGCCAACTCTAGTTGGTACGGACGTGCCTTCATCTAGAACATAATAATGTTTACAATTGGGCTTCAATATTAAAAAGGGGATTTTCGAATCTTTTTTTTTCTTGGAAAACTTACACCATTATTTTCTTCCCTCGTTTCCATTTTAACAATTTGTATGTATGTATATTTGTAAATGTTTTTATTCCTATTTTAATAGTTCCAGCGAGTAGTTGTCAGACACTTCGCTTGCTGTTATTGGTATGATGAAATACAAGGAATGCAATTGCAATTTATACTCTCAACTGTGTGCCAATTTTTCTGGGCGGAGGGGGGCTATTTGCTACGTGTTCTTTAATCACTGGTAAAAAGGGGAATACCAAAACTTTTTACATGCCCCCTGCAAAATTTAAACATTGAATTCCTTTGTATATGCTTCTTCTTGGATTATTCTCAAACAGGCTACTTTAAATTGATAACACTTGGCTCTTGCCTGGCTAATCTAATTGAAAGCAACAGCGACTATCACAACAAAATAGTAATAGCGGTCATAGCGATAAGAAAAAAGGGGTTTATTTTCCAAAGAAAGATGAGAGAGAAACGTCATGACAATAATTTCATATTTCTAGAAATCGCAAAGAAAATGTAATATTAATGTTTTGCATATTTTTCTAGAGAAACGAAAAAAAATCGCTAGACGTTTAGCTGTTGCCGCTTTCTTTTAAGTAGCCTTGGGTATAAACGAAAGCTCAAATTACTGCATACGCATCGTGAGCAATCAGCTGATGTTTTCTGAGGGAATTGGGTGTAGACCTATGGTGTGTTCTTCAACACCACGTAAAAAACTCAAATTGCATATAATAACAAGTAAAAGCGTTAAGTTCGGCCATGCCGAATCTTATATACCCTCCACCATGGATAGCATGTGACCTCACAAAATATCTCAAACCTAGAGAAAATAACACCGAAAAACCAAAAAAATATAGTAGGTGATAACAGTAGGAATCACAACAAGTTAGATGCTATATATGGGAGCTATATAGACCGATATCGCCCATTTTCAATCCCAAGTTACCTGCAGCTATAAGAAGTAGGTTTTTTTAGGTTTAGGTTAGGGTGGCAGCTCACATAGACCAGTTTAGGTCCCTAGTGTTACCACGGGCTGAAATGCCCCTTATCGAAACCAACCTGTTTGATATATAAATTTATCGATAGTACGAATATCAGTACTGGAAAGATCTGTTAGGCTGCCTAAAAAGGCCGACCCCAGTATGTCCAGTCGTCGTTTACTCAAAGCGGGACAGTCGCAAAGCAAGTGCTCAATGCTCTCCACTTCTTCCTCATCTCCACAGCTTCGGCAGAAGTCATTGGAGTCAATACACAATCTTTTGGCGTGTTCGCCGATCAAGCAGTGTCCCGTCAGAACCTGTACTAACGTAGACAATCGTTTCCTCTCTAGTGCGAGGAGATATTTTGACCTTCTCAGGTCATACCTTGGCCAGATTTGTCTAGCTACCCTGCAAGTGCCGATTTCTGTCCATCTTTCGTTGGACTGCCTGATTGCTTCTTGCCTAAGCCAAAGCTTGCACGTGGATAGTGGCGCACCAATATATGCAAATTCTTCGAGAATTTGTAATGTCGTCCCTTTCCTAGCAAGTTCATCGGCTTTGCAGTTCCCCGGGATATCCCTATGCCCAGGCACCCATATGAGGTGTATATTAAACTGCTCAGCCATCTCGTTAAGAGATCTGCGGCAGTCGAGGGCTGTTTGTGAATTTAGGGATGTTGCCTCCAGAGAATTGATGGCAGCCTGGCTGTCCGAGTAAATGACAACGCCAGTTTTGGTTACTATGTTGCGACTCAGCCACTTGGCGACTTCCCATATTGCCATTATTTCGGCTTGATAGACACTGCAGGTATCTGGTAGTCTGTGAGCTATATCCAGACTAAGTTCTTCACAGTGTACTCCGAAGCCAATAAGAAGTATCTATACCAAATTTCAGCCACCTAGCTCAAGTATTATAGATTGTAGCGTGATTACAACAGACTTTACGACGATTAAGAATATATATACTTTATGGGGTCTCAGATCAATATTTAGAGGTGTTACAAACGGAGAGACAAAATGAATATACCCGCCATCCAGGGTATAAAAAAAGTAAGAGAAATCCGAGGTCAATATTAAAAGATGAAAAAATATATCAAATAATATTTTTCAATAACTACCTTAGTTATAATTATCGAAAATAAAAAAATCGATATTTATAACCTTCACCACACTGTGGTACAAGGTATTATACATTTGTTTCATGGTAGATGTTTGCAACACCTAGAAATAATAGCTGACTCCATTTACCCATGTCTGTCCGTCCGTCTGTCCATCTAAAGATGTCCGTCGAGTACAGGTCGCAATTTCGTACCTGGAAAGATGCCTGTTTTTCGTTCGCATCGCTTTCGTGCGAAATAGAGAATCAGGCTGATAATGTCGCCCTTTTCCTAGCAAGTTCATCGGCTTACTGAAAATACTTTAGCTAGACTCACCTTAACGTATACCGATCGACTCAGAATCACTAGATGGCTTGTACCGATTCAGTCGCTGTAGTCCCTAAAGCTCTGATTGTGCATATGTAGGCAGGAAAAGGAAAATTGGTAGACTCAGCACTACACTCTGTTGTATATTACATAAAAAATGCCTTGTCATTTAATGAATATACAATGGCTACCTTCCTGAATTGGAGCAGTAATGCTAACCCATACAAACAAATCCTCTGAAATGAGCGGCCACACAAGAAAGTACTAGCATAAAGAGGCTTACCTCAATTTGAAGTGATTTATTATGGTTGTTAATGGTAGACAAAGTTCTCTGTGCTCTAAAAAACTTTGGAGTCAAAATATCAAACTCCCGTAATGAAACTAAGTCCAGGTTTACTCTGGGATATTTTTTCAGCAGATTATCCGCTAATTCTTTTTAAACTTGCCTCTGCGTTTAGACCAGAGTTCGGAAAAAAAACACTAAATATAATATTATATTATTATTTTAAATATTAAATCATATAAATATTTAGTTCTCTACCTGCAGTGCAAGAACAGGAGTTCTAAACATGCTGTGGAACACACTCCAATTCTAATTTTTTCCAAATGTGGAAATTTGCGAAACACAAAATTTCCAATTTTATGTAAAGAGTGTAACGATTTTAGGAGGGGTACCAGTGGTCTACAAAAAATACCAACCATTCGCGATCGACGAAAAAGTCTTCAGCATACGTCTATCATAGATGCGCGCATAATGATAACTTCCCCCAACAGCTAGAACGGAAATTGATAAAGTTCTCATAACACGAGTTGGGATATTCGCTGCCTGAAGTAAAGAATGAGAAAGCAATATAGATGTTTTCAAATATTCTAATCTAATTTGAAATCGAATTCGACAAAACTTACTTTGTTTAAAGGCCTGATAGTTCAGCAGAGTCAGTGATCACCGTCAATGTGATATTGAATTTTAAACAATAAATAATTGTGGTGGTCCTGAAAAGGAAAGATTTGATTTAACTGAACAAACTCAGTTGTCCTCAGGCCAATTTCCCATTTCGTTGTGATTTCGGATGCGCGTTAATGTCATAATGTCAGTGTCAGATACCGATAGTGAGTAATATTTCGATAGTGAGTAATATTTCGGCACACAAATTTGACAAACTTTTCTCATTTGTGTGCTGTGTTCAATGCGTCCAAATATATAAATTGCAAAAAAATAGTCATATAATCATATATGTAAATATTATGTTCTCTTCCTGCAGTGCGAGAACAGGAGTTCTAACCATGCTGTGGAACACACTCCAATTCTAATTGTTTCCAAATGTGGAAATTTGCGAAACACAAAATTTCCAATTTTATGTAAAGAGTGTAACGATTTTAGGAGGTGTACAAGTGGTCTACAATTATAAAGTCTATATATTTCTCCACGCAATACACTTTCTGTGTATTATATAGCGTCTGGAATGACTCTGCTTGACTTCGTTAAACATGCATCATAAGAACAGGGTTACCATACGTCCTCCTTTGGGAGGACATGTCCTCCTTTTTAGCCAGTGTCCTCATTCCTTTTTCAAAAATGATGGATTTGTCCTCTTTTTATTACAAATTAAAATTTTTCACAATCAGTAAACCTCCACATGAATTATACTCGCAACATCTTTTAGTACAAAGTTAGTACTACAATAACATAGCTCGAAGACTGAAAATTGGTACAGATACTTCTTATTGCTGCAGGTAACTCAGGA